>OY776277.1:43645613-44385613 GCA_963675445.1 Linnaemya vulpina
TTTTCCAGATTACTTAATATTATTAACATTATTGGGCAGCCCTGACAAACTTCTTACTATTCTCTCTGCCCTAAGAATTCTTGCAGTTATTATTGCACTTATTATTGTTAACTAACTTCAAAGTATGTCCATATACTTACACAATCACTTGCAGACGACAGTGATGGTAAGATTTTCTACCGAATGCATATCAAAAAGTACTTTATGTAGCACCAGAGTAGAATGCTTTTTTATGTTATAAACTAAATCGAAAATACACATACGAAATAGCTGATATATTAAGTTTATTATGTATCAAATATACCACATAACACATTGTATACTTGTGGATCAATATTTATTCCACTCATGATATTAACGCAAAAGATATATATAGAGTTTTCCAGCAAGTTTGTATATTAACTTAATATATTTAACAATATAATATAAAATCATTATACACTGAATATCATGGATTCCTTTATTCAATCAAGGACAATGTATTTTGAACTCTTTTGACGTTATAAAACAGGTCCACTTATTTCTGTTGTCTTGTTGTGCAAAAAGTACGTTTTAATAACTTGCATTTGGTTCCGTTATTCTATTCCAGCAGTTTTTTTGTTCTTCATCTCCTTGAATTTCTTCTTTCATTCAGTCTAGCAGTAAAAGTCAAACTTGTCGGTTCGTAGATTTGTACGGTCTGGTTTAATATATCAAAATTAATAGAAATAGTGCGCAAATTAAATTGAAAAGTAGTTAAAAATGTTGTTTAAGGTGCATTTAATACAATTGAAGTGTTTCATTGTGAAAAATTATTGATATTAACAGGTAAATTTAGTAAACAAAATCATTTAATTTGCAAATCTTCCAATTTCATCAATTCGGCATTTATCTGTATAATATTGTTCTCTAGATAAAAAGTAGACGAAGGGGAAGAGCTCTGCATTAAGAGTGGAACTTACATTGAGATTTTAAGCAAAAGTGGTTTGCCACTGTCATTTACAGTGAAAAGTTTGTTAATGTTATTAAACAACTTGTATTTGTTGTAAACTTTAATAAATCAAAATCATAAAGTGGTGATCCAGGATGGGTTGTATTGGTTTTTGAACTTCATTAAAAGTACTCAGGCAATTTGCAAAGCTCTTGTTCTTGTTCATATCAACTTAAAAGCCATCAATAAATATTCTGTACGCAATTGTGTATGTGATTTATTGTACAGAGGAAATATATTAAATCTGTTTACCATGTTAAATCTTTTTACCAATTATTTAGTAATTATTTAAGATATTAACAGTTTTTGCACTACAGAAAAAGCTATCCCACAAAATCATGCGATATCTGACTACCAATATTGCAAAACTAGTAGCATAACTAATTCCAAATAAAATTAATTTCTTTCTTACTTGAAGGAGAAATAATAAGAGAATAACACATAAATGCTTTCGAAATCGTACTTAAGTTAACATTAAATAGGCTCTGCTCTTAATAATTTGATAATTTGAGAGTGTGAAAAACGTGATGGAAAGGAGATGCATACATGCACGTAGATAAATAAATATGTTTATACACATGCGGTTGAATATGTTTGTGTGTGCAGAAAGAAACAAACTTAAGTAAATAACGAAATATTCTAGTAAGAAGAAGAATCACGAAATATTCACGTGCAATAATGCAAACCAGTGATGGAATGATCAATAGGGAAGGGAAGTACTTAACGTGTTTATAAATAGTACATACAAACATAAAAAGAGTTATTCTCAAATATACAATAAAGATACAAATACGTACATACTTTTAGTTCTAATATTAATATTAGCTTAGTGTTTTTGTTTTGCCTTGCGAGTTTCAGAAAGACCTGCATCATAAAAAATAATCTAAAAATTATATCAGACTTTGTACGGAAATTTTTCAAATAACGAGGTTATAATTATATAAATTTTTTTATGAGCTACGCCTTGAGAATACGTATACATATAGAATTAAGTACACATCGCTCACTTACTTCTACAACGTCATAACTCAACAAATGCATTTTAAAAGCGTTTTACTTACAAGTTTTTTAATGTTATGACACTATTGAAGTAAATGAGTGACGTTTGTATAACCAGCAGGGATAAGAAGAGTAGGAATGTAACCCCGCTCAGTACTCCTTCTTTTGGATGTGCAAGACTTTCTCGCTCGATTCCATATTCATACACTTTTTACACACGTTGTTTTTATGGAGAAGTCCTTTAACTCTAGCTTCCTTCTCAATGGCCCTTAGAATGCCTGTAAGTTACTAGCTTTTAAAAAGCCTGTGTATTAACCCCTGCTAATGTGCCTGCTGTTTTATGCATGTGTGCTTATTAACATAAAATTAATCAGTTTTTGATTTAGAAAAATATATAATAAAAAATATTAAATAAAAAACCAAATAAATAAAGCGTTATAACATGCTATCTCTAGAAGTTGCAAAAGCGGGTCTTCAATGAGCCTTAAATGAGATATTCTTCTTCTGAGTTTTCCCGCCGGGTGTATATGGATTTAAAAATAAATATGTGTTTGTTTCTTATAAGAAGTTAAATGTAAACACTCACCGTTCCGAAATGCTAAAACAATAAAGTGCTATTTCTAATCTTGAAGCTGTTATGGACAGAAAAAGCTTAGAAACTGGGACTTACTCATTTAACATCTACACACTGGATTTGTAAATTTTGCCCAAATCGCTCTTAGAGTTAAGCCCAATTTTAAATAAAATCTCGACGGCACTGGCAGGATGAAAAATATAAAACCAACGCCTACTTACAAATCAGTTTTCATTAAAAAGTCTAATTTGATATGATTGAAAATGTTTGTTTTAAGCATTTTTGATATAAAGGCCAAGGTAATCTCGCAATTTTTCGCAATTGTGGATTTAGCTTAGTTTACTTTTCTCTTCTTTTTATGAGTACCACAAAGTTTATTTTCAATATTTGAATAGAATTTCTGCTGTCGGAAGAAGGCAAAACCATCGCCAAAATTGTTTTTTAACAATGTTAAGTTATTCTCAATAATATTTACCAAAAAGAAAACTTCAATTACACATTTGCGTAAAATAAATGCAACCTATTTTTCTTATTTTACTCCATAAACAAATTTGAAAATTATTATTAAAGTAAATAAGATTAGAACGGCAATAACTTTCATATTTACACAAATCAAATTTATTTATTCTGAAAATTCATATTAAAAATTTGGAAAATGTGTTTGTTTCAGAAATATGTACCTACAAATTCATTCGAAAGATCTCTGTTTGTTTTTCTATACCTGCTGACGCGGTGAAAAGCGTGTGTTATTTACCAAAGTTGGTTGGCTATAAGTGCGTAATGGCATGCAGTTTTTAGCAGTAACTCAATATATGTTTGAATATTCAAAAACAGAAATTTACAACACCAAAAGAATAATGGCATCACTTCAATATAACACATTTATGTTATATTGTATCTTGTGGACTGTAGTGTCATATTCCTAACTCTGTTGCGTTGTTGCATCACTCGGTCATGTTTTTTGACCTCCACTAAACTTAACACAATCATCATTTGGTTAAAGTTTTGTTTCTTTAGAGAAATTCCGAACCCTGTGACCACAATTAGTATTCCCATTTAATTTGTGTTTTTTTCCCACTGTATTCACAATTCCCTGTTCATGCGTTATTTTACAGTAAAATATTATGTGCATGTACATAATATTATTATGTATATACTTATACATATATTAAGTCCTTTGATGCTACGAAATAAAACCAAAATGTTCCGTTACTTTCTTGTTGCGCAAAAAGTACGTTTCGACAATTTGCATATGGTTTGTTTTTGTTTTTCTCTTCATCTCCTTGAATTTATTCTTTCATTCAGTCTACCAACAAAAGTGAAACAGATCGCTTCGTAAATATGTACGGCCTGGTTTAATATATCAAAATTAATAGAAATAGTGCGCAAATTAAATTGAAAAGTAGTTAAAAATGTTGTTTAAGGTGCATTTAATACAATTGAAGTGTTTTGTTGTGAAAAAGTATTGATATTAACAGGTAAATTTAGTAAACAAAATCATTTAATTTGCAAATATTCCAATTTCATCAATTCGGCATTTATCTGTAGAATATTGTTCTCTAGATAAAAAGTAGATGAAGTGGAAAAGCTCTGCATAGAGCGTGAAACTTGCATTTAGTTTCACTTGAGCATTCTTAGCTGAGATCTAATTTGCATCTCCTTTCCACATCGTTTTCCACTCTCTCAAGTAATCTAAGACCAGGGCCTATTAAGTGTTAACTACGTGCGCTTTGAAAAGTATTTGTGTGTTAGTGTGTACACACATGAAAAACGAAAGAGAAATAAGACTTAGCACCGTTTCTTTAGATAACTAAGGAACATGCGCAATAATAGCAAGAGCTAAAAGCTTTCAAGATGTTAGTTGACAGAGCTTCCAAATCCCTTATTTGATAGCCCGCAAAAGGATCTGCTAAATATCGCCACAATGACTCGTGTGTATTCATTCAATATAGAAAACAATCCAGTTTTTGTTTGTTCATTGAATTGTTTTAGTTACAAATGAATATGGCATTAATATGAAACAAATACTTTATAATACCACTTTATAATTATAAAACAATTCATATATGTACAACTAGATAAGTTTGCATTCACCGTCATCGTCACTATCGGTAATTTTTAGCGACCTTCGTCGACAATTAGTATAACCACACACTAATGCAGGTCAAAAGAATTCAACATTATATTGATGACTGGGTGCGGAGTCGAACTCGGGATCTTAGGTATCGCAATAATGTGCAACACTTCAACCAACGGCACTCTTATATCTTTTGAAATAATATTCCATACATATATTTGAGGTTATGTTATATGTCATTTATAATCCTATTGTATGGCGATATTTCGAAACTATTAACATAAAACTGCATGCACAAAAAATAACTATCCCACCAATATTTCTATTTTCCAGATAACTTAATATTATTAACAATATTGGGCAGCCCTGACTCACAAACTTCTTGCTATTCTCTCTGTCCTAAGAATTCTTGCAGTTATTATTGCACTTGTTATTGTTAACTAACTTCAAAGTATGTCCCTATACTTTACAATCACTTGCAGACGACAGTGGTGGCAATATTTTCTACTGAATGCATATCAAAAAATACTTTATGTAGCACCAATTTAGAATGCTTTTTTATGTTATAAACTAAATCGAAAATACATATACGAAATAGTTGATATATTAAGTTTATCATATATCAAATTTACCACATTGCATACTTTTACAATATAAAATTTATATCAATATTTATTCATGGTAAGGAAGAGAGCATTGAAGTCATCATACAGTCGAAATCAATATTCTTATAGTTCGAATTCATCGGTATGATATGGTTTAATATCAATTAACTTAAATTATTTAACAATATAATATAACATCATTATACACTGGGTATGATAGATTCCTTTATTCAATCAAGTGATGATTTATTTTGAACTCTTTTGACGTTATAAAACAGGACCACTAATTTCTGTTGTCTTGTTGTGCAAAAAGTACGTTTTATTTATTTGCACTTGGTTCCGTTATTCTATTCCAGCAGTTTTTTTGTTCTTCATCTCCTTGAATTTCTTCTTTCATTCAGTCTAACAGTAAAAGTCAAACTTGTCGCTTCGTGAATTTGTACGGTCTGGTTTAATATATCAAAATTAATAGAAATAGTGCGCAAATTAAATTGAAAAGTAGTTAAAAATGTCGTTTAAGGTGCATTTAATACAATTGAAGTGTTTTGTTGTGAAAAAGTATTGATATTAACAGGTAAATTTAGTAAACAAAATCATTTAATTTGCAAATCTTCCAATTTCATCAATTCGGCATTTATCTGTAGAATATTGTTCTGTAGATAAAAAGTAGACGAAGCGGAAAAGCTCTGCATTAAGTGTGAAACTTACATTGAGTGCTTAATTAGCAGAGTTTTCCACTGTCGTTTACAGTAAAAAGTTTGTTAATGTTATTAAACAACTTTTACTTGCTGTAAACTTGAATGGAGTGTTTGTCGGCAAATGTTAATATCTGGGATAGTGTTAAATTGGGTTTTGAACTTCATTAATAAATAGTACTAATGAAAGTTAAGCATAAATAATCTTGCAAAGCTTTTTTTCTTATTCGTGTCAGCAAAAAAGCATCAATATGTAAGTATTCTGTATAAGTAACTTTCTACAGAGTGCGCAATTGGATATGGGTTGAAATGTAACAGGCCAAATATAATACTGCCTGTTCGCCTCTAACGAAAGCTATCGTTCGTTTATATATATATATATATATATATATATATATATATATATATACATATATATATATATATATATATATATATATATATATATATACATATACATATGTGTGTGTAACTATTCTATTTAAAGCTTTTTTCTTCTTTTACTTTTAGTAAAAATAATATTGGCCGGAGTAACACTAAACTGTAGTTAAAACAAGAATATATGGAGATGCTGTAAAATTGTATCCTGAAATTCTCCAATCAAGTAAAAAAATCTTAAATCATCAACGTACTCTAAAGGTAACATTAAATTTTTGTTCACTTTGTGCCATCGATATTTAAACTGTTCATGAACTCCGATTTAAAGCAACAAAAACTGAACAAACGCGAACTACGAAATTTTATGTAAATATGCAACTTTCCACAATGAAATTCACCTTAAATAGACCCTGGTGCAATTAATTGTAACCGTAAACAGTCGCATATTCGTACAATAATAATATTCAAAAGTCACATCGATTTTATTTGGGCCTAGACAATTTCTGGTCTCACAAAGAAATTAATCTCTTTCTTAATTTACAACTTATTAACGTGATAAATTAAATAATAGTCTATAAAATAAATACATACACGAATATATAATAAATTAAATATACATTTCTATAACAAGACGATGCATTAAATAATAATTCTATAATAAATTTATAATGTGAAAAATACAAAGTAAATTTAAAATATGTTTGTGCCAAATAATAATTTAAACAAATAAAAATAAATACAAAAGTGAAATAATTACTTAAAGAAAGTCAAAGAGGCGCAATATTTCAAATTGTATATTTTTGAGTTATCGGTTTTAAGGTCGATGTCGATCCGTTATCTATAAAAAGGAAAAATAAATCGCGATATCTTAAATCGTATTTTCCGTGAGTTATCGGTTTTAAGTTCGATAAGTTCGGTCGTTTCGGTACCTCTAAAAAATAAAGGGCGATATTTTAAATAATTAAATTAAATAATAACTCTATAAAAAACTTATAATATGAAACAATACAAAGTGAATTAAAAATATCTTTGTGCCCAATAATAAATTACATAAATACAAATAATTAAGGAAGTGAAATAATTAATTTGAAAACTTAAATAAAGCACGATATTTTAAATCTTATGGTTCGTAAGCTATCGATTTTGAGTTCTATAAGTTCAGTCGATTCGTTATATCGGAAAAGAAAAAGTAAAGCGCGATATTTTAAATCGTATTGCTCGCGAGTTATCGGTTTTAAGTTCGATATCGATTCGTTATCTATAAAAGAGAAATATAAATCGCGATATTTTAAATCGTATTGTTCGTGAGTTACCGGTTTTAAGTTCGATATTAACTCGTTATCTAAAATAAAAAAATAAAAATATGTGTTGTGTCCTAAAGTGATAACAAAAAGTGTTGTGATAAATAAAAAAAGAAAAAAAGTAAAGAAATAAAAATGGGCAATTTATAATTATACATACAAAAATGTCGAATAAAAATATCTTTATAATAAAAAGAAATATCTGAAAGTCAAAAGTTAAGTGTCAATTTATTATTTCTTTTATAAATAAATAAAAAGGTTCTTAAAAGCTGAGAAGTCCGTTTCAACAATGTGGCCTGCCATCTTCATATTAAAGGTATTTTTTTATTCCAAAATATATACGCACACATTTCTAAATATAATTTCAAGCACATGAAGTATTTTAAGTTGAATCACAGAAAAAATCTCCTTTTGTTTTTCAAAAATGTTTATTAATTATTAATATCAAATATGGAATGCAAGGCAAAGGCAAGCTTTTCCCTTTTTTTGCGAATGTCCAGCTTTGAATTTCACGAAATATAAGATTTTAGTAATCCTTGACTGAAGTAGAGTCGAGGAGATCTCTTTTTTACACACCATTATAATTGATAATGTCAGCCTATACAGGACGATATCAAAGTACTTGGATACGGTGATTGGTGTTACAACCAACTTGTTGCATTCGGATATCTAATTAGATCGGTCATTCCCGTTTCAAAGCGTGTATTCTAATTTTGACAGGTTGTCGCTACGAGCAACAACCTGTCGTTATTGTGTTTAATACTTTATATTTATTATTAGTATTATTATTATTATTATAATTATTATTATTATTATTATTATTATTATTATAGAATTTTACATTCTCAGCTTATGCTGGAATTGTCGTACCGGGTCTGAGACCAAAGGTTACGCTCTGTGGGGATATAATTTATAATTCATCTTTTATGTCCGTTATCCTAAAGTTTCCCTCACGATCGTTGTTGCTTTTATTAGAATTGCCTTGTGCATTTCGGTTAGTATTTTTACATTAAGGTCTAATTTTTCGATTGCACACGTGCTTTCTTTGGGTATTGTTCCCCTAGAGCTTATAACTATTGGTCGAATTTCTACCTTGACTAGATTGTGTGTATTCTTAATGTATTGGGCAAGCAATATATATATAGATTTTTTGATGGCTATGGTGTCTTCGATATTAGTATCATATGGTAAGGCGAAGTCAATGATCTGGGCAATTTTTCTTTGTTTATTTATTACTATCATATCTGGTCTATTGGGTATATTTGTGTCTGGTGGGTTGTTGGTTAGTATTGATCTATCCCAGTAGATAATATATTGGTTATTTTCAATTATTGGCTTAGGTTGATATTTGTAGTACTGTGTTGTTGGCTCATTAATATTTAGTCTATTTATAATGTTTATATATATTATCTTTCCGATATTGTCATGTCTTTGCTTGTAATGATTTGGAAGTAGGGTTGGACAGCTGTTAAGTAGGTGCTGTATGGTTTCAGGCATATTACCGCACCTTCGGCAACTATCGTCTGTTACTGTACTGTCTCGAATTATGTACTTCCTGAAGTTCTTTGTTTGTATTACTCCATCCTGAATGGCTATAATAAATCCTTCGGTTCCAGCAAAGACGTTGCTATATTTAAGCCAATTGTTAGTATTTACTACATCTACATAAGTCTGATTGATCAAGTTTGGGTGCTTTCCGTGCAGCGGTTTTGATTTCCAGTCTTGAATGAGGTTATCTATTGTGATTTGAGTATTGTTGTCATTGTTTTTAAGATTTAATGGAGTTAGGTTGTCATCGGCATTCACGAGTCTTCTGTAGAGAGTAGATACTGAAGCTTTTGTTTTAAAATATTCTATTAATTTTATTAACTTATCGTGTAGTGTCTTTATATTTAGTATTCCTCTTCCTCCAAATTTTCTTGGAATGTTTATCCGTTCTAGCGATGCTTTTTGGTGGTGATATTTAAGCTTCGTTAAGGTAGTACGGACTTTCATATCGAGGTTATTCAAATCTGTATTTGACCAGGATATGATACCAAATGTATATGTAAGAAGAGGTATGGCGAAAGTGTTTATTGCTTTTACAAGGTTTCGACCATTTAATTTGCTTTTGCATATCACATTAATTCTTTTAATGAACTCCTTCTTGATGTCCTCTTTTTGTTTCCTGTGGTCTATTGTGATATGTTTTTTGATTCCCAGGTACTTATAGTGTTCGTCTCTTCTAAGTGGTGTTATACCTTTCAGGTCCTGAGTTAGGAAATTTTGGCTGGTTGTATATTTTCCCCTGGTCACATTTTGTATTTTACATTTGTCGATTCCAAATTTCATTTTGAAAGCTTTTTATTATTATATTATTATTATTATTATTATTATTACTATTATTATTATTATTATTATTATTATTATTATTATTATTATTAAAATCACTATTATGTTTAATAAGCACCGTAAATAATGATTTCACTGCACCGTATTAAGAACCAACCCTGAAATTTAAGGAAATCAAAACATGTATTTACTCCTACGGAAATAAAAATAAATTTTCTTGGGCATTAACATGATAAACTGGCGGCAATAATATGAAACTACACGCCGGTTTGAGTTTTTGCTAAATGACACAAAAATATACCGCCAGTGGAAATAAATTGTTTGATGTATTCAAGGAAACTAATTCCAGTTAAAACGTATAACTGGAAATGACTTTCCCTCCATCCAAATCGTACATATTGAATATCTCTTTCAATAAACTAATCGGTTAATTGTTGCTTGATTAACGTTATTTTATTATATGGTAATTATTTTAACGAACAGTTTATATTGCTATGTTAAATCGAATTAAGATTCATTGGCTAATTGTTCGAAATTAATTAAAATCTCCGAAAGACATGATGATAAATATTCCAAGGCACACAGGAAATAACTGTTAGCACATTCAACTGAGCCACCTAAAAAGTGGTGACAAACACAATATACACATGAGCACTGAAGATGAAAGTGTAGCGGCTTTTGAAAACAGCTGTTCTGCTCTGCTGTGTAAGTTGAATAAAACTGATGTTGACTTTCCTGTGTGCCTTGGAATATTTATCATCATGTCTTTCTGAGATTTTAAATTAATTTCGAACAATTAGCCAATGAATGAATCTTAATTCGGTTTTTTTATTTTTGTTTTATTATTTTTAAAATGTCCTGTTGGTTGTTTAAAGCTATCACCATAATTAATTATGTAACAGTTTTAAAGATATTCAGAAAGAAGACTCATATAAATTTCAAACACTAAAGAAATTATTTTATTCTTCATGGTGACAACTTCGTATGTCGCCAGCGAAATGAGCTACGATTTATGAAAATCATTTCATGAGTTCTGAATTTATTCACAAACAGTGAGTGGTAGTACAGATTTTGTTTTAGTTCTTGCGTCTTTATTTTAAACTGATAAAAATTAGTAATGAAAAAATTGTTTAAAATTTTAACTCAGAAAAATTTTTTTTAAACTACGGCAGTAGCGTGCCAACATATGACGCTTATATCGGCCTTGGTGTCTTCCCTCCACGATTTTGAGAAGTCGATGGTATCCTACAACATGTTTCTCACTGTAACCTGCAAGATTGTCTATGCAAATAGTAAGATTTTATATTCATTTTCGTTCCCATTCGTTGGAAGTTTTTAAGAATTTTCCTTAAAACTTAAAGGAATTATTTTGCCTTCTTATCTCCGACAAAATTTCTTACAACTAATCTAAAGCTTCTCCATGCCAACATATTTCTTATGAACTCGACATGGTTTATCACTTCACGAAGGTCCATCGAAAATGTCCTTTTTCTATACTCAGACCAGAGAAAAAGTTTCAAATATATTTGAAGCCATCTGCGGTCTTATTTAAAAGATCCACAAATAACTTTCAAAGTCACTGTCACTTTCGAGACAATTCAATAATTTGAATTCAACAAAAAACAGAGGATCATATTATGATCATGTGTCAATCGCAAGTGCACTGTAAATATTTTATTCCTAATGTTTTATTCTCAATAGTTTAACAAAAACTGCAATAATTAAAGATTCATTTGCTTTTATTGCGTGAGTATAGAAGCGTTCACACAACAAAGAAATGGAGCAATTTATTAAACATCAACTCCGAAAATTTTGTTTACGTTCAAAATTTCTACTGGAGGACCTTTAAAAACTCCCAAAAATACACTCGAAAAAGGATTTATTAATTTTCTTTTGAAATAAATTTATTGAAATGTAATTTATTTAGTGATAAAAAGTAGTTTCAAATATATGATTTCACTGTAAGACAAGGGAATCAATTCTGGTTCTATGAAACGATGAAATGAAAATTTTCGAGGTCACTGTCACTTTCCAGACAATTAAAAATCCTCGCACGCAAAACTTTACGGAGGACCCAATTAATTGAAATAAGTAGATTATATATATATAGAGATGCTACCAAAAATTCAGAAATTACAAAGTGATTTTAACAAATTTTAGCTCATTTTGCCTGCAACATACGAAGTCATCGCAATTGAGAATAAATTTAAACTTCTTTTGTTATCAAAATATTAATAAAGAGTTTGTAAAAGAAAAATATTGCGATGTCTATCAGAATAAATTTAATTCCGTTTTTCTACTCCGCACAAATTTATTGGTTCTTCTTCAGGTTCCAACAATATAAGCCAGGATCATAATATGATCTTCTGCCACTCCCAAGTAGATATTTTATTGTTAATGTCAATCAATATTTCCACGCAAATTTTCATCAATTACATATTTATAAAATTTTATCGAGTGAATTGAGACACTTTTATAAGCAAATTGTGCAATTTAGCATAAATCAATTCGAATAATTTTGTTTTCCTTCTAAATTTGTAAGGGAGGAATTTTTATAAATTTACAAATTAGGCTCTAAAAATTTTTTAATACTTTTCTTTTAAAACAAATTTATTGAAAACTAATTTATTTACTGTTCAAAATTAGTTTCAATTATTTACTTCTACTCTTGGACAAGGAATCAATAATTCAGTCCTTGATATTAAAAAGGAGATCATTCTGAAACAATTTTATGGTTTTCATTTTCTGAAGAATCAAACTACGAAATGGAATTCGTTTTCACGGCAGTATGAAACTAATTCATATTTTTATTAAACTTTCTGAATATTTCTGATATTATAAGACTGTTATCTAATTTACAATGGCCTCATATAAAAAACAATTTGTTTTTCAATCCAGGGTGATGTTGGATAAAATAGTGAACTCAAGACTGCGAAGCCTGAGATGCCAAGTTCGTCTTCGGATATAAATAAAGCATTAAACACAATAACGACAGCAGGCTACACGAACACCGACTACAAAAGCCGTTGGCTACAATTGTTGCCACGTAGTCAGCTACTTAATTATTTTTAAAACGACACCATCAAATCAATAACCAGGTGTTGTTGTTTGTAGTAGAATCCTCTTCATACGACAGTGTAGCCGCTTTCATGTATGTGACACTCTTAAATAGTGTTATTCCAATAAAATGTATATAAAGTCCACAGTATATGACAAGAAATCATTTCATTAGCTTGGAAATATAGTTTGTTGTTTCTTTTTGTATAATAAAACAATATATTTTTAAGTTTACAATGATTGAATTTATTTATATTATACTGGCAACATTGCATCTATTCATTGTCGCTCAGCAAAATAGAAATTATTTTAATTTTGGCTACAGCTACAACGGTGGTCGGTAGGCGTGTGGCTGTGTCGCCGCTAAAATAGTCATTCCCATTTCAATGCGTGTATTCTAATTTTTGACAGGTTGTAGCTCGTAGCCTGCTGTCGTTATTGTGTTTAATGCTAAGGTGTCGATTTTTTGTGATTTTCATTAGTGCTCGCTTGTTTTTATTGTTGTCCACTTGACGAAAGCAAGGCACTGTCACATGCAAAAGAGCACGATACAATAGCCTTCTTAATCGGTACCTTTTGCAAAATCAAGCGGCGAAATGAAATGTAAAAATATTTGCAATAAATTCTCTATCTCTTAACTTGTCTTCGTCTATCCTCGCAACACTTTCCTCTCCTTTCCAATTCTATCACAATGCATCGTATTTGTAGGGGTCATCCCCGGAGTGCTGGTACAAGAAAAAAAAAAAAAATAAATAATAAAAAAATTAAAATATGAAATATTAATAATTAATATTAAAAATTTAATAATTATGTGATACTTTAAAGTAAATTAAAAAACAATAACTTATTGGCATTGGAAGTCAGTATCACTTGGACTCGAATTGACTCAAGAAAAACTGGCCATAGAAATAAAATCGAAATCGTGGTGGCCTGTGCTAAAATTCAATTTAAAAATTAATTCGATTTTTTATTGTTGCTTCAATTTATGAATTTGATTTACAAAAACAAAAAGTGTTTTAATATTTTAGCCCCCACAATAAAAATTTAAAATTTAAAAAAATCGGGAAGTTATTGTGTCTACTCCATTTTGAAAAAAAAGAAATCGAGTTCTCATCAGATCTCCACGTTTTTTTGCGGTCCCAGGAATCCTTCCTAATTAATTTTGAGAGTACGTTGCTATGTTTGTGTGTGTGTGTGTGAGTGTGTATGGTTGAATGTAAGCATGTGAATCCCCTTCCATATTTGCATCGCTGAGCCGAATGAAACCAAACTGGGAGCGTTCTAAAGAACTGCGATTTCCTAATCACTGCTAATCGGAACAAAGCCGTGATATATATTGAACAGAACAACTCGAAAAAAATGATTTGTCTTTAAAAAACTCCGAAATTATATATCCGATCAGTTAGTGTTGTCTATTGTTTTATGGTAATCGAAAACTAAACAAACACCGCTTATCATGTGGGAATCGTTTGAGTTTAAAATGAAAATAATAGCATTTTTGCTCGAAGAGCTCAAGAGCATAGAATAGAACAAAAACCAGATTTTTAATGAAGTTATAGGAATGGCCTTGAGGGTCCAAAATTTTCAATATATTATTTTTTAAAGAGTTTGAAGAATATTAAACTGCTCAATATTAGCAAAAGGGGAATCTAAAAATTCAAATAATAATAAGTCTTGCTAAAACTATTGCAGGGATAGTGGTTTTAGTTTAAATCAATTTTATGTATTTATAGATCTTTAAAAAATATTTCCATTAATTAACTTCAATATGTTTCCATGAGTAACTCCAATCGTTTACAACTGGATTTAAAATAGTGTGAACAATAAACTGCTTCAAATCCAAACACACTTTTTCCATCATCCATGATTAGCATTGAAAAGTCTATTTTTTGTTATTAATCACTTTAATTATCTGCAATTAATCATAATTTCTTAATGCGACCAAAATATCAGGAAATACGAAGAACCCCTGGAAGCAAATGTGAAATAATTAAATCTCTCTGTTGACACTTTAAGAGACAAATGCCATACACGCCCGAAGGCAATAATTTAAAATTGTATGAAATGTGTTTTGGAAAAGTTTAAAACAAAAAAAAAAATTATAAATTCCATACAAATAAATCATGTCAACCCCTAATTACAACAACTACACAACGCTACAGATGCAGATACACCGAAACAGATATTCACAGCCACAGACGTTTGTGCGCCTGGATGAGCTACTGAAATATTTGACATGTTGTACCGCCACACACAACAACAATAGATGACATAACAAGGTCATCGTGAAGAATGTCTGGAATCTTTTCCGTATTCAATAAAATTAAATCACTCATTGAATTCCTTCATTAAAATCAAGCCCTTTAACTTGTGCTCTCAATACTTGTTGGCATTTTGTTTTCCTTGACTTTAAGTGGCAGTTGAACTGAAAACGAAGAAGGAGTTACACAATCGCTTGCTACAATCGCTGGTAGTGTTGGTTACAAATTATCAGTTTAATTTCAAATCTTTTCGTTTACAATTATTTTGCTCTCTTTTTGCCTTCGGATTTGTTGTGTCGGCAAGACTTAATAATTAAATGGAAATAGAAAGTCTGTGGTATTAGTTTTCGTTTACGTTTTCGGTTTTAAATTGGTAATTTGATACCTTAAATGGGCGCTAACTTTGGTCACACTGTATTTATTATGAGATGTCTCACACACTGTCAGTCATGTCAGGGCGGAAACACACGCTTGTTTATTACACATAACAAAAGTGTGTAGATTTCATTTATCTTTGACTATAACAAATTCATTCTCCTCATCCAACCAGCGACTGACTGTTTTGCAACCACTTTCTATAGTTATTGTATTTGAATATTGTCGGGCACAGTGGGAGCTGTTGCAAAATAAGTTGCAAAAAATGTACAATTTCCAAGTGACTAAATCAGCCTCGGCAGCATGTCGTTGATATCCAACATGTTCCACTTGAAAACGACGGCGAAAATATTGATAAATTCAAATGACTTGAATTGAGGACAGTCTTGAACATTTTTTGACATCGCATTATTGCTGCCATTTCGAAATTAATAATTCGGAGGGCAAAGCGGCTTAAAGAAATATATTTTAATATTTTATATTTTAAAAAAGTTGCCATTAGCCTGCGATGGCATATTATAGAGACAATATTTTTATGTACTATTCGGTAAAATAAACACTAATTCTGATCACTTAGAACTCTCATTTAGTTCTACGATAATATACTTTAACGAAATATACTTTAATGGCCAAAGTTGCCACTACATTCGCCTTTGCCTGCGATGGAGTGTTATAGACTCTTATTTTTAAAAACTATTCGGTAAAATAAATTCTGATCACTTAGAATTCTCATTTAATTCAATGATCACTGTGCAGTTTTTCATATTGTAAAGGGTGGGTAGTTTTGAAATTAGAAAGTAAATTGTCTTGAGAACAGGCCTTTTCTTGACAAACTATATATTTTTGATACACACGTAAATATGAGAATTAATTATAAAATCTAATTTAGGGCAAATGTCTATCTCCAACATGTTAGCCCACGACCTTTCTTTTCACAAAATTTTTAACCATATTTTGCAAAAGAGCCTCGTTTATCTCGTCAATGCAGCAACGAATTTCATCTTTCACAGTGTCAATTGTTTGTGGGTTGTTCACGTAACTCTAAACTTTCTAAAGAACCATAAGAAAAGAATCCAGTGGCATTAAATCACAAGAACGAGGCTCCCGATTTATGTCACTAAATCGGGATATAATACGACCGGGAAATTTCTCATGCAATAAAAAATGTTTGGCCGGCTGTATGGCGCCGTCATGACATCGGCTGTCATGGTTTGGTAGGTCAGAGATTTCGCGGTGACGACATTTCTATCCTCGTCCTTTCGAAAAATTACGGGCCGGTGGCGCTCTCTGGCAACAAATCGCACCATACGGTCAGGATGTGATGGTTTTTCGAGGACTGCTTGCGAATTTTGAGAGCTTCGCATGCGAAAAATTTGTTGGTTAACATAATCGCTTAATTGAAAAGGGCCTGATCACTTGAGATGATTTTATCGAAAAATGCGCTGTTTTCGTTTACTTTTTCAAACAGCCAATTCACAAACGTTCGACGCAAAATATAGTCGACCGGCTTTATTTCTTAGACGATTTGATCTTTATAAATGTGAGATGAAGATCTTTAAATGAAATGTTGCGCAAAGTGCCTCTGCTGATATCCGATCGCTGCGAATATCGACGAGTTGATGATCCACTTGGCTGTACAACAACTATATTTGCATCACTATGGCCACTACGACCATATTGTTTTGGTTTATTGTCCCAAATCGTGAGCCTAAAATTTAGTGACTCACATAAATGCAGCTGTCTCAGAAGCAGCCAGTCAACAGTGATAAGCTGCTCGAATTCTAGGAAGTGATAAAAACAATTTTCACCATTTCGATAATAAACTTTCACAATTAAACTTCTTTGCTCAGCAGTGCAACTTTACAGCATTAAAATTTCCCATCTTTTTACTAAATAAATGTCAAAGAATGACAGCACAATTTATGACATTTTCTTAATTGACAGCCAATTTACTTCCTAACCTCAAATTTGCCCACCGTATATAATCCTGTACTGCTGAGCAGGGAAGTGGAATACTTGATGTCTGTTTGTCCATACGTGCCGTCGAAGTCTCCAGTAAAGATAAAGACTTCCATTTTTAATTATTGTGTTGCAAATAGTCCAAAATAAATTGTTATTTAAAATTAGCAAAATCCTAAATACGTTTGCAGAGCTGGAAAACTGTTATTTATTTTATACAACAGGAAGAATTGAATTCCAATTAAAAATCAAACAGAAAAACACTTTTCCAGAGTGGGGCAATCGAAACTATTTTTGGGTATACGAAAGTAACAGATGAAGATTGGGGAGGATATATAATATCCGGCACTGCCACTTGTTTTCTTGGGATTTGGTACGCTGGTTCAAAAGTAGATTTGTTTTGAATTATAAATTATATCACACAGTTCAGGATGGATTCAACTCAGACTCTGATCAAAGTTGAGTCTGAATAATGATCCTTGACTAAGGTTTTAATCTTCTGAGTTTTCATATTTATAAATCAATTCCGATAATTTTGTTTGCGATCAAAATTTTTATTAAAGAAGTTTTAACAATTCACAAAAATACACTCGAAAAATGATTTAGTTATTTTATTTTAAAACAAATTTATTGAAAACTTATTTATTTACTGATAAGAAGTAGCTTCAAATATTTATCTCCGCTGTAAGACAAGGACTTAAAAATTCCGTTCACGATATTAAAAATGATTTCATTCCGAAACAATTTTACGGTTTTCGTTTTTTGAAGAGTCAAACTAGTGGAATTAAACTCTACGACATGGCTAATAATATAATTTTATTTAACAGATACCTTCACTTTTGTAATAAACTGGTTCGGCGCTGCGGTTTCGCCGTCTAGTGACGTTTCATTTTTTTGAAAAAATTTAAATTTTCTAAGATGTGGCAGCTTGAAAGAGTCTTAAAACTGCAATAATTTTTCGTAGGGGATGTAGAATAAATTTCTCGTACTTTCTTTCGTTTAAAATAACAAAGACTTGCCTTTTTCCATTAAAAAGTGTAAGAAATGTAGAATTTTTTTTTGAAAATTGAACAACAAAAGAGGAAGCCCAAACCCTTAACATTCACACTGTATTCGGGTAAAATAAATGAATAATTTTATAAATTTGAAACAAAACCTTAAAAAAATTAAATCAGCAATTGTGTATTTGTCACCTTATCTATTGCTTAACTGCCCACTGTGCCTGTGGCTGTGAGTTGTATGTACGCACTCGTTTGTCTGTAATTATTTTCATGCCAAGATTTTCAATGCTTTTCGATTTGTTGCTCGGGGTTTAGTGGGTGTAGTTGCATCTCCATCATATCATGTCAACTTTTGTTTTTCTTGCCTTCGTAATTGTAATTGGAGTTGATTAGTACCAAACGAATGGGATTATGTGTGGAATATTGACGGGGAGAGAAATCTCGTTGCTTATAATTTTATGTTAAGATTCGGTTAATTAAAATGGAAGGTGGTTTCCGTTGATGGGTTTTTATTGAAATATTGAAAGAAGTCCAGTTACCGGCTTGATGAGAATAAATTTTAAGATTTTTGTATTGACTCCTTGGCAAATTCGGCCAAAGAAAGAGTTGGTTGCCATGAAAGTAGTAAAATATTATTGCAATTATTGTTCACAGCAGAGAGGTTTTAAAATAGAGTTTAAGTTGATAAAAGTTAATAGGTTTTACTCTCCAGTTACAATCAGTAGAAGTTTTTTATTTATAAACCGCCAAATGTAGTCCCCCGTCATGCTTTCGGTATACTGGCCTTGATAACATCTCTCAAATTTAATATATCTTGATCGAAGTCTTCCCTTGTTCAGCATGTATCATGAGGATCATGACACTTGAGGATCTGGAGGTAGATGGATGCCTCGGAAGTTTTAAAACTAGTACTGAAGTCATATTATTTCTGTATTATTTTCATAACTCCATTTCTAATAAAACAAAATGCCTCATGATTTTTATATAATTGCTGGCCGACAATTCAGTTCAAAGTTCGGTAGTCGGCGAATAAGTGATGAACCGACTGTAAATTTAGTTTGTTCGTGGTTGCAAACATTCTGCGCAACTGTTTCGGTTGTGAATGTTCTACGGCCAAGGTCCCACGTCCATCTTCAAGGATTCCCGAAAATACTGAAAAGCAGTTTGCGTGCAAATCCGCGATTTTCAATAAGCAAAACAGCAGCCTCACTGGAACTTCCAAGAGCGATTGTACATGAAATTTTAAAAAAGGATCTGAAATTCCATCCTTTTAGAATTCAAAGCGTTCTAAAAGCGAAAGAAAGTGACTTTTTTGAAACGATGTTGAAGCGTTTTCGTACTGTAAATCCCATTTTTGGAAGCGACGAGGCACATTTTCAATTAAACGGCCACGTCAATAAACAAATCTGACGTTACTTGTCTCTAAGAACTCGCAACGCTCCATTGAAACATCATCGCAAGCACAAGCAAAAGTCAACATCAATCTGTTTAATAGAACATACACAATAGAGCAGAGTAGCTGTTTTCGAAAGCCGCTACACTTTCATCATCAGTAGTCAGGTGAATATTCGAATAAAAGTTTAATATTATTCAGCTGTTCGAGCAAGAAAAGATAATAAAATTATAAACGAACGATTATAAGCCGTGAATTGTTGACAACTCTCTCATTAGCCATTAAATCGATAATCGGTACCCACTACTCAACAGCACTAGATCAGATTCAATAAATTTTAACATCAGCTGAATACAGTTCTCGGATTATTTTTCACAATAAAATTTGTGTAAATAGGAACTGTTATCACATTCAACTGAGCCACCTAAAAAGTGGTGACAAACACAATATACACATAAGCACTGAAGATGTAGCGACTTTCGAAAACAGCTGTTCTGCTCTGCTGTGTAAGTTGAATAAAACTGATGTTGACTTTCCTGTGTGCCTTAGAATATTTATCATCATGTCTTTCTCAGATTTAATAAATTTCGAACAATTAGCCAATGAATCTTAATTCGATTTAACATTTAATTTATTAATTTATTTATCTAGTTTCCTAAAGGATTCATCAACAAATCCTGAATAATAGATTGACCTAGAAAAAAAGTTTTAGAGGGAGTTTTAATAAATTCAATTTTGGTGATTATTCGTAATACTGATTAACACCGTGGAGTACAGAGTGAAATACAGCACCCTTCTTCGTAGGTAATTGAAGCAAGAAATTCACTGGAGAGGCAAAAAGTGAAAATAGATGCAACAAAATTTTCTTTCTTCTAATCTGTCTTCATCTGTCCTAAAGGCTATTCACTCCTCCCTAGTGCCGGCACTAGGGGTCATTCCCTGGGTGCTAGTCCAAGACAGAAAGAAAAATTAAGCAGTTTTGAGTTGAGTGAGTTGGCCAATACAAACTCTTGTAAAAGAAAAGTCAAATACATTTTATGATTTATGGTATTCGCTGCATATAATTTTATTAAATTCTAAATGTTTTTCCAATCGTTAGATCTTCTCTTTAAATCGCCGCATATAAAGCTAAATATCCATCAACAACAATTCCAATCAAACAGCTAAAGATTGATTAACACCATCATCTTTTCTACTCGCATTTGACCATTAAAATCAAATTATACAAAATATTGTATTTATGAAATGTCAACAGCAAATGTGGTGGCTTTCGAAAGCAAACATTTTGATCATCGATGTTTACACAAGAGATAAAACTTGCTGCACAACAATAAAGTTGAAAAGGACATTTACATAACCTGGAGTTAAGGAAGCGAAATGGCATAAAAACGCACAAACAAACATAAACGAAAAGAACCAATAATTGCAATACTCATCAAAAAGCCATTAACCACATACGCACACATAAGCACAAAACGCACACACACTCATACTCCTATAAGCCACGCATGGACATCAAGTGTGTATGTGTGTGTGTGTGTGCGTGCGTTATAACAGCCAATCGCTACTCAATACGGACTTTTTGATATGAATTTAATGATTTTTGAACTTTTGCTACAACCCGATTTGACTTGGTTTCTTTACTTAAGGCCGACGAAGATTCACATATTGACAGGATAATGAATGGCCGCTGTAAAATTAAGAAACTACAAAGAAAAACAATTGTTTTGTCATCAGCCAACAAACAAAAACAAAAACAAAATTATCAATCAATCATTCAAACACAACAAGAATAACTCTGTTTTCAATATTCCTTAAAAAGGATAGTGTGAGAAAAGTTATTTTCGGTAAAATTATGATAATGTGATTACAGCCTGTGAACTACACTTAGAGAAAGTATGCATGTTTGTGTGTGTGTACGCAGATGCATACTGAAATAAAATTGAAGACTGAAAACATCAGAATTTATTAAACAGGCGTTTTGTTTGTTGAGGGTTAAGGACATCTACTCGCCCGCATTTTTATTTAATCTGAAAAATTTTTACCCATAATCCGATCTTAATTGCCATTCAGAAATTTATTACTGCCAACAGCGGAAACTAGAAATTTATTATAGTTTTTTAAGAGGAATATTTTTAGGATTTGACCTCAAGGGTTGTTGCTTTTCCATGGAATGGAACTGCAGAGTGGAGGGGTTATCAGTGAGGTTATAAAAGGTTGAGAACGTAGAATTTTGGTCGGCCATTTTACTCAATATTCTACTTCAGCGCACAGACGGATATTTTGCGGGAAGTCGGTCAAAAGTTGTGGGAATAAGTTTTTTTTCATACCAGCGGCCTTAAGTTTTATTTTCGTTCGGAGGTCAACAGAGGAGATTCTCGAAATCCAAAAATTTATCGTCTGTAAAGTTTTGAAATTTCAAATATTCAATCAATTAAAGATTCTAAATTCATTTTTGGCAAATATTTTGTTTTATAACAGCAGCAACTGCTGATTAAAGATCTTGAAATTTGTGAAGGAGTTCAGCTCTTCACAATATTTTGAACCACATTTTGAACTACATT
The DNA here is from genome assembly GCA_963675445.1 of Linnaemya vulpina. Taxonomy (NCBI): domain Eukaryota; kingdom Metazoa; phylum Arthropoda; class Insecta; order Diptera; family Tachinidae; genus Linnaemya; species Linnaemya vulpina. The sequence continues at coordinate 43,668,154 of OY776277.1, forward strand.
TTGCAGCAAAACTGCGCTTAACCGATAAACCCCATCTTTTAAAAGGATCTCGAGAAAACAATCCGGTGACATTAAGACACAGGAACGAGGCGGCTAATTTGCATCGCTAAATATAGAAATTGCGCGTACGGGAAAGCTCTCATGCAATAACTCAATCGTTTGGCCAATTGTGTGGCTTGCGGCGCCGTCTTGCTAATTGTGGACATAAAAACTTGGTCATCAGGGTTTGGCAGCGCAAGACAATTCATGGCGACGGTCTTCATCGCTCATATTCACTTTCTTTGACTGCAAATTATTTTTCGTAGACATTTTGCGGACCTTGTGAGCTCCATATGCGGCACTTTTGTTGGTTTAAAAAAGCCTGATCACTTGAGATGATTTTATCGAAAAATGCGCTGTTTTGTTCAGTTTTTCAAACAGCCAACTCACAAACGTTCGACGCAAAATATAATCGACAGGCTTTATTTCTTAGACGAGTTGATCTTTATAAATGTGAGATGAAGATCTTTGAATGAAATGTTGCGCAAAGTGCCTCTGCTGATACCCGATCGCTGCGAATATCGACGAGTTGATGATACACTTGGCTGTACAGCAACTATATTTGCATCACTACGGCCACTACGAGCGTATTGTTTTGGTCTAATGTCAGCAACAGTAACGCGAGCCTCGTATAAAGTGACTAAACTACTTGCAGCTGTTTCAGAAGGAGCCAGATTAAGGGGAAAAGCTGCTGATATTTTACAAAGTGATTCAGTAAAAATTTTACAATTTTGATAGTAAATTTTCCCGATTAAAATAATTTCCTCAAAAGTCTAGCGTTACTTTCTTAAAATTTCCCAACTTTTTACTAAACAAATTACGAAGGATGACAGTCTGGTTCTTGACACTTTATCATTTGACAGCCAATTTACTTCCTAACCTCAAACTTGCACTTGCGGAATACATATACTAAATATGCAAATTGCACACAACAAAAAAGATCGGTTGAAAAGTCAATGTAGTGTCAATATTCTCTATTAAATTGTTTAAAAAGAATTTCTTGGGGACGTGAAATATATTCGCATGGTCACTTGTAACGAGCATTTTATTATATGGACCAACAGCGCTGTGGCTGATTGAAAACGTTACTTAACTATTTTTAGGGAGCTTGTAGGTTCGACTTCCATCCAGGAGTCTTCGGTGTCAAACAACACAAAGAGACAATTTTACAGAGTGACACAAGTTTAAATCATTATAAAACCGGGAAATATATTTTTAACATCAATGAAACGGGCTTTATTTGAAAGAAAATTTTATGAAATTCATGTTGGAATATGGTTTCTGTCATGTGTTCGCCACGACTGTTGAGAAGAAGCCGCAATCTGGAACATCAATTGTCAACAATTTCGCCAATAACTCTTCGAAATTAGTTTTCCAGGCATTCAATTGTTGGTGGTCTATCGACGTAGAGAGGTGACTTAACATAACCCTAAAAAGATTAATCGAATGGATTTAAGTCACACGATCTTGGTGGCCAATTAATTGGGCCATAACGTGAAATTATATTTTCATCAACAGTTTCTTTGAGCAAATCAATTGTAGCGCCCGCTATGTAACATGTGTCTCCGTCCTATTGAAACCACAAATCAGCAAAATTAACGCCACTTAATTGAGGTACGAAAAAATGTCGCATCATGTTCCTGTACCGTTCAACATTGACAGTAACATTTTGACCATCATCGTTTTTGAAGACATTTGGGTTAATGACTCCACCAGCCCATAAAGCGCACCGAACAATAATTTTCTATGGATGGTGTTTCGACAAAAGCTTGGGGATCTTCTCCACTCCAAATGTGAAAATTCTATTCTTATTTTCGTGTCCATTTAACCAGAAATGGGCTTCATCGGAAAGTAAAATTTTTAATGCATGAGTTGGACGAATAGAACAATTATTTTGATTAAAAATTTTAACAATTTGCAAGCGTTGCTCTAGTAAAAGTCGATTTACAATGAAATTTCAAAGCAACCTGAACAAAAATTAACCACCAGCTGTTAAGTGATGCCAACTTAAAGCTGTGGCACTCTAAAAAAATCCGCTCTACTAGGAGCCAGTTGGATGTCACTCCGTAGCTTAGCTTTTCAGAAAAGGACAATCGCAAAATTGTTTCGAAATGAAATCGTTTTTAATATCATGAACAAAATTTTTAATTACTTGTCTTACAGTGGAAATAAATATTTGAAATTAATTTTTATTAGTTTTCAATAAACTTATTTCAAAAGAAAATGATTAAATTATTTTTCGAGTGTACTTTGGGGAATTTTTAAAACTCCTTCAGTACAAATTTTGATCGCAAACAAAATTATCGGAGTTGATGTTTGTTAAATTGCTCTATTTCTTTGTTGTGCGAACGCTTCTCTACTCACGCGATAAAAGCTAATGAACAATAAAATATTTATATATTTATAATATGATCGATCCTCTGTTTTTGTTGAATTCAAATTATTGACTTAAACATTTTAAGCACTTTTCTGATTCAAAATTATAAAAATGATAAAAGTCAAAAGCACCACAAACAAATTCTCGAACGAAATGGAAAACCGGCCAAAAATCCCATTCTGTGACACGGCTGTTGTGCATGTTTTTCACATCCACTGCAAGTCCAATTAAGTTGTTTGAGGATTTTTCGAAATTTTTTCTAAAATATTTAATAATTTTAATGGCTCTAAAATATTCCATTCTTCCATTCCATTCTTTAACTTCTGCCAACAAAAATGACATTTAGAGAATTTTGTAATCCTGGGAATTATAACAAAACACGGAGGGTAGTTTACGCCTGATTGGCCATTGTTGATGTTGTTCCAATGCTCCATCGTATTTCGTATTTCATTTATTCCTTTTTCTTCATCTATTTTTTTATATATTTTTTTTATTTTCTGTTCAGTTAACTGCAGACAAACATGGTAAGCAAAAGCGTTTTCAACCATTGATGCCATCAGTATTTGCTGTTGCTGCCACTGCTCTCATACTTTGTTGTAGTTGTTCTTCTTGTTATTGTTGTAAAGACCATAACTTTTATGTTCATTAAGTGTGTCTGTGCTAAGACTTGGAAATTGTCTTTTGAATGTTTCAATTACACGCCTTCTTAAGCACTGAATCGCTTCAACATCATCACACTAATACGCAGAAAACTGTTGCCAGGTCAGTGCAACGTTTTAGAAAACTGGTGAAATTAAAACGAAAGTCGATAATGCTCAAGGACCAGTGCCACGCCTTGGCCATTGAGCAAAGCCGTCAAGAATAACACAACCACACAGTAGTGCAGAGCCGAAAAACTTGACAGCATTTTCAAGACTAAAAGCGGAGTCGAACTCGGGCGTTAAGGCGTCGTAGTCACTTCTTCAGCCAACAGCACTGTCGTTAGAAAGAAGATTTTCACAGATACAGTTCTCGTATTCTTTTTCATAAACCTGCTAAAAATAGAAACTGTTACCACATTCAACTAGACCATTTAACAAGTAGCAACAAAACAAAATTACATACGAATACTCATGATGAAAATGCAGCGACTTTCGAAAACAGCTATTCTGCTCTGTTGGGTAAATTGAATACTTCAAACTGGTGTTAAATTTCTCTTGTGCCTTGGAATATTTTTCATGCCAAGGAAAAGTATGTTACCATCGGATTGATATAATTCTCGTATCCTTCTTCGTAACAAAACTGATAAAAATAGAAACTGTTATCACATTCAACTGAGCCGTCATATAACAAAATATAATAAATAAAAATGCGCATGAGTGCTAATGATGAGAAGGCAGCGGCTTTCGAAAACAGCTATTCTGCTCTGCTGTGTAAGATGAATATTTCAAACTGTCTATCTATTTCTAAGTTGTCTATCTTTTGTTGCTTTTGAATATTTTTCATGTCAGAGACTTAATAAAAGTGTGTTACCGTCGGTTTTATACAATTCTCGTATCCTTTTTCATAATAAAATTGCTACAGATAGAAACTGTTATCACATTCAATTGAGCCATCCCTTGACAAAAAGGTAGTAAATAAAAATGCACATGAGTACTAACGATGAAAAGACAGCGGCTTTCGAAAACAGCTATTCTGCTCTGCTGTGCAAGTTGAACATATAGGGTGTTTTTTATAGAGTTATACAACATTGATCATTTAACAGCTGACAGTTGCTTTTTGTTTAGTTTGCTTTGACATTTCATTATGGATCGACTTGCACCAGAGCAAACTGAAAAATCTATAGCCGCTGTACAGGAAAGCATTGAAGATGATACTAATCAATCAATTCGTCGCCGCTCTCAGCAACTGGAGTTGTGTCCTTTCACCTTATGGAAGATTTTACGTAAAGATCTTGGCTTAAAAGCTTTCAAGATTCAACTTGTGCAGGAATTAAAGCCAAACGACCATCGTATGCGCCGCCAATTCGGCGAATGAGCTGAAATATAAATTGATATTGATTTTGAATTTGCATTCAAAATTTTATTTTCCGATGAAGCCCATGTTTGGTTGACTGCGCACGTAAATAAACAGAATTATCGCATTTGGAGTGAAGAGAATCCACAAGCTTTTGTCGAAACACCATCACATCCACTGAAAATCATTGTTTGGTGGGGCTTTATGGGCTGGCGGAGTCATTGGCCCATATGTCTTCGAAAACGATGATGGTCAGAATGTTACTGTTTGGTGATCCAGATTGCGCCTTTTACGCCCCAGCCGTGGCGGCCACATGTCCGAAATCATATTTAAACATTAATGTCATAAATTTTTCTATCCATTAAAGGCCGTTTCATTGATATCAAAAATATATTAAATTTTAACTTGCATCACTCTATAAAAAACACCCTGTATAATGGCTGATGTTGACTTTTCCTAGTGCTTTCGAATATATATCAACATCATGCGACCAATTAGCCTATCAAAATTGAATTTAATATAACAATAGATGCATGGTTGCACAGCCCTGATCCAATAAATTTTCTTTTCTATATACGAGTACATAAACGAAAAAGAAAACAATTTAAAATCAGATTTATATGAACTCAATAATACTCGCACCATAATACGAGTACACAGACATCTTGTTCCTAAATGATATAATACAACAACAACAACTACTTAAACATCTATAGGATGCCTCTTCCTGTGCTCTACTCTATTCCAATCTTTATGTTTAATCTTAAACATCTTTATGGGCGCTTTTCATATTGACTATTTTCTTTGTGACAATTTTCTTACTCTGCTGCATGTTGGACGAGCAGTAGTGGAAATAAATGTTTGCCAAGTTTATACGCTTTTAGAGAGACATTTATTGGATAATGATACAAATTACCAACATAAAAGCTGAATAATTTACGGCGTTTTTCTTTCATTCTGCAACAATCTGTAGGCTTGTGTTTGTTCCGATATTAATTTGGTACGTAGTCTTGTGTTTAGTGTGTAGTTTTATTACACCACCTAAAATAGCAAAAGAAAAGGAAACGATTGAGATTAATTTAGCACAAATAGGCCAGAGCGTTAAAAGAATTTCAGAAAATATTAAATTTAGTTTTTCGAGTTCAGTGAAATAAAATAAAATTTATAAGCGAAAAGAATTAATTTCAAGACAACAAAGGAAATCAATTTGAAAATCAGTAATCGAATTATACGTAATTTAATTTGACCCATTGTGAGTGAACGCTTTAGAGGTAAAAGAGCCAACAATTTATGTTTTTTACAAAGAAATTTTACGTAACAAAAGGTGTTTTCGAAATCCGCTACACTTTCATTGTCAGTACACATTTTTTTTTTATCTATGACCACTTGTTGGGTAGTTTAAATGAATGTCATAAAAGTGTTAATTTGTGCCAGTTTTATTATGAAAAAGCGTACGAGAATTGTATCTGTTAAAAATATATTTCCAACCAGGGTACTTCTGGCTGAAGTAGTGAACACTAGACTCCTTTAGATTTCGATTAGTCATGAAATATGGCGCCCTATCTGCTTTAGTACAGGATTTTGTTAATTGCTGGTGGTTTGTTCCAACGACGAAGGCAAAGCACTGGTCTCTAAACGTTACCGACAGCGATTAACACCGGCATGTAGTAAAAGAGCTGAATACAGAACCCTCCTTCGTCTGTACCTGCAGCAAAAAATTCACCGGTGAAGTAGAAAGTAAAAATAACTGCAACAAAATTCTCTATCTTCAAGTCTCTTCTAATCTGTCCTCTTAAACTATCCCCTCTTTTCCAGTTGTGGGACAATGCATTTCCATAAGTAGGGGTCATCCCGCGAGTGCTGGGCCAACAGAAAAAAAAAGAAAATAATTTTCTTAATATTTATTTTCGTTTACAATTTCTCACGGACAGATAGTGTCTAAGATTAACATCAGTACCTACCAATATGGTCTACCTGACGGTGGTCTTGACACCGGGTTTAATTAATGTTCATCACCACCCCTGTCGCCCTCAGGGGTCAGACCTGTATGGCCCTCGGGGACACACAGGTTGCAATCTCATTCACTTAGTACCGCCAAACTAAGATCATACATCTTGCGAAGGTGTTCGGGCCTATTTTAAACCCTTGTTACTTTCGAGGAAAGCATGTCATCAGCACCGAGAGGAACCAAAGATCAAAGTCATAAGGCTTATCGCTCCTGACACTTCCAACATCAACAACACACCACCACTTCCGTAACGTCTGCTGATTTGCAGCAGCCCATAGACGACTCCATCAGCTGGGTCGAAGTCCCAGCATAGAACATCAACCCTTATCTTACACCTCTCCCAGCGACTTTTGGTATCACACCGCAACCACGTGGACTCAATGAAGAGACCTCAACAAATATCTGGCCACAGAATCAACCAAAGTCTCATCTGCGGGGCTCAACCAGATCCCGTGAAAACTGGTTACGCCTCGTAGGTCAAACCAATATGGGTTTGTAACCTACTATTGATTTTTGATCCTTTGCAATGGCGGGACCCAGGTATCCTTCCAACTGATTTTCTTATATTTTCCCCAGAAGGCACTGCAACAAAGCGTTACGACTGACCAAGTTGCCTATTGTGCCCCCCGGGGGGAAATGTCTCACAGACAAATCAACTGGTTTTGACCTGGTTAGCGGCAATTCAGGGGGTTTTCAATTTAAGAGCCGATTAGTTTATGAAATCGTTCGCTGAGGCCGTTCAAAAGTTATTCTGAAAACAGATCATTCTAAATCCATCAGTCCGCATCCGTTGTAATTTATAGAACTCTTTAGAAGGCCTCCATTATGGTTTGATTCAGTCAAGTCGTCCCAAAGCTATAAGCGGGGCTCATACCTACACACCCATACATACACACGCACCCACACTCATGCAAATATAATGACTCCCTGTCAAAAGCAGACCGGAATGTTTCCAGGGAGCTCAGAATGTCGATACGTGATAAGAACTCGATTTTTGTAAATCGGGGTAAAACCAATAACTTTCCGATTTTTTCAAAATTTTCCATTTTCCTAGTGGGAAGTTGCAAAAAATATCATGATTTTTCATGTCGCGTTGGTCTCCAGTTGGTCTTCAATAATGTTTTATAAACACAAAACCCTCAGTTTAATAGCTGCTATTCTAATAGTAGTTGTAGCTTTCTCATGCTTTTCTTTTGTTGTCCTTGTACTTACGATATTTTACATCCTTCTTCTTCTCCTTTTTCTTCTTCTTCTTCTGTTACTCTTTCATGTTGTAGTTAATTTTATTGTTAAAAGCTGGGTTAAATACTCTGTGCTACACTTGAATGCATTTCACTTTACAGAATTACGACTTCAGTAAAAATTGAAAGGGATGGTCTTTTCTATGCGTTCCCATGTATGAGTGTTTTTGTGTGGGTGTATGTGTGTGTGTGTGTGGCAGGATGATTGTGGCACTGAAGTAAATTTTCTTGAAAATGTCAAGATTTTCTATTGATTAAAATCAAATTTGTTTTATTGGTCGTATGTAAATATAATTTAGTTTTATTGAAAGGATTTTGCACTACACTAATTTCTACAATAAATATCAACACACACACACACAGCCACTTGCACCATCTGTAAATATATTTAGTCTAGAGAAGTAAATAAATTAAAGAAATTATAAAGATTACAGAGTAAATATTTAATGCCATTGATTTTGGCAAGAGACAATTTCGGCAATTTGGTATACACGTTTTGGAATAGAGCTAGAGGAAACAATTATAATTTAAATGTTTTATAGATCGTTTAATTTGGGTTTGTCAACAATAATTTACCTCAAGAAATGGTAAAAGAGACCAGACGAGATGTACAGTCGTGTGAAAAATAATAGAGACGGGGATATAAAATAGAAATTATTTATCTGAGAGTGTTAACAAATGGAAGACTCGTTCTTCTTGCATTTGTTTATTTAAAAATTTATTAATGTATGCGAGGTCTGTTTAAAGAAATTATATGAATTTTTATACACAAGCTCTTCGTACATTCGTCTTGGGCTTTTTGTGTGGTAGCAGTAGTCTTAATCATCCGTTTGTAGTTTCACCAATTCCACATATTTATTCTGTTAGTGATCGTTATACGAGTTATAAGTGTTTCCCATTTTCGACGAGATTTTGTTGTTGAAAAATGTGGATCAGGGGATTCTTTTAAAATGATAAATTAAATGCTCAAAAACAGTTGAAATATTGATGGCGGCATCCCAACGGTGATTTTCTGATCAGTCAGAGAAGTTTTCATGTGATAAAATATTATTAATAAACACAAAAAATAGATCCCGGACTCAACTCTCCACTCAGTCATGAATATGGCGTCGAATTTTCCTGATCTGCATTAGGGCAGGATTGTATTAATTATCATCTACTCGCCATAGCGATTAACACCGTCATGTACTAAAACAGCAAAATACATCATCGCCCTTCGTCGTTACCTGTAGCAAAAGAAATCACCGGCCAAATAAAAAGTATTAACAGCTGCAACAATACTCTCTGCTGTCTTCTTAAAGCTATCCCGCCATTTCAATGCACTGCATGAATTAATGCATTAACTTTTTTGAACACACCTCGTATATTGATTTATATGTATATATAAAGATAAATTACTTTAAAGGGAACAAACTAGAGATTAATGAATAAATAATTATTTTTGAAGAATAAAGAAAGTTCCCAAAATATTTTGAACAGACCTCGTACATTGAATTAAACTTGGAATATTAAAACACACTGTTATTTTGTATGCGCCAAATTGTTTAGTAAAAATGTCAGCGACTTTGTGCAGCTGAAATTCTATAATTCAAGCTGAGAAGTTAATTTGTGACATCGCATTTGCGCAGTCATTTAGAAATTTACAGTTTAAGAAGCATTTTCACATAGCGAAATGTACTAAAATATTAAACCTTGTCACTAGTTATGAGGGCTCAAAATCCCATAGTGTCCTTCCGGCCTTAGAAGTGTATCATCGGAACTTTATGCTTCAAAAGAATGGCAGCAACTGCGTCTGTGCATGTGGACGTTCGTTCTTTCGCAAATGAATTATTTTGAAAATGTTTGCCATCTGGCCGCAAACACCAAATCAATCATTATCGCAATCAATTCCCTCTTCGTTCCATTATTCTAGCGAAATGTTTTCAAGGGGGTGTTGCCGTGTCTGACCTTTTCCGCAATAAATGCTACAGGAAGGTTTCAATGAGAACGTCATCTCCGATGCAATAAATTTTATTCCACAACAGTTTCACTGCATTTAATGCACTCGATTTAAATATTACCTGTTATCAAAATATGCATAAGCCAGTTGTGTGTGTGTGTGTGTGTGTGTTTGCATAATTTGGCTAATTTTTCTTTTTTTCTTTCATTGTATTTAAATAAAACTGGAGCAATTACTTGAAAATCCACAAGCAATAAATGACCTGGAAAATTGAAAACTTTCAAATTTACAACAACAACAACTGCGTTAACAATGATATAATAAATTTGAAAAATTTTACACAATCGCACATTTAATGCAACGTAATTGCCCTGGAATAGGATGACCAAATTAAATGACCAAAAATGACCAACAAATTTAATGTGTTAAAAACAACTTGACCACTGACAATTTTAAATCAATTCTGCTAACAGACCAACATGTCTGTACGTGTATGCTTTTCCCATAGAAGCCTCGTTTGCGCATGGGTTGTTGCTTCCCAACTTCGAAAGATGTGATTTGCCATGATAATCGAGTGATTTATATAGAAAATCACACAAACATGTGCAGACATGCGGTCTTGTTTTAGGTTAATGGCTTAAGCATGCGGTTGGTAAAGAATATCAGAAAGAGATGTGACTTAATTTTCGGCTACTGGTAGCTGAAAATATTTGGACGTCTTCACTATAACGCAGCAAACAACACGATCCATAGAAATGCTGGCAGGCGCTTATCAACCTGCTTCGGTATCACATGACTTGCATTCGTTTGGTAGACCTCTTTGCTTTAGGAAAAACATGGAAAACGGTTGACCCTCAAGGCCATCCCCGTAACTTTCCGATAATATTAAACGAAAACTCATCGCACCCTTGTTTTGCTATTCTATGACTTTGAGCTGTTTGAGCTAGTGTTTTCACACTGACTCGATTTTAATGAATTCTGGTTTTAACGTTAAAAAAACTTGGTTTTATCATACAATATAATTTTATTGAAATCAACTTAAAACCCTCTTAGAATTCATTTAAACAGGTTTTATGATACACCGACTTGCTTTTGCCTTTTTTGTCTGTGCTAAGTTCAGTGCTGCCAAGTTATATATTGGCAACATGCGATAATGTTTAAAGAACAATCTCTTACAACTACAATTTGAGTCGGAAAAAAAGCCAACCAGTTGCAGAATGAAACGCAAGAAAATAAAAAAGGAAAAGTGGTCAGTGAGTTCTTGTGATTACTTTGATGTTTGTTTAGACTTCTCATTTATTAAAGTGGAAGTTTGAAATAAATATCTTATTTTAAGAAATGTTGGCTAAAGGTTCCCTGATGATCTGCCCCAGTGAAATGCTCATAAGAACCAGCTAAAACGCCTCAATCGATCGCTTTGAATTTTTTAGTAAAATTTTGGGAAAAAAGAAACAGCACATATTTAAAATTGAAGAGTTTAAAAAACGAAAAATCCTGAAAATATATAACAATCCATCACATATAAATTTTTTCAAATCGAAATTTCCTTGATTTCATATGAAACAACGTGTTTTTGAATCGTTTATTCGTTCGGTATAAGAATTTCCATACTTTAAAAATAAAAATTTTAAGTGTAAAAAAAAATGTTGTTTTGCTTGTACAAACGGCTGCACTACAGTTTGTGCATTAAGTATTATCAAATGTAGAGGAAAATACTACAACAAATACACCAAATTTTATGAGAGATTGAATTTATTGTGTAATTAATTTTATTGGACAAAGTTTAAGTTAAAACCTGAAGTTTTAATGTCTGCAGTGTGAACGCAAAATCACTTGTTTACGGTTTTAATGCCAAAACCAGGTTTAAACTTTCAGTGTGGAAACACTATTATTTTAATCTTCAGATCAACCGATCCCCACGTGATAAACGATGATTGATGTAGTTTCCATGACAGAATCGAGAACTTTAACTGATCAGATATATAATTTCGGAATTTTTCAAAACAATTACTTTTTTCGAATTTGTTTCATTCACGATATCTCACGAACAGATTAACCGATTTTATCCCGTTGATCGAAGTGGTTTTAAATGTCAAAAGCTGATTAGTTCGTGAAACTCATCGGTTGGGCTGTTGAAAAGTTATTTTAAAAAAATTGTTTAAGTTGTTTTGGGATATCTTGAAATACCCCGGCTGGAATCGTTTCAAATTCATAAGAAATCTAAGTTCAGAAAAGAGTCGAGAACACTAAATGATCAGATATACAATTTTGGAGTTTTTCAAAACAAATCACTTCAGTCGAGTTATTTCGCTCATGATATCTCACGAACGGATTAATCGATTTCGACCCGGTTTAGGGTGATCGGCAAGGTTCGAATCGGTTAAAATTAATAGGAAATATTTTTTTCAAGAAAAATCGAAAACACCAGCTGATTAGATATATAATTTCGGAGCTTAAAATAAAATAAAAAGTCACTTTTTTGGAATTTTTCTGTTCACGATATCTTACCAACGGAACAATTGTGAAGCAGGTTAGAGCCGATTAGTTTGTGAAATAGATGGAGGAAGCTGCTGAGAAATTTTTCCAAAAAGCCACTTTGAAAAATACTTTTTTATAAGTTTTTGTGGGATATCTTGAAATCTACCAGTTCGAATACGTTAAATCAGGAATATTCTTCAGAATTCGGCTAAGCCATTCAGACTTTATAGGCAAGTCACATACTTACACACACACACACACACACACAGACACACATACATACATATACACATACACACATATACACACATACACACACAGACAGTGATCGACTCTCAGAATTAGTCGTAGAAGCTTCCTTGAAGACCAAAACGCGGAGTCCTGATGAGAATTCGATTTTCCCAAAACGGCGTAAAACCAATAACTTCCCAATCTTTTAAAAACTTTCGAATTTCGTGGTAGAAAGTTAAAAAGACACTCCTTGAAATAGTTGCATGAATTAAAAAAAATCTGGCGAAGTAATTCCGTAAGACGTGACACATTTTTATTATTTCCTAATATGAGATGTATTTTTGCTGGATGTTCAATCAATTGGATTTAACAAATATTTCCAGCAGGTTTTTCTTTCCAATAATATCCAGAATTACATAAATAAATTTAAACAATTTCATAGAATTATTTGAAACTCAAAAGCTAATTGAATTGCAGTGAAATATTAAAAAAAGAGAAAATAATAAAAGAAAATGTTGTGGATATTCATCCATAACAACCGTTTATTCTTCCAACTGCACACTTTCCACAAAGAACACAAAATATCCGTATGCTAATACTAACACATTCTGGTCATATTCCCAAGTTTCGTCGGCAACAAAACGTCCGTACAACAATCATCATGGCTTCGTTGGCTCCATCGTGGGTTGATGGTTGACATCGATTCCAGGTATCAAACAGATTTAGTATGCAGTTGCAAAACCAGTTGTCATCTTCAATTTCAAATTCAATTATAAAATCTGAAAATTGCCCAGAGAGTACACAAATAAAACGAAATTGTCTCCTCATTCCCTTGACAAACAGCCGAGTATATGAAATGGAGGGGATGAAGTGGATGATGTGGAGTTAAATTTTTTGGTACTTTTTGATACTGATTCATAATAATAAATCAGGTCCAGCTAATTAGAGGGAAGTGGGAATGATATTCCTTTATAGCATGACAATTTGGTTTTGTAAGCGGACCGGCTTCAGCAATCTGCCTGTTACTTCTGTATCTTATTTCTATAAATTTAATTATTCCGCCAATTGAAATGAACATAGATTTCCCGTTAATTTGCACCGATTCAAATTGGGAGATTTCAACTTATAAAAACTTAAAAAAAGGATTTTAAAAAGGTGTTTTCTTTAGAATAACTTTTAAAAGACTGCAACAATCCATTCCATAAACTATTCAGCTCTCGATATATAAAAACCAGGAAGATCGTCGCATCGAATCAAAATCGTTTAATTCATTCGTGAGATAACGTGAAAGAAAAATTTTTTCAAAAAACTACGCAATTATAAATCTGGGGGCAAATTGCAGCACTCGTTATCGAACGAAATTACGAAATATTTCAATAGAGTTTATATGGAAATATTTTAAAATTTCTAATCGTATCGAATGCCGTAATTTGCCCCTGATCTTTTAAAGTAATCGAAAGAACGTTTCTGAGTTAAAATTTCCTGTGCATATGAACCGATTAGAGAAATAAAAGTGCTTTTTAGAGTAACTTTTAAGCGCCTTCACTAATCGATTTCACAAATAAATCTTGATCTATAAAAATCTTGTCGATCACCCTAAACCGGGTCGAAATCGATTACTCCGTTCCTGAGATATCATGAGCGAAATAACTCGAATGAAGTGATTTGTTTTGAAAAACTCCAAAATTCTATATCTGATCATTTAGTGTTCTCGACTCTTTTCTGAACTTAGATTTCTTATAAATTTGAATCGATTCAAGCCGGGGTATTTTAAGATATCCCAAAACAACTTAAACAATTTTTTTAAAATAACTTTTCAACAGCCCAACCGATGAGTTTCACGAACTAATCAGCTTTTGACATTTAAAATCACATCGATCACCGGATCAAAATCGGTTAATCTGTTCGTGAGATATCGTGAATGAAACAAATTCGAAAAAAGTAATTGTTTTGAAAAATTCCAAAATTATATATCTGATCAGTTAAAGTTCTCGATTCTGTCATGGAAACTACATCAATCATCGTTTATCACGTGGGGATCGGTTGATCTGAATATTAAAATAATAGTGTTTTAAAGTGTTCCCACACTGAAAGTTCAAACCTGGTTTTGGCATTAAAACCATAAGCAAGTGATTTTGCGTTCACACTGCAGACATTAAAAATGCAGGTTTTAAATTAAATTTTGTCCAATAAAATTAATCACACAATAAATTAAATCTCTCATAAAATTTGGTGTATTTGTTATAGTATTTTCTTCTACATTTGAAAATACTTAATCCACAAACTGTAGTGCAGCCGTTTGTAAAAACAAAACAAAAACATTTTTACACTTAAAATTATAATTTTTAAAATATAAACGATTCAAAAACACGTTATTTCATATAAAATCATGCAAATTTTGATATAAAAAATTTTGAATGTGGCGGATTGTTCTTTAAACGTTGTCTCATGTTTCCAATATATAACTTGGCAGCAACAATTTAATGCTGTTCTTTTGTAAAATAGAATGCAACATTTTGTACACTTTTTAATAGAAAATTGCAGCATTCGGTTGTTTGAAAGTTACAAATTTATTAAAAATTTATTCAATATCTCTTAGAAAAATAATAGAAAACTTAGAACTCCTTTAAAATGTCACTTTATAAAAAAGAAGTGAAGAAATTTTTGCATGTTTTCCAGAGAAAAACAAAACACCATAAATGTGAAGTTACACCGACTTCTTGCAACTTTTGCAACTTCTAGAAACCTGCGCTGCTTTGATTTTCTAATAATTTTGTTTTTGTTTGTCCTTTTGGTACTTTCTTTGACCCCAAAAATTTTGTCAATACCAACTTTGACAAAATAAGTTGGTGACAACACCGTTTTCACTAGTCAACTTTGAATTCCAAGAAAGTTTGCTTCATATGCCAGTGGGGTCAGTCTTATTCCTTGGAGACAACAGTCGTACATTAAATTATTTTCATTTGGTTGCTACATCAACGGGAAGGGAGGGTAGTGGTTGGTTATTCAATACTGTCACAGTTTCAATTCCATTTTACCAATAAATGTTATGGACATTGGCCTGTTTATCTGCCTGTTTGTTTGCGGATATATTCGATTTGGTAACAACGTTTATCGGCAATTTTTCAATTATTGTTTTAGCAGCAAAAAACAGTTTTACAAACGAGACAAAGTGCTTTTCAGAGTTCTCTTCCCCCTTGGTTCTTGACGCTTTATTAAATGTGCTGACTAAAACAAGTCGGCAAGCATGGGCTAGTGCATGTGTTTGTGTGTGTGTGTGAACGTTGGCAGCCAATCCCTCTTGGCCATGTAACTGAGTAGACAATTATAGATTCAAAACCATTTCTTGTGTTGCACTGATTTGTATTTTTCGTATTAAATTTCCCTGATTTCTTGTGGCATTCTACAGCTCTCAGGCATTATTGCAACGCGTGATGATTGTTCCAAGAGGATAATATCGAATGTCAGAGGGAGAGAAATTAATATCCACTCATATTTGGCTTATAATTGGATATATTATTGGATTAAAATTGGTTTCAAGCATGTGTTTTGCAATATCGATGTAATTGAAATTGATATATTTTTCAAGGCGATAAGAACATCATTCCGGTTTTAATCTGTGGTTGGTGTTGGAAAAAGATATGTTAATTAAATCTGAATGCCTGGCAAAAGCATCGATTCAATATTTAGGTAGCGAAGCATCCTTGTCACCGCTTCTCGCATCGAAAGGTCACAAATAATGAAAATGTTTGAGTGTGTGAAAGTCTTAAAACCTAAATAAAAGAAATAAATTATCAATCCTTTTTTGTAATAAAAAAAAACTCATCCAATTTATTCCGTAAATATTTTTGGACATCGTTTATTTCTATATAATAGGCTTAAGTAGTTTCAAAACCATCCGTCCAGCAGGGCTGCCGACTGTTTTTCATCTGGAGCATCATTTATTAAGTGAAAGTCTTGATGTTAATGTTCAACAACCAACGAGGGCGTAAAAATAGCACTACGTGGGGATTTTAGGCCACATAATCGATCTACTGGGCAATAAATCGGGCGAGATTGTAGCGACATATAAGAGTTTTATAGATAATCCGAATTTCTCGGTTGCACTCTGTACAAAACTCATTTGATTGACTTTTGGTTTTGTTTGAGTAAGAATTTGGTGGACTTTAGAATTTTAAAATTGAGCGATTAATCGAATAAATGTTTTAAATAATTACCGATATTCGAACACCTTAAAGAAATATGAAAATTTGCAAATAATTGTGGACAAAATATGGGTGAGTGTGTTAATTGATGTTTTTTCTGAAATAAATTAATAGATTATAAAAAAATGATTGAAAAACCACAAGTCATTTAAGGGTGCTGTTAGATGAAGTGGTAGGACTTAAGACTTCGAAGTCTTAGGTCCCGGGTAAAAACAGGTACAACGAAAACTCTCTCCTCTAGACTGTTTTCATCTGTCTTCATAACACTATCCCCTCATTTCCCAGTTTCAGAGCAATGCACTGCGTATGTACGAGGCTTCTCCTGAGTGCTATCCTACTCTTAAGAAAAAAAGTAAAGGGTTACCCTGCCATAATGCACGATGTTAATTGTAAACAAAAGAAAAAGTTTTCAGGGAATTTCTTTACATTTTATATCATATCAAAATCATCTATAAGAATTATGTGTGAAACAAAGTGTTGGCAAAATGCTTGCCACGCCCTCGGGGGCACACTTCTATTGAATATTTTATATATTCAATGACTCTGCGATATACTTGAGGCACTGTCGTCAATACGTCGATTATTTTCAATCTGTAGCTCTTGAAGTTTTCTTGTACTATTTCCTTACATTTGCTCTTTTAAATAACTCCAAACAAGTAAGTCCAACGATGTCAAATCCCATGATCGTGATGGCCAATTAACAGCGCTACAACGTGAGATAACATGGCCATTGAATTAAGTGCGCAAAAGAGGATTTGCTGTGTGGCAAGTGGCCTCATGCTGTTGCAACCACATATTTTCCAACTCTATATTCCCGATTGTTGGTCACAAGAAGTCTGTTATTATGTAGAGATAGTGAACGCCATTCACGGTAACTACTTCACCGATCTCATTTTCAAAAAAGTACGAACCGATGACGCCACCAACCAACAGTAACTCTTTGGGAATGCGTCGACTTTTTATCAATCACTCGTTGGCTCTTATTTGCCCAAATTTGCGGCAAATTCTGCTTTTTATCGAATTCACTAAAGTGAAGCTGTCGTGGCTAAAGATGATTTTCTTTGTGAAGTCACCATTTAAAGCGGCGTATTCACGACATTTGATGAATTTTCTGTCATATCATCGTAAACAACAGCAATAATTCAGGAGAAGGAGCTGGAAGAGGCGCTTTCACATTTCATGCACAACCATTTTGCTGAAATTCGTGCACAACTCTGACGATTGTGGAACCATTTGCTAGATAATGGTGTCAAAAAATATCATGAAGTGTGCGAAATGCATTTTGAATTGAACGCTCATTTTTGTAAAAGAGCTCAACAACCGTGACTCAATTGTATCGTGGTCCAGGGTTGAACTTATCTAACACTGAAAGAAAGGAATGAAAAAATAGGATGAATCAAAAACTTGAAGTGGATTATGGTTAGACCACCCTTTATAAAGTTCTAAAATTTAAGAAAATAATAGTTTATGAGAAACTATTTATTATGAATAATAATAAGTGATGATGAAAGTGTTGTGGCCTTCGAAAACAGCTGTTCTGGTCTGCTGTGAAATACTTAATTTGTGTTTTTGAACAACTGACCCATAAACATTAAATTCGATATCAACTGTTTTCAATACTCGATTTAATAGTAAAAAAATCCTACTCAAATCTATTGAATATATATCAGGACTCAATCAGGACTCTGCGGTTACATGATGGCTGGCGAACATCATAAATTTACCCTCCTGGCTGGTATTTCTTTTGCGGGGCATACCGAATCCCGTGGTACCAGCACTGGAACAGGTGAAGCCTCACAGGTCAAGCAAAGAGAGGCCTTTCAACCTACTGCTGGCTGATGGTTCTTCTTTGACTGTCCACTTACTAACAGCGTAGTCCAGACTACTACTTTATGGTTTCTCACATGCAGTCCCGTCCCTCTGTCAACTCAGAGATCTTCCAGGAATCTATAAGTGTTGCGACTCATCAGTAAAAGCATCGTTGAAAAGACTGAGTGACCCACCAAGTCGTCTATCGTACAGCCACGGGGAGATACTTTGGAACAGTGGACCTCTAATGGACTGCCCTCACCTCATCAAGCCATCCTATATTCCTTAAAAAGTATGATATTTTTATGAGTTCTTTGTGCGCCACGCTGTATGTTCAGAAAGTTACAACCCAGTGCCGCTAATGAGGGCAAAGCAACGACACGGACTATGCAGCCTTTTTTAAAATAAATTTTGCGCAACACAGACGAGGAATTAAATAGTGCGTTTCAGAAATTTTCGATCGCTTATTTATGCCAGAGTGTGGATAGAACGCATGACCTTCTGTTTGGTAGTCAGTGCGTTAATAACACGACAAAAAGTGGCATTTGCAAAGTTGCTTAAGCAGACTTGGTTATTATCCACGAAGTTTCCTCCTTTGGGTTTCATTAAAATCCAACATAAAATGCTTTCAAAATAGATCAGCAGTTCTGACAGGTTGCAAACCATTTAAATGCAATTAGATTTTTACCTTCGGGCACAAGACTTAACAAAACATGTTCTATTTAATATTTGCATTCAGTAGATTTTCGTATTTATTGTTGGTCTAAAGCAAACACATCATTAGAAATTGTAATGAAAATAATGCCGTAGGGTAGGGGTTAAATGGTGGTTAATTTGAAAAAATTAAAATACACAAACTCGTTTGTAGCACTCAAGCGAGTCAAACTTGATGAGCATTTATGATGTTGTAAAATGAAATGATTTCGAAAATAGTTTTCTTTTGTAAATAGTGATTTTATTTCTTTATTATTCGAAAAAGTTGGCATTTTGATTGTTTGCAGACCGAAGGGTTTGCTTAAGCAACTCAATTACATCAGTTAAACAAATAAATTAATTGGGAATTTTCTAGGGGTGGGATATTTATGAGCGAGCGACAAATTAGTTTAGCAGGTAAAAGTCTTACGCAGTTCTTCTAGAGTTATAGACTGTCTAAAGCCCGATCAGCGTTTGGCTGATTAAATGAAATATGGACTAGACCATCAGTAGTTTCAGTCCATCTGTTTAAGCAGCGTTTTTATGCGCAAGTGAAATGTGGCAAATAACAACAGTAACACCCAATAAATTGCAGTCGATTGTGAATGAGTGTCTACACTTAATGTCTCGCATATTCTGGTCAATCACAATAGCCAACGCCGATCTGCAGAAGTCGACAGATAAACTGAAGAAAATGGAAATTAGTAGGCCACGCTTTACGTAGGGTTGAAGAGGGTATAACAAAAACTGTATTGGACTGGAGTTCCCAAGGAAGCCTTCATCCAGAAAACCTGGCGTGGCACAATTGAAAAGGAACTGTAAAAATAATACATCATATATCATCAAAGAAATAGTGGGAATGATCTTGTAGTAAATAAAGAGAAAACTAAATAAGAATTAGAGCTGTAGAAATTCTCTTTCGGGAATTAGTTTCACATGAAATTTTTTGGGAATTTCAATAATTTAATTTCCGAAATTTCCAAATACTCTGTAGAAAAGCTCATAACAAATATTTTTTTAATAAGAACTTACGAAATTAATTTATCACTGGCAAATGCATTGAATGCCATATGGAACTACAAGCGAGGTCTGTTCAAAAAATGAGGTGAATTTTTTTTATTTCATCAAGTTCCGATTTCTTGAGGTATTTTTTTGTGAAGTGATTTCGTCGTTGGAGTCGAATGTCTCTCCGTTAAGCTGCAGAGGAATAGTGAGGGAACACTTAAACTCTTTGTATTAGTCTAATAAATTGTTTATTGTGTCGTTTGGCTCCTTATTGGTCTTGAGCAAACAGTTCCTTTGGAACTGTGCAGAGTGCTTCTCAACGACTTTTTATGCGACACGCATTGTCCATTCTTAAGCAAAAGCACTCATATTATTGCGGTTAAATTATTATGGCTGTTATGTTTTTATGATTGCGGTTAATAAACTCCCCTTGGCATTTTTAAAATGCACACACACGCACACATTAAGAAATATATAAACGACTAAGAAAAGGAGTAGCAGCATCCACCTTCACAGAGAGCACAAATTTAATATTTTACTTTTCATAAAATGGCAGAGCAACATAAACGAATGCTGGCTAAAATCCCCATGGGCCCTGGCCAACGTATACGGCAAATATGATTGCATTGTAGCCTGTTTATATGACGAAATCCTTGTGTAAAATAATAATAAAAAAATATTGTTTGCTGGTTTTGTCGAGCTGACTGGCTGGCAGCCGGGCTGTTGCTTTCGTTCGTTTGTATGTTGGTTTTGGTTGTTGATGGTCTTTTGGGATTTTCTTAATTTTAAATGTTTGGAAAGTTGGGATGCTGGATAATTCATGCCACTTTCGGCAGACAAAAAATTATTTAAAAGAAAATCGTGTGCAGTTACTTGAATTTTTTGGCGGACGGCAAAATATTTAACTTAAGTTTTTGTTTTCTTTTTTTCTTTTTAGTGAAACTAATCATTTTTTGTTTTATTTGGCGGCTTCCAAACCACCCCATTCGATCAGCAGCCAACAAAATTTGTTTTATTTATTTATTTTTTATGTTCTTTCATTAACAATCGAGCGTTGGTTTTCTGTTGTCTGAAAATGCGTTGACTTTTCGGTTTGTCCTTCTCCTGCTGGCTTCCTTAAGTGAGGGTAATTGCAATTAATTTCTTGTTTTGTTTAGAGAGAACAAAAAAGCTGGACAGTTGTTATTGTTGTTCTTTTTTTATTGCAGTAGTAGTTGTTGTTGTTGTTTATTTATTTTGCGGCTCATAAGGGTCCGTCCGTATTGTGTCTGATTTTATTCATTAATTTGATTTTTTATCAAAAACTTTTGTTTACACATTTTGTTGCGATAAAATCATTTAAAATAATTTTGAAATCCTGATTTGTGTTTTACAATTTTTTTGTTCTTTTCTCCTTTTGGTCATTAATTTGATTGGCTTATGCCAACAATTTAGATTATTAATATTGATAAAATTGTTGGTAATAAATTTCAAGTTTTCAAAGGATTTGTTTTCCCATTCACAAAAGGGTTTTCATATTTGCTTGTAGTGGTGAGTTCATGTTTTGTAATTTATATTTAAACAAAATATTATTTAATAATAATGTGGTTTATAAAATATGGGGGTTAATTTATGCGGGTGTAAGTTTTTCATATGATTTTGAATTGTTAAGAAATTTTTGTAAAAAATCATTAAAACCAACACTTAAATTTTTGTTTCTTAATTGGAAAAAAACTATGGAACTATATTTGAGTTATTTTATTTAGTTAAACAATTTAAATTATTTTTATGGATTAAGATATATAAAAAAGCTATTCGTTAATTGAAAACACTGTGTTTTCAGTGGCCGCTACAGTAGCTTAATACCGCTGTAGTCTTTATATACACGGTTTAATTTATAGAAACTTTAAAGGGTTCAATTAAAAACTTATAAAAAAAATTTCATTTAGTTGGATTCATAAAAATTAGTTCATACTTATAAGCTGTTTATAAGACAAACTTCATATGGAAGTTTGTTTTATAAACAGCTTGTAATTATAAAATATTTACACATGAACAAGTCCTTTTATATGCTGTGTATAAACAGCTTATAAAATTAAAATATTTATTCATCAACAAGTCCTTTTATATGCTGTGTATAAACAGCTTATAAACCTAGAATATTTATTCATGAATAAGTCCTTTTATATGTACGAGAAATTATTATATAGTTTTACCCACTGTAAGCCAGGAATAGTTAAATTGTAGAAATCACCATTTTTAAATTCAAATATCTATGAAAGCTTATCCCACAGGAGTGCGTGATATATATTTAAATAAAGCTTGAAATCTTGGCTTTAAGCGTTAAAATATATATCTTCCCTCTTTGATGGACAATGGCGCCAAATTACATAATTAAAAAAAGGGTTTCCCTAAATTAGCAAAAAAATGCTAAGAAAAAATATGCAAAAGAAGAAAAAAAGAATCGTTAGTGTTGTATATAAAATTATAAGAATTAAAAATATAATCGCTATTCGAATATCTTTTTTCAACGTAATAAAAATTATAATTTTTAATATTTATATAGGACAATTGTTCTTAGTTAAAATCTCAGAAAGACGTGATGATAAATATTCCAAGGCACAAAGGAAAGTCAACATCAGTTTTATTCGACTTACACAGCAGAGCAGAACAGCTGTTTTCGAAAGTCGCAACACTTTCAACATCAGTACTCATGTGTATATTGTGTTTGTCACCACTTTTTAGGTGGCTCAGTTGAATGTGATAACAGTTCCTATTTACACAAATTTTATTATGAAAAACAATCCGAGAACTGTATCAAACTGATGTTAACAAGTTTTTGTTTTAATTCCCGTGTTACCGTTTGAATATTTTCTTCATGTCCCATTTTTCTGAATTTTTTGTTTCCTTTGTGCCTAGGAATATTTATGATCATGTCCTTCTGAGATTTTAACTAAGAACAATTAGCCTATATAAAAATTAAAAATTCAAAATTATAATTTTAAAGAAGGAAGTTGGCAAATTGTATAAAAATAATTGAAAATATATTCAGTACAATTGAAAGCGATAAACGTTTAAATTTGTAATTGCTTTATTCAAGCATTAACCTTAAGGAGTTGCCAGTTTCGACATTTGAAATGAAAATATAAAACACAGAATGGCTAAAGTACGTTTTTGAATACGGTTTCCTAATAAACGTTTGATAGCTAAACATGGAACGAAAAATTCCGAGAACTTAACAAAAGCCGTGTCATGTAATTCAATGTTGACATATTTTCCACAAAATCCTAGGAATATTTTGGCGAAAACATCATTATCCTTTATGAAAAGGGTTTTCAAAGAGCTTTACGATCAAATAAAGATGCCTTTCGATACCCTTCACAAAAAAGTGAAACGGTTTGTCATTCCGTGTGTAATTTCTTCGATATTAATATAGAAGCCCATAAAGTATATATATTCTGGATCCTTATGAATAGCGATGACGATTGAACGATGTCCGTCTGTCTTTAGGTGAAATCGGTTTTCCCACGCCGTGTGGTATCCTTAATAACACTCCCAGTTATGGTTTCCTAAAAACCGGAAATAGAATTATCCTCTTCTTCCGATTTAGCACTGTTCGAAGGAGTTTTGTAAGCAATTTCGCTCTAGTTTTCTGACATGCTCTTTTTGCACAAGTCCCATTTTCACCAGCCATGGGATAGATACGCTCGGGCTTATTGTTACAACATGTCGCGTACGGTAGCGAAAACTTTCAAACTATTGTCGAGATTTGTACAACAATGAAACAGTCCACCCAAGTGTACCGCAACCCGCATCTTTTGAAAACTTAACTAGTTTTTGAACAGACCTCGTATATATATTTAAGCAGAGAATTTCTATCAAATCCATTCGATAAATAACTCATTTGTTTTCAAAGTTTTCAGACATTTTTAAACTATTATTTTTAAACAATTTAAAAATCGAATAAAAAACGACCAAAACATGAATGACTTTGTAACGAATTTAATTTAATTGTACGTTTCATTAATAAAACTTTCAAGGGTCAATTTGAAAAGTTATTTTCCTTTTTTGAATTCTTTAATTTCATTTGGAACATCTTGAGCCAAAATAACTCTTTCTGTTTTACTTTCTAAGGAAACTTGCTAAAAAAAACTTAATCAAATATTTCGAAATGTTGTTCAGCAGTTTCGTGTTTCATATTTGAATCACTAAGTGGCAAAATATATGCGAAAATTTAACGAACTAAATGAATAACAACAGGAAAAAATGTGTTGCAATTAATGATAAACACTTAAACACAAGAACAAGAAGTGCCCAGAAAAAGGTTGATGACTGACTCCAGTCCTCACAAAATAGTAGCAAAATAAAAGGAATAAAAAAAATAATATGAAGTAAAACATGATTCCCTGCAGCGTTAAAACCATCATCAATGACCCAAAGATTATAAAACACACACACACACAACCACATTCTCGCCCATATAGAAAACTGATTCAAAGTCGTGCAACAATTGAATAGACGTAAAAGGATATCAGCAGGATGTGCGTTTACTCAGCTAATAAACAACACTAATACGACATAAACACAAACTGATGCAATCGAAATGATTTCACTACGACCAACAATTTTCGAGTGGCTCAATTTAGGGTGAGCGAAAGGTACGAGTATTTAACTGAAGTGAATTGCAAGAAGTGAATCGCATACACGATACGCAAAATAAGGGACGCATGTGATTTCCATGGCAGAGGTTTATTACGGAATACATTCAATTCAATTTAATAATTTATCATTTTTGCTAGAAGGCAATAAAATCAGGCACCAAACAAGATTATTTAAATTTTCAAAAATATTAACGGAACAGTGGTTTCAAAGGAATCTTTGATAATGAAATTTTTTTTATATTAAAAAGTAATAACTTTGAAATTAGTACATGTATTTGGGAGTTGTCGTTAAAACCTTTTGATTTTTAGTTTCGAGCTGATTCTTTTTTCCCAAAATGTTACTCGAAAACTCAATACATATTAAAGTGGAAGTTTGAAATAAATATCTTTAGTTATTCTAAGGAATGTTGGGTAAAGGTTCCCTGATGATCTGCATTAGCCCCAGTGAAATGCGCATGGGAACTAGCTAAAACCTGTCAATTAATCACTGAAAGAATCAGCTCGAAATGAAAATTAAAACAAATTATTGCAAATTTCTAAAACTGATCTTTTCAGCGGTTCAAATATATTTTGTGCAGTGTTTCGCTTTCACCACAGTCTTGCTGGTCAGAACAGCGCGTACAGCTTTTTTCCGATTTCAGACAGTTGACTTTTAGGAACGTAGTCCTCTTTTAAAGAAGTTTTTGTGGTAGGGAACTCGGCTGCTTCATATATAATTTGTGATCATCTGTAAACGTTATTTCATGACAACCAGCTGATAAAACTGCAACTGGGAAATGGCACTTGGCGTAGCCAATAGCCTTGAGCGATAAATACACTGTAAAAAATAAATGTAATAAAGACAAATACTTTTCGCAGTTGAGTAGTTTCTAGTTGTTGCAAGTAAAAAGTAGTTCGTTCAAATGATATTTTATTTGTGATAAGAAAAAAAGAATAAAATTAAATAAAAATATATATTTTCTTTTAAATTTGCGAAGTAGCGAAGTGCGCTGCTCTTAGGGCAACAATAAAACGGGAGTTGGCAAAACTCCACGGTTTAATTTTTTTTCACACTGACATGATTTTAATAAACTCTGTCTTTAACGTTAAAACCAACTGTTAAAACCTGGTTTTACCATAGAAATTCCAGTTGTTAAAACTAAATCAAAAACATTTTCTTATATCTCTTAAGCAGGTTTTATTAAATGCAACCCTGTTTTTGTTTGTGCTAAGTTGAGTGCTGCCAAGTTATGTGGCGAAATCTCCGAATAATACTTGAAGAGTACACAGAGAAATCCGTCACATAAGCAATTTTCTTTTGGAATGTGCATGATTTTTATAGAAAAAATAAGTACAGCACTTCTTAAGTGACATGTAGCGCAGTCTATTTAAAATTACAGCTGTTGCGACATCATTCTGCTCGATTGTTATTTATAAAGGGTGCGACATGTATCGGTTTAATTTTGAAGCATCAAATATTTCTTTCAATACTTTTGTCATTCCATTCTGTCATGAAATTCAGTAACGAAATGGTTGATTAATATAAATCCTTTTGCACCACTGTGCTACACACACACACACCGCCACCGAAATCATGCACACGACAAAAGAGGGCTGATTTCATCTAATTTTAAACTTTCTGAATACAATTAAGAGGAGTTAATGTCAAGTACTGCTCTTCTCTTGAATTGTTTTTATTTGAATATAATTTGAATGTGGATCTGTTTGAATACTGCGAATATAAATTATAAATTATAAAAAGAAAGAAATGAAATATTCAACAAACATAATGTTGAGCAACTCCTTTGCACGTCAATAAAACAAAATGTTTTCCAAGTACGAACAATAATTTTAAAATTAAATGAAGTGAACAAATTCAAATTTATCAAAAACGAAAAAAATAATTGTTTAGAGATGCCGTTAGTAAAGAAATTAATTGTTACCTTAACCGTGCCACATGTGAAATTGTTGTAGAACTTGACAACAACATGTGTGAATGCAATCAAACGGACAAAGGAATGAACGAAACGAATTTGTCAACTCGAACAAATTGAATCAACAAAAAAGGGTTGGTTGTTTGCAATACTTTTTGTATCAAAAATTCCTTGTGTATTTAATTGCAAAATATTTTTATTTATTTACATGCAACTCTCATTTAAAAAAAAACCATTTTTTCATATGAAATTCAATTGAAAAAAATATTTATTTCAATTCGTTTGCTAAACCTCTACAAACGGCACTTGAAGTGTCTTAATCCCATTTCGGTTGCTTTCCTTTTTAAATATCTATTGATTGAGTTATCAATTCGTCAACTTTTACACAAGAGTGTTTTATGGGAATTTCAAAAAGAATTGATTTCGATTAAGTCCCAGAAAAATTTAAAACGTTTCTTTTGTAACTGCCATGTGTGCTTCTATTGACTTTGGGCGGCCGGGTGTTGTGTTGAAAATACAAATTGTCATGTTTGAGATCGTTTTACATGATGAGGTTGTTTTGTAAAGGCCACTAAATAAATATTTAAATCTTTTTGTTGGACAAATAGAGATTTAGTAGATTCTTTTTTCCATTAAACTTGTTTGCTGTTCGTTTATTTTTTATTGCAGCTTTTCGTTAGATGCTGGATTTTTATATACAAATTTATGCCCTGCTGGCAAGTCGGATAATAATTGGTCTAGCAAATTGTATAGTGACCGCAATGAAGTCGTTAACAAAGTGAAGTGAAGACACTGAACGAAATTAGAGGTGGAATCGATATTTTCAATATTCAATAGTTTTAAGCCATTCTTTTTATAAAAATTAAGACACAAAATTAAAGACGTGTAACTTCGTTTTAAAATGCGCAAAGCTATAGTAACCCGATCTCCTATACTTTTTCCGATTCGAAATATTGTTTTATTAATCTCCAACCGAGTCTGATGTGATAAACGGTGATTGATGTAGTTTTCGAATACCATAAAAGAATCGAGATATAATTTCAAAGTTAAAAAAAAATATCTATATTTTCTTTCATTCACAATATCTCAAGAACCGATTAAACCTCTTTCATGTGATCAACACGGTTTTTAAATATCACGAGTTGATTAATTAAAATCATACTGCTGATGTCAACTAATAATTTTTTTAGAAACTTTAAATAGTTGTTAACTAACGTTCTATAGTTTGGAACTTAAGATTATAAACGCTTTTCAAATTATGCCTAAAACAAGCAAAGAGAAGGTCTCAAGCTTTTGGGAAATTAAGTACCAGAGAATGGGTTTTTTGAAATGAAATAAGCTGATGAAATTAGTAAGCCAGACATCTCGTACAGTTATTGAAATTAGGCATGCAGTTAAATATCCATGTATTGTAGCGTGCGTCACACAAAATAATGTTAAAGTGTGCATAGAATTAAATAATTTGTAGAAGGCCTATAAGTCTGAACGATATAAACAAATTAAGATTCTATAATAAAAAGTTGACAATAACTATTCATATATATTTACGTAGCGTGCGTCACAATGCCTGCTCTTTCATAAATTACCTTAAAACCCTTTGCTATTGTTATTTTATTATCTTATATTTCTGTTTCTTATCACGGATTTTTCGACGCATGAGTGCAGGACACATGCCGTAGAGTTAAAAACGCAACACTGCAAGAAATTTGCGGGTAACTTTTCAGGTGAACTGTGAAAAGGCGATCAGACATCTGAACACTCTAATTTTGTCATTTTGTGTACTGGAAAATATATTAAATTTTTTTTACTTCTTTTCGAAAAACTGGCAGTTTGGAAAAGTTTTAAAACTGAAATAATTTTTCGTAGAGGATGCTGGACTAATTTCTAACAAATTCTTTATTTTTAAGTGAAATCATGTCATTTTATATTAAAAAGTGTAAGAAATGTAGCATTTTTTTTAAGAAAAGAAATAGGAAAAAAAAACTACACATGAGCACATACACATTTATTTACACACTTATATAGACATAGTGAAGGGCTCTTAGAATGAGTCAGGGAGGCTTTCTGAAGACTTTAAAACGCGGAGGTCTGATGAGAACTTTATTTGTTTAAACGGGGTGAAAACAATGACTTTCGGGTGTTTCAAAATTTAAAATTTGCTTAGCGGCAAAACGGTTGACCCTCGCAACTTCTTTTGAGTTGTTCCCGCTTAAAAGTCTAATAAGTGTGTGATATAACACAATGGAAATTTTAGCTCCATAAGCCTGGGCTTACTACCGTCGGTAGGTATGTAATCGAAAAGTGAAAAATATATGCCGTGTACTGGGTCATTTTCAAAGATTGAAAAAAACTACTTTATTGGACATGACCAGAGATCGCTGATATTATTATTTATCAATCTTCTGATGGTTAATCCAACGAACATAATATTCAGTGAAATTTCTTAACAACTGATTGGGAATCGCTATGAACTTCTTCGGAATGTGATACCTGTATTCTATTATCTATTAAGACGAATGTGATTTGTAATAAATGGGTCAGAAGTGGACCACTTGACTTTGAAGGTTTCAATAAATATTTATGTGGAATTCTTTTTTCAAAAGAATGCTGTTGGCTAAAGAAGCTATCCCGTAGACTACGAAGCCGAAGATCCAGTGTTCCCGGTTCCCGAGTTGAGTACGTAGCAGAGAAGTGTTGCCGGTATAGTTCAGTGATGAAGGCATATCAGTGGCAGCGGTTAACGCTATCATGTCCTAAATAACGCACTAGAGCGCCTTCCTTCGGTGATACTGTTTAAAAAAAAATGTTCAGGTTGAATATATAAAAATATGTTGACTTTCCCTTGTGCTTTATATATCATGTCTTTCTGAATTAAAAGCACTTTTCGAACCATTAGCCTACAAATATAAAATTTAAAAATTTTGTCACTTTTATCCTTTTAATTTAGGAAAATAATTTATTTTAAAAACTTTTATATAAAAACACCTTTTAAAATTGGTATTTTTTCATATTTTGGAGAAAGTTAAAGTTTCTGAAAGTGTACCACAAAAATATGTTTGGCTCTTAATATATTTAAAATTTTAGTGGCGTTCTGTTAAGCATAACCAACGCCAAGCAGGATCTCATCAGAGATTTTTATTTTTTATTAAATTTTCTTATTTTTTATTACATATAAAATGTAAATAAATTTTTTTCTTTTATTTCCAGGTATTTACAACACTATTTTAACATGTAAGTCAGAGTTTTTTTGATATCAGTTTTCTAAGAATTTCAGAAAGAATTCTTATCAGGATGCTTTTTTTTAACCTGTTGACTATTAAACAAACTGTTGTTCTGCTCCCATCTTCTAGTATTTAAAATCTGTATAAAGTATTAAACTTTTATGAATGAGATTTTTTCCCTAAGATTAATCACTTTGTTGGAAATTAAAGTCTGAATTCCCTTGAGTTTTCCGCTGGAACAGATGACAGCCAACTCAGTGCCTCAACGCACTTATTTGGAGTTGTCCCAAATAATTAATTTTTATTTATAACAAAATTGAAATACTTTAAAAAAGAATTTGTATAAAAGTAATTGATATCCATATATTTCTAATAATTCTTTTTAGAAAAGGGCGCTACTGGGTAAAGGTCTGCAGTTGATTTATTATATAGAAATCATTGTTAATTATTGTGCCCTGGCTGTTTTAAGCACTCGCCTTAGACGACTTTTCCTAATTTAAGAAATTGTTAGAAATGTCATTTAAAAATTAGATTTAATTAACATCAGAAACATGAACTCAGATTCACTGGAAACGAGACTTCACTGGAAACGAGAACTTGTTGCCGTGACAATTCATTATAAAAAGAATTAGAAAAGAACCAGATTTGCACTACTTCCGGATCATAAATTTAAGTTCTTATTGACTTCTTTCGAAGGCCTTATTTTTTGACATATAACAAGTAAAAGTTCTCCATATACTTTATGAGATCCCATATTAATATTGAAGAAATTACACACGGACTGACAAACCCTTTCTCTTTTTTGTGAAGGGTACAAAAATTTCGTTTTCAAATCACATGGAAATGTCTACTACATTTGGGGGACTTTCGAAGACTTTTTCTAATTCAATGACAAATTATTAGAAATATCACACAAAAATCTTATTTACTTAACATTTGGAACATGACTTCGGAATCAGCGGAAAGTTAAAAAAAAAATAGAACTTCTTAACAACCCGTTGTAACAAGTATTGGAATACATTCCGATACGCAATACTTCCCAGTACACAGGTCATGTCATTTCGCAGATGTCGATAAGATTCTTAACTTGTGATCCGGAAATATTACAAATCGGAATATTTTCTTAAGCTTTTTCCAAAAGAAAGTCTTTGCAAGAAGTTTTCTTTTTTATCACCGTTTCCGTAAATCAGAAGTCAACGTTTCCGGTGTTCATTTAATCTAGTTTTTATAAGTAGTTTTTTATTCTTTTCAAATTAAAAAGGAAAAGTAGTTTAATGCGTATCCTCTGAAGGCTCGGGGATGCAAAAGACATTTCCCTGTCGTGTCCCTAATTTATTTTTATATATATTGAATCAACTGCAGATCTCTGCAAAATAGCGTCCGTTTATCCAAATAATTATTAGCAATTTTTATTTATCAATTTATTTCATGTGAGTCTTTCATTAAAGTATTTCAATTCAATTATATTTTTATGAATAAAAATGTTTCCATATAAATAAACTCTTGCAAACACTACAAGTAAATTCCAACTTCTTCTTCTTATTCTTATTGTTAATATTCACTTTCTGATTATTAGAAAATGAAATCTTTTTGATACTTCGGAAGTTAAGAAAAAGTACTTCTCCAAAAACGGTTTAAATTTTTTGTCACTGAGCTTTGGATTATCAGTTAAGGCTCTTATTGGCTTGTTTGGATGCTCTGCTTTTACTGGGACTATTTCACTTCTAATTCGTTAACTGAAGAGACTGGTTTCGGTTTCACTTAAAAGGTGACAAAAAAAAGAGGGAGCTTCTTGCAATGACAACGCCGTGAATTAGAAGAAATCCCAATTTGCAATATTTCTGGATCGTAGGTTTAGGATTTTAATGATTTCTTTGGAATGTCTCCTTTTCTGGAATGTATTACAAATCTGGATCTTTTCTAACGCTTTTTACAAGGGGTTGCTGTTGCAAGAAGTTGTCTTCTTTGCACTGTTGTTGGTTCCTCTCTAACGACATGAGCCTTAACTTTTTTTTGATACTTTGAAAGTTAAAAAAATTAGTTGCTCAAAAATCATTGCCAATATTTTGCACTGAGTTCTGGATCAGGAATTAAGGATTATATTGACTTCTTTGGAATATCCTTTTTTGTGCATGATCATTAGTAAAAAATAAAAAGAGAGAAGAATGAATTATCATTAATTTATTAATTAAATATGAATGACATTAACCCTTAACTACCCAGTATGCTTTTGCAACGTAGCTGACCAGTAGTGTCCAACGGACTCATTAAAGTAATTAATGATCTTGGTTTCAAAACAAAAACGGTATGCATTGTAAAAATGTTTTATTAATATTATTTACTCAATTAGTTTGCTTATTTGACTTTAATTAACTATTTTTTAAACAAATATTATAAATAATGTTTTAACATAATGTTCAGAGCAGACATTCTGTTTGCATTTCTCGCAGCACTGTTTGGAAGTTCTAGAGATATTTGAGGGGCAAATGTGACAACGCTTCTGTTGTTTCGAATCAGGTTCAGATGATTCATCAGCTTTTTGATTAATGGTGAGATTAGATGATAGCACATCTTTGATGGCTGCTAAGTGATAGCTCGTTACCCCTTTCCTGTTCCGTCCTCGTATATGAGGCATTACCAACTCAATTGCTACTTTTCCCAAAAAATGTTTTTTTTTGCTTATTCTTTTTGTGTTGGTTCCAAGAAGGACATAAGTTTTTCCTTACAACCAGTGATGCGGTTCTAACAACATCTACTACATTTTGAAAAAAAGCAATAGGCGTCGAACTGTATACTCATGAACCATTTGATCAAGTGTATCAACACATTCCTAGGTTGAGTTATGGTAAACATTTATTTCAGAAGCGAATCTATTTTTTCCCATTGTGGCGCGTAATATCGGATTTCCAAATAGTGGATCCTAGTACTACCTAAAATAAACACCCCCCTATTTGTTGACTCCTATAGTCAATAAATGCCCTGGATATGCCCGCATTTCGATTGTGTCTGTTGACTTCCACCGATTTTGTAGGGCACTATGTGCTCCAAAATTGGCATATTTTACTATAAGGAGGAGAGTTCTGCTATGCTTCTCAGGTTCAGATTTCCATTTTTTTCTATCTCTGTCCTTATATGTTTACACAGACATGTATTCCTGCAGCGTGGCATCATCCTGCTCACTTCATAACTGTACATCTTCACTTTCAGATGCTGTTTCTGTACCGGCACTATCTGAACAGATGACAACAGGAAAATCCTCTTCATCGCTAGGGATTTCACACCCAAAAATAGAAGAAGAAGCAATGATTTCAACAGCGACTAAACTGTTTCAGAACAGCGGTCACTTGTATAAAACTTGGCCGGCTCAATCCAAACAGTATATAATGTGTCTATTGGACACTTGTGGTTTGATGCGCTGTTTTTTTTGTTTATTAATAATAAATAAAAAATTATTTATGCTACAAATATTTTTATTGCTCATTTCTATTCTCAAGACCATCGGTGTAGAATAGGTAAAACGGAATTCCTCAAAGAATAAAATATAAAATGTGTCCGCGAGACACTTGTGGGTAGTTAAGGGTTAGGACCGATCGAAATGTGATCATGATTATCATACATTGGCCTGTCAATTGATACTGAAGGGCATGTGATTTCGATCCTATCGGCTAGTTTTTGTGAGTGGAACTTGCAGTCGCTTTAATTTTAGCTGATAAATCAGCAACAGATTCACGCAATGCTCGAATAAAGCAGGAAAAACCCGGGTCATGGTCTCATGACAGAAGTCTGACATAATTTTATATGTCCTTTGATATGAATACAATCGGTTAAATTAACCGCCTGTCCCACGATGCCACTCAATATCGTTGTGTCGAAAAGAGTACGTTGAGAATAAAACCAAATTCTAAATTTTTTTCTTTAAAAGGATTTTGTCGGCAGAATGATATCGAGTGACATCGTGGGACTGGCAGTAATTTTTTTTCCATTTAAAGTGTTCTGGATATTGCAAAATAAAACTAAAAGTTTTTTTCAGTGTACTAAACATTCCGCTGTTTTTTAGAAATACTCGCCGGACATTTTTTAGCCAGCAACGCCTGTTTCGTTATTTGACTTCTTCGTTTTTTCTTCTTTTTTTTTACTACAAAATTAAGCGAATATAAATTGAAGTTTATATCAGCTCTGATGTGTCAAATCTCGTTTAAATTAATGAGTTTGCTTGCAGCCAGGCCACCACAATAATGGTGTCAGGCATGATAATATTCCATGATGAAAACGATATTAAAATGCACGATATTAAAATGCACGAAATGTTTAGAATTTGATGATGAAACTTATGAAATAATAATAGCAATTTGACACATTTTTGTTCTTAATATTCAACAAAGTTGGAGTTTGTTCTTGTTGAATTCTATTAAATATATATTTATTTCAGTCAGTCGAGTTGTGCAGTTGATTTCAGCTTCCGCGTTAAATAAGTTGCAATTGAAAAGGATGTGTTTCTTTATTTTATTTCCTTCAATTTAAATGTTACGCTTTCAGTTCTCTTTGTGTTGTCGAAACCGCATTTAAATATCACTGCGGCAAAATTAAAGTAATTCGACACTTTCATATTTTCTCCATGAAACCAACTGCTTATGAATTTCCATAAATTCTGCCGCACATTTATTTTAGTCTTTTGTTTTTAACAAAATTGTTTCAGTTTCTGCTCGTTATTAGTTTGTCTAATAATGGAAACTAAAACGAGCACAAAAGATAATGTTGCACACATTAAATTATAGTTTATGATATTTGACATAATTTGTCACGCTTTTATTAAAAAAAAAACAAGCGAAGAAAATGCATACACACACCCATCCTGGAAGAGACTCTTAATTAGTTGATAGGAAATTCTGATGCTTTAAGTGTAATTGGAGTTGACAAAAATGCATGTTTAAATGTTGTTACAGATTATCAAAATTAGTCTTGCCTTTTGCCAAGGCTACGATATTTGTGCATTAATTTATTTCTCATTTTACAAACCAAAAAGTGCCGGAGATTGTATGCGTGTAAGCAGTCGCAAGAGGAGGGAGGAAGGAAGGAAGTTGCGGTAATTAAGTTATCCGCAGCGCAATAAATTTAATTAGTGCTGCCTTACGGTCATACTGTTTGCCAATTTGTCGAAATGATTGCAAATCGGTGATGAAATAATGAATTTATTTTTACGCTGCAGTTTTTTTTCCGTTTTTGTTTTAGTGATTTATAAAAATATCTGCTAAATACACGAGATGCTTTTTTTGTAGTCTTAAGAAACATTTCTGGTGTTGAGTGGTTTAAGGCCACAGTGGAACCGTCTTTATTTCTCTTAAAACAACAATCAGAGTCGGAAAAAAGCCAACCAGTTGTAGAATAAAAACGTGAGAAAATAAAATAGGCAAAGTGATCAGTGAGTTCTTGTTATGACTTCTCACTTATTAAAGTGGAAGTTTGAAATAAATATCTTTAGGTATTCTAAGAACTGTTCGGTACAGAGTCCCTGATGATCTACAGTAGCCCCAATGAAATGGGCATAGAAGCTAACTAAAACCCCTCAATTGATCTCTTTGAATTTTTTAGTAACATTTTCGGCGTAAAAAGCATCAGCACGAAATTAAAATTAAAGAGTTTAAAAACCACAATTTCCAAAAACGTGTACTAATTTAAAAAGTTTTCATATATAATTTTGCTTTCAATATTATTGAATTGATTGATTAATTATTTCTTCAAACTATTTTCTGATGAACAACACTTTTTTTTATTATATATTTTATTAATAACAATCTTCTATGTATTTCCAACAGGCGTTTGTTTGAATTAGAAAGTCCTTTACATTTCTCAGCTCAACTTCAAACTATTTCAAAGCCTTATCAGCAAGAGGCTTTGAGGTTTTTTTAACCCAGTAAAATTGCAAAAACTTTCAAGCCAAAAGAGTTTGGCTTAAGAAATCAGAAACAAAATCTGCAGAAATCTTAAAAGTGATTTGAAATAAGTGTTTTACCTTCGCTTTGAAACAGTTCTCGTTTCCTTTTTCTTAATAAAATTGTAACAAACAGTATTTAAATGCCAGGTCTTCCGTTGAAGTGCTAAAACAAATTTGTAATCAACGCATGATCGCACTCCGTGTTAACGGTAACGTTCCTGCTTTCGTTGTCCTCGAAAAAGTGCGGTCCACATTTAAAAGTCATTGATTTGACATGCAGTGGCAGTTTCTGGCTGCTCTTCAGTTCTACAAGTTCGCGTGGTCCATTCAACCAGAAAGAAGCTCCGTTGCTGAACTTCATTTTTTGATAACAAAGTGGATCTTCATCCAACTGCGACGGTCGCCACTGACCAAAAATTAGACGTTGGAATATGTCTGGTGGACTTAAATTTTGCACCAGATGAATTATAAAATATGAAATGCGCGTTATAACTTTCACACGATTTACAGACTTACGGAGCCTCTCTATGTACTTCTTAAAGCATTAAACACAATAACGACAGCAGGCTACAAGAACACTGACTACAAAAGCCGTTAGCTACAATCGTTGCCTCGTAGTCAGCTACTTAATTATTTTTAAAACGACACCACCAATTCAATAACCATGTGTTGTTGTTTGTAGTAGAATTCTCTTCATACGCCAGTTTAGCCGCTTTCGTATATTGAGTACTGCTAAATAGTGTTATTAAAATGAAATATATTTAAAGTCCACAGTATATGACAAGAAATCAATTCATTAGCTTGGAAATAAAGTTTGTTGTTTCTTTTTGTAAAATAAAAGAATATATTTTTTAGTTTACAATATTTGAATTTATTTATATTATACTGGCAACATTGCATCTATTCATTGTCGCTCAGCAAAATAGAAATTAGTTAAATTTTGGCTACAGCTACAACGGTGGTCGGTAGGCGTGTGGCTGTGTCGCCGCTAAAATAGTCATTCCCATTTCAATGCGTGTATTTTAATTTTGACAGGTTGTAGCTCGTAGCCTGCTGTAGTTATGGTGTTTAATGCCTGACTCTAAAAGAGTTTGCAAAACAGTCTAACTTGAGTTAACTATTTAATAGGTTGGGTCATACACTTAATCCCCGATTTGCCTCGTTACAGGCGACATATATATATATATATATATATATATATATATATATACATATACATATATATATATATATATATATATATATATATATATATATATATATAATTAGTCGGGCACAAGTCGTGTGTTTACGTTTTCTTTTGTTCAATATAATTTAATAAATTTTATTTTCATTTAAAAACTCATCAATTTTTTATTATTTTTAATTATTTGCAATTATTTTTTGGTCTTTCTAACTAAATCAAGCCATTTCCTTGGAATCATGGAATAAAAAAAAACAGAAAAATAGGACATAACAAAAAATAATCAAACGGCATTACAGGGTCTTAATAAAAGTGTGTTACTGTCGGTTTGATACAGTTCTCGTATCACTTTTCATAATAAAATTGTTGCCAATAGAAACTGTTTATCACATTCAATTGAGCCGCTCATTTTCGCTTCACCAAATTGGAAATTAGTTTAATTTGACTGCAACCACAAAAACTGCATGGACAACAACCCGTAGCCGTGTTGCCTGGTGTAGTGAAAATAATCATTCTCATATACGCACATGGATTCTATTTTTAACAAGTTGTAGTCTGTAGCCTGCTGTCGTCATTGTGTTTAATGCCTGATTATGTGAATTTATTATTCTCTTCTCTTTAACTGAAATGGAATTGTTTTCTTGCCCTGTTTTTGTGCCTCTTGAAATGTCAATTTGCTTGCGTCGTCTGCTGTCACATATATTTTTTTCATTCCAAATCATTTTTATGTTGTTTTTGTTTGTTTTGTGTTATTCATTTCCTTAAGTGTTTGTTTTAATTTTATTAGTTTATTTGTTATGAGTCAAGCAATCGTCTCTGTGATTATGACAATTGACTCTTAATGTGACAACCGTTTTTTATTTCATGGGTTGAAGTGGTCATTTTGGCATGTGTTCGGATTTGTTGTTGAAAATTTAAAACTATTTAAACAGCTTGACTGTGATGCAACAACGGTTGGCTTAGAGGAGATTTAATTTCTAGAAAAGAGTTGTGAATTTTACAATCCTCATTAAGGAGTTATATTATATTCTTATACAGGAGGCCGTTAAAAATGTGTTGGGGATATTGGAAACCATTTTCGAAAGAATATTTTGAAACTCCTTTTGATTATAATCATAAGCTGCGAATGAGGATCTGCCTTTAGTGTTGCCAAAGTGTTGGAAGCGAAATTTGTTTCTGTGTGCAGTTCAAAGGAAACTGTGTTACCTTCCCCTTTTATCTGCTTCAAGTTGCAATTTTAGTTAAAGAAACAAAATTGTTTTCATTTTCCTTCCATGTTTAAAGTTTTTAAGTTTCCATCGCACAGACAAAGTTTCATGGCATTTCAACACTTTTGTTTTTAATGAGTTGTTGAAAAAAAAGCAACGAAATAAAGTTAATTAAAAAATATTTATCATATTAGCAATTTGTGTGAGTGTTTGTGTGCTCGTAATTTGCTGCCAACAGCATGTGACGAAAGTGCTTGTCGCATAATAAAATACACTCAATAAACCTTCCAACTTTACTGCCTACAAAATTCTCATACTAATAAATATGGAACATTAACTGAGGCCGCATATCACAATTTGGGAAGGAGGAAAGCGAAACAATTAAGACTCTAAAGATGTTGATAAAAACTTGAATCCATTGTGGATAGATATTTTAATATATAATTCACTTTTTAATTTAATTTTGAAAAGCTAATTGTTCAAAAAGTCTGAAAGACATGATAAATATTCCAAAGTCGAAATCAGTTTTATATATCCAACTTACACAGCAGAGCAAAACAGCTGTTTTCGAAAGCCGCTACAACTCCATCATCAGTACTCATGTGCATTTTTATTTATTACCTTTTATTAGGTGGTTTAATTGAATGTGGTAAACAGTTTCTAGTTGTATCAATTTCACTATGAAACAGAATACGAGAATTGTATCAAATCGATAGTAACTCACTTTTGTTAAGACGCTGTGTTGCCGTTTAACTGATTTTTTTTTTTTTTTATGAAATGTTGTTGTGAATTTTTTGTTGCAGGTTGCTAGAGTCAAACTTTTCCTAAATAAATTCGGACGTTATTGCCCTTTTACTGGTTTAACAAAGACCAATCAGCATTTTACCGTTTCCGATTAGGCTCTGAACCAGGCTGAAGATGAGTTTTTTTTCCGAAGAATGGGGGAAGTTTTGCCCCTTAAAGCTCCTTAATTTTAATTATGTGCTGATTCCTTTTTTCCCAAAATCTTACTGAAAAATTCAAAGTGTTTTTTTTTAACTTAATTTAATGCTGTTTTCTTATCTCAAAAAGAATGCAACATTTTTTACACTTTTCACTTAAATATCGCCTTCTTATGGCATTTGATTTTAATTGACTTTTAGAAATTATTGTATCATGTTCTACAAAAATTTAACTTTGATTTAAAATGCGCCCAATTGCAATTCATAGAAAATTTCTTGAAAAATCTCACATCTTTTCCAGAAAAGAACAATAACACGCGAAGCAATTAAAGTTTTATTTTGAGTCTTTTATAAATTTGTGGTATAATATATTATTAATTTTAACTTCCCTATTCAAAAAAGTTTAAGCATGATTCGAAATTTTTTCGTATCTCAGTTACGTGCCATCATTCTCGTTGATATGTGGTTCCCACAGGAGGGAACCACATGCCACACAGTGGGCAATACAATTGATTTACTCAAAGAAACTTCTGATGAAATAAATACTTTCCAATTAATTGGCCACCCAAATCCTGTGATTGAACCCCACTGGATTATTTTCTTTGTTATTATCTTAAGTCACTTGTCTACTTCGATAAACCACAAGCAATTGAATATCTGGAAATCAATATTCGAAGAGTTATCGGCGAAATGCGGCCGCAAATGCTGCGATAAGTTACTGGAAATTGGTGTTCCAGATTGCGCCTTGTACGCGCCAAAAGTGGCGGCCGCATGGCAGAAATCATACTTAAACATTAATTTCATAAGATCTTCTTTCAAATAAATCCCGTTTCATTGATATTCAAAATATATTTCCTTGTCTGATTATGACGTAAATTTGTCTCACTCTATAAAAAACATTTATTAATATTATGACGATCGAATATAAATTATTTTTTGGAATTTTGCTACACTTATTCTAATGTGACTTTTGAAAATCATGCAAGAATTCTCAAATAGTCTATATAAAATTATTTTCTTAATAGAGAGAAGTTTGAAAACTGTGATTGAAGTCCACTGAGGAGTTGGTTAAGCACCAATTAAATGTATCTGGATGTGGCTTGAGCGTCTAAAAATAAATTTTATAAATTATTTATAATTTGAAACTATTTATAAAACTTCAGCAAACCCTAGACTAAGAAGTCTAATCAAATATTCTACTTA
The DNA here is from genome assembly GCA_963675445.1 of Linnaemya vulpina. Classification (NCBI taxonomy): domain Eukaryota; kingdom Metazoa; phylum Arthropoda; class Insecta; order Diptera; family Tachinidae; genus Linnaemya; species Linnaemya vulpina. Next base: position 43,708,415 of record OY776277.1, read on the forward strand.
AGAAACTGACTTACAGAGATATTTTATTATCAATAAAGACATTTATTTGTACAAGAATCATTAATACGTTTAAGACATCTACGACTTTTTATTATGTCTAAAAAAATAGATATAAAAACATTTCAAATTGCCTTTATTTACAGGACCTCTTTCATATGCTTTCCCTTTTAGCCAACAAATAAGTAGTCAATAAGAACTTGCCAAAGAAAAAAAAAGCAGGGATATTTTTATTTCTTACGTGACATTTTGTGGTTGTCTCCAAGAAGTGCTTTAATCCTACATAAAAAATAAATTTCCAAATAAGTGGGTTCATAAATACACTTTTATTCCTGCCAAGATGGCACTCATACATGCAAGACGTCGAAAGGAATTTGAACACATTTTACTTGCCGTCTTTGGTTTCTGGGTGACATGCTTAATCCTTAAAGGCTTTTTAAGTGTGATTGTACATATAATTTTGTTGAAAAAGTAAAACAAAATTAACCAAAGCCCATTATGTTCTTTATTTTTTTATTTTTATATTTTTTCTGATGGAAAAGTTTAAAAAAGCTTTTAATTTTTTTATCTTTTTTAACCCAATTTTTTACTCCGTTGAATAGTGATAAAATATCTAACTTGGCCATTATCAGGTTTGTTGAGTTTTAATTGAGTGTCCAAAAATAGCTTACATTATCCTTAAAAAAGGATTAATATGTTCATACAATATGAGGGAGCAGAAAAAAAATGTATGTAAAAAAGAAGGGATTTCCTCTTTCTTAAATAGAAGATACACTGGGAAAATTTTAGTTGACAGTATAAAGGCCATCTAAATAAGTCTGCAAAATTGCTACAATAACAAATTGCCATGATTTTGGCTTTAAAATCATAAACACGGGATTTTACGTTCACACTGTGAGTTTAATAAATTCAGATTTAAACACTCCGCTCGTCCAATAAATTTTATCACAACAAATAAGCGTATTTGTTGTGGTATTTGTTTCTCTAATTTTTATAACACTTAATTGACAAACTGTACAGCCGCTGTTCTAATTTCTATAAAAAATTGGTATTTTAAACTAGATTTTAATATGAATTTTTCAATAGAATTATGAGTATATTTATAGAAAGTAAATAAATGTTTAGAAATCACGTGATTTCATATGAAAGTGAAACAAATCCAGAAAAAAAATTCAATTAGGGAGTTTCTTGTGAATTCTTTACAAATTGTCAGATGTCTCCAATCCATAACTTGACCGTAGAAGCGGAAACTGTTAGAAGACATAAAAAACATTATAAAAAAAATTCTAACAACAGACGTCGAGCCAAGTTAAATTCAAGTTTATTAACCCTGGATGGTTACTTCTAGTTAAATCGACGAACAATTTTTTCAAAATAAACAAAAATATTTTTATACTCTAATTTTAATTATGTGCTGAAACTTTTCCCCCCAAATCTAGTGAGAAGTCTAAAAAGAATATCAAAGTCATAACAAGAACTCACTGATCACCTTTCCTTTTTTATTTTCTTAGGTTTTTGTTCTACAATTGGTTTACATATTGCCGACTCTAATTGTAGTTGTAAGAGAAATAAATATTTTTAGTTAAGTATTTAATTTAAAATAATAATAATGATAATAATAATAATAATAATAATAATAATAATAATAATAATAATAATAATAAATAAAAAAATAGACAATTAAATATAATATAATTTATCGTATAACATAAAAAATATATATGATAAATAGTAAGTAAGCTTTGTCGATTCGAAAAACTTTTACCATCCAGGGTTAATACTAAATACATTACAAATTTAAAAAAAACTTAGTTCTGTAAACGGCTTACAGTAATTAAATCAATTTATTTTTGTATACGAGAACAGGGAAGCAGTTAATGAATATTGACTCAATTAAAAATTTATATATGATTACATATTATATGTGTTATTTTTCTCAGTGTAAAAATTATTTGACAATATTCGAACTTTATTTGAATTACTCTTAACTAATTAAATGTACCCTTCGCTATAAAATGTTGGAATTCTTCGTTTGCGTTATTCGTTTGCAACAAATAAAATATGTTGTCACAAAATAACGGGTGTCCCAGTAATAATGTACTTATTTTCTTTAAAAAAAAACATTTATTTTGAGTTCTCGCTAAATTTTCTAAGATTTGGAAACTTTTTGATTTCATACCCTTTTGAAAAAAATTAAGTTCTCATCAGATATTGACATCATGAGGTCCTGGGCAGCTTCAATGACTAATTCTGAGAGCCCATCACTATGTTTGTATGTCTGTATGTGTGTGTGTGTGTGTGCGGGAGAGTAAACTTTTTACCCCTGATAACGTGCTATAGAGTTATACTGAACTTAAATTTCTTGTGCATTGAAACCTATTCGGAGGAGAAGATTTCGAAAAATCGTAAACAAGACTACAAAAATATATAATTTCAAAGCGTTTTTTTTCAAAATGAATTTTAAAAGTTTTTCAGCGTAAAGCTCAGCAAACTGGTTCAAAGTCAATCACTCTATTCGTGAGATATCGCGAACTTAATAGTTCGAAAAAAGTGATTCATTTTGTAAAACTCCGAAATTATATATCCGATCAGTTGGCGCTCTCGATTCTTATGAAGGACTTCGAAACAACATCAATAACCACTAATAAAGTGGAACCGGTAGATTTATAAGAAGTTATAAGAATTTGAATATATAAAACTAGTATTTTAGCGCGAAGAGCTCAAAAGCATAGAACAGCACAACAAACCACGTCACAAAAGCCGTGAAATTAAAATCAGCGGGAAGCTGTAGGAGTGGCCTTTAGAGTCAGTCATTTTCCATATATTTTTTATTGGATTATTAAAAAGATATTTTCCAATTAAATACGGAATGAAAATAGTTTCCACTTCCCTGGTGACAGGAAATCACTCTTCTTAATGACACTTGATTTTTCCACAGAGATGTGGCTGTATTTCAGCGAAGGAGCGTTGGAGCCCGGATTCGAGCTCAGAAAGTGCTTCTGACTTACTCGCATAGAAGCGAGATTTTATTAAATCCTTGATAAAAGAAAAATCGCACAACCTTAAATCTCACGATCTTGGTGGCCAGTTGACATCAGGACCCAAATTACGGTATTCGATATCCATAGAAATTTCAATACAATTAAAGCAAAAATTTCGATTGATATCGAATGCCGTAATCGGCCCTCAGAGTTTCGTAAGAATGTTTATTCTGGAAATTGTTGCTGCAATAAATCGTTTGTTTTATTCGGGGTTTCTTCATGCTGAGATCACACGTCGTCCAGATGAGGACACAAGAACTGCTGCATTATTTTCTTTTAACTCTTTAAAGGGCTGAGGGCCCAATCACGCCGACTGGCCAGAATGCGCATCAGACGGTTACTCGTTGTGGCTGCTTTTGTTTCTTATGACGACTTGCTGGGTCTCAAACTCTGAAATTCGCTGTATTCTCGGAGCCATTCAGATGGAAAAGCAGTTCATCCGAAAAGATGTTTTTGTTTTCGAAACTCTTGAAATTGACTTCGAACGAATTGGTGACGCTTTTCATACTCTGCTGGTTTGAGCACTTCAAGAAGTTGAATTTCGCTGAAATTCACTGAGTGAAATCTGAAGTGGAATGAAATTTTTTGGGTTTCGGGAAACAGCGGCCATGTTTATAAGAGATAGACCGCTACGATTTCACACAGACTGTCCGCATCCGATTTAATTCTCCAAAATTTTTTCAACCCTCTTCGGAAGAATTACGTCCACTTTCTCGACTAAGAATTCTTCAAAGTTTTCTAAATAATTTTAAGAAGTTTTTAGAATAAAATTAATGACAGCTGCCGAATTTCAGAGTGAGGCGTGGAAGCCTTCAAAATTCGGCTTATAGCATTCATTTACTGAAAAGCGATTGTAAAATCCTTATTGCCAAGTCGTATAAGTACTTCCATTTCCTGTCCATCTGTTTGGTCATTTAATCACAAAATAATTTCACACATAAAATGGATAAAGTTTTCTCTAATTTTTTCTCTTCCTATTGGCTAAAGTTTTTCTTCCAAATGTTTTGTTTTTAATTATTTTTTGTGTTATTTTTAATTTAAATGGACTAAAGTTTTTGAGTTTTAGATTTAAATGGACAACGGCCGGAGTGTGAGTAATTGAAACATTTATGCTGCTAATTGTAAATGTCTGGAACTTAATTCTTGTTCCTGTTGTCCTGTTGTAGTTTGAGCTTTTATGCTAATTAGTATTTGTTGTCCAATTAAAATGATTGTTGGCAAATCAGAAAATAAATCGATGAATATTTAATAAGACAGTTAAATGCTTTAATTGAAAGTTGGTTTATTTTTATGTCCAGATACAGAAAAAAGAAGATGAAATAATAAAAAGATTTAGTTGAATATTTTCCAGAATAATTAAGTACGTTTTAGCTTGACAAGCCACTGTAGGAGAGAATAAGAATATTGTGAAAATGCAACGATAACCTAAAAGTAGTCATACTAACGTTAATGCTTGATTAAACATGAATGAGCATGCCTGGCTCAGCCCTATCACTTGGCAAACTATTAAGCGGATTTCTAATTTCAGATGCCACAAAACTTAAGCTTGGAAAAAAGGCTATTCAACGAAAGTTTAGATCACTGATCTTTTATTAATCTTTCGTTAAATAAACAACAATTTTTTCCCACACAACACAACATTGTCTTCCACTACCCAACACTTGCAAGTAATTATTTTCAAAAGCCAACAACATCTTCATTTGAAATGTTTGGCAATAAAAAAAATAAATAAATATTGTCCTCTTGGCAAACGCAATTCAATTTTAAAACTAACAACTTAATCCTTTATTTAATTTGAAACCCATTAAAAGGACACTGCTTATCCTTTTTAAGTGAATACAAACAGATTTTTTCTTTTCATGTAAATAACGAAAACGAGATCGATTTTCGATTTGGGATACACACACACACATTTACACATACACTCTCACACGCAGGCAATCCACCCAAACTTAAATGCATGCACACGCATGTACATACGAAACAACACTAACAACACTAACAACAATAACAACAACAACAACCCCATCAAATTAAGAATGTGTGAGTGAAGGAATACAACTGATAGAAATGAATTTATTTGCAAAGAGAAAAGGAAATTGAAAAAAAGGAAAGAAAAAGAAACGATAAATTCGTAAGAAGTTGGATAGATTTCGAACGCAATTGACATTTGGAACCGCACTTAAGTGGAAGAAGTTTTTTCTTCTCTCTTCTACAAACACATACAACATGTACGTAGTTATTAGAAACACTCGAAGAAATCTGTGCGCCAATTTGAAAATAAATAGATAATAAACTTGAATTATACTTCGGAGAGCGGTTATTCAACACTTATAACATTCTGATCGTCTAGATTTCCACATTTTTTGTTTGTTTCTAGAGCAGCAGCGACCTTCGCCAATTTACAATTTCGAAGAATGGTCGAAAGCAAACGCCCAGATAATCCTAATTAAAATATTTCATTTTGAAAATCTCATTTTAATAATTATATTTTGATTTTTATTTCAAAATATAAGCAAAGTTTTTTATTTTATTTATTCTACGGAAAAATAAGTTATTTCTTGACTTTTATTACTCCTTTTCTTTTATTCCTCAGAAAATAGTTCTTGCTTTTTATTTCAGGATCGGAATATAAAAGTTATTTCTTGATTTAAAATTATTTCTTGATTTTTATTTTACGATCAGAATATAAAAGTAATTTTTTGAGTCTTATTTATTCCTCAGAAAATAAAAGTTATTTTTTGATTTTTATTTCTGGAACGGAATATAAAAGTTATTTCTTGAGTCTTATTTATTCCTCAGAAAATAAGAGTTATTTCTTGATTTTTATTTTACGATCAGAATATAAAAGTTGTTTCTTGATTTTTATTTATTCCTCAGAAAATAAGAGTTATTTTTTGATTTTTATTTCTGGATCGGAATATAAAAGTTATTTCTTGAGTTTTATTTATTCCTCAGAAAATAAGAGTTATTTCTTGATTTTTATTTCAGGATCGGAATATAAAAGTTATTTCTTGATTTTTATTTATTCCTGAGAAAATAAAAGTTATTTCTTGATTTTTATTTCTGGATCGGAATAAAAAAGTTATTTCTTGAGTCTTATTTATTCCTCAGAAAATAAGAGTTATTTCTTGATTTTTATTTTACGATCAGAATATAAAAGTTGTTTCTTGATTTTTATTTATTCCTCAGAAAATAAGAGTTATTTCTTGATTTTTATTTCAGGATCAGAATATAAAAGTTATTTCTTGATTTTTATTTATTCCTGAGAAAATAAAAGTTATTTTTTGATTTTTATTTCTGGATCGGAATATAAAAGTTATTTCTTGAGTTTTATTTATTCCTAAGAAAATTCGAGTTATTTCTTGATTTTAATTTTACGACACGAATATAAAAGTTATTTTTTGATTTTTTTATTTATGATCAGAATATAAAAGTTATTTCTCACCATCTACTGATCGATTTCTCTGAGTGCGTCTACGTTCAGTATTTAAAAAGCAAATCAAATAATAGTTTGGCAAGAATTGGTTACACTTAGCAATTTCGCATGGAAATATATTCATTTCAGTTGAGTATTTGTATAAATTATTGATGTTGAAATCTGGTCTCGAATAAGAGCCTTAATAAAGCAGTTGCTGCTGCGGCTGATGAACGAGAAACAGAATAAATTGAATCAACGACATGAACACATTCAGGATTTATTTACTGCTTATGTACTTCCTCTATGTACGCAGCATGTACATATTTATTTACAAGGCCTCAAAGTGGTATGTCAGCAGCTGAATGTTGCCGCATAAGGATTTTTTAAAAAAGTGTCTGACATTTCCTTTAAAAAATTTCTATAAGTTTTAATTTATTGTTTTTTTGAAAATCTACTTTTTGTTTTAATAATTTTCAATATATAATTGAGTGAAACCAAAGTGTGGACATGTGCTTAAAAAGCAGGGAAGTATAATGGGTGTACAGAGGGGAGAGGTAAAGCTATAGATTTTATATACACGGAGTATAAAACCACAAGAGGTTGTAAAGGATATATATCTGAAACCGGTCTTGTTGCAAACCAAATTTGATATAGAATTTGGTTTCCAGCAAGACCGTCAAGTCACCAACGGAATGCCAACTTTCTGAATTTGAAAAAAATTAAAAAAAAACTCTTCAGTTTATTTTGCTTTATTTGTTGAAAATTATAAATAATTTTATTCATTTTCTATATTTTATTAATAGTTGAATTGAAAACGCTTGGAAAATTTTGAATTAAAAATAAAAGAAAAAAGAACGGGGGATTATTGGTTTTACCCCTTTTGAACAAATCCAGTTCTCATCAGATCTGCACGTTTTCAAGTCCTACGAAGTTTCCTTTACTAATTCTGCAAGCCCGTCAATATGCCGGTATGTGCTTTTGTATATTCTGGATTCTTATGAATAGCGATGACGATTGAGCGATGCCCATCTGTCCGTTTATCCGTCTAACCGTCTGTCTGTATGTGAAATCCAATTCCCAAACCCCGGAAGATCTAGAGACTTCGTTTTTGGATTGATGGATTGGAAATGAGCTGAAATAGAGCGGTATTGAAATGCCGAAAAATCCGAATTCGGTTCCAGAGCTGGAAAGCTTGGAACTATTTCTCGACGCAAAATTAATACTAAAACCCAATTATTTTTTTGTTTCTTTTTAAACTGAACCTCTTTCAGTTCTTTCTAAAAATTTTAAGAATAACAATATTTTTCCAGGGTTGGGAAACTAAAAGTTTTTTTTTAGCACATTTCATATTTTGTATTATGTACATTTAATAACTAAAACGTTTAAAAATTTCAAGTTTTTCTTAATTTATACCGCCTCATACATCATGAAGATTTGCACGGGTAAAAAAAATTAAATTTCGTTTCCCGGGTTGGGAAATTGATTTATTTTTCATTCATAAAAGTAACCACAAAGGCAACTGACGTTGTTTTTTACTTGTTTTGCTAACTAAAACTATTTTATAACTTGGAAAGAACAAAATTCGTACTTAGAAACGCCAGAGGTACGTTGGTGAAGGATATATAAGATTCGGAACAGCCGAATATAGCACTTTTACTTGTTTTGCTTTATTTGTTGCAATCGGTATATTTTTTTAAAATAAAGTTTTAAATAATTCTATTTCTTTTGTATGTTTTCATATTTCCATAGTTTAATTGAAAAAAAAATTTCTGATCCATATTTTCAAATTTAAAATAAAAAAAAAAAACCGGGAGGTTGTTGGTTTTACACCATTTTGAACAAATCGAGTTTTTTTTTATTAGATGTGCATGTTTTGAAGTCCTACGAAGTTTCACTGACTAATTCGGAGAGTTCGCCAATATATCTGTATGTATGATGTATGTATGTGTGTGTGTGTGTGTAAGCATGTGACCCACTTATAACTTTTGAATGGCTGAACTTAGATTTTTTGTGAATTTGAACCGATTTAAGCAATCAAACTTAAAATTTAAAAACTATGTCCGTGAGGGCGCTGTTGGCTGATGTATTAAGACACAAGACTGCGATGTCCCCCGAGTTCGACTCCGCACTCAGTCATCAATATGGTGTCGAATATTTCTGATCTGCATTAGTGCAGAATTGTGTCAATTGTTGTCGGCTTGTCTCAATGACGACTGGTCGCTACTACTAAAAAAGCAGGGTACAGCAGCACCCTCCTTCGTCGGTATCTGTAGCAAAAAATTCACCGACGAAGTAATAAAAGTAAAAGCAGCTACAAAAACCTTTCTATCTTCTAATCTGCACTCCTAACACTATCCCCTCCTTTCGAGTTCCAGCGCAATGCACTGCATATGTAGGGCTTGTCCCTGAGTGCTGGTCCTACTCAAAAAAAAAAAACCATGTCGATCTTTGGAAACCGGATCAAAATCGTGAAAGAACTCCGATATTATATCTGATCGATTAGTGTTCTCTATTCTTTTATAGAAATCAAAATCTTTATCAATCATCGCTTATCATGTGGGAATCGGTTGATTTGAAAACTAAAATAGTTGCGTTTTGGCTCAGAGTGTTCAAAAGTGACGATCGCTTTGCGGTTAAAGTTAAAAAGGAACCTCTTCCTTTTTACTTTTTAATGTCATTAATAAAAATGAAAAAGTCTTGACCCCACAAAATATTTTACTACAACACGAAATTTCGCACATGGCAACAACGTGTCAGGAAACTAGAAAAAAAAAACAACAAAAAGCGTGTCTGCTAGAAATTTATTTTCGTGTGCTTTTCGGAGAAAACTTTCTGAAATTGCAAGTCTTAAAAAAATACAAACGCTTAAGAAGAAAACAAATCATTTTTATTATTCGACGGTTTTATTTACTCAAGAAAAGATTTTTCTCTTCTATTTTGTTTCAATTTTTTTATTTCTTATTTTTATTTTTATTTTTTTATTTTTATACTTATTTACGTTTCGAAAGTATAAAACACCTTCAAGGCATTTGTCAAGTTCCATTTGATATCTTTTATATTTCTCCACTCATACACTTGAAAAAAAAGAAACTGAAATTAGTTTGAATGTGTGAAAAAGAAAAAAGTTGAAACAAAAAGTGCAAAAGCAGCATCACTTTTAGCCACTCACACCTCTTTTAACACTTAAGTAGAGTTTGGGAATTCGAGCATGTGGTGAACGTACGTACGAGAAGAACAATTTAAAATTTACCCTCAAAAAGTATTTGTTGTTTAGCTGAATTAAAATAAGAAAATCTTTTTTCTATTTTAATGTTGTTGCTATTTTTACTTGCATTTTGTTTATAATAACTAAAGTAGTAAGTGAGTGACTGGGTGAGTGAGTGCGTGCGTGAGTGTGTAAGTGAGTGCTGTGCTTGCGGAACGCATAATAATATTTTTCTTTTGTTTCGCAGCCTCACATCACAGGCAATAGAAGCATCATACCAAAATCACTTTAAAATTGTTATAAATAAATAGATTCCTGACAAAAAATATATTCCGCTCCCTTCTCAGGCCAAAGACTGTAAGTCGCTAAGTTGGGTTTATTGTGTCGTTAGTTTTGCCTGCTCGCTGGCTTCCTTAATGCACCCTTGTCCTTTAATTATGGCTGATGTCTGCGTTTGCTTAAGTAACTGAGCACTCACTTGTGTGTGTGTGTGTGTGTGTGATATTTACACACCATTTGAATTTCGTTTGTTATTGTTGGAGTGTTTCCTTATTTATGTTTTATTTTGATTGTGATTTCCATTTGTTTATTTGTTATTGTTGTTTTTTACTAGTTTACATAATACGATTAATATGTTATCGGTGTTTTGCCATATTTAACGCATCACTTCACTTATTCAGAACATGAATGTAATTTTTTTTGTGAAGTGATTTGAATAGAAAAAAAGAAAAAAAAAAAAATAAAACACAAACTGCGTATCGACGTTAAATTACTGATAAAGATTTTTTAAATACTTTAACGTTAAATGAATTTGCATGGAATCTTTGCGTAAGTTTTATTACGTCTATTTAATATTCCGCAGATCGGAGGTGATCCTATAGACTAAGTTTTGCCCGAACAACAGTTTTTGTTTGAATTAATTTCAAACAGCAACACTCCCACCCAAAAAGTTTGATTTCATCTATCGGAAACTTTTTACTTATTCTATATAAAGGGTGCTGCACCCATAATTCACTATTTTAATATTGAGTCACACGTTAACGTCAAGTATTTTGCCCAACTCATGTTGACATTTCATTGTTTTATGTTCTTTTCTAAAAAAGAATGCTACATTTCTTACACCTTTTAATAGAAAATGGACACATTATTTTATATATAAGCAAAGAATTAATGATATTATATTACGAAAATGATTTCTGTCTTAAAACCCCTTTAAACTGGCAATTTTTAGAAAAAATGTTTTCTAGAAAAGAAAACTGCATTATTATAAAAAAAATTCAGTCAAGAAGTGGTGTCGTATTTTGCAGCGCATTAAAATTAATGAAGACTTTAACTAAAATTAGCGTTTAAATAAAAATTAATTCCGTGTATTTCATGACTATTTTTTTGGGTCAACACAGTGGCCCAAGTGAGTCCACAGTCGGGAGAAGTGTGCGTGAATTTTAGTAAACCGGTTCTTTAAGAAATTGAGAAAACACCTGCACGAGCTCGTCAAGTTCTTTTTACGGAAAACATTCATGCTCTTCGCTTTAGTGTAACAGAACAACCGTCAATTCCGACTCGTCGGAAGAAAGTTTTGAATGTACACGATTCCAAAATTCCAATCACTCAATAACGGAAGCTTATCTACCATTTAAAGCGTCGTCAATACGCCAATTTATATAGTGACTTAAGAAAGAGAATCGTCTACAGCATGGAGACACACTTTCCCTTTGATGGATTCGGCAACAAGCAGGAGTGATTGTTGGCTATCCGATGCATCCAAAAAGAGTGAGGAGTTAGTGCGGTTAATAGGACGCCGGATCAAAACCAAGAAGTTACCGTGAATGGTGCTCTTTATCGCTATATGATAACAGACTTCTTATGACCCTAAATTCAGTATATGGACCTGGACCATTTATTATTATATATCGCTTTTCATGGCGATATTCATTTACCGTCACGATCATGCGATTGGACACTGTCGAACTACACCCTACACAAGCCTATCAACTGCTGGTTTCTGAGAATTTCTCATAAAGACGACTAGGAAAGTTAGTGGCGTATTCTTGAGACAGTCCAGTTCCTGCTGGAAACCACAGCCTCTTCGTCCTGACTTATATTCCATTAAGCCTTTTATGAAGAGACGTGTACGTTCACATTATGACTGATTCCTCATGACTTTTTGCCAGTAGAAGCTCAGAAGCCATTCTTTCGAACAGTTAATTTTATCGTACAAAAAGTGGAATTAACTGCCCTTCTTTTTGGTTTCTGTCCCCGACTAGCTTGCGTCTGTAATGAAACGGTGGAAAATCAACATGAATTTTTATTTCGTGACTTTTATTTCACCTCGCAATGCCACTCAAATAAAAAAAAAACCTGTCTGTAACAGCATGTACAAAAGGCGTAGTTTAAAATTGTACTTACGCTCCTGCTGGCCCCGGCAGTCACAGACAGGTTGCTTTACTGAGCGCTCTCTTTTTCCTGCAACTCTCTGACCGATCAGAAATACTTATATCTTATATCGCAATATGCTTAGGACAATACAAACTAAAACCACCTGTCTGTAACAGGAGGCTGAAATGGCCAAGTGTTCAATAGCACCCACGCTCCTGCAGACCTGGGTAGTATATATAAGTTGCTGTACTAAATCTTCTTCTTCTCCTGCAACGACATTAGCCCAAATGCTTTAACTTGTACTCGATTTCATAGTGCCCCGTCGTAACTGCGGCCAGAAGTATCAGTACTTTTTTCCTAATATTCGAAGTTGCTGGGGCTAACGCTGCCCTAGAGTTTTGAGGGCCATAGAGTTTTGGTTACTCTGGTGGGGGTAAGCATTGACCAACTAAGTGCCGCCTTCTTTTCTAACCACTTCTTGATAATATTTAGCAGCTCGGCTAAAGGAATATCAGTATTCCTTCGTGGAACTGCTTCATTCAAGGTCCAAACTGTTCTTGTTCCCCGAAACCTGTATTATATTGACATTAGGCCTTCTATATCCAGCCAGAGATTGATTACATGCCGGCACAGACTTCGATCTCATCATATCTAAAACCAAAACATATATGAAAAATATTTGGGGGATTCACACTGTAGTCATAAAGTCATAAGTCATAAAATAATATCACACAATATATGACTAGTAAGAACAAGCCGTCATAACTTAGTATGATATTTCAAGCAACGATCAGCTGATAGGATAACACCACATTTGATATGGGCTGAATACATTTTTTTTTGCGGCGGCATGCGGAAAAACGTTCAGTGGCTGCCAGCTACATAAGTTATGGGAGAACAACTTTTCACTTGTATTTAACGAGTTTTTTTTACTTTTTTATTTAGTTTTCTTTTAATTTTTGTATGTTATAAAAAAGTGATTTAATGTGCAGTCGTAAATCATTAATAAGTAACGGCGGCAAACATATACTATCGCTGTCTCGAATACAGATTTTCAGCCGTTCGACTCAGATCTCTAGAGTTATTTTATAACAAAACAACAACATACCTGAAAGAGTGCTATTAATTTATGACTTTTTTTTGTATGCAGCACAACAACAACTTGTTTAAAATGGTCTAAAATATGATGAGTTTATGACAATATGACTAAATAGCACAACGTGTGAATACCCCAATTATCTGAAAAAAGGATTAGGAAAAACAAAATAAAGGATATTAAGCGATCGCTTGTGAAAATATTTATTTAAAAATGATTAACGTTACAACTCTTTTGTTAACATCATTTAAAACACATTTTCGGATTCAGTTAACTCTTGACTTTATCTTATTAACACAATTAATGGACTCGCAAATCTTATTGTGTTATTTAAATTTGTTTATGAGTAGACAATTTCAAATAGTACATCTTATAATAAAAACAAATGCAATTCTAAGAACATGTTTCTCTTGAAAAATTTAGTTTCAAATTGTCCTTCTTTCAAATTGAGCCTTAAAAGATTCAATAACAGGACTTGCCAACAAGCAATTCATGTTGTTTCCTTTAATTAAAATCAATATTTCTACAATAAATCGAAATCTAAAATAATTTGCGCTTTAGAAAATTTCCTTAAGCCAACTGTAAAAGCATGAAGGATAATAATTTTCCGGTTAATAACAAAATCAAATTGCCAAAATTATCACAGTTGCAATTGGCAAAAATATAAAAGAAAATGTCCTGCAGATTTTACAACAATAAGTTGTAACTAACTGGAGTTGCATGTCAGCAAAACAATGACAAGATACTCGTATTCATAATGATCGGTGTTGCATTAATGTTAGTGTATAATTCAAATAACATAATTATCGTTTTAATCCTAACTGATGCCAGTTTGCAACATCTACGACGAGTAGTTGAGGCAAACAAATAAACTGGGTAACACCAACCAAATATTTGAGTTTTGATGACTGCTTTGGCTGCCGGCCAGAGACATAAAATATTTAACTCAGCGATGATGTCGGATCATTTGTGAATAGCAACAATAGAGGATTTGTCACACTAGTTGTGAACCAAAGCATTAGAGTTGTGTAACTAATTGCCGTTGGAATATTAAAAAAAAATAATAATAATAATAATAAAATGGCAATAATAAATCTATTTATAGTGGTGGTTATAAGGCCGATGTACAATAAGTTACCCAGCATATAAAAGAAGAGGGTGAAAATCAGCATGGAATACGTTAACAATTACTTGGCCATTTCTAAACATGTTGCAAAATGATTTTTGTGCACTTTTTTTATAGAGTTGCAAGTGCTACAAGTTGAGAAGGTAAATTTAGTTTCGCAGAGCGTTCGCAACATCGTTGAGTTTAAAAATTAAAGTCAATTAGAAACAATTGCTTCTCATGTTCAGCAATTCTAAGAAATTGTTTTTAAAACATTTTAAATATGAAATTAAGAATATGAAATCAAGAAAAGTTCGCTTAGTAAAATGGTAGATCAGATTGGCAGGGTGCTGGTGGAAAAAAAAACAAGAGAGAAGAATAAGAAAGAAAGTGTTCTAACCCACTTGGGTTGTCTATTCTTTGTTACTTTTAGAAGAAGAATGAAAATTAAGAAATAGAGATGAGATCAGAAGCATATCAGAGCCATGGGAAAACAACCCCAAGAGCCCAAGTCTCTTTATTAGTGAGTGACTTAGCTGCTGATTTCCATAAGTAGTAATCTGCTGTTTGATTTGTGTGCTCAACTGTTGGCTAAAGTAGTTAACAAGAGACTACGAAGAGACCGATTTCGACTCAGATAACTCTTCCAATATTGATTTCTGGACAAGTGACTTAACGAATCCCAAAAAGAAAATAATCCAGTGGGGTTAAGTCACACGATCTTGGTGTCCAATTGATTGGGCCATAAAGTGAAGTTTTTTTTCAGTAAAAGTTTCTTTGAGTAAATCAATTGTAGCGTCCTCTATGTAGCCTGTAGTTCCGTCCTATTGGAACCACATGTTAGCAAAATTAATGCTTCGTAATTGAGGAACGAAAAAATTTCGAATCCTGTTTCTATTCCGTTGACCATTGACAGTAGCATCCTGACCACATCGGCCAATGACTACGCCAGTCCATAAAGCTCTCCAAACAGAAATTTTCTGTGGATGTGACGGTGTTTCGACAAAAGCTTGTGGTCTCTCCTCATTCCAAATGTAACAATTCTGCTCTAATTGACGTACCCATTCAACAAGAAATGAGCTTAATCGGAAAATAAAATTTTGAATGGATGAGTTTGATGAATAGAAGAATTATTTTGATAAAATATTTCCAAAATTTGCACGCGTTGCTCTGGTGCAAGTCGATTCATAATAAAATTTCAATCCGAAATAAACAAATGGGTATTCAAATAAAGCAGTGATGCCAACTCAAAGTTTTGACAATAAAAAAACGGTTCATAAACATCTATTGTTCTGGTTTCCTAACATTAATTTTATTTCGCTCTGTGGCAAGAGTGTCTTCATAAAAGTTCATAGTGCAGAACCCATCAATTATATTTGCAGCCTCGGTAATGGAATAAACTTCCTCCTGGAATATAATTAAGCCGTCGTCGATATTGAGAAATGCCAACAGGCCGAGGTCTTTGGAAAACCCCTGCGAACCAGTATCCTTGCCCGTTTGTAGGTGTTCCCTAAAGACCAACAGTGTGTTATTCCGAGCTACACGGTTCCTCTTTCAGTATTTTCAACCAGGCAGCCCAACTGAGAAATTAATGTCAAGGTTAACGAGCAAAGCCATGTGCACTGTTGTCCTTCCGAGGGCTTGTTCTGTTACATTTTAAGAAAATTGTGCGTGTCCCATACGGTCTTGCGTAAAATTGAGTGACTCCTGAAGTAGAAGGAGTAGATGTTACAGATGCGTACTTGGTGTGGGACATCAAGGGGGGTTAACTAAAGTGTTGGTTCTTGACTAGCCTGAGGAAGTGTCTTCATTGGACCAGCGCACCGTTCCCAATATAAGGAGTTGCGAACTCTGGCCTTTTTATTGAAATAATTTCGTGAGTTCCGATTGGTAAATGCCATTTCCATAGACTCGAACAAAATTAGGAGTTAAGTTTTTTGCTCTTTAATTTTAATTATGCGCTGATGCTTTTATCCCAAAATGTTACTAAAAAATTCAAAGTGGTCAATTGAGGGGTTTTAAGTAATCCTTATGCGCATTTCACTGGGGCTAATGCAGATCATCAGGGAACCTTTACCCAACTTTTCTTAGAATAACGAAAGATATTTACTTCAAACTTCCACTTTAATAAATGAGAAGTCTAAAACAAATATCAAAGTCATAACAAGAACTCGCTGATAAAGCTTACTGACGTTTGTGTAGCGGAATATGTTATTCGTCATTTAACCACCTTTTCGTGCGATAAATATTTTCCATCCCAAATCAATGTGTTTGCGAGCACAACAATAGAAAAATTGTCATAACGACCCTACGACTGCATTAACAACTTTTTTCCTTGTATCTTTTGTCGTGCGAGTATATCCTTCTGCGCTGAATGTGCGGATTTGATCTTTTGTTAAAAATGATGAATGGAAAGTTGACGAAAAATATGCGTCGAAAAGAGTTCGCTTGCCGTCAGGTGCATAAATTGATTTGGTTGCTACTTTTGAAGCTCAAATCCATTTCAGCTTTTGCTCATTTGCAGTCTTGCATTCAAAATAAAAATATTTGCCTGTTTTTCTTTTTGTTTTTTCGTAGGGCCTGGACAGGCAGGGAATGTGTTTGAATGTTATTTACTCGCACAAGTGGAAAACTTTAATGATCACATTAGTTTGGCTGACAACAACATTTACAACATTCTAATTTTGTATACATCGCATTTGTTGCCCTTGTTGTTGTTCTCTAAATACATTTTAATCTCTATATCTGCGCTTGTTTTGCCGTCAAGTCGTTGTGTTCATTTCAAACTTATTTTCAAACTGGTTTAGCAAAGTTTGGGTATTATAATTATTCTCAACATCCACCTTCATTAATTGTTCCACCTTTAAGTAATTTCTCAATGACAGTCAAGC
The DNA here is from genome assembly GCA_963675445.1 of Linnaemya vulpina. Lineage (NCBI taxonomy): Eukaryota > Metazoa > Arthropoda > Insecta > Diptera > Tachinidae > Linnaemya > Linnaemya vulpina. Next base: position 43,725,547 of record OY776277.1, read on the forward strand.
AGTTGGTGGTTGTACAACAGCCACTTTCCATTATTTTTTTATTATTTTTTATTTCTGGTCTAGTGTTTTCCGTTGGTTTCCTTATCGTGTTGTGGGTAGAGTCGCAAGGCTGTTGTTTAGTTTCTTGATATTTATTTCTTTTTTGTTACATCTTCGGTTGTTAAGGTGTTTATAAACCTTTAGTTGCATTAATATAAATGTCTTCATTACAATTTGTTTATATTAAATGGCTTTTTTTTTGTAAATGGGTGGCAAAATTTAGTTGAAAGTGGTTTAATGTGCTTGAAAATTTCTTAGTAATGCGAGTAAATGTTAGACTTTTCTTTTTAACATTTTCCTAATTCGCTTAACTCCAGGAGACTGAGTATCTTAAAAATATCAGAAAAGAGCGCCAAAATGGGAGCTACTCGAGTCTATTTATTTATATCGGCTGCTTGGGAACTATAAAATATCGTTAATAACCGTTCTTGTGTCTTTCAAATGGATACATGCGGCGTGAGTATTTCTTTCCGAAAACTAACCAGCTTAACATCTTAAAATGGCTCTTTTCACTGGCATCCCCGCTCGTGCAATTCATCGGCTTCCTTAGAGATATCCCTAGTCTTTGGGCTATGGCAACATACTCACAGTTCTTATGACTTGAAATATAAAAAAAAACTTGAAATATAAAAAAATCCTTCGTAAAAATGCTGATGTTACAACATGTTACCGATACAGTGTTTTGAATACTCCCGTTCTAATCATGCGTATCGAAGCCATCTGTCTTAAGCACTTCTATGGGCCGTGTTCAATTTAAACTGATACGAAACGGTATCAGTTTCCATCCACAGGGCAGATGTTGGAACCGAATTCTTTACAAATAATTTGCAACAATTTTTTAACCTGCCGCTGTAACAATTTAAAATTTTCAAAATCGGGATGTTTTGAAAATATCAAATTCTTATCAGATCTCCAAGTTTTGAAGTCCTGAGAGCCTGTCACTATATCTGTATGTATGTGTAGGTCTGCGTGTGTAATTAGTATGACCCGCTTTTAAATGGCTGGTTCTAAAGGCCATCTCTCAATAATTTTAACCGCAAAGCTATCGTGCCTTGTTTTTGTGCAAAACACTATTAATTTAATTTTAAAATCAATCGATTCCCGCAGGTTAAGCCGTGATAGATATAGTTTTCGATTACCATAAGAGAATCGGGAACGCTAACTGATCAGATATATATAACTTCGGAATTAAAAAAATATAATTTTTTCGCAAATTTTCTTTCAATATATCGCACGAATGGGTTCACCCTTTTTGACCCAGTGATCGCCGTGGTTTTAAATTTCAAAAGCTTTTGTTTAGTTTGTGAAACCCATCGGTTAACCCGTGGGAAAGTTATTAAAAAAAATCACTGTGAAAAGTGGTAGTTTTAGAGTTTTTATGGGAATATTTTGAAATCCACCGCTTCGAATCGATTCAAGTTTGTAGGAAATTTATATTACGACTACTATAAAGTTATCGAGAACATTAACTGATCAGACATATAATTTCGGAGTTTAGAAATAAAATCAATTTTTTCCAAATTTTCAACGATTCACGGTGATCGAAGTGGTTTTTAAATATCAAAAGTTGATTTATAAAAACAAAAGTTATTTCGAAAAACCCTTTTTTTCTAATCTTTTTTATTGTATCTGGAAATCTGCTGGTTCGAGTCGGTCCATATTTAGAGCGATTCTAATTTGAGGAACGTTCTTGAGTTCGCTACCAGGTTGGCTTAATTCTGCTCAGCTGTTGCAAAGTAATTATAGGATTAAATACTTACACACAGACCCACACATACTCATACACATACAGACACACACACATACACATCCATACAGACATGGTGACGGAAAGCTTCTTAGAACCTCAAAACGTGAAGATCTGATAAGAACTCGATTTTTTCAAAACGCGGTATTTAATATTTCTAGCGGGGAGTTAAAAATCATAAATTTGACCACGGAAGCAATTAATGAATTGACAATTTCTGTTTTTGATTTTTTAGGAAAAAATAAAATGAACTATAAATGATCTATTAGACTACCCGAGTACTTGATCCAATGCCGAAATAATCCAGAGCCAATTTTAATGTCTTATAAATTTGCAAGGACTTTCTGCTGTCACACGTACATCCTGGCTTACAAACACACCATCTCCAGTGCTCTACAATTTAGAAAAACACTCTTGAAATAAATTTCAGTTCATGTACTCGTACATACATTTCTAACTCCAATAGAAAACCTTCAAAAAAACTTTATTTAACCTTTAATAAAGTCCTAATCTACCACAAAACTATTTGCGCTAATTTTTCTTTACAAAGAATGACACTAAAACACAATTTAAATAAATACCTTGTAAAACGATTAATTTGTCTTCAGCAAAGCAGAACCACCATCATCTTAAAAGAAAAGAAGTTTTTCTCGAACTAACCCTCGACAGGATATCAACAACTTTAATACAATTTAAACACCCGAAAGGTGTGGTTTAGTTCGCAAACAAAGATTACGCGCTCCCTAACCAAAACGATTTTTATAATTGCAAATGCGCGGTTGTTGCAAAGGAAAAACAACACAAGCAAATAAGACTTTCCTTTTTATAACTTCTAATTGTGTAGTCCTTTGAACAGGCAGGCTAAGCAAATGTTTTGTAATTTACAAGAAATGATAGTGGCCGTGCACAGTGTTGCACAGTGTTTCAATTGCCAGCAAAATAGAAAACACTCTTAATGGGGTTTTATGCGGTTTCCTTCAGAATACATCTACAGCATAAAAAATGGGTTGAGTGTACGTATTTGAAATTTTTTTAGATTTGTGGTAGAATGAACATTGTGAAACAACCTCCGAAAACGGCTAATTGTCACATTCTGTGTATTCATTTGTACGTACATATACATATCTATGTCAACTATTTTTAATGTGTCTGTTTAATGAACTTAATTTCATATATTGTCTTAATTTGCATCATGCCGTAATTGCGAATTTCAGAAATTTACATAAAGCTTCTAATTGTACCCTATGGTTGCAAGATCTCTTGGCTTCTGCGAAGACGTTCATTAATTAGTTAAACATTTTTTACTACAAAATACATGAGTTTCAGTTATCCTTTTTTATTTGTTGTTAAGTGTATTTTAATTCTTTCCCCATATTGATAGGATTAAAATAAATCAATATTCCACTTTTTACTTTCACATGTTGCTATTTTCGTCATATAAATACAAATTAAAAAAAAATAAAAAACAATTTAAATAAAATTTTAATTTCAATGCTATTTATAGCACGTGTACGAAGATTTGGTCTGCTTTATTTGCAGGAATAGGAAAAAATCGTAATAAAAACCTGCCAGTCTATTTGCATTACATGAATACATGTGGAATAGGCAATAAGTATTGACAAAGTATTTTCAACAATCATTTCCTTAAATAGAAAACTAAGAAACAAAACTAAAAATATCTAGTAAAGGAACAAAAAGTAAGAAGTGTATAAGATGAAATATACCAACCGATTAGCTGAGTTCATTCCATCTTTCATCATACCGCTAATTTTACGCTCTCCCGTACGAGTATAATCACCCTGTAAAAATTGATTTTCAAAAATAAAAAATTAATAGTTATATTACATACAAAATCATAGATTCAAATGAACACACCTTTAAAGCATTCGTACCCGCATACTGACGACTTATAATATCACCATTATTGGCCCACAATGCCATAAACGGTGTTTTCAATTGCTCGGGAATGGGCGAGTAGGGTGGTGATAGACCCAATTTTACTAGTTGTGATTCTAGCACAGCTTTGCCTAAAGCCGTTTGCACCACATTTGTGCGATCTAAGCAGTCCATGCAATTAACACGAAATACTGATTTTTGATTACAAATAACACCACGTTGATCGCGCCAATGGAAGCCCATAGCACCAGCTTCTGGTGCCAGAGCTTCCACAAGAGCTGAAACATTTTCGAAGCGCATGCCACGGCAATAGTCATGGAAATCGAAAGTAACATAAACCACACGATCGTTATCGTATTTCAAAACACGTTTGGCATAAGAGTCGCCTATTAGTTTTGACGAAGCCCATTTACTCTTGATCACATAATTCCCTATTTTCACTCTAATTCGTATCGAATTTTAAGAGAGAATAAAAGTTTTAATGTCATATTTTATTTTATATTTTTTTATATTTAATAATAATAAAAATATTTTTGTCTATGTTTAAATTCAAAAATTTTTCCGCTAGAACTATTTTAAAAGTTGTTCCTCGATTCAACGGACAGTCGTCTTACAATACAAAAATTAAGAGTAACCATTCAGGGTTAAGTTGATGCTCGGTGCTTTTCAAACCACTTTTTTGGTGCTTTTGAGGTTGAGTTCTTTATTTAAAAAAATTATGTTAATAAATTTATGAAAACGAGAACTATTATCACAGAGAGTCAAATCGCTTAAGACGTCAAAGGATTGTTTTTACTTTGATAAAGTCTTTTTGATTTCGTGTTAACATTTCTTTCGATTCATAATAAAGTTATAAAAATTATAATAAATTCATAAAATATGCGTGTAAATCAGAATATCCAAGTCTGTTATCACTCTTCATTTCAAGAGCACCCTAACAAGTGCTGTTCTATATCACTGATGATGGGAACATAGTGACTTCCGAGAACTTTGTTGTTCTGTTATTGTTAATATTCTCTTGTTTCATGGTCTCATTTCACTTCTTTCTGAATACCACATTATAAACGTTGGCCTGACTTTTTGTTTAATAATGAAAGAAATTTTATTCTTTATTTAAAATTTTTTTTTTTATTAAAGCTTTCAATAATAATTGTTATTCGTGTTTATTTTATTATAATTTTTTTAAATTAAAAATCTGAAACTCAGTGCTTTTTGCTAAAATTTATAAAAATGTTTCTTAGGTCCAGGGCTTTTTGAAACATAAAAGTTGGCAGCACTCATGATAGCCCCGCTAAATATTACCATTCATTATAAGTTACCTAAACACCACTGTGCGTCATACATTCGAATCGTCTTTATAAAATAGCAATTGCCAAACAAGTTGGGCTGTTGCCTTTGGCTAAGATTTTCATGTTGAAGAGCGCAATTTGTACACTTAATTTTTGTCAGATTAAAACATGAATCTTATTTTAATTTGGTTAACCTCCAAAACAAAACAACACAACTTTAACTCTTCATATTGGCCAGCATAGTGTTTCCCACTTCGCTTTCTTACAACTTTCTTTCTCACATCGCACCAGCAAATCTCAGTAGTGTAATTTGTAAAGACGTTACAATTTAGTAATTGAGTTTGTGGTTGCTGGATTGTAACTGAAGTTTACCAGACAGCAAATACACACACACAAGCACACAAAACAGACAAAAGGAAGTTGCTAGTGAAAGTATCACAAGCGGGGGCGACAGACAGCACATTCTTCACAAGATACCGAAATATTTATAAGCAGCAGTACTTATCCTCTTGCCAAGCACAAGTGCTTTACAATTAAATTTAAATTAAATTTGATAAATTACAAAACAAACTGCTGATGTTTTTATGTTTATCGTTATAATAGTAGAAGGCCTAAAGGGGGAATTGTAATAAAATTAATAATTACAAGTGTACGAGTTGAGAGGTTAGAAGAGTTTGAGATAAATATTGCGGCAACAATGGAACAGCGTAAACGTTATCATTAAGTTAAAGCCAAAATAATGTTTGCACAAGCAGATAAGACCAGCTTGTTGGCTGCGAGTGTAACAAATTTTTCTTTTCTTCTTTTGCTGAAGCAAAACAAACCCGCCAATTCATCAATTCATCTTCCCCTCAATTTTATTTAAATTGTGTGAGAAAGTGTGCGCGTTTGCCTAGTGTTTGAATGGAATTGCACTTTGCGTTGCCAAAATATTAGATGGCACGCGTCTAGCGTTTAACCTCTTATAGCCGGAACGCTGCACAAGGTTTGCCAAGGACCAAACAACAGCAACAATGCGTGTGTTTATAAACAACTCCATTTAAAAGCAGTTAACCACGTAATTGTTGCACGTGCGGCGACCGTATGCCGTTTATAATAATTTTTTTCTCTCTCTGCGGTCTTTTACTTACGGCCGTTGACGCTGGCATAGCGAATTGTTTTCTTTTCTTCTCTTGCACGTTATTTTTTATTTTTTTTAATTCGAAGTCAGCGCATAAAATCAACTAGTTTCACACTAATTCCGAAAATTCTAAGCATTTAATTTCTTTATATATACATTTCCAACCACTTTGAGCGAAGGACATTCATCATGTTAAAAGTGCGTTTGTGTTTCTTCTTCTCAAATCTATTTTGTTAGACAGCACACATCAGGCTTGTTCTCAATTCCATGCTGCCGTTTAACAACTTTCGATATATTCTCACAAAAAAAAAAAAAAAAGAATTAAAAAGGCTAAGAGTTTTGGGCATATAATTTAATGCTTGTTAGTTTATAATTTGTGAACTGTTACTCAATTTGTTATGCACGCTCGTGCCACTGATTGAACTGTAAATTGGTAAAAAAAATTCCTGGCGGCATAATTTCAATTTCTGTTATTTTTTTTTTAAAGCGATTCGAAGTTGAAAATCGGTCCTTTTTTAAATAATTTTGGTACTCGCTGGAATAAGATATACCAAACAACCCCATACATATAGTCAAGGAAGAGTCCGAAACCAGGCTTGACCCGTTACTTCTGTTCACGAATCACGAATGAAGAGATTTCAAGTTTTCAATTATTTTTCCTACCGTCTGTGATGAATATTATTTCTGAAATATATAAATACTGAAGGTCAATGTATATGTATGATGATTGAACCATAGTTTCCGATACCTTAATGGTAGCATATATTGGCACACTTTTGTTAGCTGGAGTATTCAGATCAAATAATGAAAGTATGGAAAGCTTATGGGACTCTGAGAAAAGAAGGCCAATTTTTAAGGCAGTCATGCCCCCGATTGAACTGTAAATTAGTAAAAAAATTCCTGGCGGCATAATTTCAATTTCTGTAATATTTTTTTAGAAAGCGATACGAAGTTGAAAATCGGTGCATTTTTTAAATAATTTCTAAAATAAAAGTATGGAAAGTTTATGGGACTCTGAGAAAAAAAGGCCAATTTTTAAGGCAGTCATGCCACTGAAAAGATTCAAAAATTCAGATCGAATAATGAAAGTATGGAAAGCTTATGGGACTATGAGAAAAGAAGGCCAATTTTTAAGGCAGTCATGCCACTGAAAAGATTCAAAAATTCAGATCGAATAATGAAAGTATGGAAAGTTTATGGGACTCTGAGAAAAGAAGGCCAATTTTTAAGGCAATCGTGTCACTGAAAAGATTCAAAAATTTCCCTAGAGTGATAAGGTTTGACAATAAGGATATTCGCAGTGAGAGGCGAATTTTAGATAAGTTTGCACCGACACGTGAGTTATGGAATACATGGTTTGAAATATTGCCCAAACTTTACAATTCATCTCCAGATGTCCCAGTACATGAGCAATTAGCCGCGTGTAGAGGCTGGTGTCTATTCCGGGAGTATGTACCATCGAAACCAGCTAAGTATGGTAAAAAATTTTGGGTGTTCTGCGATTCAGATAACAGGTATGTCTGAAGTATACAATCATATAAAGCCAAAGAAGTTGGAGCTATGCCCGAAAGAAATCATGGTGACGTCTTCTCTCGATTCATATCGAGCTTTCTCAAAAATCGTGCTATAAGAGTTGTTATAGATGGGATTTCATAAAACGAGTATAAAATCAACTCTGGCGTACCGCAAGGCTCTGTTCTTTCTCCTACACTATTTCTTATATTTCTAAATGACCTTCTATGTCAGACCTGAAATCCTATCTAGTCTTTTGCCGATGATAGCAGCCTGTGTCATGCATATGCTTTCGATAATAGGCCGACATAGTCAGAGATCGGGGCGATGAGGTACAGTATGAATGTTGCGCTCAACTGTGACATCAACAAAATTGCTGAATGGGGTCGAATAAACAGGGTAAATTTTAATGCCCGCAGGATACAATGCTGCTGGTTTACACACCGACGCAAGCCTGAGCACGCTGCTTCATCTGTAAACATGAGTGGTATAGATATTGAGGAATCAGAAGCTCTTGATGTTCTTGGCAGTGCGGCGCTTCGATGGACAGAGCACATTTTTCATGTTTCAAAAGAAGCATTCAAGTGCCTCGGCTTTCTAAGGCGGTGTAAGACATACTTCACTCCCACTTACATTCGACCGAAAGTGGAATACAACTCTCAAGTATGGGCCGGTGCTTCGAAGTCTGCTTTCAGGCAAGATGACCGCGTACAGGAGAGGGCGAAGAAACTCATAGGCTACGGTAGGGTAGCCAACTGGATTGACTCACTTGAGCATCGACGCAATGTGGGGTGTGTTTCACTGTTTTATCGTTACCATAATGGGTTTTTTTCCGACGAAGTCAGGGACCTCTTTTCCGAAACGCGCTACAGTTCGATCACATCCATATGTAATGGATTTGCCAGTGAACCGCACTACGTATTACAGAGAAAATTCATCATTTGCCCGTATATGCCATATGGAGAAATTCAAATCTAATGTTCATGGATAATACTCCCTATATCCTCCCTCCCACAACTAAATTTCCTACTTCCAGCACAATGTACGCATGAGAAGGGGTCACCTGATTGCCGGTCCTAATAAAAAAATAGGTATGCGAGTAGTTCTCGATTTGACAGTTGGCCTGAAAGGTTATAATCTGATTCACCAAGGATACTACTCTCCTTTCGTATATTCCAAAAAAAAAAAATTATAATAATTCAGTGAATCTGCTTAGTACTTTGCATCTTAGCCAAGAAGTAAGCAGACGGGAGGGGAAAAAACCGAAAATTATACTAGACCATAAGAAATTTAAGGGAGGAGTTGATACTTTGGATAGAGTTGCTTCATGTTATACTTGCCAACGGAAGGCTAAAAGATGGTCTCAAGTTGTATTTGGTAACATATTGGATATATCAGCTTACAATGCTTTTATATTACACTATGCGACAAATGAAGATTTTTTGAAAAGAGCAAGGTCGTGACTATATGGGTTCGATTCTGCTATCAAATTGTAGGAAAATCCTATACTCAGTTTGGCCGATTTAGAGACCGTTTTCTTTTTATGTTACTTCAAATTGGCATGATGCCCAAAAAAAGGTGTCATCAGTTTTTGCCTAATAACTAATCAGCACTTAAAAATATCGCTTAACTAAGTTCGACAAAAATGTAGCCAAGAGGACGTTGCATTTTATCCAAGAAATGTATTTTATCTCAGAGATTTTTCAAAAAAGTTAGAGAACAAAATATTTTTTTTCGGTTTTTCGATCATAACTTTTAGGAAATCCTGATTTCTCATACACTATCTTTAGAAAAATTGTAGCCACGGTAAAGTTGAACAACTTTTGTGGACATCCCGATATAATCTGAATGTGTCTAGATACCAAGAACAGGTCATAAAAACTCCCTTATAACTAAAAATCTTAGTTTTTAGCTCAAATTTTATAATATAAAAATTTTATTGAAAATAATTTTATAAAGTAATAAAGTATTCGTTATCTTGTGAAAGAAACTGGCATCCTCACCGATAAACCAAAGCGTGAAAAGCCAAAAACAGAGCGTGTACCCGAGAATATTGCTGCTGTGGCAGAAAGAATGCGTGAAGTACCATCAACATCAATTCACCGTCGTTCTCAGCAATTGAACATTTCGCAGAAATCATTGAGAAGAATTTTGCATAAAGTCCAATTGGTTCAGGAGTTGAAGCCAGCGTTTTCGCTTCGCTAAGTGGGCCTGCGATCGACTTACACAAGATGCCGATTTTGCCAAAAAAATCATCTCTTCAGATGAAGCTGATTTTGATCTTGTCGGGTATGTAAACAAGCAAAATTGTCGCATTTGGGGCACAGAAAACCCGCACGCATACATTGAAAAGCCGACGCACCCAAAACAACTCACTGTTTGGTGCGGATTTTGGTCCAGAGGCATAATTGGGCCATTTTCCTTCAAAAACGACCAAGGAGTGGCCGTTACAGTCAATGGCGATCGTTATCGGGCCATGTTGAACGAATTTTGTTCACAAAAATTGAAAAGGAGGATATTGGCAACATTTGGTTTCAACAGGACGGCGCTACGTGCCACACAGCCGAGGCTACACTCGATATTTTGCGCCCTGTTTTTGAAGATCGCATTATCAGCAGCAGAGCTGATGTCGTTTGGCCACCTCGGAAAGAATGCGAAAATGTTTATCTGTATGATCCTGGACCATCACGCGCACCAATCTTAATTACAGAAGACGTTGGCATTTTTTGAAAAATTTAGCACTGCAACTTGTCACTCCCTACATAAAGCAGTGGAAATCGTTGCATCAACTACGTTCTATGTCTGAGCAGGATCAGCAACCGTCGCACCTTCAACGAATTGCAAAGTAAAAGTATATCAACCAGCCAAATCCGCAGTCAAAAGAGGCCGTTGCCAATTATGTCCTAAAACAGACAATAAATAAATTTACAAGTGCAACAAGTGTATGTTGCACTTGTAAAAAGTTTATATGCAAGCAGCACTGTAAAATAATTACTATTCTTCATCTAATCAATTCTATGTTTATTTTATTTTTTTATAACAGAAATTCTTATTTCAGATTTCCTAAACACCTGAATTGTTCCATAATTTAAAATAAACGTTTGTATGCCTTCAGTAAACAACACATACGGCTTTAGTATTTTAATCAAAGCTTAAAATAAAGCTTTAACTTTTAAAATGAACTTTATGAATAGAAAAAAAGAAAAACAATTTTCGTTTTAGATTTTCTGACTGGGTCAAAAATTAAATCGTTAATAATCTCACAAGCGACACCCTATTCGACCAATGAATTGTGCCGGAACCATAAAAAGGCAATAATAGTCAAGGCATACTTGGTCAAAGTTCATCACACAAAGTTTCCAGTAGCCAATTACCAAAAACAAATTTCCATTAAACACATCTACACAAGAAAACCTGTTTTAAAGAAGATGTTGCACCAAATTTGGCTTAAGCTAAGATACTTAAAATTGCACCACAAATAAATAAATGACTTAATTATTTATATTATATTAACGTAAGTAACATTTGAGGACCTTATGAAGGTTAAAGGAAAACATATTCCGAGGAACTGGCCTACAAGAAATTCAATTTATTATTAAAATAGTTCGATACAAATTATTTACAATTAAGTTAAAAAGAACCTGGTATAACTGACGGCGTTTTCTTTGCTAGAAAACATGTAACATTTTTTCCCATATTTTCTAAAAAGTGGCGGTTTGGGAAAGTTTTTATAACGGACATTATTTTTCTGAGGGTTGTTGGTTTAATTTCTAATAAATTTCTTGTTTCGAAATGGCAAAATATTGTAATTTTCTGTTAAAAAGTGTGAAAAATGTTGCATTATTTTCTAGAAAAGAAATCGACATGAGATCTCAAAGACCGAGATAAGGAGTTAACTTTAATGAATTTATAGATTTAAAGCAACATTCCACTTTAAAAATCAAAGAGAGGGATTTCGAGCTGGTTGTAAGGGAAAGCAGTCAGACACTTGCATTTAATCTGTAGAGCATGCAGTTAAGCGTTTGGAAACAGTCCCATTATAAATAATATTTTTTAATACTAAAAAGAAGAAAAAGAAGAATAGAAGTGAATATGTGTTACTTGCAACTACAATTTCTTCTTAACCTCAAAGTCACAACATGACCAACGCATGTATTTTTTTCTTTTATGCAACATTTTGTGTACCTTAACAAAAGCTTTTGTTAATTTGTCCAAGTCCCCTGGTGATATTTTAGAGTTTGTAAACGAATAAATTGGATATTAAACATGTTGAGCAGAAACACAAGGACATGCTAGTCCTTTTTTTTATTCCTTAAAATATTACGGGGGTGTTTTAATCGAATTCAACCTTTTTAACTTCGTTTAGTAGCGTTTTACTTTATAATAGTTCTTTTCTTTGTTCATCTCATTTACACACGCGCACACACATGCACACACAATTTGTAATCGAGCTGGCAAATCTGTCATATAAATGACATTTTGGTGTAGCAACCAACCAGGCAGGCAGGGAAGCCAGCAAACAGCCACCACCCAGAGCCAGTCTAAAGCTGAAGCTGAAGCTGAACGTTCTATGGGACAACATCATCATAATCATTTATTTACTATTATCGTCATTATCATGATGGCAGCAGCGTCGTTATTACTGTCGACAATATATCGCACTTACTTCTGTTCAAATTTTCCTTTCATTTCACTTTTAGTCGCATCGTATTGAAGATACTCGTACTCTTGTGCGCTTTATGCTCTTGTAAAGAGTTCTCTGGGGACGTTGTTTATGTCAACTTTTATTTATTTTTATTTTATTTTATATATATTTTTTATATTTTGTCTCTTCCCTGCTATAATTTATTTTTATGCGTAACATATGAGCTCAAATTGTTTGGTAAAACACTATTCTTTTTGGAAACGCTGCTGCCTGCTGGTGCGGCGGAAGGATTCAGGGTGTGTGTTTGTTTGATGTCATGGATTTCTAAAGGAGGCATTTTAATTGTCATTAGTAGTCGTTATTGTAAACACTTGTCATTTGATTGAGTGTGTTCTTGCCATTGAAATTGTTGTTTAAGAAAAAAAAAAGATAAAAATATATAAAATAAATTCTGGTGTATTTGAACAGGAACTGGAAAAACATGTCATCATGATTAATTTCAAGAGAAGTCAAATTTAATTTGTCTAACTGTCACATTTGTCATAACGTTTCGTTTTGAATAAGTAGTATTTGCTAATTTGGACACAAGTTAGATTTTGTACAAAAGACTGGATGTACAAAAGTTGCTTTAACACTAGGAGTGCGGATGAACCATTTCTGTCCCACAATATCGTTGCATATATCATGCTTCAGGAAACTTTTCAACTATTTTTAGTTTTGTGTAGTTGTCAAACGAAATATATAAAACATTTTTTAATAAGCAGCCTAAATAGTAAAATATTAAATAAAAGTAAGCTTAACACTAGAAGTGCCGATGACCCATTTCTGTCCCGCAATATCTTTGCGCATTTATCATGGTTCGTGAAACTTTTCAACTATTTTTAGTTTTGTGTAGTTGTTAAATTAAAAATATACAAAATTTTTTAATACGCAGGTTTTATAAAAAAAAATTTAATAAAAGCAGGATTAACACTAAAAGTGCAGACGACCCATTTTTGTCCCGCAATATGTTATGACGACGCTTCATGAAACTTTTCAATTGATTTGACTAGCAGACTTAATAATTAAGAGTTAAATATAAATAGAACACATACCGGGTCATTATGGTCCCAGCATTATTAAAAACCCCCAAGGACATATTAAAAACGCAAGAAGAACGTCAAGTCACTTTGCACAAATACTACGTCATTCCAGCAAAAATCTTTCTCTAATAAGTAAAATATTAAAAAAATATATGTGCGATATATGCTGCTCAAATATCAGCAACTATTTCACAAGTATTCCAGAATATTAATAATTTTATTTATTATGATTCTGTGTGATATAAATTTAAAAGAAAATGCTAACATATTCCTAAAAACGACGATGCAAAGTGGCCACTTTATCATGGTGGCAGATTGGAACTCTTGGCTCTTCTAGTGTTAAGCGGGTGTACGAAACAGCTGAAAATATTTCAGCCGGCCTGTCGTTTCCCACTATGAAGAATGATTAAAAAATTATTTCATGTGCATTTTTCTTATTAGGAAAATAGATAAAAAAGTTTAAATGAATTAAATAAAATATGATCCGATAATGTTTTCTCACTGATAAATTCTGATTTTGATTTTGGTGTTACACGGTGTTCAGTCATACATTTTTAATTGCGTCTATATTCAATAACTGTTTTGCTGTTCACACAAACAAAGTTAATTCAATTCTCGGATCCAAGTTCGAATCTCAGAAATCTTTTCATGTTACATATTTTCATCTCCCCGCTAAAATATTTAAAATTTCCAAAAATCGGGAAGTTGTTCGTTTTAACCCGTTTTGAAAAAGAAAGAATTGAGTTCTCCTCAGATCTCTACGCTTTGAGGGTCTAGGAAGCTTCCCTGACAAATTCGGAGAGCCCGTCATTGTGGCTGCATGTATGTGTGTATATATGTGGGAGTGTGTGGGAGTGTGTGTATATGTCTGACCCGCTTATATATTATTAACGGCTGAACCGGCAGATTTTAAAATATCAAAAAAAGTCTTTTAAAAAGGGTTTATTTTTATAATAATTTGCAACTCTTAAAATAAAAAATATCATATCGATCTCGATAACCGGGTAAAAATCTGTCAATACATTCTTGAGATATTGTGAACGAAAAATTCGAAAAGAATTAAATCATTCTTTTCGAATTATTTCCTGATTCTTTTATTAAAACCGAAAACTACATAAACCACCGTGCGTGCGAATCGTTTGATTTATTTAAAAGTTATAGCGATTCGAAAATTCAAATAATAGAGGTTTACGCGAAGAGCTCTTTTCTCTTGAGCTCTTCGCGGAAACCCCTATTATTTTAATTTTCAAATCGCTATAGCTTTTGAACAAATCAAACGATTCTGAAAAAAAATACTTCTTTTCAAATGAATTTCTTTTAAATATTAAATAAATTCTTGCACAAAAATTAAATCAGAGCGCTCCCAATAGAGTTATTCCGAAGATCAGTTAAGGAATTTGTAATTATTCGCTTAAACTAACAAAAAATATTACAAAATGCTGGGCCTTTTTTATCGCCCCTGGTTATATTTCAAAACAATTCAGAAAAAAATATGCAGTGAAACTTAATTTCAGAATGTAAACGAGTTTGGTGTGGTGACTGGAGATGTGGGCGTGAGTAAAATTATCTTTAATTCAATCAAAATTAGATTCTTTAGATTACAGAGTCTGTTTTAATTAACTTATTACTTAATCAAATAATCTATTATTATTTTATTTACTTGAAATATATTTCTCTCTTTACAGGTGAGTCTCTTTTCCAAGCAAACTTTAATTGAGGGAGTACCTTCTGCATGTTTAGGCGTAAGTCTTATTTCAAATATTTTATCATTTTTCAGTTTCAAAAGTTAATCATAACAAAAGACAAATAAAAAACTTTGATTTTATTAAAATTTTTATTTG
The DNA here is from genome assembly GCA_963675445.1 of Linnaemya vulpina. Classification (NCBI taxonomy): domain Eukaryota; kingdom Metazoa; phylum Arthropoda; class Insecta; order Diptera; family Tachinidae; genus Linnaemya; species Linnaemya vulpina. Next base: position 43,740,718 of record OY776277.1, read on the forward strand.
ATATTTTGCAGAATAGAAATACAGTGTGGCACAAAACTATCGTTAGGTTTTGGATGTTTAATAACTTGTTTATTTTATGGCTAGTTATTATTATTATTATTATTGTTATTGTTGTAAATTATATTAATGGGGAATATTTTTGGCTTAAGTATGAACAACTAAATCCTGAAAAAGATAATAATTTTCGAAAATTCGTGCTCTTTCCAGTACATTTTGCATAACTTTTCGCAAAAATTCCAGTGTTAAGGCGTTTCAAATAACCCAGAAAATTAAAAATATAAAAAATTAATAAATAAGTAAAAATAAAATATATTAAAACATTTACTAGTTGTTGTTGTTCTTTATTTCTCTTACGTCTATAATTAGTGTCGGAAAAATTCCATCGAGTTGTAGAATAAGAACGTAAGAAAATAAAAAAGGAAAAGTGATCAGTGAGTTCTTGTTATGACTTTGATATTTGTTTTAGACTTCTCACTTATTAAAGTGGAAGTTTGAAATAAATAACTCTAGTTATTCTAAGTAATGTTGGGTAAAGGTTCCCTGATGATCCGCATTAGCCCCAGTGAAATGCGCATAGAAACTAGATAAAACCCCTCAATTGATCACTATGAATTTTAATATAACTTTTGGGAAAAGATTCAGCACGAAATTAAAATTTAAGAGTTTAAACGACAATTCCCAAAAATATGTTTTAATTTTAAAATAAAAATGCAAGTGTATGTCGCTGTTACGTCCTCCGGACGTGGGGACTAACTGAAATCGCTTCTGCGCGAGATAATAATACCAAAAAGGTCCTACAACAGAGCCATTGTCTCTTTGGCGGTGTTGGCTACGGCTCCATTATTTTGGAACCACAACTGTGGATGGTTTTCTACAGCAGGGCTCAAAAAATTGTCCAGCATCGTTCGATATTCAGCATAATCAACTATAACTGAGGCGTCCTGGATATTTTCAAAAAAAATATGGACCGGTTATAATTTCAGACGACTTGTGTGGGTGTAATTTTTGCTGACAGACTGTTCTTAAATTCTTGGAAGCCCATATCCTGGAATTTTGCTTGTTTTCAAAATCATTCAAATTGAGAGGGGCCTCATCCCTCATTATCAAGCTGTTAATGAAACTGCGATTTTCTTCTGCTTTTCGCCCTGGAATGAAATGGCATAATCCAGCCGTTGTTGATAGTCTAACGCTTTCAGTTCTTGCACAGGCTGAACTTTTTACGGAAACATGTGCAATGGGGCCAAAATCCTCTAAACGGATCTCCGCGGTTGCCCCAGTTATGACGAAGGTGTTCTAGTTGATGTAACTGGACTGTCCTGTACACTCTCCACAACACGTTGGATATTTTCTTTCAGGATGATCGTACGTGATCTGACGATGCATGGAAAGTGTCTTCCTTTACCATGAGGTCGAGAATTTTCTACCAGACGGTTTATTCTTGCTGCTGAACATCCACTACGGACAATTAAAAAAAACGACCATAAGACCGCTGCGCCAAAATAATTGGCTGTCAATTTTCAAAATAGAAATTATTTAGTTTTGATCGCTCTTCTGTTGTGTTTCATTCTGTTTCAAGTTTCCCAAGTTTTTTTCACAAAATTGAGAAATATAAATAAAAAAGTATGAATTAATTAAAAATATTATTAAACAATCAACCCCCAACGGTAGTTTTGCGCCACCCTGTATGAAAAGTTTTATTCAGTTTTAATTAATTTATTTTTAAAATCACTACAGAAGTCACTCCTTTGATGCGGAGTAGCGTTTCTGATCCCTAATTTGGACTTGAATCCAATTCGAGTTGATAATCTCTCCACCACGAACTTCCACTCGCCACTGCATTCACACCACAGAATTGTGTTTCGAATGGAGAATTATATTTCTGAATGGAGTTTTTGAAGTCTTTCAAATAGAACTTAAACATGCAGCAACCAGTAGCAACAATTGCAAGATTTATGTGAATTGTATTTATTTCGACTTCATTTTGGCAGTCACGTGTCTGCGTCTTTAGACCCCAACATGCTGCAAAAAAATAAGGTTTTGTCAAGCGGTATGTGCAGATAACCTGCTTTACTTTTTTCCTTTTCCTCGTCCGTTCTTCGTTTCAACTTGAACTCTATTGTGATTTAGATTCAATGTGGTAAGAAGTTTGCCAAGAGGCTAACGAGAAAGGGGTGTTATCATAATTTAGAGCTGCTTTCCAAATATGAGTGCAAGTAATGCTATCATGGGTGGGTGTGAGTGAGTGTGTGCGTGTGTGTGTGTATGTGTGTGGAGAAGTACCATGATTTCACGTTTATTTTAATGGTGACATCTGTGGATTAAATTACAATTTGTGCTCATGTAATATTGAATAACTTTTATTATTGTAGTTATTCGCATCGTAATTGTGGTTGAATATATTCTGTGTCTTCCGCTTTCGCTCCTTCTCTTTGGGGAATATGTGAAGCAGACATGGATAATGGTGATTTTGAAATTGTAACGAACTCACAACTTCCCAGGCAGTTTGGGTTTGATCACGAAGCTTGCAAGTTATTTTTAAAAAGCAGTAGGAACTGCTGCAGCAAAACTAAAGAAAGCTGACAAGTGGAACATCGATAACAGGGAAGATGGTAACTTGTACAGCGATAAAGAGAAAGAGTAGAAGGAATATATCTGGGGAAAGCTGGAAACTGGGGCAGAAATCCTAAGAAATGTTGGGATATTGTACAATGACTCCAGTGAAGGTTAGGACCTGCCAGGACATCCCTAGAAATATTTAAACAAGGCTGGGAACCCCAGCAGCTGTACTAGGGAATTTTGGGAAGTTTTACAGCAAATCCAGTGAAGGGTGAAGCTTGATAAAAGCGCGTGACCAGCAATTTGATACAGTTCTTGTATCCTATTTCATAATAAAATTTTGTACAAATAGAAACTGTTATCACATCACAGCTAATAAATAAAAATACACCAGAGTAGCGGCTTTCGAAAACAGCTGTTTTACTCTGCAGTATAAATTGAAAATTTAAAACGGATGTTAACCTTCCCTTTTGCTTTGGAATATTTTTCAGTGTCTTTCGGAATAAAAAAATATTAACTCATGGCAAATTAAGTTTAATTTAAAAATAAAAAGTTCGAGCAGTTACGATTGAAACAGAATATATTTTGATATATAAAAAATGGCTTGACAATAAATCCAAATTGTTTGGATATTTTAGAATATTTTTAATTTCCTTCAAAATACTACTGCAGGTCTTTTATTTAAAACTAAATTAAAAATTTCTGTAGAATTAAAACACATCGTTATTGGCCTATTTAAAACAGAAAACAGGGAATAAATATTGAAAAAGCATGGAAGCGGACGTGCGCCAAAAGCAGCAACGATATTTTATTTTTCTCCTATAAAAGAAAAAATGAGTTCAAGTAGGCCTTATTAAAAGGCCATAAAACTTTTTGCAAACAAATTTATATCGACCACTTTTTATGTGTTTTTAATAAACATTAAAATTTTCAAGAATCGGCAAGTTATTGGTTTTGTCCCGAGTTCTAATCCGATCTCCACGTTTTGAAATTCAATGCAGATTCCCTGACTATTCCTGAGAGCCCCCGTGTGCCTTGAAGTATATAACCCGCTTATAACTTTTAAACTGAATCCTAACCAAACTGGTAGTGTTGTTAAGATCATTTCTGAACTTTGATGTCCCGTAAACTTGAACCGATTCCCGTAAACTTTCAACTGCTGCGCCGATCAGTCTCACAAGCTAATTTGCTTTCAAAATTTGAAAATCACGTCGACTATTGCAGTTCGGGTTAAAAACGGTTAAACCTTTAATGAGATATCCGAAACGAAAAAGTTTCAAAAAAATGATTTGTTTCTTAAACCTCCGAATTTATATATCTGATCTGGTAGAGTTCTCTGAGTTATGTGATCAGTAGAAGTAATCGAAAACTGTATTAATCACCCCTTATCATGTGGGAATCGGTTGATTTCAAAATGGAAATAATAGAGTTTTAGCTCGAAGAGGTGAAAAGCATAGAAGAGCACGAATACCGGGTTACGATAGCTTTGCTAGAACTTGAAAGCAGGGGATAGTGTTAAGAGGAGAAACGAAGAGACATGAGAAGATGGAAAACTTTGTTGATTCTATTTTTAATTTCTGACTTCGCCGGCGATTCTTATGCTGCAGACACCAACGAAAGAGGCTACTGTACTCTGCTCTTTAAGTAAATGACGGTGTCACTCGCTGTAGTTAATGTTCAGCGGCCAGTGCTATGCCTTCGTCATTGAGACAAGCCGACAAAAATCTGCATCATATTCCTGATTGAGTGCGGTGTCGCACTCGGGACGTAAGGCCTGGTAGTATTGTGTCCTACTACTTCAGGCAACTCTGAGAGTTTTTTTCTATAATCGCTTAAGCTAAAGATCTGCTGATTACTGAGCTTTATGAAGCAGAATCGTTTGAAATATTAATCAGAAACTAAACAAGCGAGCAGTTGGCCGATTAAAACAAATAGCCGGATTAATTGAATATCCTGATTGATTCAAATTCACCGTGTATATTGTTGTGGTGCACTTTTAGAAATTTTATTGTTCTTTAGTATTGATGTTTTACTTAAAATCTAAAATTGCTTTTAATGTAGATGTGCAAAACACAATTTTTTCTAAACTCTTTATCATGAGAATCAAAGAAAATATGAGCCCAAGTTTTAAGTTTTTTGCTGTTCTCTTTAAATTGAAAAAATAATCGATATCAAATGCCTTAATTCGGCCTCGAGTATCGCTCAATTATTTCTGCTGAATGTTCCTCAACCATCTGAAATATATTCGATTATAAAGAACAAAAATGTACTGAAATTTATAATCAATTATCCATCTCCGATGTTTTATATTTTTAACAGGACGATTTTTTTTTTTTGTCAACACAGAGGCATACGTGTTTGCAAGTGTTGGTTTTTCTGCTTATTCTCTGTTCATTCGTCTTTCTCCTTTGTGGCTATTAATATTTTAAATTGCTTCCAATAAAATACTAAAATTGTATTTCATACTTTAACACACACATACAGTCACATGTTTTTTTTATGAATAAAATGTAATTTGATGTCTTTATGGTCGATTAAAAAATTATTGTATTTTGTGGGCTTAAAATTTTTTAAAAAAGAGACACACACGAATAAACGGTTTATAAATTGTGTGATTGGTTGGATTTGCAATAAAATAAATACAAAATAAACGCATGTTGAAATACTTACTTAGTGCGCAAATTACTTTTTCATGAACTATTAAATTGAGATCTAATTTTTTTTCGTATAAAATGAATGTAACAACAGCAATGAATGCCGCTTTATATAACATATGGCCCGGGAATTTTCTAGTGAGTTTCAATTTTCGTAAAATATGTTTCATTAAAAATTTAATTCACAATAGGAATTGTCGTTCACACGAAATGTTAAAGAGAACTTTTTGCAAAAAAATAGGGGTTACGTTAATTTCGTCCAAGATTTGATAGTTGTTAACGTGTCTGAAAGTTTTTAAATTAATATTCAAAGCAAATTAAAAAGGTTTGATGAATAAGAGAAAACTAACAACAATTTAATTAATCAAGAGAAACAGCAAAAGGAAAAACGAAGTTGTCGGAAGTTACCCTGTTCCCATAATCAGAGCTCGAGTGTATTTTCCCCGGTATCACATCCTTGCAGTTTTAGACTTGGATGTTCTTTATTCATCGCAAAGCCGCTTGTTATGAATTGAAATAAACTTTAGAAGAAATTCGGAACCACTTTGTCAAAGAAAATTTCCCTGGGAAAACGATGTCTTCGGTCACTTCGCTCTACAGTTCTTTTGTTTTTGAATTTTATTTTTAGTGTCATCGTCACGATCAAACAGGCAAAATCAATCAACTTAACTTTTAGCGCTGATTCATCGAAAATGCTTTGGAAACGGTTTGAAAAGCACCGAGTTGTCTACGCTGTTAAGAAACATGAATCAAAAATTCAAAAAATAGGCCAGCAAGAAAATAATTAAACGGCAAATCTGGTGTTCAATAAAAGTTTGTGACAATCGGTACAATTCTCGTATCCTTTTTGTAATAAAAATGGTTATAAATAGAAATTATTATCACATTCATTTATGCCACCTAACAAGTGGTAACAAACAAAAAATAATTGAGATTTGTTAATGAAAACGCAGCGGCATTCGAAAACACCTATTCTGCTTTGTAAATTGAATACCTTACAAACTAATGCTGGCTTTTTTCTTGTCTTAAAATATTTATCATGTGGGTTTGAATTGAAAAAGACTTTTCATTTAAAATATGGAAATTAAATAGAATTTCATTAAAGGGAAAGTACATCTACCACTGCGATACCCGAAATCACTAAATTAAAGTACGAAATACTTCTTCATGCTCCTGGTTCCTGGAATTGAATTTCTTTAAACAAACTTTTAATTTGTAATGCTTTTGCAACAAAATGTTGCAATTTTAATTTTTTTATAAATAAATATCCTTTTTTCTTAGACTCGGTAATTTAAGGACATTTAAAGCAAAACATTCCTTGACGTTTAAGATTGAATCATTTCGCTTAACATCTTGCAAGATTAATACAGCAGAAAATAGCTGCTGCAGATAAAAGCAAACAGAAAAAGTATTAAAAATTATCTTTATGGAGCACCATCTACGACTTCTGTTAGTACTCCAATGCAGTGAACCTGCAAAGGCCCATACATGTCGGGCCTTTTTAAAATAGATTCTCAAGTTGGACCAGTCCTGTGGAAGATTAATTTAAGAATATATTTAGCAAAACAATCACTGCAAACAGAAATAGTTTACTAATTTCTTGGTTCTCCTTGAAAATGTCCTTCCACGTGTACGATGCAAGAAATCTTTTGAGTCGAGAAATTATTTCTCAATATATTATTGAGAGTAATTTTCAGTATTTTATCAAACGATTTATTAATTAAATTCAATTTGAATAGGCTAATTGTTTGAAGAGTTTTTTTTTTTTATTATTCAGTAAGACCTGATAATAATTTTAAAAGCTCAAGGGAAAGTCAACACCAGTTTCTAAATATACAACATATATAATACAGCAGAACAGCTGTTTTCAAAACGCGCTACACCTACATCATCAGTAATCACGATTATATTTATTTTTTATCACTTGTGGGATGGCTTCCGTTGGGTTAATTCTAACGACTTTGCATATTGAGGAAGGCATAACTCCTGAATTCTTAAATATATTTCTTTGACAACTGTACCGTCGTTTTAAGGGCAATTTTCGGATCCGCGGAACTTTCATATTTGACGATTTTATTCAAGCTACAGTAGTTATTGGGGTGCATAACTACGACGACTTTACATTTATCAAGGATGTTCTGACACTCGCCCGATTGTAAAAAATCGAATGTGATATGCGAATTATAAATGCTGGCATATTAAATATATCTGCTGCTTATTAATATCTCTCATTTTAAAGAAAAATAATCGTTCATATTACGAATGACGAAGTCGATGTCACATCATCACGACAGCACAAAGTTGCCACTTCTTATATAATTATGGCCAGTATTTAATTATTATTAACAGCCTTTTGGTATATTCCCAGGCATATAATATTAATGAAACATGTCACCAGAAGTCAATTTCTGTTGATAAGGACCAGATAAGGGACGATTTCTTGCTGCCGTGTTGAAGTGGCGTCGACGTCGTCATTCATAATACGGGCGAATGTCAAAGTTTACTTTTTAAAATAGTTTTTTATAAGAAATTTTATGAATTTGTATTTTTTTTTTAATGATTCCAAAACTCAGGCTATGACTCCAATATGTCCAATGCCAGAGCTGGAAGGATAAGTTTTGGGTCGAGCGATAGAGGGAAATGTGTCGTGTAGATATACGATTTGAACCTTTCCAAATTGAGGACATCTGCAAGTAGTTTGTTCCCCATACGGATTGTTCGGCCAAAGAACGAAGTCTATTTTAAGAAAGTGTGGTACGACTCGTTGGCATATCGTGCACAAGATCATGCGCTCTTGATGAAAAGCGCGATGAACGTAAAAGGAATGGGTACTGGGAACAACTTCCCAGTATAGTAGCAATTGAACAATAAAACGCAGTGTTCTATGAGTTCCAATGCCGTTCCCTTTATCCCGCAAAGTATTTTTTTTTTTTTTGACTGGGACCAGCACTAAGAGAATGACCCCTACATACGCACTGCATTGCTTTGGAACGAGGCCGATTGGCTGTGGAAAGAAGGATAGAGAAAGTAGTACCTGTGGACGTTCGATTTGAACTTCTCCAAGTTTAACGTGGCAGGAAAGATCTCTGTAGGAAGTTTATTCATATACCAAACGTTCGGTCAAACTACAAATTCTCTCTTTAAAAAGTGGTGCGGTTCACTAAACTCTCGACCAGGGAAGAATGCGACTGTATGGAGAGCGTTTAGCTCTCAAAAACAGTAGATTTGCGGGCACACTCTGTTGTAGTATCGGTAGAATAGCGATACTCCAGTATGTCAATCGATTTGGTTACCCTACTGTCATTAATGAGGCTTCTTTACTTGCTCCTGTACGCGCTCGAACAACTTCATAATACGTGAAAATTGTATTCCCTTTTCAGTCGGATGTCGTCGAGTGAAAACGCACAGCGACAGCGATAACGCGTTGTTTATAAGGCCCTTGAAAGATTCCTTAACCTGGTAACTGCAAACTACTATTTTATTTGGTAGCTTCTGTTTATATAAATTCAGTGTGTGTGTGTGTGGTAGAGAATGTGCGTATTTGTATATGCATGTGCATGTGTGTTTGTGTGTGTAGAAGAAAACGCTTAAGCTTATAACAATCCAAATTCAATTAAACAAACACAATAACTTTTATTTTTTCGTCAGCGATAAATCCTGCTGATAACAACATGAAACTAAACATTCACACGCTGGAAACAGTTCTGTTGCCAAAAGCTAGAAATAAACACCCACCAATACAACTTTGAATAAAGCAGATAACGGGTGTTTCTTTTTTTTTATAGAGTAACAAAAGTTTGAATCTCAATAAAATATATTTTTAATATCAATGAAATGGACTTATTTTGAAAGAAAATTTTTTGAAATTAAAATTTAAATATGAAATCTGTCATGTGGCCGCCACTGTTGGCACTTAGAAGGCGCAATTCGCAACACCGATTTTCAACAACTTTTCGCAGCATTTGCGGCCTCATTTCGAGGTCTACGCATCTACGAATATGGACTCCCAAATTTGGAACTGTTTGTGGTTTATCGATGCAGACAAACGAATTAAAATAATCTCAAAGAAAATAATTCAATGGGGTTAAATCGTACGATCTTGGTGGCCAATTAATTGGGTCATTACATGAAATTGTTTTTCCATCAAAAGTTTCTTTGAGTAAATCAATTGTAGCGCCGACTGTGTGGCATGTGACTCCGTATTGTTGGCAGTACACATCAGTAAGCGTAATGCCACGTTATTGAGGTACGAAAAAATTATTCCACACAGTTTCCAGTATCATTCTGACCATCATCCTTTTTAAGGACATATCGGCCAATCAATCCCCCAGCCCATAAAACGCTCCAAACAGTGATTTTCGGTGGATGTTGAGGAGTTTCGACAAAAGCTTGTGGCTTCTCCTCATTCCAAATGCGACAATTCTGCTAATTTACGTACCCATTCAACCAGAAATGGGCTTCATCGGAAAGTAAAATTTTAAATGCATGAGTTGGACGAATAGAACAATTATTTTGATAAAAAAATTTCAACACTTTCCAAGTGTTGCTCTGGTGTAAGTCGCTGCATAGTGAAAGTTTAAAGCAACTATCAGCTGTTAAATGGGTTGCCAACTCAAAGTTGTGACACCCTAAAAAAACACGCTGTACAAGTTTCAGTACAAGAAATAAAATGTTGGTCTATGCGTGTAGAAACAGTGGGAGTGAATTAATTCCAAAATATGAGGTTCTGCATCGTTTTTACAGTCAGTACATGATCTATATGTTTTTGAAATTTGTATGCGTGTTCTAGTTTTTGTTTAATGTGTAGAGAATATGTGTGGAAAACCCTGAATACTTTCTTACACCAGGCCTGGTTCAATACCCTGGCATAAATTTTATTCAATTGACTTTCTTATGTAACTGATAGTGCAGGCCTCATATAAAACTTCAAACCCATTCGTGCGCAACATTTGACAGGCTTTCCGTCTTCCCTTCTGTTAAAAAGGGAAAGAGAAGGATTAATTTATTTTGTTTGATTTCATTAAAGTCATTTTGAAAGAATCATGATGATAATAATAATTCTAAATTAAAAAATAGTTTATAAATTCGTGGGTTTTAACTTGAACCTGAATAATGAGTCTTGTCTTCGAATAATAATGTACGTATTCATTCCGAATTTAAAAAAATAATATATCTGAATCTAACCCGTAGCTAAATTATCGTAGTCGATATCCCTCAGTAGAAATTTCGACCGATATCGAGTGCCCTAATTTGACCCCTGTTACGCCCAATAACAATAACCTGCATTAATTCGTGCCAAAGCCTTTTAATTAAATATAAAGTGTTAAGCTCTTTATTTGGTTGGGAATCTCTGCTTTTCTCGTAAGTGGTGAGGTTAGCGCAAGATAAAGTAAAAGGCAGCCCTCCCATTAAGTCCTCCTTGACTTCAAAGCTCTTATTCAAACATAAATTCCGATTTTTATTTTTGTGTCCTTAAATTTTTATTTATTTAATTTTTTTTCGGTGTCCTGTAAAAGTCAATGATTCACATGAAATGTGGACTACCTCCTGCTTTATGAGTAGATGAAAAAAAGTTAAAAAACAGTCATACAATTCCCATGCACTGAAATCAATTTCAGAAATAAAATAAGTGAAGGCGAAAAGTTGTGTCGCATCTTCATTTATGCAGACACTTGATTTTGAGAGGGCTTTTTTGGCTTAAGTAAAGTAGCCTGCGTAACAGAGAAAACGATAATAAAAAATAAATAAATAAATAAATACGCGTGAATACGACAACACTCCCATAAACAATTTAATTGCCTTTCGCATGGATTTTCGTGGATTTTACATCTGCGTTTGATTTGATTCGTTTGTCTCTCATAAATTTGGCAGGCGTTTTTGCATAAATTATATAAATAAAATTTTTATCTTTGTAATTCCACTTCGATGATGTTGCTGCCGTTGTTGTTGTTGTTGTTGTTATTACATTTTAAATTGGAAAGCAATTGTTTTGGAATTACTTGCATTAGGAAACGTTTTAATTTAATACTTTCAAAGTTGTTGTATCATCCGCATGATTTGCGATAAACTTAATTAAATAAAGATTTAAAATAAAAGCTAAATTGAAGTTGAAATACTTTGAATGGGAATTGAAAGAAAATAGAACTATTAAATATTTAAATATGTAAAATTTCTTTAATAGAGAAAGTGCAAATTTAGGATATTCAGTCAAGTAAGTGTTAACCGGTTAATCGATTAACTGCTGCACACTTTATTCTTGGATAGATGATTAAATCGCATACTTTTCGGTGTACTAACAAATTAAAAACATTTTAATATACATGTTTTCAAAAATTTTTATATGTATTTATTATATATGTTTTTTTTTCTCATATACAAAAAATATGAGTTATGAACGCTCTACATATTTTAGAAGTGAATAATTAAACACAATAGCGACAGCAGGCTACAAGAACACCGACTACAAAAGCCGTTAGCTACAATCGTTGAATCGTAGTCAGCTACTTAATTATTTTTAAAACGACACCACCAATTCAATAACCATGTGTTGTTGTTTGTAGTAGAATTCTCTTCATACGCCAGTGTAGCCGCTTTCGTATATTGAATACTGCTAAACAGTGTTATTAAAATGAAATATATTTAAAGTCCACAGTATATGACAAGAAACCATTTCATTAGCTTGGAAATATAGTTTGTTGTTTCTTTTTGTAAAATAAAAGAATATATTTTTTAGTTTACAATATTTGAATTTATTTATATTATACTGGCAACATTGCATCTATTGATTGTCGCTCAGCAAAATAGAAATTAGTTTAATTTTGGCTACAGCTACAACGATGGTCGGTAGGCGTGTGGCTGTGTCGCCGCTAAAATAGTCATTCCCATTTCAATGCGTGTATTCTAATTTTGACAGGTTGTAGCTCGTAGCCTGCTGTCGTTATTGTGTTTAATGCCTGACTATAAAAGAGTTTGCAAAACAGTCTAACTTGAGTTAACTATTTAATATGCTGGATCATAGACTTAATCCCCGATTCGCTTCGTTATTGGGGCGCGATATATAATTAGTCTGGCACAAGTCGTGTGTTTACGTTTTCTTTTGTTCAATATCATTCAATAAATTTTATTTTCATTTAACAACTCATCAATTTTCTATTATTTTTACTTATTTGCAATTATTTTTTGGTGCTGGTTTTTTAAATCAAGCCATTTTTTTAAGAATCATGGAATAAAAAAAGAGAAAAATGGGACATGATGAAAAATAATAAAACGGAAATACAGGGTGTTAATAAAAGTGTGTTACTGTTTGATATAATTCTCGTATCCCTTTTTCCTAATAAATTTGGGGCCAATAGAAACTGTTGATCACATTCAATTGAGCCGCTTAACAAAATATAATAAACAAAAATATACATGAGTTAAGGTAGTGAAAGTGTAGCGGTCTTCGAAAACAGCTGTTCTGCTTTGCTGTATAAGTGGACTATATAAAACTGATGTTGACTTTCCATTGTGCCTTGAAATATTTATCGTGACATTCCGAATTAAAAAATTTTTCGGAGAATTAGCGTATAAAATCAAACATAATAAAATGATTTCTATGATCATTTCAGGCCAGCAGTTGGTTTAAAATAAGCAACGAATTTTTAAATTTTCTGCGTTTTTAATGATCCCCAGCTGATTGAATGTGCATACTCGTTCTGCTTATTATATATAATTAAGCAACTAAATAGAAATCGAAGTCAAATCTGCTCGAATTTCACAAAGAGAAGCATTAAAATTGTTATCATTTTGATAGCAAATTTTCACGACTAAAATTCTTTGTTCAACAGTGTAACGTTACACTGTTGAAATTTCCTAACTTTTTACTAAATAAATGACAAATACTGACAACTCAGTTGTGGACATTTGATTACTTGACAGCCAATTTACTTCCTAACCTCAAAATTAGCCACCCTGTATATATATTAGAACGATAATTTTATAAAAATATTAAAACGATATTGACTTCCGATTTCCAATTCCTACAAAAATACTTTTACTTTATAGAAGGCCTTGTTTAAAATATTTTGATAACAACAACTGCTTCTCTTTTTACACACGAATAAAATGGTCATATTCTGATTTCTAGACAAAGAAAAAGTCGAATTTACAATTTCCTAGAATTTTTTTTTTATCAAACCTTTTGGATCGCTGCCCTTGAAAAGTTCCATTTCATTTTGAGCATGTAAATGAGTAAATTGTTTGACAACAGAAATTAAGTCAAGTGGAAATTTTTAAATTTTCTCCTTCTTTAAGCAACAGCAACAAAAAAAAAAAAACAAAAATCCTGTCACACACATGGATTCGGTGATAAAAAAGGATGCTGCATTAAACTAAACAGAAGCAACACAGCAAATATTCTACTTAAACTTATGACGAATTCAATTACGTGAAAATGAATGAAATCTTATAAGCGGCTTATTTGACACACCACCACCAACATTATTTTGACCACAAGTTTACTCGCCCATATACACGAGCTGGCATTCGAATAAAAAAACGAAACGTGAAGTTGTCGCCAGACATAGAAAATGGGTTTGAGTGGATACGGTTGCGATGTCTACACGATTTTCAATTAATTTTTGTCTAAATTTATTACCTCTAGAATATATTTGAGTAGTTCCTCTACGAATGAAAATGTGCTTTTTTTAACCGAAATTATATTTGGCGAGAAGAAAATATTCAATTACGTTAACTGAATGCCAGTTTCATACGCGTATCGCAATTGTATCGAAACTAATTACGTATCGTTACATTTTCAGTATAAATTGAACATGATTTCTGGTTGCTTTAACGTGGATTTCTATAAGTCTAACATTATTTAATTTCGGAACCATATTAAATAGATCTAAAATGGTTATTTTTACATGATTTCTCTATGATTTTTTCTGTTTTTATTTAATATGATTTTTATAAAAATCATTAAATAAAAACGTTAGAAAATAAAAAAGAAAAAGTGATCGCTGAGTTCTTGTTATGACTTTGAAATTTGTTTTAAACTTCTGACTTATTAAAGTGGATCTGAAGAGCACTCGAGTTGTTGCGAAATGGGGTAAAGCAAATAACTTCCCGGTTTTGGAAAATGTTCTACATTTTTAAAGAGAAGACAAAATTTTAATAGTTGCGTCTTGAATTCAAAGCTTTAATGAACTGAAACACTTACGATCGTTTTGGGCCACCCTGCACGATGAAAGCTACTTATTTTCCAGGTAACTTGGCACTTTTATTTGCTCTCCATATATCTTCTAAAGTATGACATTTAGCAGAAACCGATTTGGCGTTTTTTATTTTTCTGAAAGAGATTTTATATATTTTGTGGTACTTTTTGACAATTTTCAATTGTCAGGCGTAAGATCGTACTCTATTTCCGCACTTCTTTTTCTATTAATAATAAAGTAAATGTGTAGACATCTGTAATAAATATTTGATCTTTACTGAGTAGAATTATTCTGGAGTAAAAAGGGACAAAAAAGAGTAAAATTGATAACTTTATATCTCAAAGTTTTAAACGCATTGAAATAGTACTCAAAAAAGTTTCAACACTTGGGTAACTTTTTTTGAAATATGTACTTTTGGCAGGCTGAAAATTAGATCTGGTACTTTTTTATATATTTTTATTTTCTTGGCTACGGTACATGGCAAACAACTTTTAAGCGCGTCTTATTCTTCCTTAAAAAATCTCGATTGTGTTTTGGTACTTTTTGAAGGTTCTCAACCATAAGGGGTCGTTTCTTACTTTTTTTTGGTACATTTTATTTAATAATGGTAAAGTACTTGTGTACAGACATACAAAAATAGTTTTGACTTTTAACCAGCCAGTATCATTTTGGGAAGTATTTTTGCGAATGGGCCAAAAAGTGTAAAATCAGTAACTATATATTAAAACTATCGTAGACAGACTAAAAATTTCAAAAGCATAAAAATAATCCTGTTAAGTAGCTCGAAACGTGTGTAACACTTATGTGATATATGTATGTACTTTTAGAGGGTTAAAATTAGTTTTGGTACTTTTTACCTACATCTGCTAAACTATGGTACGTAACAGAAATCTGTTTTGCACGTTTTATTCTTCTAAAAAAATTAAATCTCGAATATATGTTGCCATTTCTTAAACGTTTTTATTTGTAAGAGAAAAAAGTGTACCCATTTTTGGTAACTTTTTGGTACTTTTCCGGTTTACTTATTGAAAAAAGAAATTTTTTTAAATATAATCTGCCCAAAAGTTACTTTAAAGGAAAAACACTTATTCCAAAATACTTTTTTGGCGAAAGTACTTTTTTGGAAAAGTACTTTATGATCGCGGTGGACTAGATTTTCCTAGTAACATTCGCCAATGAAGTAACGAGTTTTGTGTTATTAATTTTTGAAGCCAATAATTTCTTTAGTGAGATGTGGGTGAAGCTCCACAAATGAAATTATTATCGAAAAAATTCACTCACTTGGATGTTCAACACAGAAATAATTGTGTACAAGCAGATGTACTCACGCATCCATGTGCTTGTACATAAAGTTTTATAAATTTACACACACTTCATGGTTGTTAAATTGAATTTATTCGTTGCGGAATTTATTTGCATATAAAAATAAATGCTACTGAATGTATTCATAAGGATTCCATTATGCGTCTATAGACGAGTCGTACGTATGAAAGAAGAAGAAAAAAGAAGCGTTTCCCTTTGCGTGTAGTTGTTTATAACAACACACATACACACACAAAAATTCAGGCTTATTCACATTCCTTTTATTCAATTATTTAAACATGGTTGTAGTTGTTAAAACTGATATGTAAAAGAGTTGCTTTATTTTTTTATTTTGGGAGTTGGTTCTCTGTAAAAATATCTTTTGCTTTTCATTCTTATGGCTGCTGCATGAATTTTTGTAGTCGTCATTTCTGTTGTTTCATAATTTATTAAAATCGTACTGTTTTTACTTTTGCTTTTTGCGAGAATAATTATATACTCGCAGCACATCTGTTTGTATGTGTGCGTGTGAGTGTATGTGTCAGTGTCAGCATTTGTTTTAATCTTTGCTTAAGTACTTTGCAATTAGTTTCCTTAAATCCTATTTGTTGGTATTGTTTTCTGCTGACTTTTTTTTGTTTATCTCCTACTACGGCTTCTATTGCTATTGTTTGCTTTACGTGTGTGTGTATGTGTACTGATAATTAGAATAAATACATTTTAATTAAATTAATTATGACTGTGTGACTTTAACATGTTTGCTTTCACTAGAAGCATTTAAATTTGAATCTTTTCATTTCGTGATTTGTCTGATTTTGCTTTATAATTATTAAAGATTTCTATACTTTCTGAAATTTAAGCCACAAAAAACATATCAACCAGTCTTATATATATCGTAAGCTGACCGCCAGAGAATGTGAAAAAATAAACGCTTCCCCTATAACTTTCTCTGCTATTCTATGCTTTTGAGCTCTTCCAGCTGAAGCTTTTGTTATATTAATTTTCAATTCAATCAATTCCGATGAGATAAGCGTTCACTGATTGAGTTCTCAATTGCCATAAGAGAAATCATTCCCAATATGTTACGAACTAATTAACCGACTCTCGTCCGGTTTGCAATGATGAACTAATCAAAATCTGATTAGTTTGTGTAATCGATCGGAAAAGCCGTTTCAAAATTATTCGAAACAAGTAAAAGTTATATATTCGGCTGTGCCGAATCTTATATACCCTTCGCCAACGTACGTCTGGCGTTACATATATTTTTAAGTATCAATTTTGTTCTTCCTAAATTGTAAAATAGTTTTAGTTAGCAAAAAAAAAAAAAAAAATAACGTCAGTTGTCTTTTTGGTTATTTTTATATATGAAAAAATAATAAATTTAACACCCCTGGAAACGAAATTTTAAATTTCTATTGTTATTATCAATGCAAATCTTCATGATGTATAAAACGGTTCTATTTTGAAAAACCTTAAGATTTTGAAACATTTTAGTTATTACATGTACTACAAAATACTGAATGTATAAAAAAAAGTTCTGATTTCCCATCCCTGAAAACTTTCTTTTTATATCAAGATTTTAATAGAATTACATCTGTCAGGCTTATATCTCTTTCACTGGATGCGCCCACTGTAAATCTTCATTCTAAATTGCTTAATTTTGAGTGACGATAATTCTGAAGTGCATGTGAGAACCTGGTTATATCCAGAAAACTTGACTGTTGGGTTTGCCTTATGGGGCTGCTGGAATCACCGGATCCGTACTTCTTTAAAAGCGATGCTGGTCAGAAGGTTGCAATCAAAAGTGATCGCTAAAAAGTCATGATATCTGTCTTTTTCCTCAGATCAATCGAACAACCATGAAATGCAGGAGATTTCGTTTTAACAACACTGGCAACATGTTGTACTGCCACAATAGATTTATTGAAGAGTACGTTTGATAATCGCATAGTTTCAAGTTACTGACCTTGAATGGGTCTCCTAGATCGTGAGGTTCAACTCCACTAATCAATTTTTTATGGAGATAAGTGAAGTCGCTAGTCTACTCTGATAAGTCGGAAGCAATTGGCCACTTGGAAGACAACATTCGCCGCGCTGTTGCGTATGTAGGGTCACAATTGCTGGAGAGGTTTCACGGAAGTTTGATCCCCAGATTAGACTACGTTCGAGCCAGGCGTGGCGATCATATGCCCGAATAAAATCAATATCATTTCAATTGAAAAACTCATCATTGTCTTACTCCATTTCAAGGTTCTATTGCACCTCTATAAAAAACACCCTTTATTTATATGAAAATATATTTTCGGCTCTACCTCAAGACTAAAAATCTCTGCAAGAATCTTTTCAAAACCATTATTATTAACAACACGGTTGAGTTATTCTTTTTATGTCTCTTTATTTTTCTTAAATTTAAAGATTTTCTTTTTAATAATAATTAATTTTTGATTCTCTTTCAATTAAACTTAGTTTGCCTTTCGAATTAAATTACAAACCAAACGTTTAATTATTTATGCAAAACATTGTCTGATATTTACAAAGAGTTTTAATGAATGTTGAAGTGAAATTTCGCTTCCAACAAATACAAAATATCTTAAGTCTGTATTAAAATTAGTTATTGTTTATTTAAATTCTTATAATTTACAGCAAACGGGAAGCCGCCTATTTACAAAATCTTAAAAGTATAAAAAGCCAGTTGTTGTTGTTTTTGTTGTATTATTTCGGAATAATTGACGTTCACTCTAAAAAGCAACAGGTTTTTGAAAATAATTTTAGTTTTTACACAAAAAATAAGCAACAGAGCACTCTAAATTGCACCGGCCCGTGTCTTAATAACTAAAATCTTAATAATTTATTTAATTTTATTTTACAAAAAACTTTTTGTTTTCATCACATTTTGTTTCTCTGCGTCCTTTTTCTTTTTTTTCTTCACCGTCTCTAATCTTTGGATTGTGAGCGATATTTGCGCATTTCCATTATTTGCAACAACTTCTGTTGCATCTTGCAATTTTATGAATGCGAATGACTTAGATGATGTGCCGCACCCAAGGGATGAAAGTAGGGGCCGTATGGTGGATAGGGCATGGTGTGGGAGTAGAGCAGACTGCTGGCATAAGCGCCGGGGCCGAATGTGCCACCCGATGGTGGCGGTATGGTGGGACTGTTGACATCCATGCCGGGATTTTGTTTTTTCCATTTGGTGCGACGATTTTGAAACCATATTTTGACCTGAAATGGAAAACAGTGATATCGGGTCAGATTTTAATGTCAATAAGAAAATAAAAATTATTTGATAAAGTTCAATTATAAACGGTCTTTAGTTAAGCGTTTTATATGTTTAAATCTAAATAGAACGAAGTGTGTGTGGGAGGGTACTCCCGGCTGATAGTCAGTCTGCTGTTAACTTATGTCGGTTTGTTTTAGAGACGAAGGTGCAGCATCTAAAAGAGCACTAAAAGAGCAGAATACAACACAACTTTCCCGTCGGTACCTGTTGCAATAAAACCACAAAATTCTCTGCCTCCTAATTGTCTTCTACTGTCCTCTCAACACTATCCCCTGCTTTATAGTTCTGACACAACTCACTGAATATGTAGGGGCCAGTCCCTGAGTGCTGATCCAGATCAAAAACAAATATAAAATAAGATAAAAGAAGAGTAAGACAAAAATATAGTAAATTCATTATGCGTGCAACTGTCCGCTATGGCAATTTCAATATTCAATATTGGATTTTCCATAACTCTGGTTTACAAATCGGGCTAAGTCCCCGTCCACACTTGCAATTTTGTTGCGTGCAATTCTGCTTTGAAATTGCTTTAGTGTCCACATTAGAAAAATC
Source organism: Linnaemya vulpina (assembly GCA_963675445.1). Lineage (NCBI taxonomy): Eukaryota > Metazoa > Arthropoda > Insecta > Diptera > Tachinidae > Linnaemya > Linnaemya vulpina. The sequence continues at coordinate 43,760,259 of OY776277.1, forward strand.
TGGCATTGAAATTCTTATATTTATTATGACTTCTTTTCTCTTCTTATTATTATATTTCTTCCATTTGAATGGTGAGAGTTGCAAAGCAAAAGAGAATTGCCGAGAACCGGAACTTCTATACCCCTCCCCAAGCTTCTTACCGCTCTCACCTAAAACATTCAAGAATTGCTGCAATAAAATTGCAAGTGTGGATGGGGGGGGACTAAGTTCGGCCAAAGACATGTGCTGTGTTGGCCTTAAGTTCCGCTGTGATTTGTGGCTCATTCGCATACACCTGCGACTTAAAAAAGTTCCATAAGAAGTAGTGTAACGGCATCAAATCTTACGATTTCAGTTGCCACTGCACATCAGCGTGAAATGACATTAACTTGAAAACGAAATACTCCGTGCGATATTAGCATTATGGCACATGGTTCCTTCCAATAGAAACCACATGACTTTGATGTCCTCAACATTCAATTCAGGACAAAAGAAGCTGGTAGTCAGCGACCTCCAAGGGTCGCCGTCGTTAGTGATGGCTGTAGCAATTATCTCACACATATTCAGTTATTCGTAATAGAACGCAATAACAGGAAGTTTCTACAGTGGCCCGGCCAACGCCCTTGAATCGTCCCGCTTAATCTCATGAAAGATGTTGTTGATCTTGCATCTCGTGGACAAGCAGATGTTAGTCGCTGTTTTACTTAACCAGTGAACTGAAAATTATCCACTAAATTGCGAATAGTCCTAGGACGACCTAGGCCACCATACAATAAACGAGTAGCGCGGTATCTTACTTGAACAGAATAACAATTTTGATTAAACAATTTTATTATTTTCACGTGTTGTTGAATGCTCAATCCGTTCATGAAAACTGGGCGAAACAAATTGAATAACTGACAATTAATATGACAGTTGTAGCTCCAGCAAGATGGTCGCTGTCAAAGTTCGGCAGTCCCTGTTGGAAGATCTTTTATTATGGAGTTGTCTATTTTTCGGTTTTACAGCTAAACGTTGAAATGTTAGACGTGGTCCTAGTAAAAGTGCTAACTTCCCGAACCTGCATAATATCTGTGGGCACTTTATTGTTTTGTCTGGGGCTTACACTCGGGGAAATGATCAATATATATGCAGTGATTTGTACCTGAACTATAAAGATGAGAAGGTAGAGAATTTCGCTGCACCTATTTTTACTTTGTTGGTGATTTTTTTGTTACGCAGGGCTCTGTATTACGCCCCTTTTGTAAATGCTGTCGGTATTGTCCAGCGACCGGGGTTAATTAATACAATTTTGCAATAGTGCAGGTCAAATAACTCGACACCATATTCATGACTGAAGGCGTACTAAAAATGGGGATATAAGCCATCGTAATCTACTTCAGAGCCCCTGTAACCAAACCGAGTAATTACGCTTTCTGGAAACTTCTGGTGTTATAGAGGCGAAAATGGCTTTGTTGCATATCTGGTGATACCAACCGAATTGAATCCACATGTCGTCTAGTTCATAATATTAAATTGCATGCCAAAAATGGCGATTTCCATGCGGTTGTAGCGATTTGAAAGACGTGTTGATTTGTGTAACCAATTCCAGTTACTAACTCCATCTTATTTTACATATAATCTGTATACCTAATTTCAATACAATTCATCTTTATTCTAGCACTAATACACAGCCATATTTAAAGTCTACAAAAATTAATATTGTTTTACATTGTTGATTATCGAAGTCACATTGTTGTACTATATCGTATACTACAAGATATATTTAACGGAAAATACGATTCGAAAAATATAATTTAGATTTTCTTACAGATCCGCCACACGGTCATAGCGCTCGGCATGTTTGAAAAAAAAGCGCCCAATGACAACTTTAGGCCATAAAGCGCGCCAAACTGTCACATTTTCCGTATGTATTGGCTTTTTCATAGTAAATTTTCTGTTCGTTGACCCACAAACGCGACAACTTCTCGTGGCTTGAGAAATAAACTTCATCGCTGAAGCAAATTTTGTTCAAAAAAAAAGCTTTGAAATCCTGTTGCTTCAACATTCAATCACCAGATTTGCCACGTTGTAAATAGTCAACGGTCTTGGATCATTAAATTGGATTCGATATGAATGGAGTTGCAAACGCAAAATATGTCATATTGAGCTGTACGATGGACAGATTTTTCAAGAACGACGTGCATTCGCCCAATTCGGACTGTCTGCCACCTTTTGAGTTAACAAAAGCGATGATTTTGACAGGACCCAGTTTGAGATGATGCACTGGTCTGAGCACATCCGTAAAGTTTCCAGTGATTTAAAATTCCCTTGTAATTTTTCCAGTTTCTCACGCAATAGGTCAGCTAGGACGATCATAGTGACAGGATAATAACCGAAAAGTGGCCAATTTTGTGGCTGCAAATTTGGTTGCTGATTTTCACTATTTTTAAGCGTTTTTCGGTAGTTAAGGCTTTTATATTCGTGCTTGTCAAATAATAATTCACTAATTAAAGACAGCCGCTGTGGCTGATTGATTGAGAATATGCAGAGAGAGATGAAGAGGTTTTAAAGAAGTTATAAGTCCCCTCCCCTCCTCCTACTTTAATTAAATCATTTGGATAACTTGCAATTAGAAAAATTACCCTGTTTTATTTTATACAAAATTTTAAAAATTCAGCGTAAGACGGTAAATTCTTATTCACGGCTGGTGGTGATCTTAACATCGTGTTTGTGTTGTTTTAGTGCTACAAAAAGGCAGCTAAACTTATGGCGTTTTTTTTTCTAGAAAATATGTAACATTTTTCCAACTCTTTTCTAAAAAAAAGGCTATTTGGAGGAGTTCTAAGACAGATATTACTTTTCATAAGAGATGTTGGATTAATTTCTAATAAGCTCATTAATTTCATATATCGGAATGTTGACATTTTCTGTTAAATAGTGTAATAAATGTTGCACTCTTTTCTAGAAAAGAAATCAGCATTAATAAATATTAGCAGCCGCTTTATGTAAATGGTCGATTCCGAGTTACTCTCGATTTTATAAAAATAAAATTTGTCGCATTAAAATATTGAACAATTTTATCGAAAACCAAAAAATGTCTGTCCATTCTTACCTGAGTTTCCGTTAAGGATAAACTTATGGCCAAATTCAGTCTCTCGCATACACTCAAATAACGTGTCGTTTTAAATTTATTCTCCAACGACACCAGCTGTTCATACGTAAATGCCGTGCGAGCTCTGCGCGGCTTCGAGCCACCGCCACCATTCTGCGACTTTCCATCGCCATTGCGACTGCCACCCTTTTTCGAATCCGTCTCACTTGCATGATCATCCATATCACTCATGCCATCATCACACATGTCATCCTGATCCATGTCATTAAGGTCGTGGGCTGAAACGAGGCAAAGACAGAAGAACGAAAATTAAATACATCAAAGAATATTCAACTGCTTGTGGGTGTTGTTTATTTTCGTTTGGAGGGGGAATAATGAACGATTAAATTGCAGGAGATAAAAATAGAATAAAACAAATTAGCATTAATTTAGTCAGTAATAAATTGATTTAACTCCATGCCAAACAGAGTACATGGTCATCAATCATTGAGGGCGAACAATAGAATCTCCTGGCCTTTTTATCTCGAGTGACAACAAGTTTAAGTTGACCGACCACCTTCTCTGCATTTAACCGTATAATAACCACTTGCAACTGCTTTTGTACATGATGGCCAGCAACAAACACATTGAAATCCCCCCTTTAAATGTTTGCAGATTTTATAGAAAAAAATATGCTTAAATCAATCACTTTCATTTCACTTGTCCCAGTCATCATTTCGCCATCATCATGATAAAAAGGTCATTCCAGCAGCATTTACAGATGTCCATTGATGTCACCGGTGTAAAATAATAACAGACGAACAACAAAATATTATTCAATCAATATTTTCCCATTTGCTGCAGAAAAATTAATTGGAAAACATTTTTGTTTTCTTGTTTTTAGATCGAGTGTTTTAGAGGGTGTTTGTTTATTTTCCATTTCGAACTCTTATCAATTGAAATACATTCTCAATTAAAATCATTATTAAGAGTTTGTAAAAATACTTTTTTGTTGTTGTCTATTTGCCCCTGCATCCTCTTGACCGTTTGCATAATATCTTTTTAATTTAGAATAACAATTACGTTTTGGATTAAATATATGAATTATACCTAAAATTCTCTTAATCACTTTTAATGTAAAACCTTTCGAAGTCAAAATAAACTCCTCATAATCCCCTACAAATTAGTCACCCCTTAATTATAAGAGTTTTCTCTGCTCAAAGGAAAAGACATCCTTAAACCTTTTATTTTCTGGTACAAGCAAATTTTTCTTAAGATGCTTTGAAGCCTGAAAATTTTCCAAAGACAACATGAAAAAAACAAACGTGTAACCCTTTAAGGAAATGAAGAAAAAACACGGTTAAATAAAAGTTTACTTGTTAACAAATTAACTACACAACAAAACAATTTAGTTGCCACAAGCTACTGAATGAAATCATATTCAAGTAGAAGAGGGTTATTTTACTGCACAATAAATACGATTTATAGGAAAATAGGGTTAACTGTTGCTGCTGATGTCTTTCTTTCTTTCTTTCGCAAGCTAACGAACATTATGAAGCGTTGAAAATGCACTCAAGCATTTAAGCAAAAGAACTGTGACAAGCTTGACAACAACATTGTTAAAGCGTATTTGTGTCGTGATATTAAGTTTTCCAGCAAAATAAATTGGAATCAAATCGACTACATAAAGTTGAGACCATAGAGAATACAGATTTACACTTCTATACTGAGGTATTAGAAAAGGGACACAGACACAGACACACACATGCACACAAACCAATACACAGTCAGCCAGCCATATTTGAAGTTTAAACTGAAATGTCAACCCTTTTCAAAATGTAAATCAAAAATTCAAATCTGCTTGCTCGGCAGAAGATGGCAGGGAGTTGTTTATAAAAAATAGAAAATAAATCTAAATTAAATGTTTGTAAATCCAAATGAGTTTATTGGGAAAAGGAAGCCGGGAGGGGTAAAACTAAAATTATTTGGTTTAGAAATGTCGCCTTAACCGATGCCAATAAATCGGTGACATTTCGGGTTTATCGCTTTTTCCTAATTTGACTCCACGTTAATTTTTTTATTTTAATTCTTTTTAAAAAATATTTCTTATGAATAAGAAGACATCAACATAGTTGCTATTCTTTAAACTGTGGGGCATTCGTACCGTAAATAATATTTTCATGTTGCCTTGAAAATCCCATAACACGAACAGCTTCAGAAAGATTTTCATAGAGATATAGTTTAAGATATATTTCCTTGCAACAATTAACTCAAAATAGTTTTAAATTGGCTTGTATTTAATTTGGTGTGAAATTTCGTTATAAAAAGATTGACTAACATCCTTCCAAGTCCTTTAAATTATTCATCTTACATGTAACAATCGACAGAACTTTCTATCCGAAGAATTTAACATTTAAAGAAGTGCTTCATGGGATCGGTAACCCTGGATTATATACTCGTATTTCCAAGTCCAGCCCTACAAGAAATGATTGACTGCAACTAATACACACAAAAACAAAATATTTTCTCTAACTCAATCAAAAATATTTTATGTGATTTTTATTGAACATTTTTATTTTGCTATATTAATATTTTTATAGGCTAATTGTTCCAACTTAGTTAAAATCTCAGAAAGACATGATGATAAATATTTCTAGGCACAAAGGAAGTCAACATCAGTTTTTATTCAACTTACACAGCAGAGCAGAACAGCTGTTTTCGAAAGTTGCTACACTTTCATCTTCAGTGCTCATGTGTATATTGTGTTTGTCACCACTTTTTAGGTGGCTTAGTTGAATGTGATAACAGTTTTCTATTTACACAAATTTTATTGTGAAAAACAATCCGAGAACTGTATCAACCTGATGTTAACACTTTTGTGTTATGATACCTGTGTTACCATTTGATTATTTTCTTCATGTCTCATTTTTCTGAATTTTGTGTTCCATTATACATTAAGTCAAACTTTTTTGGTTTGAATTTTATACTTAAGTATATGTGAACGTTTTTTTTCCTCCCAATTTTCATTGGTAGCTCAAGCCAAAGCTTAAATTGTATGTGATTTTATTTTTATTGAACATTTTAATTTCGTGCTGATTCTTTTCCCAAAAGTTATATTAAAATTCATAGTGATTAATTGAGGGGTTTTATCTAGTTTCCATGCGCAGTTCACTGGGGCTAATGCAGATCATCAGGGAACCTTTACCCAACATTTCTTAGAATAACTAAAGATATTATTTCAAACTTCCACTTTAATAAGTGAGAAATCTAAAAAGAATATCAAAGTCATAACAAGAACTCACTGCCTATAAAAATATTAATATAGCAAAAATAGTTTAGACTAACAGCGTTACCATTTTTGGACTTTTCAAACCAAATTCTTACGATTTGTTTTTAGTTGATCAAATATGTAGTTTTTCAGTATTTTTGTGTATGTACAACTTCAATGAAGTTGCAATAATATTTATATAATAAACCAATTAACAAAACTTGGTTAAATTTTGCTCTAATTGTTGTCTTAAATGTTTCACGAGATTCAGGGATTTTCGGGAGCATCAAAAATATGTATATGGGAATCAAGAAAAGAAGTATGAGCGACAACGCTGGTTTGTACAGGCTAGAATACTGTGCGCCAGAGTAAGACAATAAATTCGTCAACCATTTGTATGGAAAAGTTTCTAAATTAAAGAAATATTTAATAAAATATACAATATAATATAAAATTAAATAAAGTGAATTTTGATTACTAATGATATCCTTGCGTATTATGATGTCCAGTGATGATCATTTGGGATACGGAGAAAAGGATACTGAAAGAGGTAAATCTCTCTTTTGTATTATGTCCATGTTCTTTTGAAAAATTCTTAGCGCTGATACTTTATTCTTATATTGCAGCTGATGACAGTTTCCTCGCTTTCTAGGAAATGTTGCAATTAGCTGCACGGGAGATGTTGAGTTCATTTTGTTGGGCGGTGATTTATTTCAGGATGATGTGCCAGGCCAACATGCATTGCACAAGTAAGTTTAGTTTTGAAGAAAAAAACTAGGTATAAAACTAAATTTATTTCCATCTTTATCTGCAGGAAACTATTGACAATATATACTCTTCAAGCCATAAATGAAACGGTTAGTTAAGAGGATTCAACCTAAATATCTCCATACGGAATTAAGTTCTTTAAGTATTTTGGTCGATGGACTGATATCAGTAAGTTTTGTGTATTTATATAGAAATTTGTTATAAATTAATTGAAATGATATTAAATGCGTTTTATTTCATGGAATTTGGCTAGGTCAGTATTGTTAGCAACCCCTTTTATCGGTGACACCATACCCGTCAAGGGTGACCGGTCAGCAATGAAACCATTCCAGTCCTTAGTGAAAAATTTATATAGAACAGTAACATTGGAGTAAGTAGTTGGAATATATGTTCAACAGGCGATAATATACACAAGGTAGAGAGGGATGCAAGATCACACGTACACAAAAGTTTAGATTAGTTTCTTCCTTTTAGCCCTAATAAAATGATAGAAACTTTGGTCTACGTGCTGACCGAACTGCCAGTCATATGACCGGTGATATGACCGGCACTGTTCTTGTAGGGAGACAGTAAGTCACAGCCGGTTTAGGCCTTGGCACATACAACAGCCGCTACATTTTCACAGACATGGTTTGAATAAATTGTGGTTTTAATGATAAAATGATCTTTAATGGATTTACCATACAATATAATTCTGTTGAAACCAACTTAAAACCATTTTTGTATTGAATTTGTATTGTAGGTTTTATGTAATGCAACCTTGTTTTTGTCTGTGCTAAGTAGAGTGCTGCCAAGTTGTGTACTTAAAACATGTGATAATGTTTGATGAATGCACACAAAAATCCACAACATCTGCGTTTTTATTTTAGAATTTGCATAATTTTTATATGAAATTATGTGACTTCTAAGTATTTTCATAACTTTTAAAATATTATTTTGCAAAATATGACAGAAATTTAAAATTTCCTTCTGTTTTATACAAACGTAAAAACAGCTGCAGTACAGTTTGTGAATGAAGTGTTATAAAAAGTAAAAAAGAGTACAACATTAAAAACGCTTATTTTTATGACATATTTAATTTATTGTGGTGAAATTTCTTTGACAAACTGTTAGTTAAGACGTGAATTTATTATAACTGCAGTGTGAACGCAAAATCACATATTTGTCGTTTTAACGTATAAACCAACTTTTAACTTTCAGTGTAAAAACACTATTAAATATGTATGTGTTTGTGTTTCAGACAAAGGCTTATAACGTTAAAAATTAAGGAACCTGGTTCTCGAATATATATTGTTTTTGCGGGCTACACGCTTTTCGACAATTCGAGCACAAAGTGCGCACTCTTTTGTGTTCGAATTGCCAGAGCAACGTGCCACCCACCACCACACAGAGAATTTGTTTTTATTTGAAATAAACTTTCTCGGTAAAAAGTAGGCAATAAAATCACAAACTTATGATCCGAAAGTAGTGCAAGTCGGGATCTTTTCTAATGCTCCTTACAACGGGTTTTAACTTCGAGAAGTTCTCGATTTTGTTACATTTTCAGTGAGTTCGACGTCAAGTTTCTGATGTTAATTAAATTTCATTTTGGTATGGCAGTTCCAATGATTCCTTAAATTAATTAAGAAAAGTCGCTTTGTGCCAATTTTCTAAAGGCTCGGGGACGCAATAGACACCTCTGTGATTGTGGTTACGTTTTCATTGCTGTTATTCTGCAACGCGTTTATTTCTGCAAAATTTTTATTATTTAAATTACTTAAATAAAAGTGCTCATCAGCGTGTGTGGAAGAAAAAGTCGGCGTTCTATCCTCATCTTAAACAGAAGTTATAGCAAAATAAATTTTATGAAATCGTTGCATAATTCAGCATTTTTAGACCCTTTTTAATAGCTTCATCTCCTTTTGTAGTGTGCTCCCAGGCGTATACTTAATATTATTAATAAAATTACTCATGCGTCACATTGTATTCCTAAAAGGTTGTAGGTGTTGTCCATGTTCTTATCTCTTCACAATGATAATCCGCACATGAGCTCTCATTTATGGCTCTTTTGTAAGTGTTTCCTTTTTTTCTTTAATTAACTAAAATGCTTTAACCAGTAAATATAAACATATTTTTGCAACTCTTACTAAAACAAGAAACCATTTCGCGTTTCCCATCTTTAGATTAATTAGGAATAAATGCCTCACATTCCTACTCTATTACGCTTTGAAATACAACAAAATGCTCCAGCATTTAATTAGTTAAATTTCAACACATTTTTGTCTGTATTGCAGCCTAAAAGTAGGCAAATAATCAGCTCTTTTAATTACGCCTAAATCATTGCACTCAATTTTATCGCCATCGTTGCTTAACAATTTCATAATCATTTTCATTTAACCCCAACTCATCAAGTGTCTTTCATACACTCATTAAACAAGTGCCACACTACGCCTCGCATGCTTATTCCCGTTCTCGCTATCATCGTTCTCGTGTATTCGCGTGCTTTTGGCAAACATTGCGGTAATTAATCAGTAAATTAACATCAATGCTTCATTTAATATTGAACGTTTATTGACCAACAGTTCCTGCCAATAAACACATCATTATCAGGCAAGTGTAAATGTACGTGTGTTGGAATACTCGCGCATCTTTTGCCCCTGCTGCATTGTTTCTCGTGCAGCAGCATCAGCAGCTCCATCATGCCTAACGTTATCTGTAATTTAAGTGCTGCTTGCGATGCAGTGTGAGTGTTAGTATTTTTGCTGGATTAGTTACTCGCATGTACGTACTTCTGAACGAAATTAACGTACGAAATTTTCGAAATAGAATTTTATGTATAAAGAAAAACAGCAGCTGAATATATTTTTTAGCGACGCCGAGAGGGGAAACGTTTAGTGGTTGCTATACGATTGTTATTCTGGTTTCATAACAAGCGGTGGCTAACATAAACTATCCGCCGTCTCTTCTAAAGAGTTTCAGGTTTCTAAACATATTTTAAGGCAAAACAAAAAGTCATCAATTTAGTTTTGTAGCAATTCTCGTATGCAATTTTCTCATAAAAATTTTTATAAATGGAAACTACTTTCACAGAAAACTAAGCCAGTTAAGCAGTAGCAAGGAAAAAATGCATATAAGAATCGATGAGATAGTGTAGCGACCTTCGGAAACAGCGGTTTTCTACTTTGATACGTGAGTTGGAAAATATATTGATGTTGGTTTGTCTCCCATTCCTTGATTAATTATATTGTCTCTCTAACATTAACTCATTAATTACGAATTAATTTGAAAAAAAAAATTTATTATCTTATGATTTTCTGGTAAAGAGCACAACAACAATCTTTTAACTTTAAATCGTATATTATATTCGAACTTTTAATGGGTGTTTTTTATAGAGTGAATCAAGTTAAAATCATAATAAAACAAGGAAATATATTTTTTATATCAATGAAACGGGCTTTATTAATATTTTTATAGGCTAATTGTTCTAACTTAGTTAAAATCTCAGAAAGACATGATGATAAATATTCCTAGGCACAAAGGAAGTCAACATCAGTTTTATTCAACTTACACAGCAGAGCAGAACGGCTGTTTTCGAAAGTCGCTACACTTTCATCTTCAGTGCTCATGTGTATATTGTGTTTATCACCACTGTTTAGGTGGCTTAGTTGAATGTGATAACAGTTTTCTATTTACACAAATTCTATTGTGAAAAACAATCCGAGAACTGTATCAACCTGATGTTAACACTTGTGTGTTATGATACCTGTGTTACCATTTGATTATTTTCTTCATGTCTCATTTTTCTGAATTTATTCGAAAAATGGCTTTATTCGAAAGAATATCTTATGAAATTCATGTTTAAACATGATTTCTTCCATGCGGCTGGCGCGCAGAAGGCGTAAACTAGAACACCAATTTTCAATAACTTATCGCAGCATTTGCGGCCCTCTTTTCACCAGCAATTCTTCGAATGTAGATTTCTTAATGTTCAATTGCTTGTGGTTTATCGCCTTAGAGATAGTGATTTAAAATAATCCCAAAGAAAATAACACAACGATAGCCAATTAATTGGGCGATTACGTGAAGTTATTTTTTCATCCAAAGTTTCTTTGAGTAAATCAATTGTAGCGCCCGCTGTGTGGCATGTGTTGTTGGAACAACACATCAGCAAGAGTAATGCCACGTTGTTAAGGTACGAAAAAATTTAGAATCATGATCCCACACCATTCACAGTAGGATTCTCACCAGCATAATTTTTAAGGAAATATCGGCCAACTCAAAGTTGTGAAACTCTAAAAAAACTCGCTGCAGGATTAAGTATTAAGACAAGATTTATTATTCAGGCTCGAGTACAAACCCGCGTATTTGTAAACTTTTATTTTGATTTTTAATAAACTGAGGTTGTTTTTATTGAGAGTGGAATGCTTAGAGTATTTATTTTAATCATCCTACTGGCAAAACTGATCAGTATTGATTTCGTGGCCGCTGCGCCATCTCGTCGAAGTTTGTTGTTATATTTTTCACTTTCCATGCTGGTTCTAGTCCTTAAGATTATTGACTATTTAATCAAACATTTAACGAATATGGAATATATATTAATTTTTCTTATATTAATTTTAAGTTTTAATCAAAATTGGAATCCAACATAACAAAATAGCTTGCAGATCACAGATTTTATGTAAAAGCCAGTCAAATAAACTTTTTTTGGGTGTTTATTAAATTCCCCACCCCTGATGATTATTATTCCAAAATTTCTCAATCAGGTTTTTTACTGTACCAAAATATTACGATGTTATCACAATATGAGTAAATAGCATACTGAGTGAATACCCCTAATATAATTTTATATCTAAAGAAGTTTAGGGCATTTTGGTGATACGGAAGTTCCTTTTGGTGAATATATTCCGAGATGAAAATTCTAAAATTAAGGGATAAAATCTAGAAACAAACTTTGAAGCCGCTTCGAGTCTCTATTATTGTTATCCTTAACAGGACTTGCTTAGAATCTTGTCAGCTGTTTTAGTAAAAAAGTAAAGCAAAAAGCCCCATATTTTTACTATCACTGAATGCAACGTAAACATTTCTATTGACAAAATAAATAACTCTAAAATTGATAGTAAAAATGTAGACGCAGCATTGACTTGTCTACACTGAAGCTGAGACACCCTGCAGGTAATAAATATCTATAGACAAGATTTTGTGTGTGTACATTTTCTGTCTGTTTTACTTGATTTGTTTGTTCAAGAATGGCGTATAATGGCGGCTGTTAAAGCAAACAACATTTATAAACGAGTTTACTTTTGTAATGGATGCCTGTTTAAAAGAACATGTACATTTAACAAAACCAACACAAACAACATCAACATCATCATGAACAACAACCTCCAGTAATTGCAATAAACAGAACATTCCCCCAACTACGAATGTATGTGTGTGTATGTGTGTGTTTATAAATAAATATGTAAATATGAAAGTGTTTTTATGCTGCTAATAAAATGTCTGTATTTGTATGGCCCAAAGCACTGCCGATTTCTATGAAATTATGCAAAAAAAACTGTGAAATTTAAGCACTTTTTTATAAAAATTTGAAGTCATTCGACAAACTATTAAAACTTAAATGCAGCTTGTCTTTTTTAGGGTGTCGGAAATTTGAGTTGGCATCCCAGGTTTATTTGAGCACCCTATTTAACAGCTGATAGTTGCTTTTGGTTTAGTTTGCTTTGAAATTTCCTTATGAATCGACTTACACCAGAACAACGCGTGCAAATTGTAGCAAATTTTAATGCAAATAATTGTTCTATTTGTCAAACTCTTCTATACAAAATTTTATTTTCCAATGAAGCTGATTTCTGGTTGAATGTGTACGTAAATAAGCGGATTTGTCGCATTTGAAATGATGAGAATTCATAAGTTTTTGTCCGAACAACATCACATTCATATAAAATTACTATTTGCTTCGCTTTATGGGCTGGCGGAGTCATTGGCCGATATGTCCTTAAAAAGGATGATGGTCAGAATGCTACTGTGAACGGTGTGGGATCATTTTTTCGTACCTCAATAACGTGGCATTACGCTTGCTGATGTGTAATTCCAACAATACAGGGTCACATGCCACCCAGTCGGCTCAATTAATTGGCCACGAAGATCGTACGATTTAACGCCTTTGAATTATTTTCTTTGGGATTATTTCAATTCGTTTGTCTGCCTCGATAAACCACAAGCAGTTCAACATTTGGGAATCTAAATTCGAAGATTCGTAGGCCTCGAAATCAGGCCGCAAATGCTGTGAAAACTTGTTGAAATCGATGTTCCAAATTGCGTCTCCTACGCGCCTTGCGTGGCGGCCACATGACAAAGATCATATATTAACTTCAATTTCATAAAATTTTCTTTCAAATAATGCCGGTTTCATTGATATTGAAAATATATTTCCTTAATTTACTATGATTTAAGCTTGTGGCACTCTCTATAAAACACACCCGTTGCATATAAATAACGTTTAAAAAGAAACGATTTTAGATTTCGAATCTTAATACGACAAAAATGTAACAAAATTTTATTTATATATAAAAATTATAGCCTAAAAACTAAAACTAAGTGATAAACTGATAATCTTCAGAATTCGAATATCTATAAAGAGCGTGCCAACTGACATGTTTAAAAAGTTGTTTGATTATTAAAACGAATGGTTTTTCTTGGGCAACACATACAAGACACCATTCTGTTCTAATTAAAAATCTGTTATATGCTGAGTGAAACTTTTTTTCACTATCTCAAACAAAGAAAAGAAGATTCTTAAAAGAAGCGCAGTTGCCAGCGATCTTGTAATTTTCCAAACTTCTCAGAAAAAATTACGGTCCAGCAGGAAGCAGTTGTGTAAGCGAATGAAGGCCAAATCTCCTGAGTTTTACTCACAACTCCCCACTGGAAAGGTCTTTTTGTTTAGAAAAAGTCAATTTCTGAAGTAATTAAATTTGAGTAAACGAGACAGAAACCACCATGTTTTTTCAATAAATTAGTTTTTTTTTCTAGTTTCTATCAACAGCATCCAGGAGTGCATTTCAGCAATGCTATTCCGTAAGACGTGATAATTTTTTATTATTTCTGCGACATGTACTTTTGCTGGGTTGTTTTTGGCGAATATGAACAGAAATCCTGCCACCGTTAAACGATATTTTGAAGGTACAACATGAACTCCGTCTGATGGAACTACTCTGAATGACGTTTTACGGCAAAAACAACAAGAAAGCATTTCTAGAAAAAGAGCTGCACCATCGAGTAGTTGAGTTTATTTCTGCAGCAACTATTTTATAGTGTCCGCACACTGATAAGATTTTAATAAAAGTTGAACCAGCACCCAGGGAATGAACCCTACATATGAGATGCATTGTGCCAGAATTAGGAAAATTCGTTGTAGTTTGGGTAGGCCTGTTGACAACCAATTCGTACTTCCTCAACGTGGAAGAAAGACCTCTGCAGGAAATTTAAGAACATAAGAACTGATCGGCCAAAGAACGAATTCTCTCTGTAAAGGGTTACGCGGTTCACTGACAACTCGATCGCAAAAGGATGTGCCCGGTGTAAAAACTGTGTAGCCTGAAAATATAATAATTTTTTGGCACAAGTTGCTTAATAACCCCTGCGCCCATCCGGTGGTAGTATCGGTAGAATAATTTCTTCGATGCTTTAGTTAGTCAACAGAGCTGAATTTCCTACTGGCACGGATGCGCTTCTTCGCTCCCTTCTGTACGCGGTCGTATAACTTTATATAGACTTTGGAGCACCAGCCCACATATGAGAGTTATATTCTATTTTCGGTGGGATGGAGGTGGCATCCGTCTTACACCGTCTTCGCTTCTTTTGCAACAAGAAAAATGTGATCTGAATTTTTATGCCCAAAAGAATCTGATCCTATTTGGGTATAAAAACTACGGACTGGCATCGTGGGACAGTCGGAAAGATTTCAAAAGATTTTCTTTTATTTAAAAACTTGTATCCATAGACCGGCCTTCTTCATACAAATTTTTCGATTAATTTTTTCCTTAAATATTAAGTTTTAATCTATCGAATGATTAACATTGAGTAATCAACGAGTTGTTCATATAAAGAAAACCTCGGCAGTATTTCTTTTTCCATTTTACCTCATTGACATGCTCCATTTGAGATTAAGAATAAAAATAGAAAGCAGAACAGCTGTTTTCGAAAGTCGCTACAATTTCATCAGCAATTAAAATATGATTGACACCTTCAATCGTTCGGCTTTCGTTTATTTTTTATCTGATTATTATTTTTCTTAATGCTTGTCAATGAAAAAATTGTTGCATCTCTCAAATCAATTTTCGATGGCGGAGGCACCCAACTGAAACCCTTAAACAGCACTAATTTCGAACCGCATTTAATTCGAATTTGTGGTCAAAACTGGGATGCACAACAACTCAGTCAAACAAACCCAACTGATGCAAATACGTGCGTTGAAAAAAAATCAAAATTTCTTCACAGTCTTTCTGCGAAATATAAACGCCAAATCAACAGCCCCAACAGACACACTCACAAACACTAACACCAGCACAAATGCGAGAAACACATGACTCCATGATAAAAACAAGTATTTGCACCGGCTACAGCTGAATGAAATTGGCGTGAAGGCAACTTTAGCGATTTAAGTGTGAGACCAGACAATCGATATGTTTGTTTGCGATTTGATTATTTGGCGCTGCTGGCATTAGCGTTCGTTGTGGATAAACAGGTTGATGGGGATTTAACCCACCATCAGTTTTAGTCTAATTGTTGTTGAAGTTGTTTTAACTGGTTCCTGTTTTTTTTTTCTTCTTTTCGAAATCGTTTTTTCGCGTTTGTATGCGCTCATAAAGATGGAGTCGAAGTGTTAGTTGTACGGGCAGGCGTTTGCATATTTATCTTTGTAGCCGCATTAGACGCTGTGAGTGCGTGTCTCCCGCCTTGTCTCCCCCCAAGTCTGTTGATGTTTAAATAGCGTAACGCTAAAATTTGTGTTAGTACAACCTTGACCATTTGGTGGATTTTTGTTAATGGGTTGAGTTAATTGGGTGTTTTAAATGGTTTATTTTTGCCGGTTGCATACAAAGGCCGCAGAGTATCATGTCGTGTAATTCATTCAGTTCATAAAGGGTCTTTTTACACCAGACGGCGACTCATTCAGGCATGTGAACAACCACAATTGACAGGTTAAATTGATTTTTATGCACTCACATCTTCATATAAGTTAACATACTGGCCAACTGTTTTAACTGTTGGATTAAGTCATTGAATTTGTCCCCATATTCAGAATAAAATAAAATATAATTCAAATTCATGTTAAGAAAATGTCCTAAGAATCATTTTTATTGAAATATAATTTCAAATTAATGTTGAGTTTTAAGGAGGACACATATTGTTGCCCTCATATTTTTAATAAAAAAAAACTATTCAAAAAAAGATTTTGAAAAAAGTTTTAGTTAAAATATGTTTCAAATTCATTTTGCGAAGGAGAAAGTAAAACTAAAAAATATATATATTTCAAATATATATTAAGAAGAGTTTTTAAGAAAAATTTGTTTTGAAATATGTTTCAAATTAATTTAAAATTTTGAGGAAGTGGCATATTGTTGCCCCCATATTTATAATAAAATAAAATATTATTCAAATACATTTTAAGAAAAGTTTATAAAAAAGTTTTAATTGAAATATATTTGAAATTAGTTTTGAATTTTAAGGAGGGGACATATTTTTGCCCTAAAAGAAATAAAATATATTTCAAATAGATTTTATAATTCAAATATATTTTTTTAGAAAAATATTAATTAAATTCTATTTCGAGTTTAAAGGATTGGAGAGAGCACATGTTGTTGCCCTCACATTTATAATAAAAGAAAATTAAATTTCAGAGAGATTTTTAAGAAAAATTGTAGCTACAATATTGGGGGTGAATTCTGAGGACTTTGCATATTGAGCGGGTATTTCCGTAAATTCTTTTGGCGTTTTCTTTTCTGAAAAACATGCAAAATTTTTTCTCTTATTTTCTAAAAGGTGGCAGTTTGGAAGAGCTTTAAAACAAAAATTATTTTTCGTGAGGAGTGGTGGATTAATTTCTAATAAATTCCTTATTTTGAAATGGCAAAATGTTGCCATTTTCTGTTAAAAAGTGTAGAAAATGTTGCACCATTTTCTAGAAAAGAAATCGACAAAAAATATATATATTTTTTGAAAACTGTACAGTCGTTGTAAGGCCCCCTCACACTCATATAATAAAATAAAATATATTTTTTAAGAAATGTATTAACTCAAATATATTTCAAATTCATGTTCTTGCTCTCATATCTACAATAAAATAAATTATATTTCAAATAGATTTATAATTCCATTATATTTTTAAAAAATTTTTAAGTACATGTTTAATGACATTTTTAATTGAAATATATTTTAAATTCATATTGAGTTTTGAGGGGGGAAGGCAAATTTATAACAAAACAAAATATATTTCAAACATATTTTAAGAGCAATTTTTAAGAAAAATATCAACTGAAATATATTTCAAACTCGCTTTAAATTTTATGAATATGGAAACTGGATATTATGTATTTGATATTCTTTGGTACCACCATCCAACTGATAAATCATTTCAATTGAAAAAAAAAAAATATTTAAATCTTTTTAAGAAACTAAAATTTGTATTAACAGTCTATACAATGTTGTTTTCTTTTCTAAAAAAGAAGGCAACACTTCTTGCATTTTTTAACAGAAAATGGCAACATATTGTCATTTGAAAATAAAGAATTTGTTTCAAAGAAGAAATTTATCCAAAATTTCCTACAGAAAATTACTTCTATTTTCAAGTAATTTGAACTGCCACTTTTTAGAAAAGAAATGAAATGAAAAAATTTTACATTTTCCCAAGAAAACAAAAAGCCATAAGTGGATTATAATTTAAACTATATAAATTAAATTATTTACTTAAGTTTTTCATTTCAATTCCAATACGCCGTCTCTGCTAATCGCTCTATAACGATTTAAAAATTTCTTCTTATCTTAACAACTCCATCGTAATAATTTGAAACGGAACAATTCATAAATAATGATGTACTGACACAAAAAAATCACGTATTTTGGAATCAAATCTACTACCTGCCGAAATAAACAACGATTGCAACACTACGGTCACACTCATACCCCTTAACAACTGGGGGTTGTTTGCAGCAATAAAAGAACAAGTGGAAATAAAAACAACTTGCCAAGTGTGTGTACATGCGAAGAGAAAACATTTATATGGCGGCCTTTTCAAAGCCAAAATGGGGGGATATTGTTGGTTCGTCTATGGCAAACAAGTAGAAGGAATGTGGGGTTGTTTTACTTCGAATGGCAATAACAACCAGTCATTGCAGCAACAACAACAATAAAGAAAATCATATTTAAAAACTTACCGGCAGCATTAGGGCTAAAGGAATGGTACTGAAAAATGGTGGATAAAGCAAACGAATGCCGTAGTAATAAAAGATATTAAATATGGCTGAAAAGTATGAAAACAAAAAAACTTATTTGTATTTCTGTACATGTAAGAAAAAATATAACGAGGGCAGATCGAGAAGGTTGCAGTGTGGTGGAGAGAGAGAAATAAACGTTCTATTGAAAAATACAGCGATAGAAAAATGTGTATGTGTCACCAAATTCGCAATTAGCAGGAACTCGCTTTGTTCGAAATTTCGAACTGCAATTAAAAAGATGTTGATTTCAGGCTTAAAGATGTTAAAATTTTATACGCGATTTCTTACTTCGCCTTAAGTAATATTTTGTGTAACCGAAACTTTTGGCGATTACAAGTCTTGGATTCAATAAGAGGACCAACTTCTTGATGCTTAGAAAAATAAATAAGCTTCTAGCCTGGCAACACTTATTTCTCATAGCTTTTTGCGACAGTGGAGAGATTAATTTTTTATATATCTAGCTTGATAAAGAATTTTTTGCGTAAGAAATCGGACCTATTTTCCACATAAATTTTTTGCTCAGATTTTAAAATTTTTTTAATAACATTTTTGAAAATAAATTTTTTTACTCTAAAAGGTGGCAACCAGATAAAATTGTCGCTGATTTGAACTCAGTAAAAGTTTTCAGAGTAGCGATTGAATCCCCAAAAGTTCGCCTTGTAAAACATTATCTTGGTTACTAAAAAAAGATAAAAAATGCGCAGCCACGTTTCGCATCTTTTCTCTTCTGTTTTTCTTGGACCAGAAAGCAGGAGCAAGTTCTTGGAGGCAGATGAAGATATACCTTTTTACTTCGATGGTGAATATTTTTTATTCACGTAGCGCCAAAAGAGGGTGCTGTACTCTGCTCTTTAAGTACATGATCAGAGGCCAGTGTTGCGCCTTCATCATTGAGACAGGTCAACAACAATTAACACATTCTTGCACTAAAGCAGATCAGGAAAATTCGCCACCATATTTAAGACTGAGAGCGGAGTCGAACTCGGGAGCTGAGGTTTTGCAGTCAACAATTTTAAGGAGCAGTTGTGAAACGATGAGAAGATAGAGAATTTGTTGCAGGCATTTCATTCATTATTTTGTTGGCGTATTTATCCTTCCCTCAGATTCTACTTAAATGCCACTGGATACTTCCTCCAAAATATTTACCTGTCACCCACTTTTTGTCTTCTTTTATGGTTTTGAGGTCTTTGAGGAAAAACACTATTATTTTAATGTTTAAAGCAACCGATTTCCTCATGAATTTTTTCGTTCCCGGATTCGTAAACGCATTAACCGATTTTGACCTGGTTTGCAGTGATCGAAGTGGTTTTTAAATATCAGGAGCTGTTATGGAATCTATCGGTTAAGACATTAAAAAGTTATTCTACAAACAAACTTTGAAAATTTCTTCCTTTTTAGTACTTGGCGGCTCGAATCGGCTCAGGAACGGTTTTTGAAGCGCTAGGAGTTGGGTTCAATTCGCTTCAGGCGCTCAAAAGTTATAATCCCGTCATATATATTTACACTCACTCGCCAACACGCATACACATACGCACACACACATATATATATACATAGAAACATACACATACATACCTACACACAGACACAGTAACAGTTTCTCAGAGTTAGTCAGGAAAGCATCCTAGAACCTCAAAACCAACAACTTCCCAGTTTTTGAACATTTTAAGTTTTCCTAGCAAGAAGTTAAAATACTTATGCCGATTTCTTTTCTAGAAAAAATGCAACATTTTTCACACTTTTTAACAGAGAATGGCAACATTTTGACATTTCAAAATAAGGAATTGATTAGAAATGAACGCAACATCTCTCAGGAAAAATAATTTCTGTTTTAAAACTTTTCCGAACGAAAAGAAAACGCCATTAAAATTTAAAACATCAAAACGAGCTTTTGAGGAATTTAATTATCATAAAAAAGAGCGTCGCACACCCTATTCGATCCATCAGTCTTTACTTTGGCGCAGTAATGTTTTTCTGAAATTATTTGGTTTAGGCGTGGCACACTCCCCCAGGCAGTTAAGTAGAATCTGAGGGAAGGGTAATCACGCCAACGAAGTTATGAATGAAATGCCTGCAACAAATCATCTATCTTGTCATCGTTCTACAACTGATCCCTAAAATTGGTCCCTAAACTCGCAGTTCCAGCACTAGGCTTTTGACGACTAGAGATTATCCCGAGTGCTCCGCCAATTAGTAAAAAATAAACAAATTTCAATCCAACAATAATTTTCTTATAAAATCACGAGATACCAAATTAAGATTTCGCTCGAAATTTCTATTTAAATTCTATAGAATGCGATAATTTGCCCCCTGTTCTGAAATATTGAAATAAATTAATTCATAAAAAATATTTATTAATCGCTTAAATGATTAATACAAAACTAACCGACTATAAAATAATTGAACGAAAACCTCGACTAAATCAGTGGTTGTCATGAAATTCAAATGCATGTTTCGATAATGATTTATATGAAATTCTTCTCATAGGAAAAAGATTATATTCCAAATCACAGAGATTATTAATAGTGTACTTCGGAAAGGTGTACTTCTCATAACGTTTAATATGCGAAAGAAAATAAAATTGTTACCAATTATTTGGACAGGCAACACTTTCGAGTTACAACATCCGCTTGAAAAATTGTTTAGGAAATAACGCAAATTTTAAGGCTTCAGAATTTATAATACGCCCACACACACACACACACACGCGAATCTAGTTAAAATTTGCATTGTCTTGTCTGCAACCTACGAATTAGCAATTATAATTATCAGTTGTTATTAAAACGACTTGAATGTCATCAATTATTTAAAAAGTTATCAAAACTCTCAAAACCTCAAATACTCCCGCGGGGGCCATTCATTTTATGAAACACC
This sequence comes from Linnaemya vulpina, assembly GCA_963675445.1. NCBI lineage: Eukaryota > Metazoa > Arthropoda > Insecta > Diptera > Tachinidae > Linnaemya > Linnaemya vulpina. Next base: position 43,781,695 of record OY776277.1, read on the forward strand.
ACAATAATTGACGCCATATTAAAATTACCAGCATGCAGAGAAGAAGAAGGAACAACAGACTACGGCAACGACAACGACTACCGACAGCAGCAGTAAATTTAAAATGTCTGTAATCTGAATCCAGCTGCAGCTCTTGTTTCCTTTGCTGTGGCTGCTTTCACACCAACACACACACATACGCATAAAAGCTGTCTTCCTTAAAGCTTTTATTCCAGCAATAAATGTTGTTGCATGTTGTTGTTGTTGTCTTTATACTTCTGTTTATTATGGAAAAGTTTATGATGCTACCGGTAATTAACACTCTCTGATTTTGTAATTAAGTTTATGACTTTGCCAGCACATAAACGTGCAGGCACTTAAAGGCAAAATGCTCAAAAATATTTGTTTTTGTTGTTTTTTTTTCATAAATTATAATGGATGTTGTTAATTAAAGCAGGTTATGGAAAAGTAAATTGTGGGTTGTGTAAAGTTTTCACAAATTATTAGAAATTTTCCATAAAACTTGTGTACTTCTGTTAATGTTTTTTTTTACTAGAAATTGGTCAGAATATTCCAGCAAGAAAAAGAAATTTGAGGCCTATAAAACAGTAGCAAAATTATTGATGAACAATGAACTCAAAGTTGTTTTATTTGTAAAGCAGCATCTAACAAATTAATATGTTGATTTAATGGGATAAAAATTATGCAGAGACTTGAAGGATATGAGATTAAAATTTGTTATTGTTTAATTACAGCAGGGAAATTATAATTGTGCAATAAAAAAATTGCCGGTGCCATGGGATTCCGGCATGAAATGAAACGTCATAATAAAATGTTTTTTTTTATCAGTAGAGATTTTTGATACGTCATCGTGTATGAATATAAACGATCATGTAAAAGTATAATTTGTTCACAAAATATTTGGAATCTGATGCAATTAATCCGCTTAATGTTCTTATCGGCTCAATTAAAGACGCAGTCACCCATATTCTGTTAAGCGTCAATTGTCAATTTTTATCAACGCCATCATTAAGTCAATACAAGACTTGTATTCCATAGCAGCAATATAACGATATCGATTGTAAAGCTCATATCTAATAATGCTGTTTCTTGGTTTGTCTGTTTTCAGTTTCTATTAAAAAATGTCTGATAACTTTAAACAACTGAAATATTTTCCTTTCCGTTTGTAATTATGATTTGTATGATAAAGAAAAGAAAAATGCTCTTAAAAATTATTTTTAATAGGCCAAAGGACCAAATCATTACTTTCAAGGCCTTCAGGGTTTCGGTGCGTGCTTCAGAAACTAAAACAGTTTCGCTCCGCCTTGTTAAAGACCAATTTTCCCCTTAACTTATTTTAACATCTCGCCAAGGCTTTGAGAAAAAATTTGTCCTTTTAGTCCTACTTATCGCACCGTTTGCCAGCCGTCAACTGATCTTTTCGATGGGCCAAGATTTAGTATCTTTGAAGATCTTTAGCACAACTGTTTAGTATTACAAAGAGAGCTGCCCGCTTCAAAACTTTTGGCAAACAAAGAGTACAGGGTGATGCTAATATAGTTCTTTTTCAGAACAACAGGCTTTCAAGGACTGAAAGAGAACTATATATTAGCATCACATCATAATAAGAAGGTCGGTAATTGAACAAATATTTAACCATTTACAAGAGTAAAGGGTCTTTTCCATCTCCTACACCAACTTATTGAATTGGCCAGTGTTTGTAATGTGCTTTTACTTTTGCCATCATATGAAACAAGTTTGTTATTGGAAAAAATCAAACAGGAATAAAACATCTGCGACACCATTAAGACTGGTGACAAAAACAGAACCAATTTATATCCACGACGTAATTAACGTTGGGTAGGACATACCAAAACTACATTGACGCTTATCGATAAAACTTGATATTGAAAATGGGCATACCGAATTATAAGAACCCATACAAAACGACAACGCTTCGCATAAATGACGCTAAATACAATAAGATGGAATGCTTCAATTGTCTAACAGAACAACAAACATTTTCTATGAATGAATATATATCAAATATATAAATAAACATCAATTATTCATAGTTTTTATGCATTTAGAATTTGTTGTTAAAAAAAAATAAAAGAAATTTCTTGTGCTAAATTAAAGAAAAAATACGATGACCTTAAAAAGTGAATTCGCATTTGTATTTATGCTTCCATTTCAATTTTGTGCCCTTCAAAAGAGACTGCACTTGTGCCCCGAATTTTTCAAAGCATCATGCAATAACATATAAAAATGGGTCTCAAAAGTGTTAAAGTTGGGTTGATCCTATTCAGGTATTTTCACAAAAAAAATGCTTAAAAAGAAATTAAAATATCAAGTACAAGGTCGTTAACGAAAATGTTTAATATTGAACTACCCCTGCATTAATTTTGAACTCGTTTGGTGAGATTCCATCTATAATAATTAATTTGAAATGATCACCGATAACTGAAATATATTCTACAATCAGCACCTCCTTCTACTTCCAAAAATTTCCCAAGGACTTTGACGAAGAGAGGAGAATGCTCTTCAGCAGGCTGACATTGACCACCTCAAGTAGGTTTCCAATGTTATCACGCTGTAAACACTTCTATGCTGGATTTCTTGAACACAACTGCATATAATCCTTATAAAATAAAGATCCATTTTATAGATGTCACAGGAAATATCTTGTAAAGTCTAGTATCCACAGTCGCGGGCCGCTCTCATTTTGAAACCCATACGAAACCCTAGCGTTCCCCGCACAAAGATTATTACCTGCTCAGCAGCAGTGATCAGGGGAAAAAAGAAGATACTAAGAAATAATTCTGATTTCATTCTAATTAATTATGGATGCCACAAGAAATATCTTGTAAAGTCCAGTATTCACATTCATGGGCCGCTGTCATTTTGAAACCCATATGAAGCCCATGAGTCCCGCGCTCAGCAGCAGCGGCCAGGAGGGAAAAGAGAATATTAAGAATTAATTCTGTTTTCTTCCCATTCTATAAGGTAGTCACTTGCAATCTGTTGGAAGACATCTTCCTGCAGTATAATAAAGCTGTGAGACTCAAGATCTTTGATCCCTATATTAGCGGCAGGGGTTGTTTTATTCGCCGACTCCTCTGCAGCACGTGTATATATATATATATATATATATATATATATATATATATAATGAGAAGTAATGTTTTTGTATTACTTGCAAGATCACTTTATCCTTGTCCACACTTATCACTCTTAATTGAACAGTTTTCTTTTGAATTTGTATTTACGTTTAAATACGACTTTATTTTTTACTAACTTTTTTATAAGAAATGCCAAATTGCTGTTCTGCAGCCAACTTCAGGTATAATTATTTCCACGTTTGTACTCCTTCCCCTGCTCTTCAGCAATCGCTCACAAAAGCTCAAGACTTTACGAGCCACACCTGATGTGTATCAATCAGCTCTTGTTGATCTTCCCATTGAAACCAGTTATTTCACGTGAAGAGTGGTGCAACTATAAGTCAGGATGTCAACTGTGAGTCATACTTTAACGTCAAGTTTTTTTCCCCATCTCATTTCGACATTTCTTTGTTTCAGTGTTTCCCAAATTTAACCATGAAGACGAGGTGAAGACTTTTATAAAATAAACGCTCAACTCAAAATAAATATCGTGAAAATCGTGCGTAAATTTCAGCAAACCGGATCGGCCTGCTGCGGTTTAGAGGCTGACAGTTTCATTGGGACATACTTCTTTGTAAATGAGATCGAACATGAAGTTACCGTGAATGTTGTTCGCAATAGCGGCATGCGAACTGGCTCCTTGTTTCATTTATTGTTTCTCTTTGTCTTGGAGTAGCACTAAGGATATGGTCCCTATACATGCAGTGCATTTGTTGTAGTTATTTTTATATATTAGCCAACGGCGAAGGAGGCTGCTTCATTCTGATCTTTTAGTACATGAAGAGGTTGATTGCTGTCGGTAATGTGCTATTCCTTCGTTATTGAGACAAAGGGACAAGATTTAAAACAAAATCGCCGCATTAGTGCAGCTCAGAAAAATCCGACTTCATATTCATGACTGAGATGCGGAATTGACCTCAATTTCTTAGGCTCGATATCCGAGGCGATGTCCGAGGGCTTCAACCAGATATTTCGGATATGGACCTGGGCGATTTATGTTTTCAACAGACTAGTACCGCTTTCCATACAGTTTCATAACATATTAGCTTTTGCGTAAGAAATTCAGTGGCTGTTTTACCCGTATCCAACCTCTTGGCGAATTTAACTGGCCGCCACAATTATGAGACTTGACACCGTTGGACTTCTTTCTTTGGGGATATTGAAAACCAAACCTGTACGTCAACAAAACTAGAACAAATCACGAGTTAAAGGATGAGATAATGCGCCACATTAACGATAAGTAATTCTCAAATAAGGCCCAGGATTATTGAAAATATGCAACATCGAATAGTGAGATGCCACCGAACCCATGGTGAGCATTTAGCCGGCGTTGTTGTTTCCAAACATAATTCTCATGGATCCTTTTGCTAAAAACTTCGCTGAATACTTTTTTTGTTGCATTTATAATTATTAACCGTTCATTTAGGTTGGAGCACCGTTTATTCAATAACTAGTCACACTATTGTTAGCATTTTCCAAACAATATTTTATCATTTTTGTTTAACAATTAACACGTAAAGCATCAATTTATTTATCTATAACGTGCATACAAATTTACTAACGCGAAAACAATAGCTTTCACACACACACACACACACATTCAATATCTTTTGCTAAACAATAATTATAATTATTGTTTGTTTAGCTGCGAGCAATAACATTCAAATAGAATTGGATCCCTTCAACCCTTAAAAACTGCAGCACGATATTGTAAATCCAATAATTCAGGCAACGTATAACAATGGCAAATGACCCCCGCCCCAACTGCTAATTATGAGAGACCATCACATAAACATTTAACACCTTAAAAACACAATAAAACATAATTTATCGTTTTAACGCCATTTAAGCATAAAATAAACAGCGCATGAGCACAAATTCAGAACGATACTGTGGGGAGTGGAAGGCTCGCCAGTCTTATCATCATCGTCAACATCATCATCATCATCATCATCATCATCATCATCATCATCATCATCATCCAACTCTAATACAATCACATGCATTGAAAGCAGTTTTTGTTGCTGTTGTCGACTTTTTAGCCATAAACGCTGTACTAATTAACAAACTGGCTAATTAATGTAAACCAACTGTACGCTGGCTGTTCCTTTTGTTTAGCACACGGTTGGAGTGGAAATTAATTTATTTGCCTGGGCACGAGTGTGTTTTAAATAAGAAGCCAACAATGTTTTGCTTAAATAATTGTACAGGATGTTATTGCGCTTCAAAAGGGCAACATTCGTTATTTTAAGTTTATCAAACTGTTGTCTTCTAGCCTCGACGCTTATTAAAAATAGATAATTTTACAAACTAAATGTGAAGTTCAGCATATAGAACTGATTATGCGGACAATGAAACAGGTAGTTACTTTCCAAAACACACATTTGAAAATGAAAGAAAATGGACAAATACTCTCATATATTCAAACCAAACCATGGGACGAAAAATTCGGAAAAAGACGGCATGAAAAACAGTAACAAACGGCAACGCTGGTATTTCACAAAAAGCAGTTCCCCTATCCTTTTTCATAACAAAGTTGCTACAGATAGAAACTCGGTTACGTAAAAAGTGGTAATAGAAAAAAAGAAAGATTATATTTATGTATGCATGTCCGTGCATGCATAGTGTGGTACTGGTTAAGACCGATAAATTGTAGGCAAAATAAGAAATGAAAAAGAAATCCATGCGTATTGGACCAGGCTCTACCCTGCGCTGCTCTGTGGAGATGAGCCCTCCCTTTTCCCACGAATAAAACTACAAGATATTTTGTCAGTCTGACAGTCAACTGTTTTCGAAAGCCACTGCACTTTTATCACTAGCTCTTAAGTGTATTTATTTTTATTACCTTGTGGCTTAACTGAACGTGGTAACAGTTTCTTATCGTACCAATTTTATTATGAAAAATCGTACGAGAATTGTATTAAACCGATTGTATCACAATTTTATTTCTATGCTTATTTTTCAAAATTTTGTGCTCCATGTATTTCAAACATTTTTGCTTTAAATTTTCTTAAGTACATTTGACGTTCTGAATTTTGCTTGTGCTTTGCGATATTTATCATCACTGAATTAGAAATACTTTTCAAATAATTAACCATAAAATTCAATATAATTTACTATAAAAATTTACAATTAAAAAATAAAAAATTATTCTCTTTTTCAAGGTTTTGTCCGGCTAAAAATTTTATGATGTCACCGAATTTGATCAGTTTAGTTTTTCAATATCTCGAAAATTGTCTCTTGCATAAAAACGATTCTTATGACATTTTAAATAAAATATTTAAGGCTACGAAATAAAAATTTTAATAACAATTGTTTAATATCTTTGAGAAACTCAATATATCACAGTGAAGTTCTGAATTTGAAGAGCGGATTTAATCATGGATTGAAGGCTTCAGTTTGGTTGTGCAGATTTGATAATAATGAGAATTGCTTGGTATTGATGGTACCGCACAATATTTACAAAAACTTGGTCTATATAAAATATATATATATATATATATATATATATATATATGTATATATATCGCTGATCTTCTTCATGTCGGACTTACTCTGATATTTTTCGCTCCAAATGATCAGCAATAATTTCAATAACTGAGCACTTTTTGGATCAGCTCGATTTGAAAGTTCTTTCCATTTCCAGAATATATTTTCAAAAATGAATAACTCTAAAATTTGTTATATCTTTCTGACATCATGCAGATCTCAGTGTAATGCAGCAGGTCATAATTAGAATGATACGAACTGCATACAATAGAAACGACTATCCGCACCTAATTTTACGTTATTGTTTGCGCTAATAAAACACAATTATCTCCATCACAAACAATGGAATCCTGCACGCAAGCAGACAGATATGCAAACACGCACACACACTCACACACACACACACGTAAATGCACTCAGGCACATACAAACACATCTCTATACAGACCAGCATTTGTATGTAAATATTAACACACGCGCATATAAAGGAAACCCTCATACTCATGCCCCTGCCTACTTCCGTTAAAGCTCTGCAGTACCCATACACACATCATAATATACACATACACGTTCAACACATTTAATGTGTGAATGTGTACGTGTGTTAACATAATTGCCATAATAACTGACAAATCCATAAATTGGTGTTAAGTACACGCCAAAATGAACCTGAATAATAAAACACAGGATATCGATGCCAGAGCTGCCACATACCGGATGTTAAACGTAGAGCTTTTGGTTTAGTGGTGTGAGTAGAGAACATATTTAGTTAGGCAGTGGATATTGTGTGGCGTATGTGCTGGTGGTAATGACACGTTTCAGGCAGGTATTCGAAACACATTCTCTCGTGTTAATGGTATGAAGTCGTCTCGAATGCAGCGTATATGATGGACCTGCTTATTCGGCATCAACTGCAGCCTATAAGCGATATTCAGTTACTGGAAAACTATTCACAATATACACAAACCTGGTGGTGGTGTATGACACTCCATTTAAGTTGTCAAAATTTACTATCAAAATGGTGACAATTTGAGTGTATCAGATGGAGCGGCTTTTCCTCGTATGTCAGTTACCTTGTGAGAGCATAGAGTTTAATTTAATAGCTGAATTCGAGGTTTGTGGAACTGATGCTGATAATAGTCCATCAGAAAAAGCTCTTAATGGCCGTACTGGTGCCAACGTAGCCGCTGTGCGTAAAAGTGTTGAGAATGAGTCTGCAACATCGACTCGACGATGTTCGCTACAATTGGCCATCTCCAGCGGCTCTTTTCGCCATATTTTTTTTAAGATTTTCATCTGCACGCTTGTAAAGATCAACTCGTTTAAGAACTAAAGCCGAACGACTATAGTTTTCGTCGAACGTTTTGTGAATTGGTTACATGAAAAACTAAATGAAAACAACGCATTTTTCAACAAAATCGTCTCTCTCTCTCTCTAGTGGCGAGGCCCATCTTCAATTAGGCGATTGTTCAAACAAACTAAAATGTCCCCTATAGGGCTCACAAAATCCACTAACAGTCCCCGAAAAAGCATTACATTCATAGAAGTACGAGGCAGTTTGTGGTCAGGTGGCACCATTGGACTGTATATATTTGAAAATGTATCCCCTTTAATTTTGTGCGCTACCCAACCATGCTAGCCGATTGGTTAATGTTGTCTTCAGCGACTAACTTTAAGCAAAATGATTCCAGAAGCCAAAAATTGGCCAGACAATTCGGTTTTTTTGAGGAGATTCCCAGTTTCGTATTATCCCGATTAGGCGATTTTAAATGGCCACCTCTTAAGTGAACAAACCACAAACAACTTACGCTCGGAGAAATAAAGCTCGTAGTAGCACTGACACGATAAACGAAATTTTGTTGCAAGATGTGGCTCAAAGTTTTGTGAAAAGAACGGATGTGTGTCATAATGCTGGGGATAGACATCTGCCCGATATCATATATCTTTAGTAATTCCCATATCCCTACTTTTTATTGACATCAATAAAACTGAGTTTTAGCAGAAAAAGTGTGTGTTTCTGTTCAATGTACTTCCTAACCTCAAATTTATCCAACCTTTATTGTGAATTTTACATGCCGTTTTTTTGCTATCATATCCTTTTAAGCTACAGGATTAAAGAAATGTCTATTTGCTTTACTTTTGAATGTACGAAAGCATTATAAAATATATAAATTCTTTGAAAAACTCGAATAAAATACAGCACTAATATTCATGAAAAAATCATAAAATATTTGGTTGCATGCCACTACAAAAGCAAAATAAATGAAAAGCTCACACACACACACATGCACCCACACATGGAAATATAACAATAAACTTGTATTTATTTATTTTTTCATTCCTTTTGCAAACACAAAAGGCAGGAAAAAATTACTTGTTCGTACAGTCGCCTGACTGTCAGACTGACGAAATGCTTCGAAGTCTTGCAAATTCGCAGGAAAAGGGAGAGCTCATCGCCACACAACAGCGCAGGGTAGAGCCTGGTCCAATACGCATGGATTTCTTTTTCATTTTTTATTTTGCTCACAATTTATCGGTCTTAACCAGTACCACACTATGCATGCACGGACATGCATGCATAAATATTATTTTGATTTGATTGTACGAGTGTTTGTATTTAAATATGTATTTTGATTTTATTTGTTTTCGTTCTGGTATTAAAACCAAATAGAAATTGATTGAAATTTTTCTCTGCTAAATTTTAATACTTTGAATTGCTTTTTTCTCCTCATCTCTCACTCTATATATGCTGGTCAAAAATTTAATTGCGTTTAGAATGGCAAAATAAAAAATGGAATAAAACTGAAGTGGCCAACAGTGGGCGAGTGTATGGAAGTACAGAAACTTGGCCAGAAATATCAATTAAAATCTATACAAGATTCCAAGAGGAAAAGCTGGGATTAATATTTTTGCATAGAAATAGTTTTTTGTTTGTTTTTGTTGTTTTATTTGTTTTTGTACACACAAATAAATATTGATATTTATTATTTGTTTTTACTATTTCTCTGCTGGATTTTGAGTATTTAATTATTCCTATTTCATTGTTTTTTTTGTTTGTTTGTTCTTTTTACTTACCGGACATGTCCTCGCTGTGCTCGTCGTCATGCATTTCCTCGTCTCGATCGTAGTTACTGCTGCCACTGCAACTCCATCGCTGGTTGTTGTAGTGCTGCTGTATGGTCTTGCCCGTGAACTTGTTCGGATCCAATATATTTTCTACGGAGAATGCCAAACGTTTTGTTGTCTCTTTGTCGCTGGTTGTTGTTGTTGAGGAGGTTGTTGAGGTTGGTGACGTGGTGGTTAACGCTACATTGGAATGGGGCACAGATCTGGTCAAATCGACAGGGCATACCTGCAAAGAAATATTGAACTTAAGCAATTTAAAAATCTTTAAATATAAAATATATATAGATCAATCATAAACAGGCATGAAATGGCCTATTATATATTTCTTTTCTATATGTCGTTTATTAATTAATGTCGTTTTCTTTTCTAGAAAATAATGCAATATTTTGTACACGTTTTAACAGAAAATGCAACATTTTGCCTCATCAAAATAATAAATTTATTAGAAATGAATCTAACATCTCTTACGAAAAATAATTTCTGTCTTAAAACTTTATCCAAACCACCACTTTTTAGAAAATAAGTGAAAAAATGTTACATGTTTTCTAGAAAAGAAAACGCCATTAGCGAACCAGATAATCGTTATTGCAAACAATTAAAATTATGGAAAAGTATCACTTTTAGCGAATCGTTAAAAAAATACTGACTCGTACTACGAGGCCTGCTTAATTATGTGAATCTTTAACACATTAATTAACATCCATTTTTGCACTGGTTCTTAGAAAACGTCAGTCCACTGCTACTAATCAATTCGGATTTATATCTTCAATACCAAGCCTACCAAGAACACTTCGGGCGAATATGGAAACTGAAAGCGAATTGAAAGTTCTTCAATGTCTCTTTCAAAATAGTCCCCAACATTAATCCTGCACTTTTTGATAAGTCCTAGTGAATCACTTGTTTTTCTCGCCATATGACTATTTTCCCAAGTCGAACGTGGCAGAGAAAGTTTATTTCACATAAAAAACTTTTTCTTTAAACTGATGATGTGTGCTGCGTTACTCTGGCGATTCGAACACAAAAGGGTGTGCATTTTGTGGTCCAATTGTGGCACAAAATGTAGCCCCCAAAAACAATACATATTCAGGCACCAGTTCCTAAATGTCTCTTGAGCACACTCCGTTGTAGTATCGGTAGAACTATTACGTCGATGCTCCACTGATGGCTTTTTCTTTTCTTGAAAAAAATGTAACATTTTTTCATTTACTTTCTACAAAGTGGCGGTTTGGAAAAGTTTTAAAACAGAAATTATTTCACGTGGGCGGATGTTGGATTCATTTCTAATAAATTTCTTTTTTTGAAACGGCAAATTGTTGCCATTTTCTAGTAAAAAGTGTGAAAAATGTTGCATTATTTTGTAGAAAAGAAATCAATGTGAATCAATAGGGTCGGATGCCCTACTGTCACCAATGAGCTCTTTCATGCTACTTTTGTGACATGAAAAATGTGCCCTGTCCGTCGATTATCACGACGAGTTTTCATGCCAAGAACATCAAGAGCTTCTGATTCCGCAATATCTGAAAATACGGATGGTTGAGCACCATCTACCAGCCGCCTACTTTGTGGGCACAAAACGCTGCCTCTTATTAGGGAAAAAAACTCCCATGGACCAAATACTTTGTATGAGATAGAATTGCCATGCCCATTTTGGACTCAAACAATTGTGAACAAGGATTGATCAAACAGAGAGGGAGAGAGAGAGCGAAACTTTTTCTAAAAAACTACATCATCCGGACATCGTCAGCAGAAGCTGTAGCAGTGATTCAAGAATTATGATTTTTTTCTCAAAATTTAATATCAAACTTTAATTCAATTGATAAATTTTTTATTAATTAATAACTTTTTTATTTATTTAAAGTAATATATTTTATAAATTAATTTATAAAATACAAAAAAATTAAAGGAGCAGGTAATTAATAACTTTTTTTTAAGTCTATGGCTTTTTTTAACAAACTCCATACCGATAATATCCGTGATATAAAATATATTCCTTCACAGTGTGTTTTTCCGAAAGACACGTTTCTTCTTCTCGCTTATTTTTCCCTTGTTCAGAATAACTTTGTAAAGTAATTTTTTATACGATTCTCAACAACTTTCTTCCATATAATTTGTTGTTTTCGTTGATGAGGGAACATAATTGCCAACGACTTTAATCGCTTACTTCTCGAAAACTTCTCCCAGTGCTAAAAATTGGAAGTCAATTTTGGGGAACTGCTTTTTTTTACATACGGAGTATCAAAAAATGTACATTTTCGACTTATCAGGATGCGATTATTAATAACATGCAGATAATTTAGTTGCTCAAAGTTCAGAGTTATTTTCAGTTTTTAAACTTTTATTTGTAAAAATATATTTTCTTTTCCTTCAATTTCAAATATGTTAATGATATATTATTTTCTTGAAATTTAATTTCAAAATTCAAGGTTATCACAATTGCAATTTTAAAATTGCAGAATTCAAAGCGACAAATAATAATTTTTATAAAATGTATATTTTAATTTGTAAATTATACAATTGAATTAAAGAACATAAAAAAGATTTCTTTAAAATGAATTGATAAACGCAATTTATTAATAATTATTTTTATAAATGGTCGCAATTTCACAGAAGCCTGTAGTTGATTTGAAAATTAAAAATCTGGTTGATTGCAAACAACTATTCCATCCCGAGCCGTCAGAAAGTTCACTGTACGCGACTTTTAATAATCTATTTAAAAACTGTTTGAAACGACATATAAAATTCAGATTTCATTATCATTTGAAACACGACATCAGATGCACTGAAATGGAGAACTTCTTGCAACTAAAACCCGTTGTAAAAAGCATTAGAAAATGTACAGCTTTGCGCTACTTTCGGATCATAAGTTTAGCATTTCATTTACTTCCTTGGAATGTCTTATTTACTGGGATTATGAACAGAAAATATATCGTTGTAGCGACTGATTCCAGTAAAATTAAATTTAAAAAACACTTTCACAAACTTAGAAAGTTTTAATTGAAATTTTAGATAAAATATTTCAAAAGAAGAATTGCTCTTCATCTATTGTTTTGAAGAAGTTTGCAAATTCTGTTTAACATTATTAATATCATTCGTGGAATACTGCCACTACACTGAAAGAATTTTCTCAATAAGTTCTATGAATTTCGACATTAATACAGTAAAAAAATCCATTAAAATTCAATTAACGTTATGCTTCTTGTGATAAATGCAACCAGTTTCATGGTTTTCGAAGAGACAACGAAAACTTGCAGTGAAATACAAGCAACGTCACTCTTCGTTGGATTAATGAAACAAGTTTCGTTTATATGAATTTAATAAAAACTTTGTCAAACATTTTTTAATTATTTTCGCTAATGCTATTAACTAATTTCATAGATACAATGACAGAATTTCAACAATACAATTAAGACTTTTAATTCATGGAATGGATAAATTGCTTTTATTCAATGTAACAACTTCATTGAAACAATAAAGTTAATTCGTTAATAAAATGAAATAATGCCATCGGTTTAATATAATGAAACAATTTCACAGAAAGATTGCAAGGATTTCTTTAATACGACAGAATAATTTCATTGATATAATTAAAGAATTCCATTGATATAATTGAAATTTACTCAAATAAATCAGAAAATAATAATATATTTTAATTGTTTTTTTATCTATATAAAATATTATTTGAAGTTTAAACTAAATTAGAGTTTCTAATTGAAATCAGAAAATATTTATCAACTTATTTTATCGGACTTTAATAATATCAACAAAATCTTCATTGAAACAACGAAAATATTTCTAAAACTTTTATTAGTATTTTCAGTTGAAAAAAAAATTAAACAAAAAACTTAATTGTGCTAAACAACAGACATTTAAAAATTTTAAAGCATGAATTTAATATTTTTGCTTATATATCAAGTGGTTTCAAAGACATACAAAATGGTTTTTCATAAATTCAAGACGTATTTTTCCAGGGCAACTCTTTCACAACTCTCGTAAAATTATTATCGAGTTTTGAAAAAAATATATTGTGAAACTGTTTCATTCGATTCATGTAGTGAAATTCGTTTAGTGCACACATACATACACATTTACAGCTACAAGTGTATGTGTGTAAAGTCTAAAGGAACTAAAAGAGTTACTCCGCTGAAAAAAATGCTTCTTTTGAAGTTAAAGCGATAAAATTTATTCAAAGAAAACAACATAATTAGTTACTGCTTGTCCCAAGATTACAATAGGAGCCGTTCCGAGTAACAAAAAGAATTATATCCAAAACGGTGGACCCTAAAGGCCATCCCCGCCACTTCCTCCCAATTTTAACCGCACAGTTATCATAAACTTGGTGTTTAAGCTCTTCTATGCTTGTTAGCTTTTCGACCTAAAAATTTATTATTTTAATTTTCAAATCTTTCGATTCTCATGTGGAAAGCGCCGAATGATGTAGTTTCCGATAACTGTAAAAATATATCGAGATGGATTTATAATTTCAGAGATTGAAAAAATGTTTTTTTAAGTTTCTCGTTCACGATGTCTCACAAAAATATTAACCCATTTTGACCCGGTTCGCCGTCATCGAGGTATCTTTTATGTGTAAAATATCGAGAACACTAACTGATCAGATGTACAAATGCGGAGCTTGAAAAAAGAAAATTTTTTTTGGAATGTTTTTGTACTCGATATCTCGCACAAAGATGAACCGATCTTGACCTGGTTTGCCGATATCGGGGTTCTTTTTATGTGTTTTATATCGAGAACACTCTCAGATCAGATATATAATTTCGGAGTTGAGAAAAATCACTTTTTCTCGAATTTTTTCGTTCATAATATCTCACGGAACTATTAACCGATTTTGTCCCGGTTTGCCCGATATTGAGGTATTTTTTAAGTGTTGAATAGTTTGAAGAATCGATCGGTGAAGCCGTTTAAAAGTTGTTGGAAAAAAAAATATTTTAAAAAATTCTTACTTGTCTAAGATCCTTTTGGAGATACTGAAATCTAGCGGCTCGAATCGGTTAAAATTCTCAGGAAATCTGAGTTCAGCAATTCTTTTTAGAACGCTACCAGTTTGGCTGGATTCGGTTCAGCCGTTCAAAGGCTTTAGCGCGTAACATACTTACAAACATACACACACACTTTTATACACACACACACACACAAGCATAGAGGAATAGTGAGGGGCTCTCAGAATTAGTTAGGGAAGCTTCTTACAACCTCAAAACGTGGAAATCTGATTAGAACTCGATTTTACCGAAACGGGCTAAAACCAAATACTTGCCGAGCCTTGACATTTTTAAATTTCTTAAGTGACTATTTAAAAAATATTTAATATGTATTTTATTTTAAATATTATTGTATTAAACAAATACCGTTAAACAGCTTTTTGTATGAACTCTCAGGCTGGGTTTTCGAGATATCAGTTAAACTGGGCTTAGTTAATCTAAAAACGGAAGTCCGGATTATTATTTTTGTTTAAAAATATCTTGAAGGAAAAGCTTAGTTTTGCTTAAAATGTTGGTCCTTAATGAAATAACAAAAAATAAACACATTTTCGATGGAAAAATATCCGAGATTCACTCTAAGTTAAACTGAGTTTAAACTTAATCCACATCTGCAAAACTGGGCCCCAAACATTTCAATTTTTCTAGTTCTTAATTTCAAACGTTCCAAATAAACTCTGACTTATTTAAATTTATTTATTTCTTTTCAGATTATCGGCGCTTAACTGCAGCATCAACAGTATTCGGTAAGTCAACAATACATTTATTGTCACTCGTTATTTATTTCATATTGTTGCTACACTTACCGACGGTGTGCCCTGCGATCCGTCGTTGCTCTCCTCATCGTTGCCATCAACATTCAGTTCTTCACTTGTATCACTTCGCGCATAATTCGCGGCGGCAATTTGTCTCGATGTGGCCGCCGCTGCCGCAGCAGCTGCTGCTAATCCACCCAATTGTATTCTAAATCCGTAATCACTTAAATCCGGACGACTGGGCGCTTGACCATTTAACGCAACTCCCGTTACAACTGATGAACGTGCAACAGCCGCTTGGGCCTGTGCAACCAATTTAAGTTTCTCCAAATCCATGTCATGTGGCGACGGGTTCGATGATATTGTGGTCGATGAAGACGAAGGACTCAGTGTTAAATGTGCTGGGGCGCTGAGAGGTGGAGGTATTGTTATCTGACCATTGACTAGATGTGTTGGAGCGGTGGCACCATGTGTGCTGTTAAGCAATAACGATGATGTGGCTGCGGATGTCGATGATGAGGGTTGCAAGGAATTTGTTGACAGCTGTATTGAGGGATTTGTTGTTGTCGTGGCTGTATGAATATGCTGTTGTTGCTGCTGTTGCTGGTGCTGTTCGGAATGTAGGATTTGTGTTGATGTCTGCTGTTGCTGTGCGTTGTGGTTAGGCGATGTTGGTGGCGATAGGGGGGAATTAGCTGGTGACGGTAGTGTTAAGGTTGTTGTGGCGTTGTTGCTGAGGGGAGCTCTTAAATGAAATGCTGCAGCTGCGGCGGCTACCGGTAGATGTTGATGGAAAGCCTGATGCTGGTGGTGATTGTGGTGTAGACTTTGCTGCTGTTGATGATGATGATGATGCTGGTGCTGTTGTTGTGCCTGGGCAGCGGCTGCTAAAAACTGTGGATTTTGCAAAAGATGTGGATGTTGTTGCAGCAAAGCGGCATGTGGATGTTGCAATGGCTCGGGTCTAGCCAACTGCCTGACCGTGGGCAATTCCATGAGTTTACGCTGCTGCTGTAGTTGAATATTCGGCGGTGTTTGTGATCTTCTGTTGCCATTTTTCAACGTTTCGCTTTCCATTTCTTCAGCGTTTGGCGAAAGCCGTCGCTGATGATGTTGTTCGGTTAGTTGTTTGAGACGCTCCATAGGAAACCTTAAGCCTTCTTCATCGTTGCTTTTAACTGCCACATTGTTGTTGTTGTTAGTGTTTTTATTATTTGCCAGACTTTGGGTATTTTGCGGAGTGATGATGAATTTTGGTATTTTGGCTGTTGGCGAGTGTATGTCGTTGCTGGCGACGTTGTTTTCATTTGCGCTGGATATATTGAGTTCGGGAGAAGTATTTGACTTGGGCGAATCTGGGTTTGAATTGGGGCTCAGTTGAGGGCCGTTTAAAGACGAAGAGTTATTTTCTGTGGTTTTATTGGGTGATTGCAGCATCACCATTTTTTCCTTTTTTATTTTATATTTTTATTTAATTGATCGTAAATAAGAAAATGTTTTCTTTTTTTATTCAACTTTAAAATCAAATTTTTTTTTGGAGATTTTTCGTTTATAAATCACTTTTTAAATATTTTATTACAGAACACCATAATGATTTTTGTTTTTGATTTTTTGGATTTTGTTCACTCTTTTTCCAATTAACAATTTTGAATGAATTTCTTATTTCCGTTTGTTACCGATTTCTTTCGAAAGTTATCCGTGCTGCGGTTTAACGAAGTTGTTATCACTTTTAAGTCAACCAATCGACTGTTTCATTGCGACATGCGTTTGCTTATAGCGGGCGATAATCCTGTTTAAAACTAATCACTTCTAAGGGATGTTCTGATATGAAAAAGGGTCTTTGATTACAGTTGCCCTCCCCTGTTTCCTGTTCTACGAAATGAATCTTGTTCGAGCAAAACTCATGTGTAGACTGACCGAAGCAGAAACAAAGAAAAAGTTTTGTTGGAAAATTTAAAGCGCACAGCATCCCTCAGAAAGTGAGAAGAGCTGGAAAGCACTCAAAATTCTCTGTCAAAATTCTCAGAATGAGGGATGATATTCAAAAAATAAATTTTGTAAAGGAATTTTGTGTTGAACAGTTTCGCTGCTACTCAATTTTCTTTCACAAATAGGCTCCTCCTCTCTTGCAGCAAGTTGAGTTGCTTTTTGGGTCTCTTAATAATTTTTTTTTGGGTATTTTTATTTGGATTTAGTTGTTGGCGAATGCAGAGAATCAACAATTTAATATTCCAGCTCCATTAGCTTTCACTTCTCCTGTTTCTTTGTGGTTAAACCTCCTCTGTTTTAGTTGTTGTTTCTGTTTTTGTATTAATAAAATTCTTAGCACTCCATTTCCTTTCGGACGAGACTCTGTGTTACTCTGGCTTTTTACACCCCTCCCTACTGCTGCTTCAACAACATCATTGTGCTAATATCCGTCAGTGTGTGCGTGTGCGTGTGTGAGTGTTTAGCTGTAGTTGTTTCCCCCAAATCGTTACTTACACTTTACTTAAAAGGATCACTATCACAATCTAAATGATTTAATTTGTTTTTTACCCCTCGTTAAACTGAAGGGCTTCCGCTTTCGTCTCCCCAACTCTGTTGCCTCCAACTACCATTTAAGTGTATTATAAACTCAATATTCTCTTGCCCCACCGCTCGTTAGTACTTCTGCAGTTTGTCCTTTTAAGCAATCCATTTTGGTTTATATATTCATATTTTTTGTTTTCGGTTTTTTATTTTATTGCTGCCTGTGTTGTTTGCTCTGGGGGTAGTAAAGAAGTGAGTAATTGTCAAATTATTTAGCGCAAAATTTGTTTGTTTATACGGTTGGTTGGTTAGAAAATGAAAATTGCTTCATTTCATTTCTTTATTACATTCTGCTGATTCCTTCTTTAAATCAATGCTATTAGAATTGTTGATGTAGATGTTTTTCTGTGCGTGTTGGTGTTTGCAAGAAAGCGAGGACATTTCAAAAAGTTTTTAATGTGGAAATATATTTTCTTAGTATTAAAGTTAATGTTTTTATGGGCTAATTTTTCTAAAAGTGTTGTCTACATCAGACGGACATGATGAATATTGTAAAGCACTCAAACTCTAGAAAAGTTTTCACATAATCATTTTATCTAGCAGAGCAAAACCGTTGTTTTCGAAAGCCGCTGCACTTGCATCACCAGTACTCATGTGTACTTATATTTATTACCTTCTGTTAGGTGGCCCAGTTGAATGTGGTAACAGTTTCTGTTGGTACCAATTTTATTATGAAAAAGCGTACGAGAATTTCGGCAAACCGGTAGCAACACACTTTTATTAAGTTCCTGTGTCGCCGTTTGATTATTTTTCTTTATGTCCTATTTTTCTGAATTTGTTTTCTTAAGTCAAACTTTTTGGTTTGAACGTTTTTTTTTGCCCTTTTTTGGATTATCACAAGCCATAGCTTTTTTACATATTTAATTGTAAGTAACGCTCTATTTATTGCTGAAATTTAATATAATTTTTTAAGCTAATTCCTTAATTTTAATGTCGGCTGATTCTGTTCTTTCAAAATGTTATTAAAAAATTCAAAGTGAGCAATTGAGGGCTGTTAACTAATTCTTAGAACCATTTCACTGGGTCTAGTGCAGATCATCAGGGAACCCTTACCCAACATTTCTTAGAATAACTAAAGATATTATTTCAAACTTCCAATTTAACAAGTGAGAAGTCTAAAACAAATATCAAAGTCTTAACAACAACTCACTGATCACTATTCTTTTTTTTTATTCTTACGTTTTTATTCTTCAATTGGTTGACATTTTGCCGACTCAAATTGTTCTAAAAATAATTTTATTTAATTATTAAATATTATGACACATGCAATTATAAATTATGCCACAACTTAATGTAAACGGGAGTGGTAGCAGATACTCTCAATCGTTGCATCAGAACAGGATCAAAATCCATCCCTTGATACTTGGGCTCCATTTTTTAGGAATTTGCCACAATTTTTTAAACGGGTTTCTTTATATGGAGGGCATTTTAACCTTTAAGTCAACAGTAAAAATATGCGTAAATCAATAAAAGCATACCCGGGTATGTTCGTACATCTTATATGCAGTTTTTTTGGTTTCATTTTTGATTTGGTTAAGATTTTCCTTTTTCTTAGTTGCATTTAATTGTCTTTATTTAATTTTTTCTCTTATATTTTTTTAAATTTTTTATTATGTATTCGTATGCAGAGTGGCCCAAAACTACCGTTGGGGTTTGAATGTTTAATAACTTATTTATTAAACAATTAATTGTTTTTATTATAGTTTTGTTGTGAATTATATTAACAGCGATTGTTTTTAGGTGAAGTGCGATAAATTAAAATCCGTAAATGATGGCCATTTTCGGCTTCGCAAATTCGTGCTTTTGCATAAATTTCCGTAAAGTGCCGGTGTTTGGGCTTAAATTTCATTGCTATTGTTTTGTTTTAGTTGTTGCATGGCCGCGGGTTATATGCGTATATCCGTTCTTTCAAATAACCCAAAAAAAAAACAATTTGATGTTCTTAACGCCCATTGAAATGGGTACTGCGCGATATCATGCGTTCGGCAAAGAGGTCCCGTAACACAGCCATTGTATATCCTGCAGTAGTTCTTGTTGAAACCACAACTATTGATGATTTTCTACAGACGGCCTCAAAAAACTATCCAGGATCGTTCGATATTCAGCAGCAATAACTGTAACTGAGACGCCTTGAGGATGCTGTCGGCTGAAGCGGTAAGACGCGAGACTGCAATGCCTTGAGTCCCGAGTTCGAATCCGCACTCAGTCATAAATATGTTGTCAAATTTTTCTGATCTGATTGTGTTAATTATTGTCGGCTTGTCTCCATGACGAAGGCAGGCATACACTGGTCGCTATGATTTTCTATCTTATAGTCTGTCCTCATAACACTATCCCCTCCTTTTCCAGGTCTAGCGCAATGCACTGCATAAGTAGGGTTTTTCCCCTGAGTGCTGGACTTACTCGTTAAAAAAAGAATGCACATTTCCAAAGAAATATAGAACGATGATCCTTTCAGACGATGCACCGCATGAACAAACAGCAGATTTAAGTGGGGTTAATTGCCCTGGAATTTTGCTTGTTTAGGAAACAATTGAAATGGAAATGGGTTTCATCGCTCATTATAAAATTGTTAATGAAATTGCGATTTTATTTTCCTTTTTTGTTCAAGTTAAATGGCATAATCCAGCCGTTGTTGGTAGTCTAACGTCTTCAGTTGTTGCACAAACTAAATCTTATGCGGAAAGGCGTTCAATGCGGTCGAAATTCTCCCAACCGGCCTTCGCGATAGCCCCGGTTGTGCTGAACATCTTTTCGTTAATGTTTCTGATGTGACCTGCACACTCTCTACAATACGTTTGATATTATCTTCCGTGTAAATCGTACGTGGTCTGCCGGTATATGGGACGTGTCTGACTGCAACATGTCGAAAATATTTAACCAGGCGGGTTCTTGTTGATGCTGAAGGTCCACTACGCACATTAAAAAAAACTATGATTAGCACGCTGCGTCAAAACAATTGATTTCCAAATTAAATTCAACAAGTTTTCATCGCTGTGTGTTTTTCCATTTCAAACTGCACCAGTTTTCTTCATAAAATTCTGAAATAAAAATTAATAATATAAATTAATTTGAAAAGTTATTCAACACTCAAATCCCAAGAGCAGTCTTGCGCCACTCTGTATGTGATTGAATTTTAGTTCTATTTGATTTTATTTAATTTTATTTAAATAAAACTTGTAAGTTTCATGCAATAAACCTGTAATAGCAATATTTTCTATATTTTCTTATACATACCTGGGTATGCAACTGTTGATGTACGTGTTAAATATGAAAAAAACATGGAAACAGATGTCTAATTTTATTCAAACCTAGAAATAAGTTACAAAATAGTGTCATCAAGAAATATAAAATTAATACAATAAATACTTTCGCAGATACAGCGTTTTAAAAACAAACAACATACCCGGGTATGTATCTGTTGACCTAAAAGTTAGTTTATATCAATCCTAATTCCTTTATTGAAGGAATGGCTGCAAGGAAGGGGCATTGTTGATGGTTAAAGTCAAAGATGGCTGTGTCCTGTCTCTGGATAAGGACTGACTAACGACAAGCCAGGATTCGATTGAAGTGGACGGAAATCAATGACATCTTTGACTATTGAAATTATTCTTTATTGGACTGTTCCCTAGAAGATCCGTTAAAGTGTTTAACGTTTGATCCAAAAGAGTTTTTTTTAAGCGTACAAAAAAAAGTGGCGGGAAAGACGTTCCGAATTAAGAAATAAAAATGTGTGATTTCGATAGAGTGGTTTTTTTCCATTAAATAGAATGTGATTATTCGAACTCGTTTTTATTTATTTATTTAAAAAAAATACAATTTCTTAAACGACCAGCAACGTTATTTGTTGCTAAAGAACTTTTAAGCCTTCCGCTTTACTCTCAGCAATTATTGCTCTTGATGTAGTAAAACTTTTTTGTTTGTCTCTATGGGAAGCGCATAAGTAACGCACACAAGTTTTCACATTTTCTTTTATTTTTTCTACTTTTCTAAATGGCTGGTTTGCAGTCAGTCATATTCAGATGATTGCATGATAATTTTTTTCTTTTCATTATCGGCGGAGCGTTGCCAACAATTGTTGTCTAGTTTTATTTATTTTTCTTATTTTTTATGTGCAGAATGTGATGTTGCTGCTGTTCATATACGTCAAGTTGCTCGTTAATTAATTATTGTGCAATTTGTTTTTGTGTTGTTGCAGCTTTTAATATATATTATTTTCCTTGTATCGCGGGTAGGAGCAACGCAGCAGCAGCGTCGCTATTATTGCAGGCCCATTTGCACTGGGACGCCAATTAGATGTCATTAAAATGTTCTGCTTTCCTTGCAGTCAACTGTGCGTGCGCGAATGATAACATGTTTTTGTTTTTTGTTGTACAAGTTTGCAAATAATTAAAAAATTATATGTGATTAATTATTTATAAAATAATATTATGCTGCTGTTTTAAATATCGTTTAAGGGAAGTAAATGAAATTGTAGGAACTTTCAGCTGCCACAGGAGGCAGCAACACTTAAGCTATGCCACACAGCGCTTGCAGCTTTAATTTAAGAATCCTTAATTTTTTATAATCCTTGGAATTGCATTGTCATTGTCAATGATCGTCAAAATTAGGGAAGTAACGTTGCGATACTGATACGTAAAAAGCAACACCGGCGGTATAGATACCGCTTCGGATATGCATATTGAAATTGAAATCAAGATAAAATAATGTTTTTGTCACAATATATCACAGAGATTATTTATAAATAAAACTGATATCAATAAGTTATAAAAACTCTGAAAAAATGCCAAAAAAGAAATAATTTTTACAAACTATTAACCGAAAGTTTTGTTGTCTGCTACTTTTTAAGGAATCAGAAAAAATATTACTGGAAATAGATTTCTGAGCTAAAAACACACCTTTCGAAGACTCACCCTATAAAATTAAATTTAATTCAGCAATAAATAGTTTGATGCAAATTACTAACAACTAAAAATTTTAAGAAATCCATGACTTGTGCCCCAAGCCAATAAAAGGACTGGAACGTTCAATGTTCTTAAGAGAATTGAAACAAAAAAATTTTGATTTTAAATTTAAGCTGATGCTTTTTTCCCAAAATCGTATTAAAAAATTTAAAGTGATAAATTAAGGGACTTTAACCAATTCTTATGCCCATTTTACTGTGGTTACAGCAGATCGTCAGGGACCCTGTACCCAACATTTCTTAGAATAACCAAAGATATTTACTTCAAATTTCCACTTTAATAAATGAGAAGTCTAAGACAAATATGAAAGTCATAACAAGAGTTCACTGACCACTTTTTCTTTTTCATTTTCTTACGTTTTTATTCTACAATTAATTGATCACTTTGAGTTTTTAGTAACATTTTGGAAAAAAGAATCAGCACAAAATTAATATTAAAAAGTTTAAACGACAATTCTTAAAAATATGTTTTAAAAAACATGAAGCAAAATATTCCGAAAAAGTGTGTTACCATCGGTTTGATACAATTCTCGTACACTTTTTCATAATAAAATTGGTCCAAATAGAATCTGTTAGCACATTCAATTAAAGCCACCATGCAGGTGCTAATAAACAAAAATACTCTTGAGTACTGATGACGAAAGTGCAGCGGCTTTCGAAAACAGCTGTTGTGCTCTCCGGTGTAAGTTTGGATATATAAAACTGTTGTGTACTTTCCCTTGTGCTTGGGAATATTTGTCATATATAAATTTTAATTTGAACAATTATTCCATAAAACTAAATTTAATATAAAATTTGATTATTAAAGAGAAAAAAATATATGAATGAACAGTTAACTAGCGGCGGAAAATAACGCCGTTATAGATACATCAGCAAAATGAAGTATATCCGACATATAGGTTTCGGCTACCGTCCTAATGAAAATATATATTAAATGTTCTGCAAATACTTTTTGACCTGCTGCAAAAAAATGTCACGTTCAATGCTCTGATTTAACTTGCAAAGTCTCTGCTGCTGCCAATGGCTGTATAACTCTCGTTTGCCAACGGCATCGAAATATGTTTTAATGAGTAGAAATCCGCCCTACAAATTCATGATATAGAGAAATGCTTCTTAAAAATGGTATCCAGCATGTAAATTTTCTGATCTGCTTAAGTGCATCGTTGTTTTGTTAATAGTTGTCAGCTGGTCGCTATGACGAAGGCATAGTACTGGCCGCTGAACACTATCGACAGCGTATAGCAGCTTCGTGTGTTAAAAAAGCGGAGCACAACATCCTCTTTTGTCGGCACCTGTAGCGAAATGTACACCGGCGAGGTAAAATGTAAAAATATGTGCAACAAAATTCTCCTCCTTCTAGTCTTTTCCCTAAAAACTATCCCCTCCTCTCTAGTTGTGGCTTAAGATTAAAAGAATACTTTAATGTCTTATATTATGCTCGGAATGGTGAAATAACTCATATGCAGCGGCCTTCGAAAACAGCATATTTATATATTTTTCCTATGCTGCAGGAATAGCAGGCTGTTGTTTATTTATTTATCTGCCTTAAAAATTATTACGCGCACTTTTTAAAATATTTCAATAATAATAAATATTAAATTGACAAACTAAAGCCAGCTTTAGCCTAAATATAAAAATAAGTGAATCAATTATGGTTGGCAATTCATCGTAATGAACTTTGTAAACTAAAATCATATATTTTTTTATATTTATTTCCCTGCTGTTACTTAGTTTTATGGACATTTTTTATTTTACGATACTCTTTTTATAATAAACTGCAGCATTTAGTGAATCACTGAAGTCGAACAATAAGTGGAGAGGGCAAAAGCAATTTCATTTTACCACAAATACTTGTAAGAAGAAAAACAAAAAACAACAACTATTTGTACTCCATAATAGCAAATGGGGAGAACATTTTTGTAAAAGTGCTTAAACACACACACACAAAAACACACTGAAATTCTGGCAGAGATACCAACAAGAAACAGACAAACAAGTACCAGCAGCAAAAAGAAAAAAAAAATAGAAAAACAAAAACAAACAAACAACAACCACTTATATCTTTCACTTTAATCCAAAAGATACATTACAATTATGAATCGGATAAATACATGCACTCACACACTTGCATATGGAAAGTAAATCGAAAAGAGGAATTGAAATGAGTGGATATTATATGGGAAGTGAAATGGCTGAAGAATTGTTGTTGTCTCTTTCTTGGCTTGTGTACTCATTTATTGTCAGCGCAGGCGTTAGTCACAAGAGTAACTTGACTCTTTTGAGTTCTTTTGTTTTATTTAATAAAATTTATTATACAACTTCTTTTCAGCATTTTGTTGTTGGGTTATTAAATGGAGTTCTTATGAGAATGGGAATTTTGTGTTTGGCGCACCGGGTCCATTCGTTGTACTCAATTTGCTGTGGAATATTATTCAAATTGACTTACATTTATTCTTGTTGTTGTTGTTGTTGTTGCATGTTGATGATGATGCTGGTAGATAGAAAATGAAAAAAAAACAAGCGTATGTTTTTTTTTTCTTTGCTGCACGAACAATTTAATATCGCTTCCAATTTGCGGTTTATATGCTTCATATCATTTTTGAAATCATAAATGTTGCTGTTGCTGTTGTCGATGTAGTTGTATGGGTGTTGGTAGCGTGTTGCTGCAGGAGTCTGGGATAAATGGTTGCACCATTGCAGAGTACATAAAAAATAAACAACTTCTATGTCGTATAAACGTTGCTGCTGTTGTTGTCAGGACCTTTTAATTTTTGATGTTGCTAATGTTGGCTGAATAATATTATTTTGTGAACAACTTTTTTGTCATAATCATTTTCATTAGACCTGTCAAATACGGTGGGGTCTGGTAGTGGTAAATCTCGGGATTGAAGATGAGACACTTAAATTTCGCTTTTTCTCTTATTTTGGTGAAAACGGGTATTCCGTAGTATCAACAGTTTTTAATGTGGAATTAAAAAAAAAAAATTATGCTTAGCCCGCGCCATATATGGGAGTGATAAACTGAAGCACTATTTGCGCTTTGCAGGGGGCCATGTGAAAGGTCACTTCTGATGAAAAGCACATCGTGTGTAGATCGCCAGCCACAGCAGCGATATTTTTCATAGAACAACCAGTCCAGTAGGGATGCCACCCTTTAAGGTCTTCTGTACTTTCAGTCGATTCCAGCCGAGTAGCCAATATTTGATCCATTGGCGGGACGCGATTAGGAAATCGACATCGACGCTCACGCTGTAATAACAACAGCGACAAATAATTTTTGAAAAAGTATTCGCAATTATTGGAAGACATTTACTAAATTATTAACACCACCTGATATGACGTTGAATTATATATATTCTGAATTTTTTGCACCCTTCACCGAAAGTGACATGATTGTCATTCCGTGTGTGATATCCGCAATATTCACATGCAACGCCCAATGAAGTATATTCTGGTCCTTTTAAATGCGGAAGTCGAATAAGTGTTCTGTCTGTCACCCTGTGACTATCAATGGCGGCTTTCCGAAGCACCTGGTCCTTAATTGATATATTTGAAATATTATTAGAAAAAATTAGCAAAAGCGAAAACACGATTCCAGAGGTAGAAAATTACAAATAATATATCGAATACAAAGGAGTTACTTGCCAAAGTTACGTGCACACTTGTCAATGATTTTAAATATGTTTAATAATAAGTTGATTAATTTTGTGTAACAACAAATCTTAGATTTATCCAACCCTGAAATCGTCATTTTGATATGGTTTGATTTTTAATACCACTTTAATTCTTCGTAAAATCAAAAATTAGTTTTAAGTGACGTTCAAACTTGTCAAATTTTTTCCCTAAAAAGCGTAACCACTCAATACTAATAAAAAATAATCTAATTCAGATTCGTGTTTCTTAAGAAAAACACGAAAAATTTTTATAATTAACTAATAAACAGCGACCAAGAATCCGGTATAATTGGAACCTGTTTGACTCATCGGCTGATATTAAGGGTTTTCCGTTTGCAATTAGTGGTTACACTTATTTGGGCAAATATTGGACTAGTTTGAATATCATTTAAAACTAACTTTTGATTTCACGAAGAATTAAAAATCAAGCCGTATCAAAATGACGATTTCAGAGTTGGGTAAATCTAAAATTTTTTGTTACATAAAATTAAACAACTGAAATAACTCCTACTCTTTCCTTATTATTAAACATATTTAAAATCATGAGCTAATTTATTTCCTTTAAAAGAGTGCAAAAATTTTTACACTTCTTAGCAGTAAATGGCCTTTTGGGTCGAGCGTTTCCCATATTTTCTTTTCTTTGACTAACGCTCTGGAGATGACTCGCCACAGATGCCGTGGACAGAGCCAGAACTAGGAAATAGTGAATAGTTTTAAGAGGAGGAACGAAGGCACATGAGAAGTATGCAAACTTTTGTTGTAACTATTCTTTCTTTTGACCTTGTCAGTGAATGTTTTTAGAGCAGGTAACGTGACGGTATCAATCGCTGTCGGAAATGTTCAGCGACCGGTGCTATACTTTCGTCATGGAGACAAGACGACAACAATTAACACAATCCTGCGGATCAGAAAAACTCGCCACCATATTCAATATAGAATACGGAGTCGAGCTCGTTATTTAAGGCTTCGTAGTCCTGCGTTCACCTCTTCAGCCAAGAGCACGCTCCTACAATTTTTCTGACAACAGTTTGAAATTCTCAATTTTATATAATTTTCAACTTGTTTCAAGACTATTGAAGGCCTTAAAGTCCGTATTGAAATAAAAGGAAATTAATGTTTCCAACTTTTGTAAAATTTCTTTTAAATCTTCAGATGAATTTGCTGCCACAACTTGGGTACACTTAAGGATAATTTACAAATTCCTTGAAATCTCCTTCAACAATAAATCCACAAGTCTACTTTCATCTGCACGTACATCTGCTCTGGTTAATGAACTAAAACGCAGACTTGTATCACAGTCCGCAACCTTCTTTCTACACTCTGGAATTCAGTGATTTTCTAAACTTTTGCTTAAACCAAAAAAAAAAAAAAGAAAATAGAAGCAGCAGCAGCAAAGAGAGAAGGCGAATGAAAATTGTTGGGCATAAAATTTCGAATATATAAAAAGAGCAGCAGATTACATTTTCATAATGTGCTTTTGCCAGGAGTGTGGTGTTGCTCTGCATGTATTTTCCAGTGTGTGTTGGCAGTGGCATTCCACAGGAGCTGCTTTCCTCAAACACATTTTTCCCTTTTAAATATTTTCCATTTCAAGTCTCATATTTAGTTTGTTCATACATTCCTTTTTTATATAGTCTGCCGTATATATATATCTTCCTTTCGTTTTATGACTCTCTCAATTTTTTCTGATTTCATTCGTTTTGCTTTTATTTTTATATTTGGTGTTGTTGTTTTAGTAATTTTTGTTAACGAGACCATCATTTTCTATAATTAACCACTAAGTGGAGACACATTATTAATGTTGAGAGTGCTCGTTGTAGTGTGTTTTTTTAATGTTATTGTTGTTGTTGTTCATTATAATTAGTACTTTTTAAATGTGTGCTTACGGTAGTATGGGAGCCCGTGCTGCACGACTGTGTAGCATTCCGTGTAAAAGGAATGATGCTTGATAGGGCCTTCTGCAAGGCCTTATATTAAGACCTGAGCAATCAATGGCATTTCTCCCAAACGCACAAATGACCTTAATGTGTACCACTGGCGGCGCTTGTCATTTTTGTATTCACGAATTCAGTACAGTGCGACACAAAACGACAACACACAGCATTCCTTAGATTTTCAATATTTACTTAGTAAATATTTTTGCTGGATATAATTTTTATTAATTTTTGACCAAATTATCCTATAATTTTCTTAATTATTATAATTAAAGGATGAGCGAAATTGAGGTTTGAAAATAAATTCGCTTAAAAGCACACGATTTTTTTAACAATTGGAGTTTTAGTAAAATCAATTTAAATAAAATATATTGTCTGGCATACCCACCTGTAACCGCGTTGGCAGACTTGCGCTCTTTTCACAAAATTTTGAAACACGTTTTGCAATAAAGTTTCGCTTATCTGGTTAATGCAGCACGGAATTCCGTCTTTAAGAGCGTCAGCTGTTTGCGGTTTGTCCATGTAAGACCGGTCTATCAAGTGACCCCAGAGAAAATTATCTAGCGGTGTTAATACACTAAAACGAGTAGGCCAATTCACATCGCCAAGTCGGGATATTACGCGACCGAGAAGTTTCTCATACAATAATTGCGAGGCCGACTGTGTGGCGCCGTCTTGTTGAAACTAAAAGTATGTGATGACAACATCAGGCAATTGTGGCGGCAAGAAATCGTTTCATCTCTTATATTCAAAAAAGTAGGGGCCGATGATATCGCATGACTACAAAACATGGTGGCGTTTTGTGGCCATGCGATACGGTCACTTTTCTTGGATGTGATGATTTTTCGAGGACTGTTTGTGGATTTTGTGAGCTGAAGATATGATAATTTTGTTTGTTTACATAATCGCCTAATTTGTGCTCGTTCAGATTTTCAAACAACAAATTCACAAAAATTTTACAGAAATACTGAGCGGCCGGATTTAATTCTTAACTGAGTTAAACTTTATAACCGTGAAGATGGAGATTTTTATGCAAAACGTTGGTGCAAAGTGCCTCTGGGGATGTCTAATTATTAGGAGAACGTCGACAAGTTGAAGGTCCAGGATCATTTTCAACACTTTGATGTTTAGCGGCTACGACCACTAAGACCATATTGTTTTGGTCTATTATCTGCAACAGTACCGTGAGCAGCAGTCCAGCCATAGGCCTGATGACGGAGAAAATCTGAATCGAATTTTGTAAAATGATTAAATAAAATTTGCATGTTAATGTTTAAAACTCAGTTTTCGGAAGTGTAGCTTTCTAGGGTTAAAACTTCCCAAGTTTTTACGAAATAAATGTCAAAGAATGTCGGACCGATATTTTATGGTTATTAAAGGTTTATTAAAACTTTTTTTAGCAGTTTTTACAAATTTTTCATTTAATACGGGAGCTATTGACTAAAATAGACAACTCATCGTGCACTGTGAAGTAAAAGAAAGTGAGTTCGATATCTTTTTTAACCCTGAAAAGTAGAAAAACTAGCCAAAGAACGTTGATCAGATGGGGTTGGCGGCCTCTGAATCAGGACTGATCCCTTTTTAGTTTAATAACAATAAAAAATAAATAAATAATGGAACAAAAAATTCAGAAAAATGGGACATGAAGAAAATAATCAAACGGTAACACGGATATTAAAACAAAAACGTGTTAACATCAGCTTGATACAGTTCTCGGATTCTTTTTCACAATAAAATTTGTGTAAATACGAACTGTTATCACATTCAACTAAGCCACCTAAACAGTGGTGATAAACACACTATACAAATGAGCACTGAAGAAGAAAGTGTTGCGACTTTCGAAAACAGCTGTTCTGCTCTGCTGCGTAAGTTGAATAAAAGTGATGTTGACTTTCCTTTGTGCCTAGGAATATTTATCATCATGTCTTTCTGAGATTTTAACTAAGTTAGAACAATAAGCCTATAAAAATATTAATATAATAAAAAATAAATTTCTTAAATAAATTTCTTGAATAAATTTCTTGAATAAACTTCTGTCTGAATTAACGACACTTTTGAAAAAAGTTGGTTTAACAAAATTAAATTAAAAACACATTAAATTGAATGCAGAGAAATATTTACAAGTAAATGTCGGTTCAAATAGAAACTGTTGGCACATTCAGTTAAGACACCAAACAAGTGGCTGTAAATAAAAATACTCGTGAGCATTGGTAATGAAAGTGTAGCTGCTTTCGAAAACAGCCGTATTGCTTTGCTGTGTAAGTTGAATATTGAATATATAAAAACTGATGTTGACTTTCTCTTGTACTTTGAAATATTTATGCGCCTGGATTAAAACTATTAATTAAATTTAATATAAATATTTCTCAGCTATAAAATTATATATTTTAATTTAGAAATAAATTCTTAAAAATAGCAAATAAGTTGAAGAACTTTTTAAAACTTCGTGGACTTAAGTTAGGGCTTAAATAATAATTCTTAGCTTAATAAAATCAGGCAATTAAAAAAATCGCAGCCTCGAACTTGAGCCCCAATAAAAAGTTTCAACTCAATCATATTTTTAAAGATGGCCAAAAAGGCCCTCTGCTGTGGTGAGTGCCTCCCGACTTTTCCTGTTATTGTATATTATTGTGTGTATTGTCACATGGTCGTAACAATATTTTTCACACTCATTTTAATTGGTCGCAATTGATGAGTGATTTGTAAGGCATTTCCAAAGCAACACTGAACAAAATAAATTTATTTTTATATATATTAATTTATTAACTAATTTATTTATATATTTTAAATCACGCGCTGTGCTCATGGCATAGTAAATCTTTTTTACTGCTGACAATTGATATAAACAAAAATAAATTTAACACTCTTGTCATATATACTCCCCACCACTTTTCTCTCTGTGTATGGATGGATGTACATATTTTTTATGCCCTGTAATTTAATGACATTAACATGACGTTATTAAATGTTGCGCATACGCATACAATAACCGCAAATTATTTAAATCGCCTGTCTCGTCATTATTGAGTATTAAAATATATGGATGCGTGTAAATAAGGACACGTGCTTAAGTAAATAGGATTTTACCTGTACGCAGGAGTATAACATCAGACATACACTTGACGTGTCTACAAAACCATCTCTGCATGTTCATACGAGGCATGATGCCTCGTTTAATGAAGGAGTAGAAGACTAAATGCTTGTTATTACAAATACCTGACACACACACACACACACACACACACACATACTAACACATGTGAGGCATGCACACAAACTTGACTATGAATATAACCTGCTGATAAGTTTATACTTTTTACACTCGAAATTGTGCAAAATATTTCTAGAACTTCCGGGTTTTCAAAAACGTTGCTTTGGAACTCAAATTTTGAAGTTGATCTGTTTGGAATTGCAGGGCTGCTACCAGACGATTATTTGACAAAGTAACAAACGCTGCGGAGAGAAAGATGCACTCTCGGAACTATGGACTGTTGCGGATTTGTCAGTTCAGATGTCGCAGTGGTCGAGTGTACATCGCGCGTTCGCTGTGAAGACATTTTTTAAGAGTCGACATAAGAGATTCCGCGTAACTTTTTCGGTTATGAATGTCCTGCCCCAAGTCGATCTTCAAGGACTCTGGAAAACATTGAACTGGTTGAAAGAAGTTTACGTAAAAATACGCGACATTCACTACCAAAAAGAGGAGCCTCTCTGGGACTTCCGGGATCGTTTATTTATGAAATTAAAAAAAAAAGATCTGAAGTTTCATTCTTTTAAAATTCAAGTCGTTCTAGAAACGAAAGAAAGTGACTTTGATTCACGCAAAACTTTTTGTGAAACGATGTTGGAGCGTTTTCGCACTATAAACTAAATTTTTTGGAACGACGAGGCTCATTTTCACTTAAACGGCCACATCAACAAGCAAAACTGCCGCTACTGGTCTCCGAGAAGCCGCAACCCTCGATAGAAACATCAAAAATAACTGCATTGCCTCAGGGTAACTGTTTGGTGTGCCCTACCCACACATGAGATAATTGTACCATTTTTTCGGAAGCTTTCGCGGCCAGGCGATGTATGTCAAGGGTGAAAATTATCCACATACACACACACACTCTTCTATCGAAGTAGAATTTTATAGGTTATGAAAAACATCAATGTGTTTCGTTTACTATTGTTGTTATTGTTGCAAGAATTTTATTATTATTGCTGCCAATAATTCACTTTTTTACATTCTATTTAAATATATTTTATGTTAAATAATATTTTTGTCTTTTAATTATTATTGACAGTTAATTAATGAGCTGTTATACAAACAGTTTTCGCTTCAGTTTTGTTGGTAAATATATTTCGTGTTATTAAGAATTAAAATAAAAAGGATCGCAATTAAAAGTTATTGTTGATATAAAATAAATTTCGTTAAAGATATTATATGTTGGAGATTATTTTGTTATAAAAGATAAAACAAAATGCGAAATCTGACGCCTTCAGAAATCATTTTTTATTGAACTCTTTAACAAAAGAAAAAGTAAAAACTTTACTGCTGCACTTCATAAAAGTCGAGCTCCTTTTCGTCGCTATCAGGCTTTCATTATCAATACCCACGAGTATTTTTATTTACAGCCACTTGTTTGGTGGCTTAACTGAATGTGGCAACAGTTTCTACTTGAACCAACATTTACTTGTAAATATTTCTCTGCATTCAATTTAATGTGTTTTTAATTTAATTTTGTTAAACCAAGTTTTTTCAAAAGTGTCGTTAATTCAGAAAGAAATTTATTCAAGAAATTTATTTGAGAAATTTATTTTTTATTGTTATTAAACTAAAAAAGGGATCAGCCCTGATTCAGAGGCCGCCAACCCCATCTGATCAACGTTCTTTGGCTAGTTCTTCTACTTTTCAGGGTTAAAAAAGATAATTGCCAAGATCGAGCTCACTTTCTTTGGCTCCACAGTGCACGATGAGTTATCTATTTCAGTCAATAGCACCCGTATTAAATAAAAATGTATAAAAACTGCTAACAAACATTTTAAATAAACTTTTAATAACCATGAAATATCGAGCCGGCATTCTTTGACATTTATTTTGTAAGAACTTGGGGAGCCTTAACCCTAGAAAGCTACACTTCCGAATACTGAGTTTTACACATTAACATTTACTATCAATATGGTGCAAATTTTGCTTAATCATTTTACGAAATTCGAGCAGATTTCCTTCGCCATCAGGCCTCTTCAGGGATGGCTGGCCGTAATTTAATCCCTAAATTCGCTGCTCACGATACTGTTGCTGATAATAGACCACAAAAGTATGCTCGTAGTGGTCATAGCCGCTAAACATCAAAGTGTTGAAAATGGTCCTGGACTTTCAACTTGTCGACGTTCTCCAAATAATTGGGCATCCCCAGAGGCACTTTGCACCAACATTTTACATAAAAATCTCCATCTTCACGGTTATAAAGTTTAACTCAGTGAAGAATTAAATCCGACCGGTCAGTATTTCTGTAAAATTTTTGTGAATTTGTTGTTTGAAAATCTGAACGAACACAAATTAGGCGATTATGTAAACAAACAAAATTATCACATCTTCAGCTCACAAAATCCACAAACAGTCCTCGAAAAATCATCACATCCAAGAAGAGTGACCGTATGGTGCCGTTTTGTGGTCATGAGATACCATCGGCCCCTACTTTTTTTGAATATAAACGATGAAACCCCGTCACCTTGAACTCTCTGCGCTGGTAATCGCTTTCTTGTCACCAAAGTGACTTCTACTTTCAACAAAACCTTGCCACAATTCAGTTGTTGCATGAGGAATTTCCCGGTCGATTCCGCGATGTTAATTGGCCACTTCGTTGCTGTGACTTAACGCCGCTGGATTATGTTTTTGTGGGGCCATTTAAAACAGCGGACTTACAAGAACAAACCCCAGATGACTGACACTCGCAAAGATGAAGTTCGGCGCCGCACACTGACAACATCAGCGAAGGTCTGTTGCAAAATGTGCTGTAAGATTTTGTGAAAAGAGCGGACATCTGGCAACGTGCTGAAGGTGAAAATTTGGCCCTCATAATAGTCCAGTAGTCCTGCTAATTTTTCTACTTTTTACTGAAATTAATAAAACTGAATTAAAAACAAACAATTTTATTATTTAAGTACGACACAACGTCTACATATTTCAGAAAATGAGTCTTTTATAACGAACCCGCATCTCGGGAATGCAGAGCATCCATGACTCATTGAAATTTTGGGGGAATCGGTACTGGATACCTTTATTAAATTTATTTAATGTATTATTTATTTTTTAAAGATTTTGTTAAAGCCTTAATTAGTTTGAATTAGAGCACGAAGAAATCTGCATCGAAATTTCTTACGCCGACGAATTTATATTTAAAAAAATTGTTTTCTCATTAATTCGAAAATTTTATTTAAAAGAATAGGAAACAAATTATAATTTATTGGCTTCATATAAATTTTTTATAATCTAGAAGCCAAAGTTTGGTTAAATATTTTTTAAACTTTCAAAAGTAAATATTTTGTTTGAAACACCTTAAACTTTAATGTACTCCTGCCATTGTGGCATAATTATCATTTTAATTTTTATTTGTATATTAATTAAAACAATATGTTTGTTTCTGCTTGTTTTTGTTTACAAATTAATTATTCATGCAAAAGAGTTTAAAATCTACGACAACCATTTTGCGTCCATTAAAGCAAACATTTTAATATGATCATCATTTTTTAATTTATTACTAATTAAATTATTTGCGTGCAGTTGTTTTTTATACCAGCAGATTTTTCTCTGCTGTAAAATAATTAAATCATTAACGAATTGTTGTTTTTTTTTCATAATTTATATGATTCAATTGCACTTGCAGGCCATAGTGCACTTTAAATAGTCACTGTCTTCCGAATGCAACTACTTTTCCACAATCTGAGATACCACCAAATGAGACACCACCACTTGTTGACGCATTCATCGAGCGAGAAACGAGCCAAATGATTTTTTCAATGTCGAGATGCGAATATATTTTGCTTGTCGGCAACTTTTCCATACAATATGGGAAACGATTAACCCCATAAGCCCATCCCCTGTAATTTTCCTCTAATTTTAAACGCAAAACTATCGCAACTTGGTTTTGACTCCTTCGTTAAGGCCCGAACAAATAGAATATAATAACAAAATAAAATCGGATAATTTATAAAAATTAATTATATTATTTTAGTTTTCAAATTTCAGGATTGGATTAACCGATCTTGCGGTGATCGACATCGTTTTAAAATGTCCAGAATCAGTCAATGAAGCCGCTTAAAAGTTTTTTGGAAAAAAAATCTCTTTGAAAATTGCTGTTTCCTAACTTTTTCTTAGATATATTGAAATCTATCGCTTCGAATCGGTTGAAAATTACAGGAAATCTAAGATTAGGCACGCTCTTCTTTAGATTTTTAGTAGTAACAAAACTAACTGATCAGATATAAAATTTTGGAGTCTTAGAAAAAATCACATATTTCGAATTTCCCTGTTCACGATATCTCACGATCAAAATAACCGATCTTTAACTGTTTTACAGTTTTTAATGTCAACAGCTGATTGCTTTAAACAGTAGAACATTTGTGGCATCGATCGGTGAAGACGTTTAAAAGACATTCTAAAGCAAAAACCCCTGAAAAATTTCTTCTGTTTAAGTTTTTTTTGTGGGATGTTTCTACCGCTTCCAAACGGTTCATATTCATAAAAAAAAAGATCTAAGATCAAGAACGCTCTTTAAGTTCGAGTCGACTCAGTCTTCAAAACTTTATAAGTGGACCACATACTCACACACACACACACACACACTCACATGCGTACAGGTTACGCACATGCGTTCAAAGTTACGCAGAAACGCTTGCAGGAGACTCAAAACCTTAAGATAAGACATGAATTAAATATTTTAAAGACTCGAAAAAATCAATACAGTTCCCTTTTATGAAAATGTTAAATTTGGGTTGGTGTATTTTACCCAACACCTGACAAAGCGTGACACCGCTAGCTCAGGCGATGAACTTGTTACCATATCAAACCGTGTGTTTTCCCCTTTTTTCCCCAAATTTAATAGTCGGTTATGACGAACAGGTCTTCTTTCAATAGAAATTATTAAGATTTTGTAATTCGAATATTAAGTGTGTGTAATGGAGTCGAATGATGGAATAGAGTTTCTATTTTATTTCGTACAAAATGTTTCATCTTTTCTCATACTTAAACTGAAGCCTAAACAATGTTTCGCAGGTTATTCAAAATATTGCTTAATATGTACCGTCTGTCAAATATATAAAACAAAAATTCGCGAAAAATTGTTCGTTATTTTCTGGGCAAGTGTACTGATGGAAAAATTTCTGCTTTAGTCGGCTGTGCCGAATTTTTTATACCCTTCACCAACGCACATCTGGCGTTACATATATTTGTAAGTGCCCGTTTTGCTCTTCCTAAATTATAAAATAGTTTTAGTTAGCAAAATAAGAAAACAAAAAAAAAACAACGTCAATGGCCTTTTTGGTTACTTTTTTATTTAACAATTTCCCATCCCTGGAAACTAAATTTTAGTTTTTGAAATATTTTTTTCCCCCAATGCAAATCTTCATGATGTATAAAGCTTTTTTTATGTAGAAAAAATTAAAATTTTTAAACATTTTAGTTATTACATGTACTACAAAATACTGGATGTGCCAAAAATAAACTTAATATCCCATACCTGCAAAAAAAATTTATAGTTTTATTTCTTATTCAACTTACAAACAAACAATTGGTTTTTGGTTTAGATTTTGCGCCGAGAAATAGGTGTAACCTTCCCAGCTCTGGAACTGCGTTTCGGTACCATTCTATGTAAGTCCATTTTCAATTTCCAAACCATCAGTCCAAGAAGTCTGTAGATCTTCTGCGTGCTTGGGAAACCCGATTTCACGTACAGACAGACCCACTTCGCTCAATTCTCGTGAATGTCCTCGAGTTCATGTTTCAGCCTCATTCTCAACACTTTCCTGGGCAACGGTTATTTTTGCATCACTACGGCCACTACAAGCCGTCTATTGCCAGAAACAGTGCCGTGAGCATCGAATATGATGAATAAATCATGCACAGTGTTCTCAAAAGGAGCCTGACATACGACAAAAAATAGCCGGAATTTCGCGAAGTGATGCAATAAAATTTTCACTATTTTAATCATAGATTGTCATAACTAAAATTTTTTGTTCAAAAGCTTGTTGTTCCATATTAAAAATTTCCCAAGTTTTACTCAATAAATTTGAAAAATTTAAATCTCTAGTCTGGACATTTTAGCATCTGACAGCCAATTTACTTCCTAACCTCAAATTTGCCCTTATGTTTTTATGGGATAACTTGAAACAAATCTTAATCATATAATTTTCAATTATAAATTTTCAATTTGATTTCACTTATTCCCGAATTCGGTGACTTTTTAAACGGGGTTGCTTGTAATAATTTGATGATAGTGACAGCCTTGTTTGAGTCTTAGTGAATGGCCGCCGTGGACAGTAGTTAGTAATTCTGCCCTGTCAGTTTTATGGTTGCGGTTTCAATTTCAACCGAAAGCCGATTATTTTCCTCAGTCAAGCAACTCTCTTTGAGGGCTGCTTTTGATTTAAAAATATTAGAAAAAAATATGTATAAAAGTATTCTGATGTAGAAAAGATGGGTGTCAGTATATTTTATAAATATAACAATAAACATCTAGAAATAATCATAACGAATTGACTCTTTCACGGTTTTCCGCTTTTATGTGTTTTCAGTAAAATGAAACAAAACTTTTTACTCGCATTTTGCTGACATATTTTTAAACGAAAACCCATTATGCGAGTGTCCATTTTATTGTTCCCGCGACTGCCTGGCTGGCTGGCTGTTTTATTTTGTTGTTGTATTTGTTGTTTGCCAAGTTTCATTTACGCATTTAATTTTGCCCAAAACCCAAAAGATTCACCCAAACTTTGTGCGTGTGATATTGTGTGGCTTTTGCGTATTCTTTTAGTGGGGCCGGGCCGTTCGTTCGGTCGGCTGCTCGTCCATTTATTTGTTTCAATGAGGCTCGTTAATTTGTATCCTAATTAAACTAATGAGCGTCTAAAGTCAATGCGCGTTAATTATTATGGCAAATACATACACGTTAAACATTCATGCGTGTGCAACAGTGCGTATACGTAATACTTTCTCAAATAATACACATACTCTACGTGTGTATGGTTGGATGTGTGTGAGTGGGTGGGTTTGTTGTTCATTTAACAATCAAATGATTTGCGTTTTAAAATGCTGGTGAATGGCTGGTTGTAAAAGAAGATAATTATCGTTTAGTAAATAATAGACTTTTTGTTTTTCGCCTTCCACTGCAGAACTTAACGCTGTTGGAATCACCACGGCGTCATGCTGACGAAATTGTTATCGCAACGCTGGATCGTCCCATTTGACACAAAATATAGTAAAAGGTGGTCCAACCAGAATGCACGATGTTAATTATGAGTCACAAAATAACGTCACGTTTTTTGAGGAAGTTAATTTGACAAGTCTTTTGTTTCAGTTTTTGACAAATTCAACCACGAAGAGGCACACAATTGAGCAGCGCGTTAAGAATGTTGAAGCTGTTTACGGAAATGGGCGTTCTAAACAAAATGCATTTTGTGCACTTCTCGATATTTTTGATCCGCACAAGCGGGCGAATTGTACACAAATTTCAGCAAACCGATTCTGTAGAAAATGCGAAAACGTCAGTGCGTTGATCGCACACTTCGTTCTTTAGCAAATATTGCAGTGGTTCGCGATGGTGTGGCAGAAGATCCATCAACCTGGACTCACCATCGTGAGCAAAAATTGAACATCTCACGAACTTCGCAAAAGCGATATTTGTAGTATGACTTGAATTTGCACGCTTACAAAATTTAAATGACCCAACAGCTGAAGCTTGAAGACCGTTTGGAGCGTCATCAATTCTCCGAATTTTCGGTTGAACAGAGAAAATTAATCGTCTACTTTCAAAAATATTTCATATTCAGCAACGATATATATATATTTTCACTTTAAAGGAGTTATTAACGAGCAAAAATGTGGCATTTAGGCAAATTAGAGTCCACCAGTGATTGTTGAAAAAGTGATGCATCCAGGAGTGAGTGTTTGGTACGATTTACAGGTTGGCCTCATCGTCGTGTCGCACTTCTGCGGAAGTGAGATCAGCCTAGCAGTCACCAGGGCCGTTGATCATTGTGGCTTGGAATGGCTACTATGTGGATCCAATAGGGCGTGGCCACACAGCCACCGAAATTTTGCGAAAGAAATTCATTGCCTGGATTATATCACGCCGTGGAGATGTCAATTGGCAGACACGATCATGTGTTTCGACATCGTTGAACTTCTTTCTCTGAAGATATTTAAAGGGAAAAGTGTACGTCAATAAGCCGAGAACAAGTCAAGAACTAAATCATGACCTAAATTTTTTCTCAGAGTTATTGAAAATACGGACCGCCAGACTTATTCAAAATATGCCACCGAGGCCAGGGCGATCAATTGGCCGATGTTCTATTTCACACGCAATTTTCACAGATCCTTCCATCCTATTAAAAAATATGAATCGAAGTTTTTGAGAACTGT
This sequence comes from Linnaemya vulpina, assembly GCA_963675445.1. Taxonomy (NCBI): domain Eukaryota; kingdom Metazoa; phylum Arthropoda; class Insecta; order Diptera; family Tachinidae; genus Linnaemya; species Linnaemya vulpina. Next base: position 43,821,958 of record OY776277.1, read on the forward strand.
TTCGTTTTTTTGGAATTAATGTCATGCATTATCGGTGGGCCAAGAATTGCATTATCGGTTGAGAATTGTAACGTGATTCTGTTCTATGCTTTTAAGGTCCTCGAGCTAAAATACTATTTAATTTTCAAGCTGCTATAACTTGTGAATAAATCAACCGATTTTTACGTGATAGACGGCGGTTTATAAAGCTTTCGAGTCCTATAAAGAAATCAGAAACGTCTTACATTTTTGTTTCGGATTTTTTTGTTCACGATATCTCAGGAATCGAGTGAAAGATTTCGCATCGGCTTAAGGCGGTTGATGTGCTATTTCAATATATGTTTGGAAAATTGATTGAAAAATCCTTGAGGAAGTTACGAAACACTTTTGAAAAACGTTTTTTTAGTTTTCTCAAAATCTAATTCTACGATTCGCTTGAAATATACTGAGAATAAGAGTTGGGTAGAAGTAGTCTTTAGACTCATGGCTCGATTCGATTAAACCCTTCAAAAACTACGAATCGTTTATACACTCACACTTCACACTCACATTCACATAAATACTTATTGACGGTCTCTCAGAAGTGGGAATGGAAGTTTCATGATCTGACAAGACCTTGATTTTTGTAAAGCGGGGTAAACCAAAAAGTTCCAGATTCTATAAAAAATAATTTTCATTGAAATTTATTATCTACATGTTTGGACTGAATGAGCGACAAATAATTTGACAAGCGAACGTCAACAAGATGGCCATTGTTACCTGTTCTAAATTTTGAAACAGCTCTTGCAAGCGGCCTTAAACCATAAAAGGCAGAAATCACATGTGGAGGAGCCTTAACCTCCCTCAGTATTGAAACCAGAGCCAAGTATATTTTTTGTATATTTTGTTTGCAGTTATTTGCAATTTATGCCAGAGATCTAAGCCCATTTGAAATAAAATGGCTGCAACTGTAATTACCAATTCACACAAAACTCTTTCACAATTACCGCCCCAACGCCATTATAAATTCATCACGTTTTAGCACAAAATAAGCAAATCATTTAATTTGCCCATTTAGTTAGAACATTTTGCTAAACTGCTAAAAAAAAAGAAAAACGAACAACATGAAGTTCTAGTCGATGGCCGCAAGGAAATAAGTTTTAAAATTCTTTAATTTTTATTTGTTCACCACAAACTGACGAACATAAAATCGAAGAGCAACTAAATTATTTTCAGTTTACAACTGCCGCACTCACAAACGTGCATTTCCATTTGGAGCATTAAATATTTCGTATTCCAAACTCGCACAGTTTCCTTCTCAGCCACTCTGCCCCGTCGTTTAGGAAAATTCAATATTTTGCATAATTAATTGCATTTAGCACGTTGTTGTTTTTGTTTTCAGTTTGCAGCACCACCACGACTACACGCTGACGAAGCGCCAGGAGTGAAAAGGTTTATTTTTCAATCATTTTCTGCTGGTTGGTGCCTAATTTTTGTAACATCGAACAGCTCGCCGCCACTTAACGTGTGTCAGAGTGTTTGCAAAATATACTAACGTTTCGTTGCTGTTCGACCTTTTTTCTCGTTTGAGCGATTCCGTCTAAACAGCCAAGCCAGCCAGGGCTGAGGGAAGGAAGCACTAACACACACACACACACACACACACACACAGAAGTGAAATTAAATACACTTTTTGTGTGTATTCTGAACGCGAAAATCGGGTACGAGCATTAAAATTTATTTTTAGAAAATATTCTTTTTTCCTCTGGCTTCTAATGAAGCGCATCATTTTACTTTCAAACACGACTAATTTTGCGGAGGTGTTTTTTTTTTTGCAAAGTATTCGTGTGTAATTTTGTGCTCTATGGCAGCGAGTATTTACACGGCTGACAGAGTGTGTGTACGTGTGTGTTTGAGTTTTGGTAGCCGTAGTGTTGTTACATTTTTCTAATTACTCAGCTTGTTAAGAGGCCTTGTTTGCGTACATTCTTTGGTCTTTGGTTTTGCAAAATAATTCTAATGACGAGGGCGTTTTGTTGGCTCATTATTTTGGCTGTTTGTTTATGTTTAGTTAATACCGGCTGGAGTGGCAAGCAATTGCCAAATTGTAAATGGAAAACCAGCATGAAATAGGAGACAACAAACACACAAATTACTGCCAGGATTTCTTCGCGTATCGGAAAGTTTGGCGATAGATGATAAATACAAATCTCATGGATTTGAATGAAAATGATATTTCGCCTGCCAAAACAAAAAAACTTAAACTGGAGCTCGATATTGGGGACTAATCGTAGGAACTTCCCGAACTACAAGAATTTTTTTTGATAAATACAATTTTTCATTATAATTCAATATATGTAAAGGGTGGTTCAAAGATAATGCCCATATATAATTGCATATAAAATAAAACAGTTTTCAGAAAGTCTTTTAGTCGGACTTTTTATTATAATGGAAAGATCTGTGAAAATTGCGTGTGAAATAGAGCATCGGCCAATTGCTCGCCCTGGCCTCGGTGGCATATTTTGAATAAGTCCGGCGGTCCGTACTTTCAATAACTCTGAGAAAAAATTGAGGTTTATTTGTCGTTCATATTCACAATTATTTCATGATTTAGTTCTTGACTTGTTCTCGGCTTATTGACGTACACTTTTCCCTTTAAATATCTTCAGAGAAAGAAGTTCAACGATGTCGAAACACATGATCGTGTCTGCCAATTGACATCTCCACGGCGTGAGATAATGCAGACAATGAATTTCTTACGCAAAAAGGGGCACTATTTCCACTTGGCTTTCCATGTCACAAGAGTTCCGCTATCATTTCGCTTCAATGACCAACGTTTCCAGGGGCAACTAGACCGATCTCACTTTCGCAGAAGTGCGACATGAAGATGAGGCCAACCTGTAAATCGTACCAAATACTCACGCCTTGTGGATGCATCACCTTTTCAACAATCAATGAGGTGGACTCTAATTTACCTAAATGCCATATTTTTGCTCGTTAATAACTCCTTTAAAGTGAAAATATATATATATCGTTGCTGAATATGAAATATTTTTGAAAATAGACGATTCAGTTTCTCTGTTCAACCGAAAATTCGGAGAATTGATGACGCTCTTCAAGCTTCAGCTGTTGGGTGATTTAAGTCTTGTAAGCGTGCAAAGTCATACTACAAATATCGCTTCTGCGAAGTTCGTGAGATGTTCAATTTTTGCTCACGATGGTGAGTCCAGGTTGATGGATCTTCTGCCACACCATCGCGAACCACTGCAATATTTGCTAAAGAACGAAGTGTGCGATCAACGCACTGACGTTTTCGCATTTTCTACAGAATCGGTTTGCTGAAATTTGTGTACAATTCGCCCGATTGTGGATATATTTCGTCCGACTGTGCGGACCAAAAATATCGAGAAGTGCACAAAATGCATTTTGTTTAGAACGCCCATTTCCGTAAACAGCTTCAACATTCTAAACGCGTTGCTCAATTGTGTACCTCTTCGTGGTTGAATTTGTCAAGCACTGAAAAAAACATGTCAAATTAAGAAAAAAAAACTTGACGTGTGACCCAAAACTGACTTCACAATTTATGGTTGGATCAGCCATAAATTTTATCTATTTACATAAATAACACTTTTGGTTTGAATATTTTTAAAGTTTGATAGCAAAGTTAGCAGAATGTCGCAAACTATCGATGGATCGAATATATAACATTTGAAATAAGAACAAAATTTTAAAATTGTTTTTAGATTAATATTATTTATACGATCGAACGTTAGCTGGGAACAATTCCTAAATATATAAAATTGACATCATTAATTTTTCATAAGATAATTGTTTGAAAAGTGTTTTTAATTCAGAAAGTCGTGATAAACATTCCAACGCACTGTATCAGCAGGGAAGCTCCGCTGTTTTCGAAGGCCGCTACACTTTCATCACCAGCAACCATGTGTATTTTTATTCGTTACCTCTTGTTAAGTGCCAGGGTTGAATGAGATATCAGTTTCTGTTGGTATCAATTTTATTATGAAAAAGGATACGAGAATTGTATCAAACCGATGGTGACATGCTTTTGTTGATTCCTTCTGTTGTCGTTTGATTATTTTCTGGATTTTCTATTTCATGTTTTTCTTATTTATATATTTTCTTTTACTATTTTGTTAGTTAGAGACAGTGAATTAAGTCCATGGGAAATCAATTCGTAGTGTCGTCTATACACATCCTGCGAGTGTACATGCCCACATAAATCGTGGTACATAAATTGAGATAAGCACCCCTGGATATTATCACGACGTTCACAATTTTATTTTAATTCTTGTCATGCTCTACTCCTACTTTTTCTTACAGGAGACTGCTTCAAAGAAGCCTCCATACTTTGCTGGCGAATAGTTTTGATTTCAAGACAATTTTCTTAGTAGTGAAATTAAATTACTTTAATTTTAAGGAACCTAAAACCGTTTTTAAAATATCGATTTTTAGCTTTTTGTTTGTATTATATATGGCCCCATTATTTCCATATAGTCCGTTCATTATCCACTTCATTATCTGGTGGGGTTATTAACGAAACACATTTTTTTTAATCACAAAAAGTTTCATAATTATGCTCTCGAAAAGTACAAGTACGCAACACATATCAGCTGCATCATCATCTTCATCGTCATCGTCATCATTTCTTTCGGTTTCATTACAGTCATTCGACCAGAATAAACAGCTAAAGTGTTAATTGCCATAAATGGCTGTCATTCTAACGGTAAATGACTACAGATATTTGCATCATTGCGCCGACGACGTTGCCATTAAGGACCGTCAGTAAAAAAAACATTAAAATGAAAAAAAAAAATTACAGCAACAAGAGCTGCAAACAGCAGGAGAGGAAACAATAGATGAAAACATGACGAAAGTAAATGAAGCTGCAACATTAAGCGGTTGCTAACAATTTTCTACATTCACACACACACACACACACACACGCACCTTTAAATATAATGACGATAACGGTAATAGACTCGCCATAACAACAACAACGACTGCATGTACAACGACTTGTACTGCTTCCAGACTCCACAACTCCATAATCTCTGACAGAGTATTTACGGAGATATTCGTCCGTTGTGTGTCATAAAATAATGCAGGCCATAATATTGGCCATGATGTTGTATATGACTGTCGGAAAAGGCTCTTCAACACAATGAAGTGCTAAATTATGCTCTTAATCCCCACTTATAGCGCGCATATTCAGCACCAGGCATGGCAACTGATTTCTATTTAAATTAAGAACTCAAGACTTGAAAAGTACTCCTGTGCCAGCAAGAGTACAGTTTCAAATGACTCCTTTTTGTGTCTTAGAATTTGTATACGAAATCATCTTTTTATTTATTTATAATAAGACAAAAACATGTTTCCAGATATTTTTATTTGTATTGGAAATACTTTGCAAATGAATTTGGCCTCAGACCACATGACAGAGATGTTGTTAATACGTACTCTCCTTTCTTTCTGTGACTGACTGTACATGATCGGCCCCGGTGGCAACTTTTCACGCCATAACGGTAAAGTCTGTCCCCTTGTGGGACTCGGAACACCGCCTTGTCTGGTTAAAATCATAAATCACGCAACTCTTTTGCCGGTTACGCCAAAGATTAAGTCATTTTAAATGTCATCTCGTTCTTGCTTTTGCAGCAGGAGCCAAACAAAGTTAACAGAAGACTACGAAGCCCGAGAACTCTGATCTGACCCCGGCCTCAGACATAAATATGACCTGCATTAGCAGCTGTTAATCACGTACAGTGACTAAATCACCGTCATTTACTAAAAGGCGCCAGAGTTGGGACAATTTAAGCTCAGTTTTGGTATATAAAATCAACCAGCTTAAACTGACTTTTCTCTTCTTTTAGTCGAACATATTTTATGTTTCAGTGAAAATTAAATTTGTTTCAAAAGTAAGAAAATTCAATATATAGTTCGCAAAAGCATATTTCAGCTCAGAGCCAGTTAAATAATTTTCAACTCAGTAATTTAATTTAGTAGAAGATTAATTAATAAAATAAATTCACAATTTTAATAATTTATTAATGAAAATTCTGTTAATACTGTCGATTCGTTTGCTTAGAAAACGGCATGAATTCATCTATCGGAATCGATTGAGTTTTGAATTGAAATTGTTAAATTTGTGTTTAATAAAATCAAAAAATATTTTTATTATAAAAAATATTGTTTTAATTTATCAATTGATTTAGTTTATTAATTAAGTTTTAAATGATTCCACTATTTAGCATCGATGTGAAATATTTTATAAAAAAGCTTTTAAGCGAATTTCCTATTGAAATTAAATTTATCCAAGAAAAAACTTTTTACAAAACAAAAAATGTTCTTTCACAAAATTGTTGGCGCAGACTTCAAAAGGTCTTTTCAAAAATATTTATAAATTCACATAATTTTTGCACTGAAATTGGACAATCGTCCGATTATTTAATCTGAAGTTATTCGGACGACATACAAAATATTTTAATTAAAAACGGGTTTCAAATCGAATTCACTACGGGGCTAATTTTATCGCCAAATTAAAATCGCACAACACATTAAAATAATTTAAGCATGTCAGCGACATTTAGGCGGTGTTTTGGGCATTCGAAAATCATTCTTATAAATTTAAAAATCACATTTAGAAATCTCTGTTTGCTAGAAAAGCCAGTATTTTAATGGCGCCTAATCAGAGCCTTCAAAGAGTAAAAAGAGAATTTTTATTTTAAAACAACAGCCCCGTAAAACAAGACATTCTAAAGACGTCATTATGATTCTCAATTTATGATCTGGATGTTTTCCAATGAGTTTTATAATGTCATTGTCCTTTTCCATGGATTCGGAGTCATGTATCTGATGTTTTTAACGGCGTTTTCTTTTGTGAAAAAAATATTTTCTAATTTTTGGCTAAATAATGGCGGCTGGGAGAAGTTTTAAAACAGAAACAATTTTTCTTGGGGGATGCTGAAGAAATTTCTAATAAATTCTTTAATTGCAACTGAAATAGTTCTTATATTTTCTAGTAGAAAGTGTAAGAAATATTGCATATTTTTAAGGAAAGAAAACAACATAAATCTGATTTTTATGTGTCGTTTCTAATAATTTTTTTAATTTATTAAGAAAAGTCGCCTGTGAATTATCTGACGGTTCGAGTACTGAATAGTTATTTCCGTGTTTTTACCAACTTGATTTTTATATATCAAATCAACTGTAGACCTCTCCCAAATAGCGATCATTTATAAAAATAATAATTAATATATTATGTCTTTCAAATCATTTTAAAGAAATATTTTTAATGTTTTTTAATTCGATTGTATATTTTAGAAATTGAAATATATAATTTATTTAACTTAATTGTGTCGCTTTTATCTCCTCAATTTTAAAAGTGTTGATTCTCTTTTCCCTGGTGTTCTGCAGTAGCCCCATTGAAGGGTGGAAGTGATAACTTTTAATTTTTAAATTTAAGTTTGAAAAATTATCATAAATATATTTGAAATTGAAGGGATATAATATTTTTTTATAAATAAAAATTTTTAAACTGAAAATAACTCTGAACTTTGAGCAACTAAATTATCTGCATGTTATTAATACTCGCTGCCCGATAAGTCGAAAACGTACATTTTTTGATACTCCGAAAGAAAAGAAAAAGCAGTTCCCCAAAATTGACTTCCAATTTGTATCACTGGGAGAAGTTTTCGAGGAGTATGCGACGAAAATCGTTGGCAATTATGTTCCCTCATCAACGAAAACAGCAAAATCTTAGGGAAGAAAGTTTTTGTGTATCGCATAAAAGCTAATTTTATAAAGTTATTCTGAACAAGAGAAAAATAAGCGAGAAGAAGAAACGTGTCTTTTTGAAAAACACACTGTGAAGGGTTATATTTTATATCACGGATTATTATCGGTATGGAATTTGTTCAAATAGGCATAGACTTTAAAAAAGAGTTATTAATGAACAGAGAATTTCATATAGAGATTGTTTATAAAGTTACCAAGTAGCACGATATTTCCCTTCATCCATTTGCGATCACTTCATTCAACCGCGGACATCCATAACTTCCCCTGACTGTGTTCGGCCCTTTCCGGGCTTTTGGCTGAACTACTAATCGACTGTATCAATCACAGGTCATGGATAAATTTCCCTCACTATCCTGATTCTGTTGGGAACTTCTCTGACTTTTGGCTGAACTGGATCCTACTATTCGACTGCATCAATCACAGGCCATGGATTGAAGCAGTTCTTACCAACCACATAAATAGATTATTTAGCATAAATTTGCAAGGTATTAACACAGGACTACAGAGTTTTCCATCCCTGGCCACAAGCAAAATTATTGATATTGAATATGAATAACTAATTAAGTTTGAAATTTTTTCTATTCCACTGTATTAATTTATAATTCGAATGAGGAAAATTTACATTCAATAACCCGAAAGTACTTGTTTCCTAAATCCCTCAATACAAAATGAATTGAAATAGTAAAAGATCTTTCAACTTTCCATCTCTGGCGTACGTTATTAACCTTTTTCATATTTGCTCTTTTGCTGCAACAACAAGAACAGCCAAATAAATTACCCCTTTTTTTTAAGGCTGAGCCAAAAACGTAGAGATTTCAAATATTTCGACAGCTGCTCTCTTATGCTCCACCCCTGAGTGTTTATTTGGCCAGCCAATTGCCTGTTTGGCACTCAAACTGTGCTGCCACAATTCCTTGCTATTCCTCCTCTCCAGCTCTCTTTCACTCAATTATGAGTTTAGCCGTATTTCTGTTGCATTCTGTAAATTTTCAATATGGCTGCTTGGCAGCAGGCCTCACAATCTTCTCTCATTTAACTTAACGTGTCTATTAAGAATATGTATATGCGACTATAACTTTATCGGATTTTGGGATTTTCCTGCGCTATTTTCTTTTTTATTTGTTTGTGTTTGATTTTTTTGCGTTTTTAATTTTGTTTTAGTCGCTTTCCTTTGGTTACGCTGCCTTTTGTGTGCAATTTAAAAATGTTGTTTTCTTATTCTTCGTCGTGCGGTGCTCGGAGAGGACAATTTAATTTTGTATTTCCACTTACTGCCGGAATGTTTGTTGCTACGGCTGCTGTTGTCATAACTATCAACTGAGTCTTAAGTGTCCTCCGGGGGTATGAAATGAAAGTTTTCAAGGCGGTGGTAGTCAAGTTACTTCATCATCTTCAACAGCATATTTTTCTCGGCATTTATCGTTCTTGCGTTGGCTTCATTTGCTTTAATGTTGTTTGTTTATTTGCCTGCTTTTCGAATGGAATTTCGCTTTGTGGTTTCACGTTTTTCATAACCGTAAATTGCTTAGGATAATAAAACGGATGTATGAAGGAGCCATGCCGGCCATGGGGACTATAACATGATGAGAGTTTGGAATGGCTTTTTTAATTTGATTGATTTTTTGTGTGGCTGCTATTAGAAAGTCCTTTCAAAATTATGTGTTGCTCATGCCGATGGCCTTAGTTCAGCCACGTATTTGTAATTTTTAAATAATTTATGAACGATTTATAACCGTTTTTTAAATGAAGCTTAAAGATGGGCTAATTATAATAAGATTTACAATAGCAAAAATTTATTTATTTATGTGATACAGAATTCCAGCTGAGATATTTTGGTTGTATGATATCATATGAAGAACAAGGCCAAGGACCGTCAATTATAACATTAATTTCGTCCTTATTTTGCTTTTTTTCGATCCAAAATTGGACCAGCCCACTGGACAGTCTAAAAAACATACCAACGTTTTAATAGATTTTTTGTTTAAATTAACCCCAGGACGTCTTACTCACATAAAAAAAATTCAATTGCCTTATAAACCGACGAAAAAGCAAAAAAAAAGAATTTTATAAATATTAAACAAATATGTAAATGCAGTTTATAAAAACTACAAACGGAATACTTTCGTAGCAAATCAAACTGTAAAACTATATTCACAATATCACTAAAGCGCTGTTCTCTGTTCCGCCGACGCTACATCGGAATGTGCTCAAGTGATACCAGAGAGCTTCTGCCTAAAAAGCGATTGTTTTTGCGAGTTGCACGCTCTTCATGCAGAGCACATCCTTTCTTATGGTCGAGTTGCCAGTGAATCGTAGCGACCATTTCTAAGAGAAATCATTCTTTCGCCGAACTGATCGCATGTAGAATAAACTTCCCACAGAAGTCTCTTCTGCCGCATTTAACTTGGAAAAGCTTAAACTGAACATCCACAAGCACTACCAGAACCAATTTTTCTAGTGCTGGCACAATGCATCGCATATGTAGGGGTCTTTCCCAGAGTGCTTGGCCAAGACAAAAAAAGGCTATGAATAATATGAACACTCGTGTAAATTTAGTTTGAAAATAAAAGTTTTCTCTTCAGTTATTAGAAACTTGTGAAATCGCATCTGCGTGAAATTATGCGTTCGCCAAAGAGGCTCCGTAACACACTTATCCCCTGCACACTGTGGCTGTGACTTATTCTTGTTGAAACCACAACAGTGTATGGGGCTCTACAGCTGGCCTCAAAAAATTGTCCAGCATCGTTGGATATTCAGCAGCAATAACTGTAACTGAGGCGCCTTGAGGATGCTGTCGCTTGAAGCAGTGAAACGCAAGATTACAATGCCTTGAGTCCCGAGTTCGAATCCGCACTCAGTCAGGAATATGTTGTCGAACTTACTGATCTGATTGTGTTAATTGTTGTCGGCTTGTCTGCATGACGAAGGCAGGCTCGCCATAATTTTCTATCTTCTAATCTGTCCTCTTAACACTATCCCCTCCTTTCCCAGTTCTAGCGCAATGCACAGCATATGTAGGGTTTGACCCCTGAGTGCTGGTCTTACTCGTTAAAAAAAAGAATGTACATTTCCAAAGAAATGTAGAACGATGATCCTTTCAGACGATGCACTGAATGCACATGCACATGTCGCTGATGGACTGTAACCCACATCCTGGAATTTTGCTTGTTTAGGAAACAATTGAAATGGAAATGGGCTTCATCGCTCATCATTAAATTGTTGATAAAATTGCGATTTTGTTCCGCTTTTTTGTCCGAGTTAAATGGCATAATCCAGCCGTTGTTGGTAGTCTAACGTCTTCAGTTTTTGCACAAACTAAATCTTATGCGGGAAGGCGTTCAATGCGGTCGAAATTTTCCCAACCGACCTTCGCGACAGCCCCGGTTGTGCTGAACATCTTCTTGTTAATGTTTCTGATGTGTCCTGCACACTCTCCACAATACGTTGGATATATTCTTCCGTGTATATCGTATGTGGTCTGCCGGTATATGGGAGGTGTCTGACTGCAACATGTCGAAAATATTCAACCAGGCGGTTTCTTGTTGATGCTGAAGGTCCACTACGCACATTAAAAAAACGATGATTAGCACGCTGCGTCAAAACAATTTATTTCCAAATTAAATTCAACAAGTTTTCAGCGCTGTATATTCTTTCATTTCAAATTCCCCAACTTTTCTTCACAAAACTCTGAAATAAAATTAAATTATATAAATTAATTAAAAAAGTTATTTAATATTCCAATCGCAACGGCAGTCTTGAGCCACTCTGTATGTGATTGAAATTTAGTTCTATTTTATTTTATTTTATTAAATTTTATTTAAATAAAACTTGTAAGTTTCATGCAATAAACCTGTAATAGCAATATTTTATATATTTTCTTATGCATACCCGGGTATGCAACTGTTGATGTACGTATTAGATATGAAAAAAGCATGGAAACAGATGTCTAATTTTACTCAAACCTAGAAATAAGTTATAAAACAGTGTCATCAAGAAATATAAAATTAATACAATAAATGTTTTCGCGTTTTAAAAACAAACAACACACCCGGGTATGTATCTGTTGACCTAAAAGTTAATTTACATCAATCCTAATTCCTTTATTGAAGGAATGGCTGCAAGGAAGGGCGTTTGTTGATGACTGGAGTCAAGCTGATTGTGTCCTGTCCCTGGATAAGAACTGAATAACGACAAGTGAATGTCTTCTTGTTGATGTTTTTTTGACGATCCTGCACATGATCCACAAAACGTTGGATATTTTCTTAAAACTCTTTAATATTAATTATTTGGTATTCTTTTTTTCCCAAAATTTTACTAAAAAATTCAAAATGATCAATTCAGCGGTTTTATTTATCTAATTTTTCTTTTATTTATTTATTTACTTGTCTATGGATAATGATCCTTACAGACAGTTAAATTGCATACATACATTTTTTAATTAGTATAAAACATAAAATAATAATAATTAATATTTTGTTTTTATTGTACTGTGGCCTGAAGAAAAATCAATAAATTTATAAAATTTGTTGAACTCGTGGCACATCCTTCTCAAAGGATCACCACTGGCACAATTTGCTCTGAAAAATTTAACTGATAGTGGACAAAAATAACGTGAAGGACGTTGTGGGACATTAAAAGTTGTATCGTTGATTAAAAAACCAGAGTTTACATCGCCAATAATTATGTTGAAAATAAACGATGTGTTCAGCACAGTTCTACGACTTTTTAGAGTTGGCAGCGTGATAAGGGAAAGTCTAGCAGAATATGATGGTAAATTCATTGGGTTAAAGCTTAACCCACGAAGACAAAAAATAAGAAACTGTTTTTGTACATATTCGATAGCGTCAGAATGTGTTTTATATATAGGGTCCCATATTACCGATCCGTACTCCAACACAGGCCTTACAAGTGATGTATATAGGTTTTTTGTAACATACGGATCATTAAACTCTTTAGCCCAGCGTTTTACAAAACCAAGTACACCTCTAGCTTTATTTATTGCCATTGTTATATGAGCAATGAAATTAAGTTCAGAATCCAGCAGGATTCCGAGAGCCAAGATATTATCAACCAAGTCCAATTGATAATTTTCAAAAACATAGCATGCAGGAATCGGACTTCTTCTAACAAAACGCATGTATTTACACTTTTTCAAATTAACTTTTCAATTTAACTAGTTTCTATGCGCATTTCACTGGGTCTAATGCAGATCATCAGGGAACCTTTACCCAACATTTCTTAGAATAACTAAAGATATTTATTTCAAACATCCACTTTAATAAGTGAGAAGTCTAAAACAAATATCAAAGTTGGATATATTAATCGGTGTGGATCGTACGTGGTCTTCATGTGCATGGAAAGTGTCTTCTTTTACCATGTTGTCGAAAATTTTCAACCAGACCGTTTGTTGTTGATGCTGAAGGCACGGTTTCCCCTCTAAATTTTTCTTCGGGACCAAAATCCATAAAAAAAGAACCAAAATAAAAAAGAGAACCAATTTTTTCAATTTTATTTTCATGCCAGCATAATACAATACTTTTTACACTGAAGTCAAATTGTTTTCAATTTCTGACTTGTAAACAAAAGTAACAATCGATCAGTGTTGCCAATATAGCTTGTTGATTTACTACTGTGGGTAGGTAATAATCGATTACTATCAAGTGTTGTAAACGAATCAAATCTTTTACTTTATGTGAAGACTAATAATTTTCGTAAATACATTTTTACAGGCACTATAAAACTTTCAAAATCTATTTATATTATTATCGTTAACTATTCATAAAAGAAAAAAATTAACCAGCGAAACAAACGTAAAAAAACAACCATTTTTGGTTCAATTGTACCACAGTGGCAACTGTGGCTGAAGGTCCACAACGCACATTTAAAAAACGACGCTGCTTCACAATAAGTAACCGCCGATTTTTAAAATAAAATTAATTTAGTTTAGATCGCTGTTCCTGTTGTTTATTCTTCCATTTCACATTTATCAAGTTTTCTTTACAAAATTCTGAAACAGAAATAAAATATATAAATTAATTTTAAAGCTTTTTAAGGACTCTGAACCTAACGGTAGTTTTGCGCCACCCTGTAAAAGATATAGAGCCTGGAATTAGTTTTTCGACTACTTGGAAATTTGGAAAGCAGCTGTTTATTTTGTAACATTTTATTGCGCTGCCACAGTTTCGTTACAATTGTGGACTGACAAATTTTATTATTTAAATACAATTTAAGTTTTAAGATACATTAACTAATTTAATAATTAAATAATAAGTAAAAGACTAGGAGTTTGCTTACAATCGCTAAACAATGAAAGTGAAAAATTAAATTTATTAAATATGACTATTTTTTGTATTTTATTAAAACTTGTTTTTTACTTAAATTCTTCTTATAATTATTCTTATAATTATAAGAAGAATTTATTATATAAGTTTTGAGAATTTTTCTTAATTAATTTGCCATACTTTTGCTTTTCTTATGCAAAATGTCTTAAACAGTTTATTAAAACGGATTATAATTTTATTTCTAAAATATATTTAAAATAATTTATTTGAAATGCACAATTTATATGAAATGGATTAAGATTTAGTTTAAGTACTTATAAATTTCCCGGGGCTATTATCAGCTCATTTGCTAAATCATAAATATTTTATAAGTCTTAAATCTCATTTATTGAAAACACAATCTGCAGCTAAATTTAATATTCAATATGTTGCTTTGAAAGAGAATAAAAAATTGCCCAACCCGTTCCCGCTCACTAAAAACTTTTGCAAATTATTTCATGTTTAAGAAAAATCTGTGCCATTCCACGCTTGACTTGAAGCAAATGACAAACACTTTATGTTTATATACGAGTGAGTGTGTGTGTGTGTGTGTGTGTGTGCATCCATCTTTTTAATTCCCTTTTTTCCATGCGGAGCAGAATTGATCTTAATTTTGAATTCATATTTTTATGATAGTGTTGCCATTAAATAAACATTTAACACATTAAGCAATTTTTCTTTGTCAATTTGTCGCCAGCAACTGTAAACGTTTTCCGAATGAGTGCGTTTGTTGGTTCTCTTTTTCTTCTTTTTTGCTGTACAGAAGATCGCTTTTTTACTCTGCTAATGATCATGTGAAATTTAAAATGCTTCTCTTCAAATATTTTAGATGCATGTTTTGTTTGGCTTCTTTTTTATTGAATCCATAAATATTAAATTAAATTATGCGTTTAATAAAAAATGAGCCAAATTGTGTCAGAGTTTCGTTTATAAATTTGCTGTTTTGATTATGTGCTTTGCTTGTATCTTTTTGTAGGGACAGTAGAAAACGACTTGAGAAAGAAAATAAAATGAAAGAAATGTTTTTGAAAATAATTAATTTTGGAAAAATATAAACAGATTTGCCAAAAATCATTAATATAATGCTTGTCCTACAGTAAATGAATATATATCGGGGCATATCTTCATAATAAAAATTATTCACGTGGGTGGTAAATTTAATAAAAGAATTAATTCATTTGGAATATGAATGCCTTGTAAACAATTTATGTTTTCTTGTGTACACAAGAAAAAATAAAATTAAATTTCCTATGATCGCTTTTATAAACTTCCCGCTTGGGAAATTTTCAAATTTTAAAAAATCGGCAAGCTATTGGTGTTACCTAGTTTTGAAACAATCGGGTTCTCATTAGATCTCGACTCTTTGAGGGGACTTTTCCTAATTAATTTAAAGAAATTTTTATAGGCACTCCTTAAAACTCAGATTCATATCATATTCTTTTCTTAAAAAGTTCAACATTTCTTACACTTTTTCAAAGAAAATTTAAGAACTATTTCAGTTGCAATTAAAGAATTTATTAGAAATTTCTTCAGCATCCCCCAAGAAAAATTGTTTCTGTTTCAAAACTACTCCCAGCCGCCATTATTTAGCCAAAAATTAGAAAATATTTTTTTCACAAAAGAAAACGCCGTTAAAAACATCAGATACATGACTCCGAATCCATGGAAAAGGTGACAAAAAGCGACCTTTTCGCCTTGACAATGACATTATAAAACTCATTGGAAAACATCCAGATCATACATTGAGAATCATAATGACGTCTTTAGAATGTCTTGTTTTACGGGGCTGTTGTTTTAAAATAAAAATTCTCTTTTTACTCTTTGAAGGCTCTGATTAGGCGCCATTAAAATACTGGCTTTTCTAGCAAACAGAGATTTCTAAATGTGATTTTTAAATATATAAGAATGATTTTCGAATGCCCAAAACACCGCCCAAATGTCGCTGACATGCTTAAATTATTTTAATGTGTTGTGCGATTTTAATTTGGCGATAAAATTAGCCCCGTAGTGAATTCGATTTGAAACCCGTTTTTAATTAAAATTTGTATGTCGTCCGAATAACTTGAGATTAAATAATTGGGCGATTGTCCATTTTCCGCGCAAAAATTATGTGAATTTATAAATATTTTTGAAAAGACCTTTTGAAGTCTGCGCCAACAATTTTGTGAAAGAACATGTAAATTTGTAAAAAGTTTTTTCTTGGATAAATTTAATTTCAATAGGAAATTCGCTTAAAAGCTTTTTTATAAAATAGTTTACATCGATGCTAAATAGTGGACGCATTTAAGAATTAATTAATAAACTAAATTAACTGGTAAATTAAAACAATATTTTTTATAATAAAACAATTTTTCTGATATTGTTAAATATAAATTTAACAATTTCAATTCAAAACTCAATCGATTCCGATAGATGAATTCATGCCGTTTTCTAAGCAAACGAATCGACAGTATTAACAGAATTTTCATTAATAAATTATTAAAATTGTGAATTTATTTTATTAATTAATCTTCTACTAAATTAAATTGCTGAGTTGAAAATTATTTAACTGGCTCTGAGCTGAAATATGCTTTTGCGAACTATATATTGAATTTTCTTACTTTTGAAACAAATTTAATTTTCACTGAAACATAAAATATGTTCGACTAAAAGAAGAGAAAAGTCAGTTTAAGCTGGTTGATTTTATATACCAAAACTGAGCTTAAATTGTCCCAACTCTGGCGCCTTTTAGTACATGACGGTGATTTAGTCACTGTACGTGATTAACAGCTGCTAATGCAGGTCATATTTATGTCTGAGGCCGGGGTCAGATCAGAGTTCTCGGGCTTCGTAGTCTTCTGTTAAGTTTGTTTGGCTCCTGCTGCAAAAGCAAGAACGAGATGACATTTAAAATGACTTAATCTTTGGCGTAACCGGCAAAAGAGTTGTGTGATTTATGATTTTAACAAGACAAGGCGGTGTTCCGAGTCCCATAAGGAGACAGATTTTGCCGTCATGGCGTGAGAAGTGGCCACCGGGGCCGATCATGTAAAGTCAGTCACAGAAAGAAAGGAAAGTACGTATTAACAACATCTCCGTCATGTGGTCTGAGGCACCCGTCGGCATGTGCGCACCGATATTCTGCAAATTAATTTTCAAAGTATTTTTAATATAAATAGAAATATCAGGAAATATGTTTTTGTCTTATTATAAATAAATAAAAAGATGATTTCGTATACAAATTTTAAGCCATAAGAAAGAGTCCTTTGAAACCGCACTCTTGCTGGCACAGGAAGGAGTACTTTTCAAGTCTTGAGTTCCTAATTTAAATAGAAATCAGTTGCCATGCCTGGTGCTGAATATGCGCGTTATAAGTGGGGATTAAGAGCATAATTTAGCACGTCCTTGTGTTGAAGAGCCTTTTCCGATAGTCATATATAACATCATGGCCAATATTATGGCCAATATATAATTTTATGTTTTGGTAAGCAAGTCTTTGGCATTTTTTTTGCGCGGCTACATTAAGGAACGTGTGGACATATATAATTCCTGAACGTTGGTGCATTTGAAAGAAAAAACAATATTAGTATAAATAATGACTTCTGCCTAATTATATATATATATATATATATATATATATATATATATGAAATAAATTTTTAGGAAGTCATGGTCTTTCCTTTCTTTGTCTGTTCTTTTGAAACCGATAAATCCATTGTTTTCTACCATAAGAATGCGAGCAACAATGACATAAAACAACTTCAATGTCTATTTGGGAGGTACTCGATCGAGTCTGCAGTCGAAAATGGACGATTCTAAGAGAGCCAACTGTATCAACTCACTTGATCACTGAGGCACCGTGAAGAATTTTATTTGGCTTTTCTTAGTTTGTCAGCTTTTACATATCAAATCATTTTAGCAAACAGGCACTGAGTTTGAAGTATAAATTTGTTTACACCTATAAATAACATTTGAAATAAAATGTAATCGGATACTTGTAATTAAATATTCAGAAGTACTTGAAATGGATCGCACGCCAAGGAACAAGACAATATTAACAGCATTTTAATTATCCCAGAATCCGCAACAACAGAAAGTCGGAGTTCTCGGAAGTCACTCTATTCCCATCATTGATGCTGGTGTATTTACTACGTTGATATTCGCTTCCGATCATGCACAGAAATGTGATGAGATAACACAATTGGAAGTAGTACTTGGCTGGCTATTTATTGAGTATTAAAAAAATTAGAAGCACAGCGAAAAGTCTTCGTCAATATGAACTTTCCCTGAGAAAACTGCTCACTGCGAAAGCCCTGTTTTATGTAACTTATTTTTATGTGAAAACAGTTGTTATTTATAAAATTTCAATACATATTTTTTAAATAAAAAATTCATTTCTTGAATTAATTTTTAAAGGGCATCCGTCAGCGATTTCAAAACTTTTCGCATCGATTAATCGAACTCTCTTCAGCCAAAAAACTTTTCATTAACATCGTAATTAGTGCCGATCAATGAATCATACAGTCCTTATGCGAGATAAGATCGTCGGAACTCCCTGTCATGTTTAGCATGCGAAAATTTGAATTGATTGTCCAACAGCGATTTTTCTTGTTCGAATGCAATAAAATTGCGTGAGTACGAATCAAGCGCTGATTGCGGATCAGTTGAATTAACTGAATATGGAAACTTGAATTCAACTATTTTCATTTATTTATTTATTTATTTTTTCCTTTACAGATTTATTATTAAGTAAGTCTTTCAAAAATTTTATTTTATATTGAAACATTTAGAAAAACGCGTGCTTGTAATGGGGCTGCTTTATAAAATACTATGGAATGACGTTGTTAAAAAAGAGGAAACCCAATTAGACACCTGCTTAAAATAAACTTCAAAATGAAAGTGTTAAAAGCTTCTTCCTCTTTTTAACACGCTATTAAAAACTTAATTACTTTGAACAATTTCTTGTTGCTGTACAAAAACATAATAAAAGTTTTCAATTTTCATTCACCACCAGCCAATAAAATTATTGTCTTATTGTCCCCCCCTTTTTTTTCTTTGATGCCATAAAAAAGTAGAGTACAACGAAGGACAAAACAAGCAGACAGAACGCAGTTAAAGCATCACAACATTTTCATCACACATCATTGTCGTTCTCATCATCTCCATCTGCATCATTATCAAACGCTGGAACAGAAAATAAAATTATCTTCTTCAGCTGCAAACATCTCAATGCGGCCTTTCACACAAAAGCCATTCAGCAGCAGCAAAAAACTCAAGCCCCAAGAATTTATTGGTATTTTAACACTTTTGTTTTTTATTGAATTCCAACCCACCGAAAATGAGAAGATATATATTCTCTGAGGCTGCATCGGATTGTTGCTTGAAATGTTAAGTAGCAGCTATTGTTGCCGTCGTTAAATATATATTAAAACAACAGCAACAACAACAAAAACAAACAACAAAAATGCATTTAAATATATTTAAATATTTATTTAACAACAATAACTTTACAAAATCGTAAATTAATTTTATGCCTCATGTATGAAGAATTATGACTCAATGGCATCGCTGACTTTTGGATTTTTATCTTCGGTTTGTGTGTGTGACAAACTGTTTGTTGTTCTTTGACAAAGTCATTTTGAAATATAATCAAATAAATCGAAAATTGTATATAAATTGCGGTCACACATGGATTGAGCACATGTGCTTGTTGGTGTTCTTTTTTTCTTTTTCTTTTTCTTTTTGATTGTGGAACATAATAAAATTGAGAAATTTACATCCGATTTTTAATGTTTCCATAAAGTGAAAACAAACTAAATGAACAAATTTTAATCTAACAAAAACATATAAAAAAATAAATTTGCAAATGGGAAATTATTATTGCCTTTCACTACGTTCTGGACTTTTTTCTTTGAATCTGATATTTGAAAGCAGTGCTTAAAAAGTTACTGAATGGTTTCGGAGTCATACGGTATGAAACTATTTATGATGTTTTCGGTGTTAAATTAAATATAAATAGTTGTTTTAAATATTTTCAAATCTTGCCAGTTGTGTCATGAAAGTACTTCCAATTTGAATTAAGTCATTAATTTTTTAATAAATCTGTTTCTAATAAAAACTGTCAGATAGTGATTTGTTCAAATGAAAATATTGCACCCGAAATTTTTGCACAGCTCATTTCGAACGGACATCTGGATGGATTTCATTATATTGCGTATTATTTTTAGTTGCATGAGAACTTGATATAATAATCTAATACCGTGTTCAGGCATACCCCTTAATTGCGCAATTAGGGCATTTTTCGCAATTAAGGCTTTAATTGACCACAATTTATCATTCAATAAGTCAATTAGTGTATTGAGCAATTAGTAATTAATTGTCTCACTAATTGCGTAAAACTCGAATTGCAGTCCTGGTTATAAGTGTGTTTATTAAGAACTGGGTTCAGTGAGCAGAAAAATTTCCTATAATGGCGAGCCAAGTGTAAAAAAATATCAACAATACAAACTGAATTTTCAAACAGACTGAACTCCAATAAATAAATAAATAAACAAAAACGAAATGCCATTGAAGAAGGTGACCTTTGAGTTGCATTTTGCTGGGAGAAATAGCAACTTTGTAAGATTGTCAAGTTTTCCTTTTCCTTATATATAAGCACTGATAATTTTGAATCAAGAATCGCTCCAAGCACTGATGATGAAAGTGTTGCGACTTTCGAAAACAGCTGTTCTGCTCTGCTGTGTTAGTTGAATAAAACTGATGTTAACTTTCCTTTGTGCCTTGGAATATTTATCATCATTTATATCTTAAACAAATTTCGAACAATTAGCCTATGAATCTTAATTCGATTTAATATAAACAAAAACAATGTTTTTTCAGCTGTCAAATGATAATTGAGTCAGCTTAATTGAGTATGTGTGAACACTAGATTTAATTGCTCAATTAAAACTAAATTGACTCAATTGAAAATACATGTCTGAACATAGTATACGAGTGTTTTTTATAGAGTAATACGAATTTAAGCTGGCAACACTCTTTTATGTGGCGGTCATTTTATCAGCTGTTAATTGATACTTTAAGGTTGGATAATTAAAACTTTTTGTTGGTAAATAAAAGCAGCAGACGCACATCGGTGAAATATATATATATAAGATTCGACACAGGCTATCCCCAAGAATTGATGCTTCAGAGATCTCTGCTTGTGAGTCAAACTAATCTTCACTGTCTCGGAATAGAAAATTGGTCGAAACAGGTTGAAGGCATGTCCTCCAATGATATATAAAACAGGACTATAGATTAGCTTAACCCCTAAGAATACATACAATAAATATTTAAAAATATAAAAATGAAATTAACGTAACAAGAAAATGGCAAAAATGTATATACACATTGGCTCACAACTACAAAGACACTTGTTTACCACTCACACAAACTTTCGTTTATGGCGTATTCCAACAATCGCATTATCGCTAATCATCAATACAAAATTGCTATAATATTTTCCAGTAAAATAAAAAAAGTGTAAAAGAGTTTCTGCTCTAACCAGTAAGAAAAAAAAATTATATATATTTTTATTGCTGGTATTTGTGTAAATAACAAAAGCATCAAAATTGGCCAAAAAATACAAAATAAACAGCACGACGACACGCTACAAAAATTGTATTGCAACATTAAATATTTAGAAGTACTCACACGAGTTTAGATTGCAAAATGAATATTTCATAAGGATGGGTGTTTTGTTGTTGTTGTTAATGTTGTTGGATGAAATAAAATAATATCGACAGTATCTGGAAAATAAGTGTTTCACATGCGGAAACAAAAATCACAGTACAACCGAGTCATAGACTTAAATATTGATGCATAAAAGAGATTAACTTAAGTAGCGAACGAACGTTAGTGGAAAACGCAATTTTTTTTTTTTTTTTTGCAATGCCCCGGTATGTTTAAGTGTTAAAAAGCAGAGAAGAGAGATTTAAATGTAGGAATTCTTGTTTTACAAAAAATATCAGTAACATAAGCCGACAAATATTTTACAACTGGTAACACTGGTATTTCTTGTTAAAATCATCACCTTTCGGATAGGCATCAGCGAGTCTAGGCTTTTGTTACGTTGGTCACTGCGGAAGCTGTTTCGACGAGCACGAAGAGGCTTCAGTACAACAACTTCTTTGTGACTTTGTGGCTCTGTGGGAGTGCAGGCCATCTCTTGCAGGATTTAAGCAGTCGCAGAGCTGCAGGACCAGCCGTACTAGTGGTCTATACCAATTAATTTCGAGGCATGTGTAGGGTGTAGTTCTCCAGGCAACACAATTGGCTTTGGGGTGCCTTAGAGTAGCAGCATGCTCCTTAGGAATGTACAGAATGTGGTCTAGGCTTCAAAATGGGTCGCCCATTTTCATTAGCTTGCAAAAAGTCCTTTTAACCGAACGTTCCGTTGAAGAGGCAGCCAAGAAGATCAAGATTTAGCGAAGTGATCCAAATTGGATTCTTTTATAATGATTTTTACAAAAATAATATCCGATTTAGTTTGATTTATTTATTTTTAACTTCTTGTTAGGAAAATTTTAATAATAACCATCTCGACTAAGCGATTTGCTTTTAATATTAATTCGTTTTATCCTTATTCAGCTGTCAATGACATTAATATTAATTATGTCAAATTAGCAAAGGCACACGCGGATTAACAATTAATAAAATTTATCGCATGTGATAATTTTTCTCAAACAAAAATCTCACCCGAACTAAAATGTTTCCTTACAAAACTTTTCATTCCTTAACAGCTCTGCTAAGAATCAAATGCATATGACGTGTTTATTTCTGTATTAAAATATATCCATCAAAAAAAATTTTTTTTTTGGCCGTAATACTATAAAATGTGTTAGTGTGTGTGTGTTTAAAGTTTAATGAGTAGATGTTAAGATTAAATGAATAAATACCACCGATTGCCGGGTGATTTTAATATTTAAATAGGAGAAGAGTAAAACAACAACCTTTTATGTTGTTGTTGTGTAACGATTTTTACTGCTGTTGATTCAGTTCCCGTTTATTTTGATTTATTTGGTGGTTGTGGCAAGATTTGTGGGTGCAAAAAACTGTTGCACACGATGAATTGTTGGAATAGAAGGAGAACATGGAAGTTGTGATGGTGCCAATTTATTAACATTTCATTGTTTTACTTTTTGATTTAACAACAAACAACATGCCAAACAACTTTACCTTCACACACACACACACACATATGCAACTGAATATATGTGTGTGTGTGTTTAATCGTAAAAGAAAAGCAGTTTGCCCGAGTGCTTTAGAAAAATAATAAAAATTGATGATGCTGCATTCGAATTGCGATTTTATTTGCTGTTTGTTAAACTAGAATTTGAGTGGCTGTTAATCTAATGCGCTCTCTCTCTCTCCATGATTTTCCATTAATAAATAAATAATCTCAAATAAATTTGTATAGAATGTAAATTGTTTGGTTTGCATGTGAAAAATGTAACTGAAATAATTTATTAAATAATTTTCAGTGCACTGCAGAGTTCTTACGAAGCTCCTGGAACTTAACAAAATATAAACGATGCTGGGGTATATCAGCGGGTATATTTTTATACCCTTTCACAAAAACTGAAAGATCTGTCATTCCGTGTGTAATTTCTTCGATATTAATATGGAACGCCATAAAGTGTATATATTCTGGGTTCTTGTGAATAGCGATGACGATTGAGCGATGTCCATCTGTCTGTTTTCCCAAGCCCCAGAAGAGCTAGAGACTTCGTTCTTGGACTGATGGATTAGAAATGAACTTCTGCTCCAGAGCTGGGAAGGCTTACACCTATTTCTCGACGCAAAATTAATACCAGAAACCAATTATTTTTGTTTATTTGTAAATTGAATCTATTCCATGTTTTGGGAAGTTTCAATTGTCTATTAAAACCTAAAAAATAAAAATTTTTTTCCAGGGACGGGAAATTAAAAAGTTTTTTGCACACTCAGTATTTTGTGGTACATTTAAAAACTAAAATGTTTGAAAATTTTAAGTTTTTCTTAAATAAAACCGCTTTATACATCATGAAGATTTGCATTGCTAAAAAAATTAGAATTTCGTTTGCAGGGGTGGGATTTTTTTTTCATTCATAAAAGTAACCAAAAAGGCAACCGAGGTTGTTTTTTTTTGACAGAAACTATTTTATAACTTTGGAAGAACAAAATTGGCACTTAAAAATAAATGTAACCGCCAGACGTACATTGGTGAAGGGTATGTAAGATTCGGCACAGCCGAATGTAGCACTTTTACTTGTTTATTATTATATTGTTAGTGACTAGAAAAGAAGGACTTGAAAAATTTTTACAAAATTCCTTCGTGATACGCAAAATTATTATTTTTATTATTAAAAATTTAATTTTAATTTATTTTTAAGAAATTTTAATTTATTATTAAAATTTTAATTATTAAAATATTAATTATTAAAATTTATGACAAAAAGCATGTCTTCGCTTAAAGGTTTTTATGGGGAGTAATTGAAAAAATGAAAGCCAAAATAAACTGGGATAATAATTTAGACAAATTTAATGATAACCACGTTAAGATATAGACGATGTTAATATGCCCCATTCCAAATACAAGTCAAACAAATAGAATTTGGCTCTGCCTCGAAAACCAGTGTGAAAATGGAAAATGATTTCTTTTGAAGCTGGAAAAACAATTGTCTGATAGTCTTGTAGAACCCAGCACTCGCATAAAAGAACATATTAATTCTTTTAATAGTAGGGAATAAAGTTTTTTGCTTTTGCAAGTACGTACTCTCTGTTCAATTCAAAGGGACTGAATAAATGGGTGTTTTTTAAAGAGTGACACAAGTTTAAATCATAATAAAAGCAGGAAATATATATTTATTATCAATGACACGGGCTTTATTTGAAAGAAAAGCTTAGGAAATGTTTGTAAAAATATAATTTCTGCCATGTGACCGCCACGGCTGGCGCAATCTGGAACACTATTAGCGTTTTCTTTTGTGGAAAAAGTGCAACATTTTTTCACATCTTTTTTGCACAGCAGCAGTTTTGAGAAGCTTTGAAATATAAAAATTATTTTTCATTAGGGAAGTTTGATTAATTTCTAATAAATTATTTACTTTCAAATTAAAGAATGTTGCCATTTACGTTTAAAGAGTGTAAGAAATGTTGCATTCCTTTTTAGAAAAGAAAGCAGCATAATTTTCAACAACTTTTCGCAGCACTTGCGGCCGTATTTCGCCGATAACTTTTCGAATTATGATTTCAAGGATCAATTGTTTGTGGTTTATCGACGTAGATAAGAGACTCAACTTAAACACAAATAAAATAATCCAATTGGGTTAAACAACACGATCTTGGTGGCCAATTAATTGGGACATCAAGTGAAATAGTTTTTTCATCAAAAGTTTCTTTGAGTAAATCAATTGTAGCTCCATCTGTATGGTATATGGCTTCGTCCTGTTGGAACCCTGGATCAACAAGATTAAGTTCACGCAATTGAGGTACGAAAAAAATTTCGGATCTTGTTCCTATACCGTTCGCCATTGACATAATATTCCGACCATCATTGTTTTTGAGGACATACAGGCCAATGACTCCGCCAGTCCATAGAGCGCTATAAATAGTCTCTTTCTGGAGATGTGAGTTTACATCGACAAAAGCTTGTGAATTGTCTTCATTCCAAATGCGGCAATTCTGCTTACTGACGTAACCACCCAACCAGAAATGGGCTTCATCGGAAAATAAAATTTTGAATGGATGAGTTTGACAAACAGAACAATTATTTTAATTAAAAATTACCACAATTTGCATGCGTTGCCCTGGTGTTAATGGATTCATAATCAAATTTCAAAGCAAAATAAACTTAAAGCAACTACCAGCTATTAAATGGTTGCTCAAGTAAATATGAAACAAACTTTAAATTCTGACGCTCTAAAAAAAACACGCTGTAGAAGGCTTTGCAATCAGCACAATTGCACTTCAAGCATTTCAACAGCCCACCTCTATTATTGAGAGCAGTCCTCTTCTTGCACACTGGCACACAACACCTTCTTTAAATCCTTATTTAACATATTAAATCATTCACACCTACACCCTGATTCTAAACAAGTCATCTCAAGCATGTTGTTGGTAATAGATTAGTAAAGGGTACACCCAATTTGAAACCGTCTTTCAAGTACTTAAAATTCGTCGAAGTCTCAAAACTACCAAACACACACTTGAAAAACGTAATGTCCTACGCATTCCTTTCGGTGCGTAGGACATGTCCCTGTTACTCATGGAGCGCTAAAAATGAAAACTAAGAAAAACATCTGTTGAGAAAAAAGAAAAACACTGTCAACGAAAATAAGTGTCACCGCCTGGAATATGAGATGGTGGAGGAGTCTCACTCCCGTTTGAAAATTAAAAATTCTTTCTTGTGTATCGTTTTTTTGTTTTTCTTTTTATTTTTATTTTTATTATTCGGTAGTCAGCCGTTCTTGTGCGGTTTAGTTCAGTGATGATTTACAACGACGCGTGACAGATTTACAAGTTGATTTTTGTTTAAATCCATTTATCATCGTAAATAATGATCGCTGGCTCGCTTGCTTTGGATGGAGGGTGTGCGATCACAGGGCACGCAAATGCCTGCTATTAGAGCAACAGTCTTAGGACTGACTGGATTGAAATAAATGCTGAAAAGACTTTGAAAGACTAGACACATGCAGGAAGATTATTAAACATGTAAATAAGTAAAATATGATTGTCTACTTAAAAGTGACAATTTTAAATTTATGTTTATAAACAGAATGTAACAAAACAAATAATTCATTATTTATGGCTACAGAAATTAGTTATGGAATTCGGGATTGGCAGTAAATTAATAATAAGAAAAAAGACTTGTTGGTGCTACCAATTCGATAGAATACAGCAATTATTGTTATTAATTTATTTAAATGGTTTTCTACTAGAAAAATAATTGTGTTGAACAGAAATAAAAAAAAAACTGCAAAATTAAATATTTCCAAGAATGTTGTAAAGAGCCTGTTTTATTTTTTTCTAAAATAAATCAAACTTCCCAACCGTCTCGCTTCTTTTGTTAAATTCAAACTTTGCAAGATATATTTTGTTTTAATTATAAAAGCAAATATTTTTGTGAAATTTTGTGTTACACGGTGTTCAGACATGCTTTCTTAACGGAGTCAATATTCACTAATTGTTTGCCGGTTACACATTCAAAGTGAAGTTAATTCAATTCTTTTATGACAATTAAGGAACGAAGTTGTTCATAATCAGGAGGACTCGAGTTCAAATCTTAGAAATTTTCTTAATTTACCAATTTTTATCTTCCCGCTAGGAAAGTTGAAAATTACACAAAAATTTACAGGTTAGTCTTTTCAACCCGTTTTGGAAAAAATTAGTTCTAATCAGATCTCCACTGTTTCAGATGCTGGGAAGTTTCCCTGACTAATTCTGAGAACCCGTGACTATATCTGCATGTATGTGCGCGTTTGTGTGTCTGTGTGCGTTTGTGTGTGTGTTTGGGTAAGTATGTGACCCGCTTATAATTTTTAAACGGCTTGACCGGTAGATTTAAAAAAAATCTCTAAAGAAAAATAACAAAAAAACCCATATTTAAAAGTGATTATTTTTATAACATCTTCTTAATTCTGGACATTAAAAGAGCATGTCGGTAACCGCAAATCGGGCGAAAATCCGTCAATCCTTTCGTGAGATATCGTGAATGAAAAAATTCGGAAAAAGTGATTTAAAAAAGAAATCACTTCTTGATTCTTTTATAAAAACCGAAAACTATATAAATCACCGAGCGAATCGTTTGATTTATTCAAAACTTATAGTGTTTAAAAATAACAGGGTTTTACCCGAAGAGCTCAAGAGAAAAGAACAGCATCACAAGCATCGCCAGAATAGTCTTGCGGGGATGGCCTCTAAGAGAAATCTTTTCCCTTCACAAAAAAGTGAAAGGGCTCGTCATTCCGTGTGCAATTTCTTCGATATTAATATGGCAGACCATAAAGCATTGTGGATCCTTATGAATACCGATGACGATTGAGCGATGCTCGTCTGTCCGTCTGTCTGTCCGTGAAATAGGTTTTCCCAAGCTCCCAGAAGAGCTAGAGACTTTGTTCTTGAACTTCAATAGAGTAGTGAAATTCAGTAAAATTCGATATACAGTTCCAGAGCTGGGAAGCTTTCTTCTATTTCTCGATGCAAAAGTAATACCAAAAACCAATTACTTTTTTGTTTTCTTGTAAATTGAAGCTCTTTCATGCTTTGGAAAGACTCAATTGTCTAATAAAAACAAAAAAAAAATAATATTTCCAGGGATGGGAAATTAAAAGTTTTTATTGGCACATTCAATATTTTTTAGTACATTTCATAACTAAAATGTTTAACAATTAAAAGTTTTTCTTAAATAAAATAGTTTTTTGCATTAAAATATTTAAATTTCGTCTCCAGGGCTGGGAAATGGTTTTATTTATTTCATTCATAAAAGTAACCAAAAAGGCACGTTGTTTGTTTTTTCTTTGACAACTAAAACTATTTTATAACTTGGAAAGAACAAAATTAATACTTAAAAATATATGTAACGCCACACGTACGTTTGTGTAGGGTATATAAGATTCGGTAAAGCCGATTATAGCACGTTTACTTGTTTTAGATAGTTTTGAAGCTTCAAGAACTCTATAAAGTAACTTAGTTTGCTCTATAGAAGAACGCTTTTGTAGCGGACTAGTGCCGTCCTCACAACCCTCGATGGGCACTATTTTCTGAAAGAAAATTCTTCTTTTCAAATGAATTTGTGCAACATTCTAAAGACATATTTACATAATAAATAAATCAGAGTGCTCTCAATAGAGCTATTCCGAGAATCAGTTGAATAACTTGTAATTGTTCGCTTAAACTAAAAAGTTCTGGGGCTTTTTTAACGTCCCTGGTTATATTTCAAACCGTTTCAGGAGAAGTTTGTATGAATTCCAGATTAAAGGCTAAAATGGTCAGGCTCTAAAAAGAACGCAGTATATTTTAACACGTACCTTCACACATGAGAGAAATAATTTTTGAGACCAGGCAGGTTTACGGTTTTGTAAAAATTTTTACGTTTGCCTTAACCTCAATATCAGGGAACAGTGCAGTGTGCCCTATTGAATAGTGCCTCAAATTAAAACTTTTTAGGAAAATTTCCTTTTAAAGGACACATCAAGTCTACAATATAAATTTAATTTTATAAAGCCTTAAATTCAATTAAAAAAGAAACAAATCATTATATATTTAAGTCACGGACTCATGCGTGAGACGAAAAATTGCGCACGTTGCACATCTCTAGCAGTGGTCTTCTTGAATAACATCTTAATACCCTTGACTTGAACCACAATAATGATGAAAATCTTTATAACAACAAAATTCTTATACTTCTTGCAACACACTTCTCGCCAGTCGCAAATCAGCTCCGAGTCAGGCAACATCAATAATCCTCGTTAGCAATTGTTTCTTATTATTTCTCATTATTGTGGTTCATGTCTGTGCCGCCAGATCACTGATCGTTAATTCTGTTTGGAGAGTTGTGCATCTCACTCGCTCTAGTTAATTTCTACATTATCTTTTTTCGGATTAATTTTACGTGGTTAACTACGTGAAGGCCACTTGTCATGTGAGGGCATAACTCGTGTACAGTCAGTCACACAAACGCAATAAAATATGATCTGAAGAACCCGTCGGCATTTGTGCACCTATATTTTGCAAAGTATTTTCAGTACTTCTTTTCAACAGTTTTATTTGTCAAAACAAATCAAGGACTGATCAAATTATTTGCTGGTTGTAAGATTTTTAGTGTGACAAACAAATAAAAAATAAAATAAATGAAGAAACAATTTTCAAAACTCATTTAATATTGATTAAAAGTCTATCACACTTTTAAGAGTAAACGTTTTCAATTAATTTTTTATCACTTCAACAACTTTTTTAATGAAACGAACTGTTTGTAATTTCAGTTCTTTAAAAAAAAAAATTGCCGAGGAATTATGTTTGGAATAAAGTCAAATTAAACAAAATTTACAAACTTTCAATTTAAAATTCTTTATTTTAAACATCTTATTATTTATATTATCCCAGCGATTGTTATTGAAATTTATTTAAAGTGTCTTTTCTTTCTTTGCAGGTAAGTCGTCTATCAAAGCAGACTTTAATTGAGGGAACTCTTTCTGCATGCTTAAGCGTAAGTCTCATTTAAAATATTTAAACATTTTTCAGTTTTAAAACAAAAAGCTTTGATTTTATTTAAGCTTTTATTCCATATTTGATGAATAGAAAAAACAATAGCGTTGAAATGACTGCATCTTGATTAGCTGCAGCAGTCGATCTTTTTATATAATTTTTCTTTATATTTTCGGACATTTGGGACGGAATATCGGCGATAACTTGAGGAATAACTTATTTCAAATTCGCTGAGCAGAAATAACCATCGGCGTAGTCCGACAAAATATAGGGGTGTCAAATCGCCTGATCTTGATGACCGACTGACGTCGCCAAAGCGTTACACTATGCGCTGTGAAAATCGTTAATGAAATAGAGGTAAAATTAGTGGTATTCTATAGCACCTTGTTTTTGAAACCAATTATTGTCTAGTTCATAGTGTTCAATTTTAAGTCTTAAAAGACGATTGGGCTCACGGTCCCATATGATTTTCTTTTAGCGAAAATGAAATGACACATTAAGACCAGAAGGCATATCAAAGAGTCAAAAGCTGTAGCCTTTTCACAATCACTTCTAAGTTCTCTGAGCCCCATGTGGACAATATCACTTGTTTTCCCGAACATCAAGATGGAAATGAGCCTGCTTCCGCACGGATTTTGCCACAAATCTATTTATAAGAGTGCTGCAGCGCAAGTTGTGCAGTCTTGTCTGAACGAAATCTCTCTACTTTTTAGTCGACAACATTTTGAAAACAAAAATTACTCAATAGCTCTCGTTCTTGTTCTTAATTAAATTAGGATCGATGATGCCGCCATCGTGTAAACCACAACAAACCCCACTTGCTTTTCATTGGGATTCTTTAACGGCTTTAGGATTATCTTCAGTTGTTTTCCAAAACGATTTTTTAAAGACTTTGGACAAGAAATGAGCTTCATCACTAAACACAATTCTCTAATAAAAATACTCAACTTCGGTGAGTTCCCAATAAACGAAATTAGCAAAAATGCAACGTCAGCGATAGTCGAGTGGCTTAAAATTTTTCACGGGACAAAAGAGGCAAAAACCAAAAATTTTAGAACGATGACGGCTCTTAACACAATATCAGTACCATCTTTCTTTATGTTGTTGGTGTTTTTTTAACTGATGACAGTAAAAATAGTTCGAAAACGATCACTAAATTCAGCAGTTCTTTGAAATTTGTTTTTCCAAAATTGTTTTAAGAATTTAAATTGATCAGAAACTGCTTGTTGGCCATCAAATAGACGAAGTGCTGTATGAATTTCCCCAAAAGATTTTTAAAGAAAATGTTTACGATTGGAAGGCGTGGCCATGGTGTTAAACCATTCAAGATGACTTTCAACGGCTACTGAATAGAAATGCCAACAGAGTTTGACAGTTTCAGCCGTAGTTCTTGATATCGATGATCCTGCTGTTAAAAAACACGCTATAGAAAACTGATGAAAGAAACTATGGACCATCGAGGTTATTCAGCGAAAGGGAGCCAACTTGGATCTCAAATGATTTTTACTACTTATAATCCTATTGGTGAGTCTCTTTGCTTTAGAAAAAATCACTGCCAAAGACGAACAGCGGCCTTCAACATCGACAAATTCACAGAAACTTCTAGCAGAAAGCATGCAATTTCTCAGTCCTTTTCCTCAGACCCCAACCAAACGTTACGTTCCACGCAGGTTTGATAGCGAAAGATAACCTACTTCGCAGATGTCCTTACTTTAGAAAGAAGTCAGTTTCTGAAATAGCTGCCTCCTCGTAAGCGAGAGAGGAGGCTTCTACTTTTATATCAGTGCTGGTTTCCTTCAATAGATTCCAAGAATTTGCTTCAGCAAAGGAGTTCTGTAATTTCTGCTGGGATAAACCAAATAATCTTTCCTCTATTAACAATTGTTATACCGTGTTCAGACATACCCCTTAATTGTGCAATTAGGAAATTTTTCGCAATTAAAGCCTTAATTGACCACAATTTATCATACAATAAGTAAATGAAGAAATTGAGCAATTAGTTGTTAATTGTCTCACTAATTGCGTAAAACTCGAATTGCAATCCTGGTTATAAGTGTGTTTATTAAGAACTGTGTTCCGAGAGTTTAAACATTTCCCATAATGGCGATTTAAATAAAATAAACCGAATTTTCAAACAGACTGAACTCCAATAAATAAATAAATAAACAAAAACGAAATGCCATTGAAGAAGGTGAGCTTCGAGTTGCATTTTGCTGGGAGCAATAGCAACTTTGTAAGATTGTCAAGTTTTCCTTTTCCTTATATATAAGCACTGATAATTTTGAATCAAGAATCGCTCCAAGAATCTAAGAGCTCCATATTTCTATTATATGCGAGTAAAATTTCTTTGAAACCAAAATTTGGATTTATTTTTAAAATCTACAAACACGAATATTCACGACACAAATAAAAACAATGTTTTTTCAGCTGTCAAATGATAATTGAGTCAGCTAAATTGAGTATGTGTGAACGAACAGTAGATTTAATTGCACAATCAAAATTAAATTGACTCAATTAAAAATGCATGTCTGAACACGGTATTAGTAAACGCTCGAAAAATCTGGAAACTTGAAAAAATTAATATTGAAGAATATAGAAATAGGGAAGCAAAAATGTCCAATAAAAAGTCCCGTCTATATAGTATTTCTCCAAAGCGATCGTGTACAGGTAGAAGTGCCACAAATTCTATATAAAAATATTCACTCCTCTTCAACTTCAAATATTTTTGTAACTTGTTTCCATTCAGTATATAAAAAGTTTTTTTTTTTTTTGTTTCTACAATCAGCTTTTCTTTTAGTTGCTTGTGGAAACCATTCAATTAAATTGCATTTTGCACAATTTCTACATCATTAAACACATTTTTTTTTGCTTCTTCTTTAATTGATAATTATTTTGTTTGCAGGATGTTGAAAGAAATACAATCATTTCAGAGGCTGCTTTCTGTTTATATTTCAATTTATATTTTTCTTTTCTCTCTTGTGGTACATGAAAGTGCTGTGGCATTTGTGGTAAAACGACATCATTTTCATATTAAAATTGATGTAAAAATAATTTTATATGAATTTTTTTTATGTTTTTAAATATATCAGACATTTTTGTTATAACATTTCTTAACGGCAAAATGGTTTTGCCATAGACTATTGAGAAGAAATGCATAGAATATATTGTGCTGAAATAATTTAAAGATGTTTATAAATTTTAGGGTATTCAGTTGTGAACAACGTGAAATAAAAGGACTTTCCTTGTAAAATTCAGAAGATCAAACAATAGGAATATACGTGATCGTGCTTCGCTCTTTATTCATGCTTCCCACCCTAATCAAGAGGGCATCGCCTTGCCACGCCTTCAAGAGCGAGTGAAATAGATCCGTGTTGAGTCTACTGGAGAACCCCCGACACTATTTTTCAATAATATTTATTATTTTGCTTAATTATTTTAATTCAATTTTGAACTCTTTAATTCGATCTTCTTAAGAAGCATTTTTCATAGCTCTTTATTTTATTATATTCCTGGCAGGAACTGACTGTTGTACCAGTTTCAAAATATGGTGCACTCTTGTTCTAATTGGCCTTAATAAATATTCAAAATATTTCAAATACATATTAACACAACATAAAACAAATTTCTCATGTACCACGACAACAAGTCAATTCTAATTTAGAAAATTGCAAAATGACAACCAGCAAAAACTCATTAAAATAATTGGACCGATATTTTAGTAGTTGTTCAAGCAGCTCGAGAAAAAAATATTTGGCAGCTAAATATTATTAAAACATAACTCAACACTTAGGAGCTCATTAATTTATAATTATTATTATTATTTTTCTTTCTTTTTCAAATAAATACCACAAACAATTTTGTAATTTTGTTAGCTGTTGCGGGTGTAGTTGGTGTTCAGCAGTCAAGTGCACACCGCTACAAATGGCAGGTAGAATGAAACACATATAATTTTTTTATGTATCGACAGGGCGTTTGTTTGACATTTAGAAAATCATATATAAATTGCTATTATTTTGGTGTGAAATATAATAAAATTTAAGCTATAAAAATTACTTATCCCAAAGAGATGGAGATCGTGATATAAATGCTACAAGTGAAGAGTATCGGAATTGATTTTCATTATTTACACCGCGAATAAAAATAGGGAATATCTTTTAGAGATCGCTTATAAATCACTTGAGTAACGTCAACCAACGTTTTTGGCCCCTCCAGAAGTCCTACTGACATTTTCTTAAATAATATTTTAAGGAAAATGTTATTCTTCTTTTTTTACCAGAAAAGTTCTTAATCACAAAAAATATTTTGTGCTTATAAACTGCTTATAAGAAAATTTATGATCGAAAGGAGAACTAAAAATCTTCCCGTTCCAGCTTTACTTTGTAAAATTTATATAAAATTGCAGTTTTTTCAAGTAGTTTTTATAACTTTTTCCCTCTTTAATTTTAATTTCGTGCTGATTCTTTTTCCCAAAATCTTATTAAAAAATTTAAAGTGATCAATTGAGGGATTTTAACTAATTTTTATTCCCATTTCACTAGGTTTAATATAGATCATCAGGGAACCTTTGTCCAACATTGCTTAGAATAATTAATCAAACTTTCCCTTGTACGCGCTTTTCCCTCCCCCTTGTATCCGCGCCTGGTCGTAGATGGTCTCTGTTAAGATTTAGGATTCCATTGAACGTTAAACGACGCATCAATAATATATTCTGTCTTAGAGCTATAGAAGAAAGCCAGGAGTTATTGAATTCAAAATCTCATAGCCTGTGATTTGGATATAGACAATCTATTAATTTCGATCTGGGTTCTGATCTCACAGATGCAGTGGACAAATCCTTCCTTATATATTTCACGAAGGGCCACTTCAACCAGATACCCAGTAAATGGAAAACCTATTTCCTATTTAAAGTTTTTCTAATGACGCAAAAGACTCTTAAATAAACTTTAAGGTGGACCAAAAGAAGTTAGCCGGTGTGCTTTGGAATTCAAAATATCGATTGCAGCTTGTGCTGTGTGTGACGTTGCTCCATCCTATTTGAAGCACATGTCCTCCAGTCCTAATCCGTTCAATAGCGGTAGAAAAAACTCGGTTAACATGGTCCTACAGCGCGCACCGTCCACTGTTATCGTGTCCTTCAAATAAAAAAATGGCCCGATGACTCCTGCAGCGTAAACAGCACACCATGCAGTCACTCCTCGTGTATCACTCGTGGACTTTTGGTGGCCCAGCAGCTTAATAGTTTTGCTTGTTCACGTACCCGCGGTGGTGAAAATTAGCCTCATCGCTCATTATGATTTTGGACGAAAAATCTTCCACTTCGTGCCCGGGATTGAGGATGGCTTGGGTGTAAGTTACACGGGTTTGGCTGTCGACAGGTGCAGCTGATGTTCGGACTGGACTTTGTATGGGAACATGCGCAGGTTTTTGACCGAAATTCGCCTCATGGACGACCGACTGATGGCTAATTGCAAGGCTCGGCGTCTGGTCGATGTTTCTGGCGACAGCTCGAAATCATCGGCAACACCGGCAACACTCTCGGCAGACGGAATTCGCGCTGCGCCAACAGCAGAGCCGAATTGTTTAGCAAAAAAATAGACATGATTATTCCGCGTTCTCGGGGAGTGTAACGCTCCATGGTTTGTTCACTGGCATTCTACATCTGACTAGTTCACAAATGTCAAAACAGATTTGACATTGGCCGCCATTTGCAAGACTAAAACCATCTTCTTTAGGCGCGCCTTGTAGTAATTGGAATTACCATGAAATGAGGGACTTTAAAGATGACGAACTACTGGATAGAAACTGGTAACTGAAAACGTTCCTTTGACTAATAAACAACATGTCCGGAAATAATTATTATTTAAGAGTTTGCCAAACTGATTGATTGATGCTCGAACGAAACATCGCTTGTTTCTAAAGAAACTCTAAAAAAATTAATAAAGAACGTAATAAATAATTTTATAACAACTTATCAAAAACTTTTTGTTACTCTAGCGTGTTTCCACAGCAGGTTCATCACCTCGTCGCCTCTAAATGCACGCACCCATACACACTCTCAGTGAGTTCCTAAAAACTGCCATCAAATCACTGAAATTATGTAAATTGTCATTTCACTGCTGATCATGTCAAAATAAACACATGCAGCAGCAGCAGCAGCACCAGCAACTCTACAATATTCTTCTGATCTTTAATTTTTGTTTGCAGTAAATCTCATAAATTCCCATCGAAAAAATGTTTTCAATCTATTATTTCTAATTTTATTACCTCGAAAGTATGTTAAGTATGTTGGGACAAGATTTATGCCGTCATAATACCACAAATTTGTTTGGATATACAAATCTTATGGGGAAAAGGAGGAAAATCAGTGTGTAGTTTTTAAATAACACTGTGCAACAAAATTATATGTTTATATTTTTTTTAAATAACATCATTCATAGCACAGTTTCTGTTAGAGGTTACAAAAATTTTAGATGATTCGGCTTTATGGCAGTTTATGTCTTTAACTTATTTGCTTAGCAGTGTGACCATATTAGTTTTTTTTTTTTGGAATCTTTAATTAGTTCTATTACTAGTTCTTTTCTAGTTCTATTACTAGTTCTATTTAAGGGAAAGAAAAATAAATATATATCGACTACTTAGAAGATTCTATTAGGGATTGTGTTTTATTTGTTAAACTTTTTTTAAGTTAAATTAATAACATCGACAAAATATTTTCTCAATATATTAAAATTCTAGTTTCATTTAAAGTGGAATAATTTAAATATAATTTTAAAGTCAGCAAACAAGCCGAACGGATCAGTATTGAATTCGATCTCTCATCAGTGTTATTTTTTAAATTTTTCCACTTTTGAAGGTGAATTGATGATGTTCTTCGGCTCGTGGTATGGCCTTGCGAAAATTGCCGACCTAAAATAGTTCGTTATCGTACGGATAAAGCGCTTTGGATTGCCATGAATTTTCCCTCCATCCATCATATTGAAAAAAAAAAGTCCCAAAGACATCTCCAGGAAATTATGTGCACCAAACAGCAGCGTGATCATTTTAAAAATTTTAAAACGCACTAAAACGGAGTGGAATACGCGGCATTTAGCAAGAAAAACGCCCTATTTTTAGAGCTTCTCTTGCACTTTTTTTACAGAATAAATTTGTCATAAAAATATAGCATTTTTGTATTAAAAACATGACAATGAAACAGGATAAATTGCAGTTCTTGATAAGGATAGAAATTTTTACCTAAATTGCATTGAGATTTCGAACGATATCGAATGCGATAATTTGGCCAGTTTTTTATGATTTAGGATTCTTAATAAAATAAATAAAATTTTAGCAGAAATAAAAGAGTCTGAACACTTGTTTTCCATTAATTTGTAATAGAAATTGTTTCCTTTCACAAATTCAACAGCTTTTAATAGAAAGGATTTAACAAAATTATTCTATTATAATAATTATTGAAAAATGATTTTCTATCAGAAGTTTAAATACTTCGTGTTAATAATACAACACTAAAACAGACTTTTATAATAAAAATAAAAAATTACCTCAAACCTCATGACAACTACAATTGGAGTCGGACAAAAGCCAACCAATTGCAGAATGAAATTAAAACGTAAGAAAACAATAAAAAGGCAGAAGTGATCTGTGAGTTGTTGTTAAGACTTTGATGTTTTTAGACTTCTCACTTACTAAAGTGGAAGTTTGAAAAAATATCTTTAGTAATTCTAAGAAATTTTGGGCTAAAGTTCCCTGATGATCTGCATTAGACCCAGTGAAATGGGCCTAAGAATTACTTAAAAGCCCTCAATTGATCACTTTGAATTTTTAATAAGATTTTGGGAAAAAGAATCAGCACGAAATTAAAATTGAAGAGGTCATGACTTGTTGTTCTTGTAGTGGTCTGTGAAAGTAATTGGAAAAAGTTTGCGCTGTTAAATGAAATGTTATTGAATCAGTTGTATTTTATTGCACAAATTTTATTTTCTCACACTAAAAATATGTGTTGAGTTTTGTTTGGTGCCATCATAAATTAAATAATCAATCAGTTTATTTATAATATTTGATATGACGAGACTACATTTGCAAAAAGTAATAAAGAAACGAAAGCGAAATTTGAACTTCCAAATGAAGGAGTCATTCTGGCTACTCATCGTTTGAGTTTCTGAACGATAGGGGGGGATGGGGAGGGAAATTTGGTACACAACTGCTGGCACGGATTACAAAGATTTTCATTCTGTTTAAGAATTTTGAAAGGAGATCTCTTTCACTTTATAGTGGAACCAAAATATAAAAGTTCAAGCTGCCGTAACATGTACGTTTTTATATTGGCCCGTTTACGCGCAACAGTTTTTTCATATTTACAGATATT
The DNA here is from genome assembly GCA_963675445.1 of Linnaemya vulpina. NCBI lineage: Eukaryota > Metazoa > Arthropoda > Insecta > Diptera > Tachinidae > Linnaemya > Linnaemya vulpina. Next base: position 43,860,613 of record OY776277.1, read on the forward strand.
TTTTTATATTACTTGTGTAGTCCAGTGTAGTGTGTTTAGTATTCGCTAAAATACAACATGAATTTGCTTATCAATGAGCCATTTGAATCATTAAAAGCAAATTGATTTTGTGGTTGAAACTAACAAACGGGTGATAAATTAATTAAAATAAACTTATAAAAAGAAAATAGCGGGTATATTTTTAGCTGCTTAAAATTGTAGAACGAGGAAAATATATTTCTGAAAGGGTTTTTTCATAGTCTTTTAAGTAATTCAGAGTTATTAAACAGTGCGCACGAGGAGGCCAGTGAACAGAGTTTATTCCGAAAATAAAGTTGCCCTAAAAATTATGTTGCAATGAATCGATTGTTAAGTGCGCCTTAAGACAAGTTGCGTGGTCTTGTTGCTGAAAAATTTCGTTGATGTTTGTCTGATTGCTTTTGGGAGCAAACTTTTAGTCAACCTGGCCCAATAATTCTGCCAGAATGTAAACCACTTTAAATATCTAATTACTTTCAGTAGACGCAGTAATGACTTATTAGCGTGTTCAGAACTGTCTCCGTTCCAAATATAGAAGTTTTGCTTATTGAGGAAGCCTTTTGAGTAGAGGTGAGTTTGATCACTGAATACTCATCTTCAGCCAGGTCCAAATGAGTCCAATCAACAAAAAATGCGCGTCAAATATTCCATGAGGGGTATTTTTTTTTCGAAGGACACAAAAGGTCAACAAGTGGATAAAGACCACTAATCGAAAGTTCGGAGTCTTCTTCAATACTTCGATATACAACGATAATATTCGCTACGCATGTCCGCTTTTCTTGTTAATTGAATTTGCATTAAGAAAAGTGACTAAATTATTAATAACTCGCGATTAAATTATCAAAAACTAAACGAATTGTCCTTAAAATGGACGAAGTCCACTGTGGACTTTGCGAAGAGATCAATCTTCTTAGTATTTGTATGGCTGTTTAACTTTCGTAGCTGCTAAACTAAAGTCATCGTTACCGATATTTCTCTTCCAACTAAAAAAAAAAACACCCGTTACTTGCTGCTTCCATACCCATTGAAATGTATCATGAAAAGAAAATTAAGGGAAATACAATTAATTCACGCTTCCTTAACCAGCGGCATAAAACTGTTCATAAAACTCAAGACATTTAATGAGAATTCTTTAAGGGGAGACGATTTTATTTGATGACTTTTATCTCTGTCATACAAAATAGATTGTTTTTTATGCAAGCGGCACCGCTGAATTCCCATATGAGTGAGTAGAGATGCTGCATATGTGGCATGCAACGAGCCTCGAAAAACAAGTACAACGCAAGTCTTTAATTCCATTTCTTTGGTCGCTCATCTTTTTCTCATTGTGGATAAGAAGGCGTCTAAATAATTAATTTGTAATAAATGTTGTAAATATTTGATGTTGCCATTAATTACGGTGTTATTTCGATGGGGCAATTTGTATATGAACGCTGAACACACAAACAAACGCACACACACATACTCACGAATACAAATCTCTTTTACAACTGCTAATCACATGGGAATTGCACCGCTTTAATTGGATTTAGATCTTTTTGTTTGCTTGGCAATGAGGTGTAAAGAGGTTAAAGAAGTTTAGTTGTATTTTAATGGCCACAGAAAGGGAATGGAATGGCAGGGAATGCTCAATGCGCTGATAGTTTAGGACCGTAGTTTTTTTGTTAATGAATATTTATTAAGCAACTTAAAGAGCGTTCGAAAATGTTTTAAACTATTTAAAAGGGCAAGAACTAGACAATAACCATGTTTGCACCTGTTTTGACTCTCAAAACATAAACATGTGAATTGGCCTTCACGCTACACATTTGTAAAGCAGTTTCCGGTTTTAGTACACATTTTGTTCAATAAACTTAATCGCAATAAATTAAATTTCTCAAAGAAACACAAGCATTTGTTGTATGTTATATTCTTCTCCTTTTATAACGCCTCATTGACAAACTGTACTTGTGCCGTTTTTGTATACAAAAATTAGGAATTTTTCCCTGCCCACGAAAATAGAAATTCTATTATATTTCGCAAGAGAATATTTCAAAATTATGAAAAGTTTAATAGATGCTTAGAAATCTTCTTATACCGTGTTCCGACATACACGTTAATTGCGCAATTAGGACATTTTTTTCAATTAAGGTCTTAATTAACCACAATTTATCATACAATAAGTCAATTAAGAAATTGAGCAATTAGTAGTTAATTGTATGACTAATTGCGTAAAAGTAGAATTGCAACCCTGGTCATAAATTTATTAAGAACTCTCTTCAGTGAGTAGAAAAATTTCCGAGCCAAATGTCGAAAAATATAAACAAAATAAATTTAACTGAATAAATAAACAAAAACGAAATGGCTGGTGAAGAAGGTTACCTTTGAGTTGCATTTTGCTGAAAGAAATAGCAACTTTGTAAGATTGTCAAGTTTTCCTTTTCCTTATATATAAGCACTGATAATTTTGAATCAAGAATCGCTCCAAGAATCTAAGAGCTCCATATTTCTATTATATGCAAGTAAAATTTCTTTGAAATCAAAATTTGGATTTATTTTTAAAATCTACAAACGCGAATATTCACGACACAAATAAAAACAATGTTTTTTCAGCTGTCAAATGATAATTGAGTCAGCTAAATTGAGTATGTGTGAATACTAGATTTAATTGCACAATTAAAATTAAATTGACTCAATTGAAAATGCATGTCTGAACACAGTATTGCTGCATATAAAACTCTGTGCATTCTTTCAACATTGACAGATGTTTCTAATATAAAACTTGGCAGCACTTAACTTGCCGCGGACAAAAAGAGGCAAAAAGAAAGTTGCATTTCATACAGTCTACTTAAAACCATTTCAAAAGTGGTTTAAAATTGGTTTTAACAAAATCAATTATTTTATATGAAAATATCATGTTTTAAATGTTGGTTTTAACGTTAAAACCAGAATTTATTAAAACCATGTCAGTGTGTAAATAGAATAAGTTTTCCTTTTATATATAATAAACATATTGAATCAAGCGATTTCCAATAAAAAAAAATATCTTCAACCTGTTTAATTAAAACTTTTTATATACTGAGACTATTAAAAAAGAAAAACTGAAGCAAAATTCGAGCTTACAATTGAAACGCTAAATATTTAAGCCCAGATTCACACGAGGCAATTTTCGGTACCCATTTTTGAAGAGTTTAACCAACGAATATCGGAATCAAGATATTAAAAATCAAATCTACGCGAATGGCAACGACAGCGAGGCGAATCGAATTGTCCTAAATTTAAATAAGCAGCGCAAATCGAGGATGTAAAAATTGGTTCGACGTAAATCGAGGCCTTAGTATAGTTGCATGCGGCAAGAACGTGCCTGTTTTTTGGACCTTCTTTGGTTTGCAAAGAGAGATCAGCAACTGGACGATCATCAAAAGACTGAGTCACGAGTCACACAATATGCCCCTTCGCGACTTTATTGCGTGAAAAGATTCCAGAACGCGTAATTTTTTATTTTAGCAACCGAAACTTGTTGCCCAGCAGCGCTATCAAGTTGGCGCTTTTCGCACTGTTTTAGTGCTTTTCCAATTTATAGACGTAAATATTTTTAAAGTTAGCGCTCAGTGGGGCTTAAAATTATTGTGGGTCCTCTTTCGGTTGTTTTCGTTTTAGTTTAATTAAGTTGTAAACAGAACCGGTCCACCCAAGAGGCCGATTTCACAAGGAAAGTTTGCTTGGACAAAGTAGTTTCGATGTTTTTTCAAAAGGTCTTTCGATTCATAATAAACAGGTGGCCACGAAAAATTATGTGATGAGGGAAACCCATCGCTGTCTGTAATCACACTGCGTTCGCTTGCATATGAGGAAGTGGCGATACTATTTCTTCCAAATGAAATTGAACATGTTCAGCTCAGTGATTTTTCTTTATAAAATTATGCGCTTTCTTGTTGAGATTTAAAAGATGACAACTCCGGTCGTGCGATTTGGTGCAGCCTGTCTGTTCTATGGGAATATTTTTCTAGCCTGGGCAGTTGTAAGCCAACATTTGTTAAGTTGTTGGCCGAAATGAGCGAGACCACCTCAAACTGACCGCCTGCTAGAAGTACTCTGGAGATGGTCATCTACATATAAAATTCTACTTGCACACTGGCAATGTTCAAGCAAAATAATGGAATAAAATTTTAATAAATTTTGAAATCTACTTTTAGCACCGAAGAAGGGTCATGTGTAAAACGTATTGTTTTTTATTTTATTTTTATTCATTTAATTTGTTTTATTAAATCATTATTAAATGAAAACTAATTGTGAAATCTACTTTCACCATTTAAGCCATTTGTCAACTCCATTTGAATCATTAAAATAGTTTTAATGCCAAAACAAATTATTCAAAAACTTAACTGAGCATAAAATTTACACATTCAATTATTCACAATTTACAAACCGCACACAAGAATGCCAGCAGCGAAATCTGCAGACGCCAGATAAAAACGGAAAGCACAAAGCCACACACACACACACACACACACACGTACCAACATGCAAAGAAGTTTGTAGCGGCAACCTGTCTTTGATCTTGTCAAAAAAGGCGTAAATAAATCGCTCAATTATGAAATATTAACCGATCCCCGAATGCCACAAAGCAACAGGGACAAGTAAATATGACGCCTAGAAGGCACTTCTACCACTTCCTTGGCCTGAGGACTCTCGCTTACAGCTCCCAAGGGAACCTTGAGCATTCATTTCGTTTCGTACGAGTATTTTTAATTTGTGGCACCGCGCTGGTTAATGGAGAATGTCACTAATTGGAAATTGTCTTGTTCATCTTGATTCTTTTACTTTTTATGTGTGTGGAAATGTTTTTTAGTTTTTTTTTATATTTTCTGAGGCAGCGTTTGATGGAAAATGAAATGAATGGCAGCTATTCCTACATGACAATTTGTATTTATTTGTTGAATTGTGATTTTGGTTGGCGGTAGATGGAATTAATTGAAAAGATTTTTTATTTTTTTGGAAAAACACAACACCCGCAGCAGCACGCTGATGTACAGAAAAACTATAAATATCAGTTGGAATTGGAGGGACAGACAAGCAGAGGCTGTAATGAAAATTACAAGAGTAAAACACGTGGTAAATGTAGCTAAAAATGTGTTGTATCAGTACACCATTTCCAGGGGTAAGAAGATAAATACATTTCCTTTTAAAATTTAATAAACTTTCAATAAATTTATTTGAAATGGCAGCTGCAGATCAGGGATTTCGTTAAATATATCAAAAGTGCAGGTACAGTAGAAATAATTTTTAATTTTTAGAAACGATTGGATTCGGTTTTCTAACCTCCCGCTAGGAAAATTGGATTCTTTAAAAAATCGGGATGTTGTACCTCGTTTTGAAGAAATCGAGATCTCATCAGATCTCCATGTTTTTGAGGCCTGACTAATTCTGTGTTTGTGTTCATGTGTGTGTGTGTGTGTGTATGTGCTTAGATTTCCTGTAAATTTTAATCGATTCGAAACGGTAGATTTCAAGAAATCAAAAAAGAAATTTAGAAAAAAGCTTTTTCCAAAGAGTTTTTCTTAGAATAAATTTTGGACCGCTTCATCGATCGATTCCAGAAAATAACCACCTCTTGATATTCAAAAAATTACCTTGATAAAAATCGATTAACCTTTCCTTGAAACATCGTGAAAAAATTGGAAAAAGTGGTGTTTTAAAAGCTCGGAAATTATATACCTGATCAGTTAGTGTTCTCAGTTCATTAATGGTGATCGAAAACTCCAGCTTTTAGCTCAAACAGCTCAAAAATATAAGATAACACAAAAACCAGGTTGCGATAGTCTTGCGGTTGAAATTAATGGGAAGTTATAGGGATCGCCTTTAAGATCAGACGTTTTTCATATATTTCATTTTGAAAGTAACGAAAAACAGTTATTTTTATTCAACAAAAAAAAAACAGTACGGTATTGAATTAGTTGCACAAGATAAGCGACTAGTCTCTGGAGTAATCGATTAATTATTATCCAACAGATAATGTGAATAATATGTGAATAATATCACAATACAGTCCAGGTAATGCCGTCACCTCTGGATAAAAATTATAAATCCAATCTTAGCAACTCCCCCAGCACTTCATCAAAAAGACACACGAAGGGTAGCCTGCTAAAACATCACCTGCATAATTATATGCAACATGCGATTAAAGAAACTGAAACGAAATAGAATAACAACGAAGCTGGACGTATGACAACAACCTTTGGCACACGATAAAGGGAACGAGCATCCTTTAAGCTGAGAGCAGCAAATCGTGCTAGTAGATGTTTTGTGGAAACCAGGATATCCTGAAAGGACATTTACCATTTAGGCTGTACTTAAACTGGATTGAAAATAAAACAATTGGTTTTCTCTCAGCTCCTGGAGAATTCGAAAACAATTTATGACAGATAATATCCAATGACGGAGTCCTTTTCTTTGTTTTCTCTATACAAAAACAAGGCCTCATCGCCAAGCATAGTTTTGTGATAAGACATCGGATGGATTTAAAACTGTTCCTGACCCAAATCAGTTAGGGAACAACCATGTGATGGTGTGGTGTTCTTGAATGTTCTTTCACACTTCCCTTTTCAGTACACACTTCTTCGATTTGCTGGTGTTATTTTATCTTTTAAAGAATATATCTGACGAGATCTATAGACAAGAAGGGACTTTTTAAAATTCAAAAGGTAAAGGGGTATAAGAAAGGGAAAAAAGGATAAAATCTTAAATGTTATATCTCGGAAACTGCAATCGATTAACTCAAAACTTCGAAATGATGTTCAAAAATAATTTGAGACAAATTCTAAATGCACGCAAATAATGCCCGAAAGTTTGGCACTTTTTTGGCTACGTCCCATTAGGGGATAATAATAAATTTTGTACTTTTTTGCTGTCCATCTGCTAAATAATAGTACACAAAAGAAAATATGTAAGTGTGTTTTATTATTAAAGAAAATCGGAAATTCGTTTTGGTACCTGTTTAAACTTCGCTATTATAAAAGGGTAAAATTGTACCCCTTCTAGGTACTTTTTTTTTTTGTTAATAGTAAAGGACATGTGTGCATAATTCTCAAAAAAGTATTGATTCCGCCCCTCTCGGTAGAACTAAAATGGAATTTTCGAAATTCAATTACGAAGGGGGCCCATATGGGTAGAATCGGTAGCATTTTATCTCGGAAACTACGATAAATGGACTGGTAATTTCAAAAGCATGTAAATTTTGCTTAACAATAATTTGATAGGTGTATGGTACTTATATTATAATTGTACCTTTAGGCAGAAAATTGTTAATATGGTACTTTTTCTTTACAGGCTAAAGATCTTCTAAAATTTAGAACCCAAACTATAGCATTGATAAGATAACTTTTTAGCGCGTTGTAATCCTTTAAAAAAAAATTTTTTATATATCTAGACTCTCTGTAAGAACTCCCAATTACAAGGGGCAAAAGTGTACCTTTCTGTGGTACTTTTTTTAATTAGACTTAAGATTACTTAATTAAAAAGTGCTTTCATAAGGACGTGAAGTAGTTTGAGGGCTACTAATAAGTATGTAGGTTAGGTTAGGTTATTAGGCCCATTGTCGAGACAATGCGCTTGGGTCCGTTCATTCGGCCCCGTTGTGATACTCTCAAGCAGAAGGACTACTTCTGAGTTGTTCTCTGCCACAATAATTATGTAACAGTTGCAACAAATCTCCGATTACTAAAATTGTTTACAGAATACTGGCCTAAGTCGAGCAGTTTATGCAAAACCGGAAGTTTAAATAAAAATAGCAGTATTCTTAAGTTAAATTACTTCCGGTTAATAATTCATAAACCACATTCTAAGATTCTTAATAATCAACTGCCGCAATTCCACTTATTAAAAGAATAAAAAACTTAATATATTTTATTTTTATGAATTCACTCTGAAAACAGTGCAAATTCCGATTTTCCCAAAGATGAAACAATTTATTACCCTCTCGTCGGTTTGACATTTTGACACAATATTTGTTGTGTGTGTTTTCTGCATGTTTTATAAGGGATTGAAGGCAGATTATTTTATGGCTGTAATTTTGTTGATGCATTCTCATGTATGGAATCGTTTGGAATATGGGACTGTGCATGTTACAAGAGGCCGACCGGCCGCCTTTGACGCTCGGCACTCATCGCTGGCAGCTAATTAGATTATTTGTCAATTTGAGTGGCGATATTTATATCAACTTGTTTGTGTAAGAATTATGTGTTTTTAGTTTTACCACATAAACTGTTGCTGGTTCTTGTGTTGTACATCTGTGATTCAACACCCCCCTCTCATGCTCAGATCTCCTTCGCTACTTGTGTTTGTTTATTATGTTTCGAACGGAAAGAAAAATATCTTAAGACATTTGATGCTCCATTGAAATCGCTGACATTTTTCTTATTAACTTCAACTAATACTTCGGTGTTGACTCGATACATTTCGTAGTTGCATACAAACTCATTTCCATTGGAATTGATATAAATTGAGTGCTGCAGAAGTAAAAAGGGCAAGTTTAGTTTTAATTAGATTTTCAAATTAAATGTGCTACAAATAAGTGATTACATTCGTTTAGTTTGTTTGCTTAGAGTGGAGTGTTGTTGTTTGTGTTGGTTATTTGTTGACAAAAATAATATTTCGTTAGTAAATAACTCCCACATAATACTGATCATTTTAGGAACTCTGATATATGACTTTCTAAACGTTTACAAAATAAGATTAAAGAATATGAAAATTGTCTTGAGTTTTTCTCAGAATCTCAGCGACCATAAACAGACTTCTCTGTGTCAACATTCAGGCAGCTTCAAGAGGGAATTGAAAAGCGTACAGGTGTGAAACTGGACCTATAAAACGAAATGTAGGGAAAACAAATCCGAATCTTATATACCCTTCACCAACGAACGTCTGGCGTTACATGTATTTTCAAGTGCCAATTTTGTTCTTTCCAAGTTATAAAATAGTTGCCTCTTTGGTTATTTCTGTGAATGACAAAAATCAATTTCCCAGCCCTGGAGACGAAATTTAAATATTTTAATGCAAACCTTCATGATGTATAAAGCGGTTTTATTTCATAAAAACTTAAAATTGTTAAATATTTTAGTTTTTAAATGTACTACAAAATACTGAATGTGCCATAAAAAACTTTTGATTTCCCATCCCTGAGAAAAAAATCATTTTTTTTAGTTTTTAATAGAGGCCTCAATTCCCAAAGCATGAAATATGTTCAATTTACAAACAAACCAAATAATAATTGGTTTTTGGTATTGATTTTGCGTCGAGAAATCAGTGCAAGTTTCCCAGCTCTGGAACCGTCTATCAGATTTGTATACAAAAATGTGAAAGGGTATATTTAGGTTTGTCATTCCGTGTGTAATTTCTTCGATATTAATATGGGAGACCATAAAGCATATATATTCTGGATCCTTATGAATAGCGATGACGATTGAGCGATGTCCGTCTGTCCGTCTGTCTGTACGTGAAATCGGTTTTCCCAAGCCCCCAGAAGAGCTAGAGATTCATTCTTCGACTGATCGATTGGAAGTGAGCTAACTTAGAGTGGTATTGAAATTCAGAAAAATCGGAAGGACGGTTCCAGAGCTGAGAAAAAATGTACACCAAAAACCGATTATTTTTTGTTTATTTGAAAATTGAACCTATTTCATGCTTTGGGACCCCTAAATTGTCCATTTAAAACTAAAAAAAAAAAATTCCAGGTATGGGAAATTAAAATTTTTTTTTTGTTACATTCGGTATTTTGTGGTACATATCATAACTAAAATGTTTAAGAATTTTAAGTTTTTCTTAAATAAAACCGTTTTTCGTATAATGAAGATTTGCATTGATGAAAAAAAAAATTAAAAATTTTAAGTTCCCATCCAGAGTTAGGAAATTTAAACTTTTTATACAATAAACTAACAAAAAATCAACTGACGTCGTTTTTGCTGGTTAAAATTACTTTTTATTTCGGTAAAACAAAATTGGTATCAAAAATTTAAAAAAATCAAAATTTTGATTCCAGGGTTCGGTATTGTAATATTTTGTGGTTCATTAAAGTAACAAAAAAGTAACAAATTTGTAGTTTTTCTTAAATAAAACCACTTTATACTTCATGAAGACTTGCATTGGTAAAAAACAATTTTAAAAAGTTTTAATTTTCGCCTCCAGGGATCGGGAATTGAAATACTTTTTGGGCACATTCGGTATTTTGTGGTACATATAATAACTAAAATATATAAATACGTTAAGTTTTTCTTAAATAAAACCGTTTTGGTAACATGAAGATTTGTATGGATGAAAAAATATTTTTAAGTTTAAAGTTCCCATCTAGGGTTAGGAAATTTGAATTTTTTAATACAATTACATAACCAAAAATCAATTAACGTTGTTTTTTCCAAGTTAAAATTATTTTTTATTTCAGCAAAACAAAATTGGTATTAAAAATTAAAAAAAAAATAAAAATTTGGATTCCAGGGTTGGATAGTGCAATATTTTGTATAACATGAAAAACGCAACTGAAGTTGTTTTTATTTTTTGCTAACTGAAACTATTTTATAAGTTAGAAAGCAGACGTACGTTAGTGAAGGGTATATAAGATTCGGCACAGCCGAATATAGCACTTTTACTTGTTTTTTTTTTATTTTTATTTCTACTAAGCTCATTTCCAATCCTTCAGTGTAAGAACGAAATCTCTATCTCTTTCGGGGGGTTGGGAAAATCGATTTCACGTACAGGCAGACGGACATCGCTCAATCGTCATCGCTATTCATAAGAATCCAGAATATATATATATATATATATATATATATATATATAATTTATGGGGTCCCATATTAATATCCAAGAAATTACGCACGAAATGACAAACCCTTTAAATATTTAGTGAAGGGTGTAATAATAACACTGCTACCGGTACAAAATATTGTGTTTGTTTGCTGTGGTATTAACAAAACATCGTTATTAAAATCACAATTCTTCTCTACTTTCTTAGACTGTCTTTTGTAATATAATTACGGATATAACCGATAGCGACATATCCGCCATATTTCGATTCTTTCAGCAATAGTTGTTTGTCAAAAAAACGATAAAATTTGAATTTTTTTCTTAATATATTTTAATATTCAGGCTCAAAGTCAAGCCCGCGAAATATTTTTGATTTGTATTAAAATGGTTTTTTATTAAGACTGGGATATGTAGAATACGAATCAGTACTCATTTCGACTCTGTTACGCAATTTCATCAGCTTTATTTATAAAATTTTCCGCGGTACTACTCTGGAATATCAATTATTTAATTAATCCCTTTAAGGAAAATTCAATATGAGAAGTTCTTGCATTTATTTTTATTTCTAATAAAAACTAAAATTCAGAAAATTTCATAAAATAGTATGCTGATCGCAGATTCGAACTTAGAGTCTGTCAAATAGACTTATCTTTTGCTTAGTACAAAATTCCCCAACCCTGATGAATATAACAATTTCCTCTTTTCTTGTTCTAAAGCCATCGGCTGCTGACCTCTTCAGCTTTTTATTATATATATGTCTGTGCAATTGAATTCTGGTTCTAACGTTAAAACCAACTGTTAAAACCTGGTTTAAACATACAAAATTATATATTTAAAACGTAATTCAAACTATTTTTAAGCAGGTTTCGTTTTTAATAACAGTTCAATTCGATTAACTGTGAGTTATTCACAATTGAAAGACACTGTATAGTGAAGACAAGAATCTTTTTAGTTTGCATAGAAGCCATTCACAATGAGTTTCAAATGTTTTCGAAGCCTTGCAGAGACTTTCAGTGCCATCTATCGCGAACCACAAGCACAACCGAAACGAGTTGATTATATCATATTAGTTTTGCTATTGTCCACTAGGAAGCTTTTTGTTGAGGAATTATGGAACTAATACCCTGCATTATCTCTACTTTTCTTGTGTAGGTCTCACTAAATTTAACATTCTAAATTCTTCTATACAAATTTTGCGGTTACAGCTGTGAATTAACCGGACATACAGCATTCGTTCTGGCATGATAACTAACTAAAATAATATTCTCTACTGCGAATACACAAACAAATAAATAAATTCATTCATTCAAAATGTGAATAAAGGAAATTCCTAACAAAACTTCACACCCGGCCAGCAGCAACGCAGCACAGTGCCAAATAATATGGACGCATATTTGAAGCATGAGTCATGCATGTGTAACACATAACAGAGAACAAAAACAATCCCATACGACTAAACCCCAGCGTTGTTACTCTTCAATACGAACACACAATACGCACACATGAATACATGTTTGTAAGCATTTGAACTGCCTGAATTAGGGGTGGGTTTGTTGCCAGTTAAGGGCTAAATAAGTGAAAAAGTATAAATTTCAATTTTTCATTCTTCATATACTCGGATACAAAATTTGAGGTACAGTTTTGTTTAGTTTTACTTGTTGTTTGTTTGTTTGCTGAATAAACCCTCCTCCCACTGGGTGGTTGCTATTAACTGTTGTTGTTATTATTTGTCGTACAAAATTTACATGCCTAACAAAGAAAGGAATTACTTTAGCATTAACACTTATTGGACAATATGAATTTTTGTTATTCAATTTAAGCACTTGAACCATATTTACGTGCACACACACACACTCATACACATGCATGAGTATGCTGAACGAGGCTGCTGAGAACAAACCTTCGATAGAAAATAATTAAACAGCAAAGAATTTTTCTTCCTACATTTAAAATATGCAGTGGCAGTGATTTAAAACAGACCGACACGTGTCCATCAGAATCTTAACCCTTCTTAAGGTAACGCCCAAGGAATATCAGGCAAACAGCAATTAAAGAAATACGCTTTTTGTGTGGTTTGGCTGCGGAAACGCTAACAGCAGATAAGGGTGTGTCTCTCTCATTCTCCCAGTTGCTGGAGTTGCTTTGTTGTATGCAGAGGTTTTCTTTACTTCTACACGACACGTTTGCGAAGTTGGCAGGGGCCTATTTTAATTTAAATTTTCCTCTTAAGGGGCCTGATTTCAATTTATTTATGCAGTCGACTCTCGATAATATGATATATTAAAGACAAGGGCAAAACTTTGCCTACAATATTTCAAATAATTAAAAGGGATAAAAGATAAAAAATTTAAGATTTTTTTTTAAACTTCCGGTAAACCCTGAACCATTTTGTATTAACATTTTCGCAATATCCTTTGCATGAGACACTTAATTCTGCTGATATGGAAAATCAAATCTTAAACCAGACATTTTTATTCGTGTTTGTCATAGAATCTAAACTGGAAGCTTTTAAATTTTATTTCATAGATTTTTATATTTTTAAGTCAAGAATTAATGTTTCATATAAATGTTTATATTTTTACCCTTCAAAAAAATGTGAAAGAATATGTATTGAAATTCAGAAAAATCGGAAGGACGGTTCCAGAGCTGGGAAGCTTACACCTATTTCTCGACGCAAAATTAACACCAAAAACCGATTATTTTTTTGCTTATTTGAAAATTGAACCTGCCTTGGGACTCCTCAATTGTCCATTTAAAACTAAAAAAAATATGTTTTCCAGGGATGGGAAATTAAATTATTTTTTTTTTGGTACATTCGGTGTTTTGTGGTACATATCATAACTAAAATGTTTAAAAATTTTAAGTTTTTCTTACATAAAACCGTTTTTGGTATCATGAAGATTTGCATCGATGAAAAAAAATTTAAAAATTTACAGTTCCCATCCAGGGTTAGGAAATTCAATTTTTTTTTTATACAATAAACTAACGAAAAATCAACTGACGTCGTTTTTCCTGGTTAAAATTACTTTTTATTTCGGCAAACAAAATTGGTATCAAAAATTAAAAAAAAAATCAAAATTTCGATTCCAGGGTTAGGTACTGCAATATTTTGTAGTACATGAAAGTAACGAAAGTAGTAAAAAATTTGTAATTTTTCTTAAATAAAACCGCTTTATACATCATGAAGACTTCCATTGGTAACAAATAATTTTAAAAAAATTAAATTTTCGATTCCAGGGATCGGAAATTGAATATTTTTTTTGACACTTTCGGTATTTTGTGGTACATATAATTATTAAAATGTTTAAGAATTTTAAGTTTTTCTTAAATAGAACCGTTTTTGGTAACATGAAGATTTGCATGGATGAAAAAATATTTTTAAATTTAAAGTTCCCATCCAGGGTTCCGAAATTTAAAATTTTTTATACAATACATAACCAAAAATCAATTAATGTCGTTTTTTTTCAAGTTAAAATTATTTTTTATTTCGGCAAAACAAAATTGGTATTAAAAATTAAAAAAAATAAAAATTTCGATTCCAGGGTTGGATACTGCAATATTTTGTATAACATGAACGTTACCAAAATGGTTAAAAATTTGTACTTTTGCTTAAATAAAACCGCTTTACAAATTATGAGGACTTCTATTGCTAAAAAAATTATTATAATGTGATTTTTTGAAATCATTTGTGAATTTTTATATTTAATTTATTAATATAATTCTCAGATGGTTTATAAAAGTCTTAATAAGTTGAGAAGTTTGAAACTTTTCCAAACTGTGGTTGAAGTCTACTGACGATTTGGTAAGAAGCGCCAATGAAATGCATATAGACGTTGCTTAACAACCCAGCAAATAAATTTCATATTATAATAGTACAACGACAGTATGTTCAATAGTGAATTTATTAACAATATTTATTAATATTAATGTTATTATTAATATTAATATTAATTCAGTTTCTGTTCTTAACCGCTTTATTAATCTCTCTAAACTGTAATTCATTTGTGCTAGTGTTTTATCCATACCTCAAAGTAGTCCTCATATGCACATTTTGCTATGTCCTTGAGGCCTTTCACTTATCCGGTTTTTATCTGCTCAAATATCGCAATAAAAAGTAGCAAAATATGGTGCCAACGATGGCTGAGACGCCGTTGTTTTTAGTCAAATGCAACGTGGTTTTTGTAAAAATTAATTCGGTGCTGTATAGCAGCGTATTACGGACATGGAGAATACTCTCCTCCCAGATTTCACAAAAAAAGTGAAATTTGCAGCTGCTTTAACGTTGTCTTAGATTGGCCGGTGAGAAATATTATTATTTATTATTTGTGCGGATGGAAACAATTGCTTATGGATCAACGGGATCTATTCAAACACGATATTTTTGTAAAAGTTGTAATTTATGTTAATGGAAATCAATTTTTTGACAAAAAGATTCCTCATATACTTCGAGTTTTGGACTTCACACAACCGTGAAATATGACTTCAATATATAAGAACACGTTTATCACTTCTTTGCATCATGTTTTTAACATACAAGACTGCCGGAAATTTCTTGTGATGTTCCATAGAATCTCTGATTTTATTATACTCAAAGAATAAAACTTTATTATTAAAGGCCCTTTCCAATGCCGCATACCGCAATCCAACACTGCATCTCCTATCTCTGATCCCTTCCTTTTCTAATCTCATTCTCTTTTTTGTTCCTTTTTTATTTTTATTTCTTGTTTCTTGTTTTCACAAACAAATTATGTCTGTGAATCGGAAGGTTTTTGTTTATTTTATATACTTTTACAATAATGACGTTTACAAATGGGGTTTTCATTTTCTTATGCCAACAATCAACCAGCAGCGAATGGCCTTCATGTAACCGAGTTGATTGGCTGTATTACATTGCGTCGTAACTAAGAACAACCTTAGCAGAATAGGCGAGCAGCAAAAACAGTAGTTGTTGCATTATTGTACTGGTTACATTGTCAACACAGTAAAAATGTGGGCTGTTGACCTGGCTAAGGGTTGTGCTGAATACACCCTCGTGGTACAACAAAAGCATTAGCAACAACAAAAATCTGTGAAAGAAGCAAAATGTATTTATACAAAAGAAAACTCCCCTACATTTGCAAAAGGGCCGTACAAATTATTTAGCACCAGCACAAAGTAAAAAGGGATATTCATGTGTGTGCTTGTGTGAGAGTGTGTGCACAACATGATATTTTGTACACAATTTTTAATTCAATACATTCTGTCACTGATAAAATATTTTTATATATAAATACGAGTAAGTAGTACTTTTGCTTGCTCTTTGTGTATAAATAAGTCGTTTTGAGAAATTTAATTGACAACAACAGCCAGAAAATAATGTGTACTCGTGTCATTTGTGTATTTGTGTTACCATACATGCTTGAGTTCGCTGTACACACACTCTGCAATAGTAGAATTTTTATGAGGTGAACAGCATTTACAGCAGGGATGCTGCCGCAAGTAAAAGACTTTTATGTATTTCATCTAAAAACAATATGAATCATGTGTAAACGAATGTAGAGGGAATTATTTGTAGTCCGCACGCACTCAAGTGTGTCAGAATACACACACTCACACACACACCTACATATCCTTTTGTCCTTTGTTACATATGAATGTGTCACAATATAGAATTTGATACAGTTGTTTTTGTATGAAAATTTCAAAGTGCAGAAGCATGGCAAGGTAAAAGCTTCAGTGGTTGTTGAACACGCTAAATGAATATGGTGTGTAGTTTTTATGATATTCACCCGGGGTACGGCAGTACTGTAAAATTGTTGTTGCAACCATATGAAATATTAATTCTGCATTTTTATAAGGTGTTCAGAGCAGTGCTGCCAAGTTGGGGATTTTCAATTGGGTATTGAATTTAAGGTTTAGGGTGAATTTTAGGCGGAAAAAAGTGTGTGCAGAAATATCCTATCATGAAGTCTTAGGGTTTCTTGTTATGGGCTTATTGGGTTTTCTTTTCTGTAACATATTTTTCGGCTTTTCTGGAAAAAGTGGCAGTTTGGAGGAGTTTTATAACAGAAATAATTTTTCGCCCAAGACATTGGATTAATTTTTTATAAATTCTATGGAAAATGCAAAAGTGTTAAATGGTGAAATCTTAGGGTTCTTTAATTAACAATCAAATAATATAAATATATATTTACAATAATATTATCTTTGGATTGTGGCAATAAAAAACAACTCTATTATATACGGCCTCCTTTGAGTGTTCATATATTTTATTTGGGGTCTAAAAATCGTATTTTATTTAATATAAAATTTAATTTTCATTCAATTGCCTTTTTGGTTACTTTTATGCATAAAAATATTTTCATTTCTCAGCTTTGGAAACGAAATTTTAACTTTTCTTTTGTTCTTTTTGCCAATGCAATAAAAATATTATGTACCACAAAATATTGCAATTATCCAGCCCTGGAATCGAAATTTTAATTTCTTTCTAATATTTGACACCAATTTTGTTTTTTCCGGAATTAAAAAACAGTTTTAATTAGTAAAAAAAACGAAGTTAGTTGTCTCTTTAGTTACTTTTATGTACAAAAAAATTTAAATTTCTCACGCCTGGAATATTTTAAATTTATTTTTAATATTATTAGTATAATAAATTATATTATATATTATTCGTAAAGAAATTATTATTAATTAGTATATTTTAATATTGCAAATCTTCATAATGTATAAAGCGGCTTTATTTAAGAAAAACTTAAAATTTTTAGACAATTACTACATAATACGTGATTTCCCACTCCTGGAAAAAAGTTCAATATTTTTTAGTTTATAATAGACAATTGAGGCTTCCCACAGCATCAAATAGATTCAATTTACAAACAAACAAATAACTGGGTTTTGGTATTAATTCTGCGTCGAGAAATAGGTGTAAGTTTCCCAGCTCCGAAACCGTATTTCGAATTTTCAATATCACTCTATTTGAGTTCGTTTCCAATCTATCATTCCAAGAACGGAGTGTCTAGCACTTGTGTGGCTTGGGAAAACAGATTTCACGTACAGGCGGACAAATAGACGGACGGACAGACAGACGGACATCGCTCAATCGTCATCGCTATTCATAAGACTTCAGAATATGGGGTCCCATATTAATATCGAAGAAATTACACACGGATTGACAAACCTTTAATACCCTTTTTTTACTTTTTTGTGCAGGGTGTAAAAAAATAATTTAAAACAGGTACGACATATATTTTCGAGTATTTTTATTTCATATCGCTGCAAATTTTCGGATCACATGTCTCGAGCTGGGAATATTTTTCAAAATTTACTTGGCAGCACTGCTGCCATTAATTGATTGTTTTTCTGTTCACATATACCGAGTTGAATCAACTCATTTACCGTACATCAACTAAAGGACCAAACTGTTAATAATCACTAGGATTCAAGCTAAAATCTATGATCTTTATATTATATTTTTTCTTTTTAATTTCCTGCTGGAAAAATTTTAAATAAAAAAAAAACTGGAAGTTGTTGGTTTTACACCGTTTTGGCAAAATCGAGTTCTCATCAGATCTCGAGGTTTCGAGGTCCTGTCTAATTCTGGCAACACGTCAGCAAATCTATAAATGGGAGTGGGTGAGTGTGTGTGTGAGAGAGTTTGAGTGTGAAGGCATGGGAACTGTTCATAACTTTTGAACGGCTAAACCGAATTAAACACAACTAGTGGCGTTCTGAAAAGCGTTAGATTTCCTGAAGTTTTTTAAAAACTTTTCGATTCTACAAAATAATCAGCAGCTCTTAACATTTCAAGGTCCATACAATGAATAATGAATGAAAATATATTTAATAAATAATAAGAAATTGATAGAAAAATCAACTACGTTTCAAACCCATTTTTAATATGGAGAATGTTTGTGTTCTAAAATTGCTACAGTCGTATCAATATAATACCGAGTTTTTGACGTGCGTAATCATGTGTGAAAAAATTGAGCTTCGTGACCGTGAGCAGAGTTTTACTCACGCACACATTTCTAGTTCTCAGTCTAGCTCTAGTCATCAGTCTCCTACATCCAGAATTGATGTTATTTTTCAACCACAATGTAATCGAACTAGCCCACCAACCTGGATGTGCTGATATTTCCAAGCAGAATCCTCAACGAAATCTCATATGTCAAGCCATCCCCATCATGTACACCACACATACATACACGAATGTCATGATGAGCTTTATTATGCCCAACGTTCTCTGCTGCAGTTAGTATGCTTTTTCTTTGTTTTTGTAAATCATAAAACTAATTGTTTTATAAAGGACTCTAAAACCTATCACTTTGATATAAAATTTATTTATACAGTCGACATCAGCTAAGAAGACAACAAACAGTACGAGACAAGAAACAAATTAATAATGGTGTCAAACAACACTGATAACGTGCGCGTTACATTAAAACAAATGGCGAACCATCAAATGGTCTATAAAAGAATTAAGGAGTGGCTGGCTGACTGAGTGCGTGGCTGGCTGGCCTCCAACTTCAATGAGCTCTAAATATGAAAAGGAAAAATACAATTAAGTGGAAACATGCAATGCCAAGACAAGACTTTAATGACATTTAGACTGTGACTTGAAGAGACGATGTAATTTAATTTGGATTCATTCATTATTAACAAATTACAAAAAAACGAGAGACAAGATGTTAATAATGCTTTATGAATGCAAAGGATACAATCTGTTAGAAGCTAAATCATGCTGTTAAATAGTTTTATGTTGGACCAGCTCTCGGGGGATGAAGGAGGCCGCTGTATTCTGACGGTGTTAATCGCTGTCGTTAATGTTCCGCGGGCTTCGTTATTGAGACTGGCCATTGACAATTAACACAATCCTGCATTAATGCAAATCTGTTAAATTCGCCACCATATTCATGACTGAGTAGGGAGTCGAATTTAGGATCTAAGACATCGGAGTCTGGTGTTCGCTACTTCACTATATAAGACCGATATTTGAAAAAGTTGGTCCACTCCAGGTTATTCATGTTTGCTCTTCAAAACTTAAGATTAATCGAATACAAGTTAATTTATGATTTGAAGGAGACTTTAATTTGATTATAAATATCTGGATCTTGCCATTATATGCGAAATAATATGTCTTTTAAAAGACTGCCTTGAAATCATTCTCCGTCCGGTTTCGGTGCAGCAGCTCTACCACAATGATAGTTTTCAAGTTCTGCAAGGTTAGATGAATATCCGCATAGAGACACTCTTTGAAGCAGCCTCGAAAAAAAATTCTAGCGGCGTATAATCGCATGATCTTGTTGGGCAATTGAAGTCGCCAGAATCTGAAAGTACGCGTTCTGGAAATTTCTCATGTTATAAATATAAAACTGATGTGGGTCATGGCACCGCCTTGCGAAAATTGCAGACAAAAAGTAGTTCGTTATCGTACGGATAAGGCGCTTTAAATTGACGTTAATTATCATTCTATTATCATATTGAAAAATATAAGAACTAAAAACACCTCCAGAAAATTATGGGCACCAAACAACCACGTTGTCATTTTTAGAAATTTATAACGCACTAAAACTGAGTCGAAAACTCGCCATTTAGGAAAAAACGCCCTGTTTTTCAAACTTCTCTTGCACTTTAAATTTTTATTGAATAAATTTGTCATAAAAATATAGCATTTTTGTATTAAAAACATGACAATGAAACAGGGCAAATTCCAGCTCTTGATAAGGATAGACATTTTTACCTAAATTGCATTGAGATTTCGAACGATATCGAATGCGATAATTTGGCCAGTCTTTTATGATTTAGGATTCTTAATATAATAAATTAAATTTTAGCAAAAATAAAAGAGTCTCAACATTTTTTTTTCCATTAATTTGTAATAGAAATTGTCTTCTTTCACAAATTCAACAGCTTTTGATTGAAAGGATTTGACAACATTATTCTATTATAATCGTTTTTGAAAAATAAAGTTTAAATACTTCGTGTTAATAATACAACACTAAAACAGACTTTTATAATAAAATTAAAAAATTACCTCGAACCTCATGACAACTACAATTGGAGTCGGACAAAAGCCAACCAATTGCAGAATGAAATGAAAACATAAGAAAATTAAAAAAATGGCAGAAGTGATCTGTGAGTTGTTGTTAAGACTTTGATGTTTTTTAGACTTCTCACTCGTTAAAGTGGAAGTTTGAAATATATATATTTAGTAATTCTAAGAAATGTTGGGCAAAAGTTCCCTGATGATCTGCATTAGACCCAGTGAAATGGGCCTAAGAATTAGTTAAAAGCCCTCAATTGATCACTTTGAACTTTTCAGTAAGATTTTGGGAAAAGGAATCAGCAGAAAATTAAAATTGAAGAGGTCATGACTTGTTGTTCTTGTAGTGGTCTGTGAAAGTAATTGGAAAAAGTTTGCGCTGTTAAATGAAATGGTATTGAATCAGTTGTATTTTATGGTAAAACTTTTATTTTCTTACACCAAAAATAAAAGTGTTGAATTTGCTTTGGTGCTTCCATAAATCAAAAACGCAACACCCAAAATGGTGCTAAACGATCCAAGGTGCTAAACGACAACGCTGCTAAACAGTGACTTTTCTGCAATCACTTCTAGATTGTCCGAGATCCACATGGATCAATTTTGTTTTTGAAGTAATCACTGATGGCGTTTTTTTTTTGTCCGGAAAGAGTGCAACATTTTTTCACTATTTTTCTAAAAAGCCGCAGCTTAGAGAAGTTTTAAAATGAAACAGTTTTTTGTAACGAATGTTGGATTAATTTCTAAAACATTTTTTATTTTCAAATGACCTAAAGTTGAGCTTTTCTATTAAAGAGTGTAAGAAATGTAAAAATTTTTTAGACAAAAAAAAACAAGACGAGTGAATAATAAACTGAAGAAAATATCGCACGAACAATCAGCGTGTAAACGACATGAGGGAAAGAGTCAGCAGTATTGCGTTGGTTTAACTTGCTGTGGATGAAGACTCAGTTGCTCACTGACGCACCTTTTTTAATCCTTTCCCGGACACGTCAGCATAAGCCGACAATATGAATGCCTCAAATAGAACACGTCGGCATATGCCGACATAGAAAAAAAACGTATATAAACACGTCGGACATAGGCCACGTGAACTGCATTGGTTTTTATATGTAGTAGCATATTGTGTGCCACTACAATCAGATTTGAGTTAGAGCCCCAATATTATAATATTTTTGTTTTTAGTAAGAACTTAATACTTAATAAATCACAAACTCAAAGCTGAAATCTGAATTCAATTATCTGTTGTGTCGTTCTGTGAACATTTTCTAAATTTCGTGTATCCGCGAAAGGGTTAAGAAAAATTTTACGCAGTGCGATCACTGTAATGATGCACAGTTTCATTCACTAGAAATTTCTTTACAATATTGTCCACTCCTTGCACAGTAGGTCGATTATGGCGACCGTAATTGCCTTGTAGTGCACGAGAAGTGACCGCGTTTGAAGTACACCTAATCCTGTTTTTACGTGAACTTTTTTACGCGTTTTCAAATAAACATTTCATTCTGTTGTCGCACGTCTTGTTTTGATTTAACGCGATCTAAAAATGTATGTATTTTGATTTGCTTCCACTTGATTTGAAGGATTTGAAATTAAACATTTAATTGGCGGCACTAGAAATCGTCTGGTACGAAAAACAACACAATCGAAAAAGGGAATTCATTTCCAACAACATTTAGTTGAAAGTAAGAATGTGATACTGAATAAAAAAATATATTATTTTATATAAATTTAACAAAACTATTTATTTTTAAGTCTCATAATGTCTGTGATTACTTTGCCAAATGAACTGTTTCTTGTATTATTTTTTGTTTAAATAAAATATGTTTGTGCAACATGAATTTGAATTATGTAGGGTGTTTCTTATAGAGTGATACAACTTTGAGTTGGCATAACTGCTTTATTTGACCACCCATTTAACAGCAGATAGTTGGTTTTTGTTTAGTTTGCTTTGCCATTTTATTATGGATTGACTTTGTACCAGAGAAACGCGTAAAAATTGTGGAAATTTTTAATCAAAATAATGGTTCTGTTGGTCAAACTTATCGTGCGCCTCGTCCATTCAAAATTTTATTTTCCGATGAAGCCCATTTTTGGTTGAATGGGTACGTAAATAAACAGAATTGTCGAATTTGGAGTGAGGAGAATCCACAAGCTTTTACCGAAACACCATTTCCATCCACAGAAAATTACCGTTTGGTACGCTTTATGGACTGGCGGAGTCATTGGCCCATATGTCTTCAAAAACGATGATGGTCAGAACGTTACTGTTTGTGAAAATTGGTGTTCCAGATTGCGCCTTGTACGCCTCAGCCATGGCGGCCACATGACCGAAATCATACTTAAATATTAATGGCATTAAATTTTCTATCTAATAAAGACCGTTTCATTGATATAAAAAATATGTTACTATGTTTTATTGTGATTTAAACTTGTATCACTCTATAAAAAACACCCTTTATATCCTATTTTACCTGATATGTCATGCGTGAAACCAATTTCCTCATATAAAATGGATACTCTATCGTTTTCCACGCGAGTTTGCGAGAGTGAAAAGAAAACACAGAATGTGGCTGGTCTGTTTATAAACGAAATTTCCTTGGGAGGAGGAAAAATGATTCTAAAGCCCAACAAACGATGACAAAAGGAATATAAATGCAAATATTATTGCCGAAATTTATGTGTCCTTTTACTCCATGTTAATTAATTTCTTTAAATTTTCAAGGACAAAAATATTATTTGTTGCCATTCATAAATGACCACCACTAGCGAGTGCTAAGAGCAACACTTGAGTGTTTGTATTTAAAAAAAACCAAATCAAAAGATCGATATCAACACACATCAACTGCACATGCCTGTTGTCAATAGAGGAATAGATTGAAGTTATTAAACTCTTTAGCAACTGTTACAATTTTACACAGTGCGGTGACAAAAATCTACTACCCCTGCAATATTCAATCAGTTGCTTCTATTTAAAGTTTTAAGAAACAAGAAACACCGGGTGCTAAATGTTATTAATCTATTGCTATTTACAATAACAACGTTTCAATTGGTTCATTAAAAGTATAATTGCTGAGATACATTTTTTAACTTCGCGCTAGGAAAATTTGAAATTTCTTAAATCGATTTTGAAAAAATCGAGGTCTCATCATGTCTCGACGTACCAGACTAATTCTGGCAGCCCGTTACTACATCTGTATGTGTGCATGTTACCAGCTTTTAACTTTGCTAGGGCTGTACCGACTCGAACCAAACTGGTAGCGTTCCTGAAATTAGATTTCCTGTAAATTTAAGCCCTTTCAAACTGGTAGATTTCAAGATATTCCAAGAAATAAAAAAAAAAGAACTTCTTCTAGTTTTTTGACCTCTTTTTGATTAATAATGTTGTCTAATATATATTACGCTTAAGGTCTCTTTATTTTTATTATCTTATAAAATTGTTTTTCAATATTTCGTCACTCCTTTGTGTGACTTCTTCAGGAAATTTATTTTTTAATTTGATGTGAAAAAATAATTTTTGTTTATAAAACAACAATATTTTTTATATATATATAATTGTTGTTTTATAAACAAAAATTATTTTTTCACATCAAATTAAAAAATAAATTTCCTGAAGAAGTCACACAAAGGAGTGACGAAATATTGAAAAACAATTTTATAAGATAATAAAAATAAAGAGACCTTAAGCTTAATATATATTAGACAACATTATTAGAAAAAAAAAAACATTTTTCAGAGAAGTTTTTTTTTTCTAAATAACTCATAAACAACTTTAACTGATTGGATGAATCAGGTCTGGACATTTCGAAACCACGTTCATCACCGTAAAGCTGGTAAAAATCGGTTAATCCGTGATTTCACAATCTAACCAACTCTTAACACTGAAAACCATGACGATATCAATCAACCAGGTAAAAATCAGTAAGTCCTTTCGTGAGACATCGTGACCGAAAACAATTAGGAAAAAGGAGTTTTTTTAACTCCCAAATTATATATCTAATAGGTTAGTGTTCTCGATTCTTTTATAACAATCGATAACAACATCAATCATCGCTTATCACTTGGGAAGTGATTGATGTAAAAATCAAAAGAATACAGTTTTAGATGGTCTGCTTGCGATGCCTTTGGGATTACCATTAACGGGGAGTTGTTATAGGGATGGCTTGTAAGGCCCACCCTTTTTTTTAATGGTTTCCTACTTTGTAATGGCTTAAGCATCGAACAAATAAGTTTCGATTTAATGAAAATATAAAGAACTCATACAACAAACAAACAAAAAATAACATGTAAAAGTGCTATATTCGGCTGTGCCGAATCTTATACACCCTTCACCAATGTACGTCTGGCGTTACATATAATTTTAAGTACTAATTTTGTTCTTCTAAAGTTATAAAATAGTTTTAGCCAGCAAAAAACAACGTCAGTTGCCTTTTTAGTTACTTTTATGAATGAAAAAAGAAAGAATTTCCCACCCCTGGAAATAAAATTTTAATTTTTATAATATTTGTTATCAATGCAAATCTTCATGATGTATAAAGCGGTTTTATTTATGAATAACTTAAAATTATTGAACATTTTAGTTATTAAATGTACCACAAAATACTGAATGAGCCATACAAAGTTTTAATTCCCTTCCCTGAATTAATTTTTTATATTTTTAGTTTTTGATAGACAATTGAGGCATGAAATAGGTTCAATTTAAAAAAAAAAAATATAATTGGTTCTTGGCTATTATATTTTGCCTCGAGTAATAGGTACAAGCTTCCCAGCTCTGGAACCATATTTTCCGAATTTTAATGCCACTCTATTTAAGTTCTTTTCCAATCCATCAAACCAAGAATGAAGTCTCTAGCTCTTTAAGGGCTTAGGAAAACCTATTTCACGGACAGACAGACGGACATGCAGACGGACATCGCTTAATCGTCATCGCTATTCATAAGAATCCCGAATATATACACTTTATGGGGTCCCATATTAAATCGAAGAAATTACACACGGAATGACAAACGCTTTCACTCTTTTGTGAGGACGCTCTTTTATTAGAGGACGCTGCTAATATGTGACGGCACTCACATGACCATGTGGCAGCGGCTTAATTTTATGTCATGCTATAAAATTGTTAATACGAGATAGTTGGCATTTCATTTGTAATTATTTACATAAACGTTGCAAATAAATTTTATTGTTTTATTCTCCACAACGCTGTGAGTATCCATTTTATTTCCTTTTCTCGTTTTCTTTTTCATGTCGTGTAATTTGCCTTTTTAGTTTTTGGGCTGGGCCAGTTAAAAATAATAATGACATGTCATTTAATATTCATACTAAAAATTTTAGTGGTTGCCTCTTCAGTTTGTGTTGGTGAGCTTTTCTATCACAGTTTAAATATTTATTTTCGGTTGGTGGTTAAGTTAGTATTTGTTTTGTGGTCTTATCTTAAGTCAAAGCAATTTTCAGTTGTCGTTTTTTTCCAAGTTGTCTTGTTGCCGCTTAACACACACACACACACACACAAAACAGGCACAGGATGAGCACAATATTTAGCTAAACTATTGAAGTAGGCTGTTGTGGATGGAAGTTTATTGTTACGAGACATGCCAAATAACAATTAGCAATACACAAAGTAATTTGCGCCCTGGGATACAATTTATATACGTTTTCTAGGATGGGTCATTTAGCGCTCTTGTTACAATTTATTCCGTCAAATAAATACCTCAGAATTGCGTTCGTTGTCTTCTCTCGGCTCGTTTTAATTTGAATTTTATTTAACAACATTTAAATTTGAGTCTGCAACTACAACTCTTACCTTCTTCTCCTCTCTGTCTCTCTCTCTCTCTCTCTCTATCTCTCTCCATTTTTATAATTGTTAATTTTTACTTATTGTCCACAATTATTCTAATTCGTTAAACGTTAATGTTTTAGAACGTGCAATCCTTAAACGGATGGCTCTCAGTATGTCATGTGTTATTTCACTTCATGGGTGGCCGTTGGCCGTTTTCCCTGGGGCTTTTCTAGCGATAATTTAATTTTTATTGCAAAAATATGCTAATTTTGAATGGCTCTCTTTTTTGAAATTAAGTTGCGACAATTTTGAGTTGTTAAGTAATTGAAGTACTCCACACAATTCAGCGGCAGAATAGTTAAAGAGGTTTATTACATAATTTCATAAATAGATAAGACTTAAATACAATTTAAAGAAATTTATTTCAAATGGATGATAACAAGATGTTGAAATAGATGGAAAAATTATAAACTGAATTGCAGAAAATAATTTTTGTTAAAACTGTTTCTTTAAAATCTATCCATGCAAGAACTATGTCGTTTTCTTTTTTGGAAAATATGCAACATATTTTCACTTTCTTTTTTTAAGTGGCAGTTTTGAGGAGTTTTAAGACAGACCTGATTTTTTGTAAAGGATAATGGATTAATTTCCAATAATTTACTTATTTTCAAATGACATAAAGCTGCCATTTTCTAATAAAAAGTGCAAGAAATGTATCATTATTTTTTAGAAAAGAAAACAGCATAAGAAGTCCTCTGCTTCAGGGTATCACAATGAGACCGAATCAAGGGACCCCAGTGCATTGCCGCGATCTAAGCTAATCTATCGAGGGACTTAATTGCATTATCTGTAAGTCTGAGTGATGTTGACAGAAGTAGATAAGGCGTAGATCAAACTTTCGGAGTTCGATGACACATTTAGTTACGCATATGGGATATAACTTTTATGCTCTATGGCATCGTTCCAATTTTAAATAGCTGATATTCCTGTTGACTTCTAACACCGTGAGAAGCGTGTAAAATTCACAAAGAACGCTGGTGAGATGACGTAGCTGCCTTCGTTGTAATAAATTTCTCTCCCTTTGAAAAATTTAATTTTCACACACATTAAAAACTATTTGAAATTCGTGGGTTCGATCTTGAGCCTAAAGAATAGTTCTTAACTCGACGATATTAAAATTAACTGTATTTTTATATTAAACGAGAATTTCTCCAAATTGAATAATTTTTTTTAAATTAAACGCAAGATTTTTCAAAATATATGAAATTTTATGCAAAATAAACCAAGCTTTTTTTCAAATTACATATAAACATAAAAAAATAAGTTGCATTGTGTTAGTAATTGATGTTCTCGGGAATGCCTGAACCGATTTCCGTTTCTGCAAAGTTTATATGAAAGGTGCGTCAATATCAAGGTTTTTATGTGTGCTGGTTCATAAGTTATAGCCATTTGCAATCATTTCGAAATATTTGAGTTATTATTTAGAAAAACTGAAATACAATTCGCTTTTAAATTCGAATAAGAAATCTGTCGAAGCTTTGGAAAGATCAAAGAAAGATCTCCGAGGTAACTCGAGTTGTTTGGTAGTGCGTTGATTTTATTGTCAGGCTATTTTAGGCAAACATTGCCCGTCATTTCTAGATCGACAGCTCCCGATGAGATTAACGCTTGCTTAAAGTCTTTATATTTATGGAAATTGGGAATGGTGCAATGCCTGTTGAGGACACTGGATTGATACCATTGTCACATGATTTTTGCCGTTTCGTACAGTCAAAAAAGGAATTGATTGAATGTGTTTCACTAACATAGCACAACAATATACATGCCATGCATGGTTGAGTGCCAGAGCGATTTTAGTGGCAAAGAACAGAAATTTTACTGAATTAAACATGGCTATACAATCAAAGAAGAAGATGTTGTGAATTATCCAACCGAATTTTTTAGTTTGTTGGACTTACCAGTATTACCTCCGCATAATCTCCAATTGAAAGTTGAAGCCCCTATTATTATGCATCGCAATTCAATCAACCCCGTTTGTGTAATGGTACAAGACTTGCTATTAAAAAGTTGATGGCTTATATAATTGAAGATACTATTTTAACTGGAAAATTCAAAGGCGAAGATGTATTTATTCCACGCATCCCAATGATTCCTTCTGATATACCATTTGAATTTAAACGACTTCAGTTTCCTGTTAGCCTTGCGTTTGCGATTTGTGGAGTGAATTTAGGGTACCCAGTTTTCTCACATGGACAGTTGTATGTAACCTGTTCGCGCGTTGGCAAACCATCGGTTTTGTATATCTACACCGCAAATAGCAAAACAACAAATGTTGTTTACCACAGAGCACTACAATAAGAGCAGTTTAGCACTGATTTAAATGAATTCGAATTAGTTTTTGTATTTTCTTTTTTGCACTACGAAGTGTGCAGGGGTTTGGCTAGTTATATATAAACATTTAAGCCATATTCGGCTGTGCCGAATCAGATATACCCTTCACCAACGTACGTCTGGCGTTACATATAATTTTAAGTACCAGTTTTGTTCTTTCTAAATTATAAAATAGTAAAATAGCAAAAAAAAAACAAAGTCAGTTGCCTTTTTGGTTACTTTTATGAATAAAAAATATATCAATTTCCCACTCCTGGAAACTAAATTTTAATATTTTTTTAATATTGTTTTTTCCTCAATGCAAATCTTCGTGATGTATAAAGCGCGTTTATTTAAGAAAAACTTAAAATTTTTAAAGATTTTAGTTACTAAATGTTCCACAAAATACTGGATGTGCGTAAAAAACGTAATTTCCCATTCCTGGAAAAAAATTTCCATATTCTTAGTTTTTAATAGAGAATTGAGCATGAAGTAGCTTCAATTTACAAACAAGCATAAAAATAATTGGTTTTAGGTATTAATTTTATTCAAGAAATAGGTGTAAACCTCCCAGCTGTGGAGCCGTATGTCTGAATTTCAATACCACTCTGTTTAAGTTCATTTCCAATCCATCAGTCCAAGAACGAAGTCTGTAACTGTTCTGGGGGCTTGGGAAAACCAATTTTGGGCACAGACAGAAGGAGAGACGGACGTACAGACAGACGGACATCGCTGTTATATATATATATATATATATATATATATATGTATATATATATATATATGTATATATATATATAATTCTATGGGGTCCTATATTAATATCGAAGAAGTTACGCACGGAATGACAAACGTTTCTCTCATTAGCGAGAAACGATAACTTACCGTTAATTTTCAAACAGATCTCGTATGTGGAGTATGTAAGTTTTTCCAATTTATTTTTATATGTCGTATGAATATAATTAAACAAATAATTTTCAATATATCAACAACGAAAATTCCATTTATGACCGGCATAAATAAACCACCTCAAATTATTCTATTCAAATAAGCTGAGGTAAAACTGCTATTCAATTTGTTTTTTTTTTCTTAATTTGCAGAAACGTCAAAGTAAAGTTACGTTATGCATAACCAATTACCAAGTTAGCTGTACACTCTTCTATTTATTTCAAATTAACTGAAAAAAAACTTTTTAAATTATAAAATCGTATTCAAATAAAAACAAAACATGCAAAATCACAATTTCCAGAAAGAAATCATGAATCCAATTTAAATACTTTCTACAAGATAAAATGAGACTGAAAAAAATCTCACGTAAAAAATGGAAACTCCTACTCTTTTTTGTTGCTGTAAAAGTTCTTTAAGGAAAACATTGACATAAAACATAAGTTTCAAAAGAAATGAAAGAAAAACAAATAGAAACAAGATTAAGAAACCGAAAGAAAAGTTGCAGGTTTTTCTTTTTTCATTTCACCTCATTTACTGAAACAACACACAAATGCCAAAAGCAAATCAGCATCTCATAAATATGCTAATCCTGCTCATTTTGTATATAGAAATGTAAATGCCTTAGTGTGTGTGTGTGTGTTTAACTTAAAACAAAATAAAACGGAGAAATAAAACCAACACAATCACACCCGAAATAGAAATTGACACAAACGCAGCTTCACACACTCTTCGTACAGCAGCATTTGGGTGGAAACGAAAAGGACAATGAAATGAATGGTTGTGTGTGTGTGTGTGTGTTAATTTTGTGGGTGGCTGCCTGTTTGCTTTGCTTCAACTTGGCGAAGAAACAAAAAGCCAATCATAATTTTTATGATGTGGAATGTGCAAAATTGTCTGACAGCAAAACATTTCTAACGTTTTCTTTATTTCCAGTGACATTTTAAGATCTATTTCTTTTTTCTTTATTTATATTTTATTCATCATTCTGAATATATTATTTTATTTTATTATTTCTTTCTTTTTTTTTGGGTTTATAGAACAACCCAAGTTTATTCAAACCCTACATTGCGAACAGCATTACTAACATGAGTTATTGTGGAATACCCTACAGTTGGCATGTAATACAATTTTGGTGCAGGAAAAACTTAAATGACATGAATATTTATATGTTGTTAATTAAAGCTATAGAATAAAGTTTTAATTGCATTCAAATTGCTTCAGGAATTGTTCCTTTGTAGGCTTCTTAAGACGCAGGCGTGTGCGAATAGAACACAAAGCACAGCGTTCCTTAAAGCCAACGTAACTCATGCCACATCGGCTGTTTTCCACCTCGATTTAATTGCCAGAGTCATCGAAAATTGGACATTGTACCACACTCAGAAAAGCCGTGGATGATGTTCCACACATAATGGCAGCGAAAAACTTTCAAATATGTACAAAATTTCGATGACAATTCACTCACGGATTGTTTTATTTGAGTTTAAGGATTGCAAGCGCTTTACAAAACACCCTTTACAATATTATTACCGGCATAGGAGTTCATCCTGTACTCCGCCTTTTCACGACATTTAAAAACACCGAGTGTTTCTCATATTCATTTTATATTGGCCGAGATTTACAATTCTTTCTTCCTTAAATTATTTTCTTATTTTCTCACCAACAACACAAACTGGTTAACTACTCCCCCGGCGCTTATTAATGCCCCCCCTTCACAGCATCTTGTCATCCCCATCTTCATGCCCAACGTCATCGTAAAGTACAAAGTTAAAGAGCTAATTTTAATATATTCCGTGACATGAAAATCTTTAGTAGTTGTTGTATTGTCCTCTTTCCTCCATCCTCTTCGCATTGCACGTCGGCTGTTTATATACGTTTCAACTTTATTTGATATTTCAATGTGTGGCTTTTTCATTTTTGCATAATTTACGTTATAAATTTCTGTTTTTTTTTTGTTCTGTTGTCGACATCTTTTTTAGCAAAACCAACAGCAGATATAAAAACAAATCTTGTACTTATTTCGTTTAAAGGATGTCAGTCGAATGTGTTTGTATATGTGTGGGTGCTGTTGTGTATAATTTACAGTTATTTTATTTTTTTTTTTGTTTGACAAAAATGTCCTGCAGCATATAAATAATATTTTACAAGCACAATTCCAAACATTTTGCTGTGTTGTGTGACACACAAAAGAAGTACAAAAGTGACAGATTTAATCATTTAAGGTTTCATATGAGTTCATTTATTTTAATTTACTTTTCTGGCAAGAATGCATGTGTATGTGTTTGGTTTAATTATGTTTTATTGTTGTAATACTCGTATTTACCACGGCAGTTGTTAGAAATGATTTAACTGATTTCATAATGCCTCTTCGATGTAGCTGCTTTTATATGTTTGGGAATTGTTGTTTAAAAAGTCAATTTAAATTGAATCGTGTTGATCATTTTTCCAAAAATTTCAAAAAGATCAGCATTAAGGACAGTGAAATGCGCATGGGAAATAATTCTAAAGCGACCGCATTGTTCATGTTACTTGTAATCGATCTGCCCTCTTAAGTTTTAAGCTTATTATGCAAAAGGTTACTTTCTAAAAAGGTACCTTAAAATAGGTACTTTTGAAAAAGGTACTTGCAAAAAGATTAAAATAGATAATTTCCAAAAAGTATTTTTTAAAATTGATTCTTGAAATTTCTAATGTGCAAGACTTCAATGCTGAAAGGTACTTTGGCAAAATGTGATTTTGCAGAAAGTTCTTTAAAATAAGTACTTTTGAAAGAAGGCACTTAAAAAAGGTACATTTGGAAAACGCACTTTGTAAAAACAACTGTCAAATATTTTAATGTAAAAAGCGTTTAACGTAAAGAGCTGATATTAAAAACGTACTTTTAAAACGGTAAATTATTACAAGCTACTTTTGAAAAAAGTATTTGATAAAGGTACTTTTGAAGACGATACTTTTTAAAAATAATTTTTAAAATATTTAATGTGAAACACTGATGTACTTTAACAAAATGTACATTTGAAAAATGGACCTTAAAAAGGTACTTTTGAAAAAATTACTTGCAAAAAGATAGATAGTTTTGGAAAAATATTTATTTAAAAGATACTTTGAAGAAGTGTAATTTTGAAGAAAGTTTTTTTAAAATAAGTAGTTTAAAAGAAGGTACTTAAAACAAGTAAAAGTGCTATATTCGGCTGTGCCGAATCTTATATACCCTTCACTAACGTACGTCTACTTTCTAACTTATAAAATAGTTTCTGTTAGCAAAAAATAAAAACAACTTCAGTTGCGTTTTTCATGTTATACAAAATATTGCGGTATCCAACCCTGGAATCGAAATTTTTATATATTTTTTTAATTTTTAATACCAATTTTGTTTGCCGAAATAAAAAGTAATTTTAACCAGGAAAAACGACATTAATTGATTTTTGGTTATGTATTGTATAAAAAATTTTAAATTTCGGAACCCTGGATGGGAACTTAAAATTTTTAAATTTATTTTTATTCGATGCAAATCTTCATGATATTAAAAATGGTTTTATTTAAGAAAACCTTAAATTTTTTAAACATATTAGTTACCATATGTATCACAAAATACCGAATGTACAAAAAAAAAAAATAATAAATAAAATTTCCCACCCCTGGGGACGAAAACTAAATTTTTTAAAATAATGTTTTACCAATGCAAGTCTTTATGATGTATAAAGCGGTTTTATATAAGAAGAACTAAAATTTGTAACAATTTTTATCACTTTCATGTACTACAAAACATTGCATTATCCAACACTGAAAACGAAATTTTGATTTTTGAAATTTTTGATACCAAATTTGTTTTGCCAGAATAAAAAATAATTGTAACCAAGAAAAAACGACGTCAATTGATTGTTGGTTATGTTATTGTATTAAAAAATTCAAATTTCCTAACCCTGGATGGGAACTTTAAATTTAAAAATATTTTTTCATCCATGCAAATCTTCATGTTACCAAAAACGGTTTTATGTAAGAAAAACTTAACGTATTTATATATTTTAGTTATTATATGTACCACAAAATACCGAATGTGCCCAAAAAAAAATATTTCAATTTCCGATCCCTGGAGGAGAAAATTAAAACTTTTTGAAATTATTTTTTACCAATGCAAGTCTTCATGATGTATAAACTGGTTTTGTTTAAGAAAAACTACAAATTTGTAACCATTTCTGTCACATTCATGTACTACAATATATATCAGTTTTCGAGCCCTGGAATCGAAATTTGTTTTTTTTTTAATTTTGATACCAATTCTGTTCTACCAGGACAAAAAATAATTTTAACCAGGACAAAACGACGTTAATTAATTTTAAGTTCTTTTAATGTACAAAAAAATATTAAAATTTCCTAACCCTGTGTAAGAATTTTTAGTTTTTTAATTTTTTTTCCATCTATGCAAATCTTCCTGGTGTATAAAACGGGTTTATTTAAGAAAAACTTAAAATTCTTAAACATTTTAATTATTATATGTACCACGAAATACCGAATGTGTCAAAAAAAATATTCAATTTCCGATCCCTGGAACCGAAAATTTATTTTTTTTAAATTATTTGTTACCAATGGAAGTCTTCATGATGTATAAAGCGGTTTTATTTAAGAAAAATTACAAATTTGTTACCACTTTCGTTACTTTCATGTACTACAAAATATTGCAGTACCGAACCCTGGAATAGAAATTTTTATTTAATTTTTTTAATTTTTGATACCAATTTTGTTTGCCGAAATAAAAAGTAATTTTAACCAGGAAAAACGACGTCAGATGATTTTTGGTTAGTGTATTGTATAAAAAAATTTGAATTTCCTAACCCTGGATGGGAACTCTAAATTTTTAAATTTTTTTTTCATCGATGCAAATCTTCATTACACCAAAAACGGTTTTATTTAAGAAAAACTTAAAATTTTTAAACATTTTAGCTATGATATGTACCACAAAATACCGAATGTACCAAAAAAAATTTTTAATTTCCCATCCCTTGAATTTTTTTTTTTTAGTTTTAAATGGAAAATTGAGGAGTCCCAAGGCATGAAATAGGTTCAATTTTCAAATACGCAAGAAAATAATCGGTTTTTGGTGTTAATTTTGCGTCGAGAAATAGGTGTAAGTTTCCCAGCTCTGGAACCGTCCTTCCGATTTTTCAATACCACTCTAAGTTAGCTCACTTCCAATCGATCAGTCCAAGAACGAAGTCTTTAGCTCTTCTGGGGGCTTGGGAAAACCGATTTCACGTACAGACAGACGGACAGACGGACATCGCTCAATCGTCATAGCTATTCATAAGGATCGGAAATATATATACTTTATGGGGTCGCATATTGATATGGAAGAAATTACACACAGAATGACAAACCTAAATATACCCTTTCACATTTTTGTGAAGGGTATAAAAAGTTCTATTGAAACACGCACAATTTAAAAATTACTTTCAAAACTTTTAATGTGAAAAACTTATAACGTAAAAAAGTTGATTTTAAAAAAGAGTGCTTTCGAAAAAGTAATTTATAAAAAGCTACTTTTGCAAAAAGTATTTGAAAAAGGTACTTTGGAAATTGATACTTTTTAAATATCATTTTTAAAACTTTTAATGTGAAACACTTGTGATGTAAAATGGTACTCTTGAAAAAGTTATTTAAAAAAGGGAACATTGGAAAAATGTACTTTAAAAAGATACTTTTGAAAAAGTTATTTTAAAAAAGATACTTTTGAAAAAGTACTTTTCAAAATAGTTTTCCGTTGGCCTTGATTTTCTTAATCAGTATTCATTCGGAGGAAAAATTGTTTCAGGTATTACATTTAAGAGGCCCTGGATCCATTTCAAGAGCCAACTTTCAAACGAATACGTGGAATGCTGACTGTCTTTTTTCTACTTCTGCTAATTCTTGTTGATATTTATTCTGAGTTCCTGCTTGATAAAATTAATTTCTCTGTTTCTCTAAAGGCAAATTTCAGCTGACAAGTAAGTAAGACTTCTTTCGTTGCACCTGTGAAAACTATAATATATATTTCGTTATTTATTTATATAATAAATAATCAGAAAAATTGCAATAAATAGAACCATATGATAGATATCTTTGAGAGAAATGAATGATAATTGCAGATTCGCATATTTTCTTTTAAAAATTACTTAAGATCCCAACATAAACATGAAACTAAATCCATTGTAACGAAGACTTCTTCTGCATCTCTGCATGGCATTCGATTATAAATGCAAGTTGGGCCTTATTTATTATATACACAAACCACACACACACACACATCTCTATGTACTACGGATATGTACATCTCTTTTAATTTGATGATTATATTATTCAATAAATTTGCTCTTGCAAGTTCACACACAAAAATTATTATTATGCGAATAAGGATATGTGAGTTGCTTTCTTTAAATTCCTGTACACATTTTCCACTTACACATGCTCGTGGTCGTTTACATCTCCTCGTAGACTCCAGCAATATTTTAGCATAATACGAATAATAGAAAGAATACATTTAGATGTGCAGTAATAAAGTTAACAAAACTAATTTGAGAATTTTATATTTTCATAGTATTATTTTCCAACTCAGCCAGCCTGCTTGGCATCGTACATTTGAAGGGAAAATAAGTTTGAGCGTGTAAAACGTACACTGGAGGAAAAATGATTAAGCGAATCATGTGTTCTTTGCGGACTTGATATCGAAATATTCTCAATCTGGGGCCAAGTTAGCGCATCGGTCTAAATTTAAATACAACCTACTGAATAAAATTGGAACTAATTTTTGGGGAAGTACTTTCTTTACTTCAAAAGTTTCAATACGAGCGTTTTCTAATCCATCAGGAAGCGATTTTAAAAAAAATCAGATGATTTATTAAGAAATTATTTTACTCACAGAAAGTTGAAAATTATTTGTGGTGTTTTATTTATAACAAACTATTTTTACTTATAAAAATTATAATTGATTTGAAACACATCAATGAAAAATGTATAAAAAAATTAGTTATTAATAAGTTAACTGTTTGACATACTGTCAATGCCATAATTCTCAGATGGTTTATAAAAGTCTTTTAATAAGTTGAGAAGTTTGAAACTTTTCAAAACTGTAGTTGAAGTCTACTGACGATTTGGTAAAAAGCGCCAATGAAATGCATATAGACATTGCTTACCCACCCAACAAATAAATTTCATAAAAAAATAAGTTTATAAATATAAGTTACTAATAATAATTTTTTTTTAAATGGGCGTTATTTGGTAGAGGTCTACTGATGATTTAAAATGTAAAACGTTTGTTGGCAAATGACACGGAAATGTCTGCTGTCTCTATGAGTCTTCAAAGAATTCTCAGTAGATGACTTTTTCTAATAAATTTAAAAAATTATTGGAGACGGCATAAAAAATCGGATTTCAATAACATCGGAAACATGACTTCGGTTTCTTTGAAAAGGTGACAAAAAAGAGAACTTCTTGTAATGACAACCCGTTGTTGAAAACATTACAAAAGATCCGGATTTTCACTGCTTCCCGATTATAAGTTTAGGGTCTTATTGACTTTCTCGGAATGCCATTTTTTACTGGGACTTAAATAGAAGGTAATTTTATCTTGAAATTAAGTAAATTGAAATCTCTGCAGTTCCTGAGGTGCATCAGAACTTAATATGTTTCAACACAAGACAGAAAAACATTTGGAATAATTTTTGTTGCCATTTATTGCCTGAATGTAGAACTTTATCAAATAAAATTTTAAATTATTGAGTTGTGTCGAAGTCCTTCAAACGTTTGTTTCTGACAAGACCTTCTGATCAAACCCATGTAATTGAAATGGGTTCGATCAGTGTTTTTTTTTTCAAAAAGAAAAACTCAATCAAAAAAAGTTTGACTTAAAAAGCTTGAAATACGAAAATTTACGAAATAAACCATAAAGAGAATATAATCAAACGTCAACAAAAGTGTGTTTCCATCGCTTTGATACAATTCTCGTACGCTTTTTCATAATAAAATTGGTTCTAATATAAATCCGTATGTATAATATATAAATATATATATATATATATATATATATATATATACGGCATATACAACGTATATAACGTATATCTGCCGGATATAACAACTTATTTCATATGATTGTGGTCATTTAATAACAATAATCTTTTTTTATTTATTTGCAGGTAAGTTCTTTTGTACACTGAATGTTTGGGTGAGTGGAAATATTTTTATTTGTTCATTATTGAGATGGAGGGAGGTCACTGTATATCTTGGTTAGCACTTTTTTAAAATAAACTTTGTTGCCAATATTTCGATGTTCTTTTTAGAAAGAAGTGAACTAATTAACCACAATGTTGTTAACTATAAATTTTTTTATTTGTTATCTGTAGTTATTTCATTCTAATTTGTTTCAGATATTGTCTCAGTCTCTTTATTATACACCTGCCTTCTAGTCGTGGCTTAAGTTCGTCTATGCACCAGTATATTTGTATGATTCTCAATCGATTTCTGAAAGTTTGTTCATTAAGTAGGAAAATTGTGTCAAAATTAAGGTAAAGTCTACTGAGGATTTGCTGTAAAGAGGAATGAAAGGCAGACATAGAAATGTACTTAACCCATAAGAAACGCAGCATGAATCTGTAGTCGGGTCTGAATTCTTAAATTCGTTTTAAAGTCGCATCTAAGAAAATTCACATATATTTCGTTTTGGACAAGCACTTGTAAGTGATGCAAAGCGCCAGAGCTCAAAAATTGGTACAAATAGAAACTGTTAACACATTCATTTAAGCCACCTCAAAAGTGATAATAAATAAAAATACACATGAGTTCTGATGATGAAAGTGTAGCGGCTTTCGAGAACAGCTGTTCTGCCCTGCTATGTTAGTTGATTATATAAAACTGGTATTGACTTTCTCCGGTGCTTTGGAATATTTATCGTGTCCTCTTAATGAAAAATATCTTTCGAAAAACTATAAAACTATTTGGTGGAATATCTTCATATTTGTGTGATTAATTTTCCTTTCCCTTTGCAATATCTTAGAAACCCAAATTCATAAAATTAATAGAAAGAGCCGGAATGAGTATAACTTTATGAGCAATAAAATAAGAATTTGGAATGTAGAGACGAAAGCAGAAGTGATAAAATTTGAGGTTACAAAGTAAATTGGCTGCCAAATAATGAAATGTGAAGAACTCAGCTGCCACCTTTTTACATCTATTTAGAAAAGAGTTGGAAAATTTAAATGCGGGAAAGTTTTGATCTCGCACAAAAAATTTTATTTGTA
Source organism: Linnaemya vulpina (assembly GCA_963675445.1). Lineage (NCBI taxonomy): Eukaryota > Metazoa > Arthropoda > Insecta > Diptera > Tachinidae > Linnaemya > Linnaemya vulpina. The sequence continues at coordinate 43,899,785 of OY776277.1, forward strand.
AAACTATACTAACGAAATTCGAGTTCGTTTTACTTAAAATATTTAAAACTTTTGTTGACTTTATCTTTTGCTTTGGCATACTTATCAAGTCTTTCTAAGTTGAAAATACCTCTTGGGCAATTGGCCTATAAAAACTAAATTTAATAACGCAGGAAAAAGCTCGATACAAATAACTTATAATTAATATGCAGTTTAATTTAGTCGGTCAGTCGTGTAATATTAATCGTGTCAATCGTTAAACAGAAATAGTAAATATTTTATTCATGAATTATAGAATTGAGCGGAAGGCAGCTGATCTTTTAGCTGAGTGAGTACAACACCGTTGACTCTTGTTAGTGATCAGCAGTGCGTACTGAAAAAGCGGGTGCAGTTAAATCATGACTTATAAAATCTTGTACTCATACGCAATAGAATACTCTAGAGACCCAAACGCACGCAAAGGTTTGTTGTACTCATGATGCTTATAGTTCCCAACATGTATGATATTGTTGATTTAGAGTCATCTGTCTCCATTAGAGCGGTGCCGAACTCCTATAAACGCTGAGTTTGGCAAAATCCTCACATCAAACCCCTTTAAATGGATTTGATCAAAGGTTTTTGTCAAACACGAGCGTTTGTAAGTACATCAGATACACTTTATTCCGATTACTCCTACTCACTCATACTTAAAATGTCATGAACGACTTTAAAAATCAAAAATATTATTAATTGCTAACGACTGCATTTAGTGTTTAAAATATTTCAAAACCGTTGTGTTAAAAAAAAAACTCTTGTAGTTGTTGGACTTAAGTTTGTCATAGACCTACTAAAAATTAATTTTGCTAAATTTACTTTCGAGTGTCTTATTTAAATGCATTCGTAAACAGCCGGGTGTATGTACAAGAATACGAATTAAAAAAAAAATGTTTGTAACAAAATAAAAGTTTATTTATGACAGAGTGAATGTCTTGTAATGCACTGTATGCGTTAGAATTGCATGTGTATGTGTGAGCAACTCCATTTTGTGGCTCTTTTCTGCATAATTTGTATTCTTGTGGGTTTTTATTGTGAAAATATCTTGTTAAAGTTTATTTGCAATTTTTTTATACTCCAAATGTGTGTGTGTGTTTGTGAGTTGGAGAACATTTCCAAGTTTTCGAATGGCATTCCATGCTTGAATTTGCCAGGATCTTGTATTAAGAGAAAGAGAGAGAGAGAGAGAGAGAGAGAGAAGGAAAAGAATCGTCAGCATAAAATATGTTGCATTTTATTTCAAATTTAATTTAACAACTACTTCTGAGTATTTATTTAGTGTCTGTCATTCGTGTGGAAACGGAAAAGAAAACTTTACATTTTCAATTTACATATTTTAAGAATTTTGGTAGCACTCAAGATGTGTGCAAAAAAAAGGATATATAAATAAAATAAGTGCTTATTTTAATTTATTTAACTTGTAGAATAGCTGCAATTTTGTTTTATACTTTTGCAATTATATAGTTGTAAACTGATTTGTTTATCAAAGATGCGCTATTTTTCAATTGATTGACTAAAGAAAATTTATTGGGCAGCAAATCGTACCTTTTTTGACAAATTCAGTTTTATTGATATCAGTCTCATGTAGACACGTAGGAATTAATAACAAAATATAATTTAGGGCAAATTTCGACCTCTAGCAGGTCTCACAAACGTCCGCTCTTTTCACCAAACTCAACCACATTCCGCCAAAGAGCTTTACTTCCTTTCAGAGGGACAGTTGTTAGCGGCTTGTTCGTGTAAGCCCGCTCTTCAAATGGCCACAGACAAAATAACTCAGCAGATTTAAATTATATTCGAAAAAATAAGGATGAATACTGAAGTCTTGACCACAAACCGTTTGTTTGGATGTAACGGGGTTGCGAGGACCGTGTAAAATTCCTTAGAGTAATATACAAGAATCAACCAATTCTTATTCCTGTATCCAGTTATAATGGGTGTTTTTTTACAGAGGGACAAAAGTTTAAATCATAACAACACAAGAAAATACATTTCTAAAAGCACTTAAACGGCTTTTATTTGCAAGACAATTGTATGATATTAAATATGATATCTGCCATGTGACCGCCACGACTGGAGCGAAGAAGGCGCAATCTGGAACACCAACGTTTAACAACTTATCGCTGCATTTGGGGCCGTATTTCACCGATAACTCTTCGAATGTTGATTTTCAAGTGTTCAATTGTTTGTGGCTTATCGACGTAGCCAAAATTATTCAAAATTATCCCTAAGAAAATAATCCATCACACGGTGTTGGTGGCCAATTAATTGTCCTACTACGTGAAATTAATTTTTTATCGAAAGTTCTTTGAGTAAATCAATTGTAACGCCTATTGTGGCGCATGTGGGTCTGGCCCTGTTGGAGACACATATCATTAAGATTAAAGCCACATAATTTGGATAGAAAAATTTCAAATCATGTTCCTATACCGTTCACTATTGACATTAACATATTGACCATCATTGTTTTTGCAGACTTATGGGCCAATGACCCTACCAGCCCATAAAGTGCACCCAACAGTAATTTTCTGTTGATTTCGCCAAAAGCTTATTCCAAATATGGCAATTCTGCATATTCAAGTAACCATTCAACCAGAAATGGGCTTAATGGGAAAATAAAATTTTAAATGGATGGGTTTGACTAAAGTTTGACTGAAATTTCCAACAATTTGCATTCTTTGCTCTGGTGTTAGTCCATTCATAATGAAATTTCCAAGCAAATTAAACAAAAAGCAACTAGCACCAGTTAAAAGGATGCTCAAAGAAAGCAGTAACGCTAACTCCTAGTTGTGACACTCTAAAAACAACACGCTCTATGTTTTCAGTTAAACATATTGAATAAAATAGAGACACGCTTATAAATTTGCCGAATATCTCATTGTACAAATATTAAAACTGAATATTTCATTAAATAAAACATAAAACAAAGTTGTCATTAAAAAATTATTTAAAAATATGTCTCCCTTTAAGCAGAACGTCAGTTAATTAAGAGAAAGTAAATTAAATTGATTGATTACCCACCTCCGATGTCAAAACCAAACGTACAACGTACTCACACAATGAAGATTTGGCATATTGTATTTCGATAAAATGTCTGAATTTTAGGAGGAAATTTTAACTTTGACAGATTATTGTTGTCAACTTGATATACATACATTTGTCGCTTGTTAGCCAACTTGGTCGGTTAGTCAATCAGCTAGACAGCGAGTCTTTCATTTAATCACTTGCTGATTGACTAGTTTTGGTTGTTGTATTGCTTACGGTTAAATAAAATGACAGCATATTGCCAAGTAGCCCTTAACTTCAGTGACATACACACACACACACACATGTAGATATAAGATATACAACAAAGAAAGTGTGCTCAGATGGTATTTATTAAATGTTAAATTAATTCGTAGGTATAGGTCGACTTGTAAGAGATCTTTTAATAATAATAATAATAATAATAATAATAATAATAATAATAATAATAATAGCAATAATAATAATAATAATAATAATAATAATAATAATAATAATAATAATAATAGTAATAATAATAATAATAATAATAATAATAATAATAATAATAATAATAATAATAATAATAATTATAATAATAATAATATATAAGCAGATCTTTATGTTTAATTTTCCTTATAATTATTTGTTTACTTACTGAATAATATGTTGGATAAAATCACGTACCTGTAAAGAAAAAGAAATGAAAAAGTTGGAAAGCAGAATAGATTTTATTATAGAATTTTACATTCTCAGCTTACGCCGGAATTGACGTATCGGGTCTGAGACCAATGAGACCAAAGGTTACGCTCTGTGGGATATAATTCATCTTTTATATCCGTTATCCTAAAGTTTCCCTCACGATCGTTGTTGCTTTTATTAGAATTGCCTTGCGCATTTCGGTTAATATTTTTACATTAAGGTCTAATTTTTCGATTGCACACGTGGTTTCTTTGGGTATTGTTCCCATAGAGCTTATAACTATTGGTAGTATTTCTACCTTGACTAGACTGTGTATATTCTTAATGTACTGGGCAAGCAGTATATATTTAGATTTTTTGATGGCTACGGTGTCTTCGATATTAGTATCATATGGTATGGCGAAGTCAATGATCTGGGCAATTTTTCTTTGTTTATTTATTACTATCATATCTGGTCTATTGGGTATATTTGTGTCTGGTGGGTTGTTGGTTAGTATTGATCTATCCCAGTAGATAATATATTGCTTATTTTCAATTATTGGCTTAGGTTGATATTTGTAGTACTGTGTTGTTGGCTCATTAATATTTAGTCTATTTATAATATTTATGTATATTATCTTTCCGATATTGTCATGTCTTTGCTTGTAATGATTTGGAAGTAGGGTTGGACAGCGTATTACCGCACCTTCGGCAACTATCGTCTGTTACTGTACTGTCTCGAATTATGTACTTCCTGAAGTTCTTTGTTTGTATTACTTTATTATTATTATTATTATTATTAATATTATTATTATTATAATTATAATTACTTATTTTATGTTTATTTTATATCTATATATGAGGTTTGTTAAAAAATAAGGTAAACTTTTATTTTTATGGAAATATTTATATATTTGTAACTTCTATGCTGTACTAAAAGTATTACGGAAGCCAATTCTTAACCGAATTCTCCGTCTAGTATCGACTAGACATAATGTTATTAACAATCTCAGATATACAATTTATATATGTCTTCTTTTTGTGACGATAGTTATCATGAGGAAAATTTACGGAAAATAAAAGAAATCTTAGACATGAACGATTTTCCGAAAACAATTATAAACAATTTAATATATAAAACGAGTGACACAACAATAAGGAGAGAGACTAATAAAAAGTATTATCAAGGACTAACATATATAAAAGGTTTTTCTGAAAGGTTAAAAAACTCAGATCTATATGACATTGAGAAATATCAACTTGCATTTAAGACGAATAATACTATGCAGAGCCTATATAGTAACACAAAGACTGAATTAAAGAAAGAGGACAAATGCAACGTTATATATGGTATTAACTGCAACGGTGACGGCTCAGGCACATGCAATAAGAAATACGTAGGAACAACTAAAAATAAACTGAAGACCAGACTAACATCTCATAAATCAGACATAAGAATGAAAAACCAACCCATGGAGCAAAAAACTGCACTTGTGTCCCACTGTGCAAAGGAAAATCACGTGCCAAATTTTGATAATGTAAAAATATTACAACAAGAAAACCATTATTCCAGGAGATTTACTTTAGAGATGAAACAAGAAACAGAGAAATGCGCTCAAATTTACAGAAGTGTGATAAACGAACACAAAAAACAACATAAACAAATCAGTTTTCGCAGCTAAGGACTACAGACGATCGACATATTGAAAATATGTTAATTCCATCTAATTTTATTTAATTTTTAATGTACATGTATGTAATTGTAAATTTATTAGAAATAATCAAAAATTAATTTTAATGTTTATCATGTATTGTTCTGTACCCAACAGTGTTCCCCTGAAGATGAATAGCAAAGCTATTCGAAATATTGGGAAAAATAACATTAAATAAAGATTTAATAATCAAAAAAATATTTAGTGTTTATTGATTTTTAAAAACCTGGCCTATAGCCGAACGATAAAACAAGAATATTATTATAATACAACAGGTCAACGATTAAACTAAATATATATACATTTATATAATTGTTAGTTTGATTCATAATGGCTAAACCAATAATTAAAATATAACAAAAAAAGTAATAAGTTTAAACTTTTATTTGATGCTTATTCCTAAATTCAAGAAAAAAAATATTTTGGGTTCTCCACTGATTCGTTAATATATACCTGATATCCTGATTTTGTTTAAAATATATTTTAAAAGCATTTCAAGTCTCAAATGGAATAAAAATACAAAAATGCCGTAGGGTGTAACCAGAAGCAAAAATAAATAAAAAATATATGAAATAAAATAACGCTGATGAATTTGTAAATGTTTTTTGATTTGTTACTTTTTGTTGCTAAAGTTTTTATTAACACTGAAGGAATAGACGGTATGACATTAAAATTAAACACTTCAAACTCCACAGGATCAACAATAACAACCAAATTATTATCATTGTCCTCATCTTCTCAACTCTACTTATTGAAAGTGACACAAGGATATGAAAACAAAAGGGGTGCGTTTAGTGTCGATTCGATATTAAAATACAAGTAAACAAGTAATATTACAAACACACACACACACACACATATACACATATACCCCATGATAAAGTTGAAATGAATGTCTAAATATTCGTAACATTTGTCGTATAGCTGAAGTGTGTTAGTCTGTTGTGGTGGCTTATTGACATTAAATGTAACAATTGTCAAAGGATTTATTAATGTTGGTTCAACATTGAGTTTATGCACATCATTGCAAATGATTTGGGGTGACAGCAGCAGCAGCAGCAGCAGCGGCAACAGCAGCAGACTTTGACTACACTGACTGACACTGGCTTTTCGATGAGTGTAACTTTTGCTTGACAGTGAATCAGTAAAACGGATTCACAACTCTTTGGAGTTCGTTAAATGTTTTGTTGTAGTACACATTGATGTTTGTATGTATTGCTATATGTGTGCATGTGTGTGTATCTCTAAATGCAAAATTAGTTTATTTCAAAACATTTGCTATTTAATGTCGACATTATGAATCAATTGATTGATATTAATGAGCATAAAATTTGCATCCTTTTTTATTTGTAAAATGATTTTGCGGCATAATTTGTGTTTAGTGAAATATATAGATTTTAAGTTTCATATAATTGTGTTTTGTAGCAAAACATGTTATTTCTTGCATAAATTTTCAGGGTTATTAATTTTGGTTGCATTTGTCATTTGGAAAAAGATTAAAATTTTAATAAATTGACAATATAAATTATTTACATTTCGTGTTTAAATTTTGTATAAGTTTACTATTTTCGTTTTATGGGTTTTAATTATTTATGAAGAAATTTGCATAATTTTGGCACAGCGATTTTGTGTTTTATTTAAAAAAATCTATTTCGTATGACTAAAAAGTTTATTTCCTTATTGTGTACAGACGTACTTTAATGGTGAGATACTATCAAAAGTAAAATCGATGCCATCGTTATTTTAAAAATATTGATATGAAATCATAACGCTATCGGTGTATGTAAATTTGTTTTTTTATATCTTAAACTATGAGTAGAGAATATTAAAAGTTTTGGCCGATCCCATAAAATGTTTATCAAAAGAGTAGCTCAAAAAGAGTACCAAATTTTTGAAGGATGATCCCTACATATCCAGTGCTCTTATTCCGGAGCTCTGACAGCAGGGAATAGTATTGAGAGGAAAGATTTTTTTTATGAGCACGATCAGCACTCAGGGGACGATCCCTACATATGCAGTGCTTTACGCTGGAACTTGAAAAGGAAGGAATAGTGTTAAGAGGACAGATCAAAGGATAGAATATTTCGTTTTAGATATTTTTACTTCGCCGCTGAATATATATCCTATAGGTACCGACGGAAGTGGGTACTGCTATTTAGTACATGACGGCGTTAATTACTGTCGATAAGGTTCAACAACCAGTGATAGGCCTTTATCTTTGAAACAAGCCGACAACAACTAACACAATCCTGCAGTAAAGCAGATTAGGAAAATGCGATACCATATGCAACATTAAGTGCAGGGTTGAACCCGGTATCTTAGGCTTCGTAGTCTGTCTTAATTACTTCAGCCCACAGCATCCCACGAATCCACTTGGCATTGTTTACAAAAGGAGTGCAGATAAGACCCTGCACCACTGCAGTGGTGTCTTAATATGTTGCAAATGGCAGCAAGTTTTCAATCAGGCTTTATTTTGTTGCTTAATTCAGTTGTTGAAAATAAGTTTTTAATACCATTAAAATTGAAGAATTAAAACAACATTTTCCAAATAAATTTGCTCAACCCACAAGATCAGTTGTATTGTTTATAGTACTTCAAAATAATACGCCCTTGTGAACAGACGAATTGGTTGTATCGTTATGATGTTGTATATTCAGACATCAGAATTTGAACTCACTTGAGTCAGACTTGACTCAATAATCACTTTATTCAGGTATGGGAATTCAGGTTTTGATGCGAAATAAAACTGATTTTAATTTGAAAATAAAATCTTCTGTTGTCATTTTGATGAAGGATGACGTTGTAGGGTTAATAAGATTGCCGCGATAAATAACTTTGGAGGAAATAGTTTTGAATCGAATAACCGGCCTATTTTAAGAAATCAAACGTCTTTATTCATTCGTATGAATACATTTAAAGCAGAAGCAAATTTTTGAAAATTATTTTATTTTGCAACATAATTTTACGAAATTAAAAAGTCCTCCGACATCATGACGTCGGTAGTAACTACAAATTTTATATTTACTGCTGTTAGTTTCAACTACTCAATTTAACAAATATAACATTTCCATTCATGGTCTTAATACAATTATTTGGAAAACATATAAAGTTCAAACATATTTTTAGAACGGAATCTTATATGATAAGTGCTAACAACGATCTTATAAATTGAACAATTATAATGTCAATTATTTCTATAAAATTTAATATTATAGGCTAATTTTTCGAAAAATGTTTTTAATTTAGAAAACATGAGCATGAAGCACAAGGCCAAGTCATCATCTGTTTTATATATTCAATTTGCACAGTAGAGCAGAACCGCTGTTTTCTCAAGTCGCTACAATTTCATCATCAGTGCTCATGTGTAATTCTATTTGTAACTACTTATTTGGTGGCCTAATGGAATGTGGTAACAGTTTCTATTCGTACCAATTTATTATGAAAATGCGTATGAGAACTGCATCAAACCGATGGTAACACACTTTTAGGTCCAAAACAAATTATTTGTATAATCACGAAGAGTTTGAGGAAAGAATATCTGTGATGAATAACCACAAACAACAGCGGATCTCATAGTCTGCATAACCCAAATCATCGTTTAGACCGACTTATGCACCAGATTTTCCATAAATTCGAAAATTTCGGATGCCAAACGATGTTATATTCCACTTATAAAAATTACGATATTATCTCACACTCAATTTGTTTCACTTAAAACAGGGCTTTCTCAATGAAATACCCTCTACTTTCTGAGTCTCAAATTCATTTCTAATATCATCAAGCCAAGCTTTTGTGGTTTGAAAAACAAATAATAACGTGTTGGTTAATATTTAAAACCGATATTAATAGGATTTTTGTTAAAAGAAGATTTCTCAAATTCGTTTCAAGCAGACCTTAACTGCTCTCTTAACTGCTGCAAAACTCATTTATACACATTTAAGCCAACCGAGACTTGGGATCGAAAAATGCTATTCTCTTTCGGTTTCGGTAATAATTCTCTTAGTTTGGGCACAAGCCATCATTTATGTAGGGGACATCCTCTAAGTATTGGATTAAGACAAAATATTGTATTTTTTTCAAAATCCTTAATCACTTGGCAACTAGTGATCGTCACATTTAACTTCTGTGCACTTATCAACAGCTTAACAAAACTGTTTCAACTGTGGACGCAATAATAACTCAATTAAAACACAATTACTGAAGCGCTCTGAAAAAAAAAACACTTAAATTAAAAATTACATATTTAGAAAACTAAACCACAATACACTGAAAATAATATGGCAAAACACAATCTCTCATATTCCACACAAACACACACACGCACGTTGCTTTATAGTTGCATTTAAGCCAATTAACATTTTAACTTTTGCTAACATTTTAATGACATGCGTCAACGCAATAATCCAACAACAACTCGTGGCATCAAAAAAGAAAAAATAAAAGCAACTCAGCATTTGTTGCAGCCATGGGGAATGGCAGAAGCGGACAGTTTGTGGAAAGGACGACTACTCAAAATGGAAAACAACTGCCAACACAATTTGGCCAAAAACAGAACTAAACACACAAACAAAATTATATGCAAACGGAGTGAACTGAAATATTTTAAAATGCAGAGTGTGTAATTAACAAATTACACATGAAGATGTCACTGAAATTAAACAAACGCTAAATGACATTCCACCAGAGCAGAAGCTGCTTTATAAATAACATTTCATACGTACTCGCGTGTAATTAAAAGGAAAAATAAAATTTCCAAAACTAAAACAGTTCAGCACGTCAAAACGAGTCAAAACGAAGGGGATGTGGAGAGTAAGTGAAACTCTATAAAAGTTTGATTTATGAGTTCGCTGGCTTTCAAATCAACCAACTGCAAGGATTGTGAAAACAGATGATCTGGCAGAAATTAATTTAAACCGCAATTAAAACATAAAAGTCATGTCGTACTTAAATTATGTTTTTCTAGTTCAATAAAATATTACGAACGTGTAGAGAAGAACTTGTTAAATTTATTTGGCACGCGGTCTGTGTGTGTTTCCAATAAAATTAATTTACTAAAAGCTGTTTTTAAAATAGAAAGTCATAAATATTTTTAGGTTTTAGGTTGATCGCTTCGAGTTTCTCTGCTCTGGCATTATGAAAGAATAGAAAAACCACTCCCGCTACTTGAATGCGAATTAAATTCGTCATAGATTATTAAACACACACATTTTTCAATTTGGAAAACGTAAGAGGAAATATTATATGTGTGTGTGTCTGTGTGTGTGAGTGATAGATATCCTTTTGTTTTTTTTTTATTACTGATGTAACATACCAACTACAACTCGTGTATTTTTACACCCCGCGTAGTTGTGTATGACCGGGTGCGTAAATTACCTGCCACCTAATAAAAACTGACAATAAATGTTTTTAAAAAATACCCACCGGTTGGTCGGTGTTCGTAACTATTTCAGTTTTTCGGCATGAGTGGGGAAAGTTATTAAACACATACGAGCACAAGTATAAAATTTAATAGAAACACTGGAAACTGATGAAGTTGTTCTTCATTCGAAGCAAAACTTTGGCTGATTTAGTCTCACAAATTAGTTTTGATTATCAGCCAATTGAAAGACGTTCTTTGCCGGGACTAGTGTATTAAGGATTATTGTTATATCCTTTACAAAAAATCTAAAGGTTTTGTCATTCCATGTGTAATTTCTTCGATATTAACATGGGACCCCATAAAGTATATATATATGTATATATATATATATATATATATATATATATATATATGTATATTCTGGATTCTTATGAATAGTGATGGCGACTGAGCGATGTCCGTTCGTCTGTCTGTACTTGAAATCGGTTTTCCTAATCCCCCAGAAGAGCTAGAGACTTCGTTCTTGGACTGATGCATTGGAAATGAACTTAAATAGAGTGATATTGAAAAAATCCCAAATACGATTCCAGAGCTGGGAATCACACACCTATTTGTCGACGCAAAATTAATAACAAAAACTAATTATATGTTTGTTTGTTTGTAAATTAAACCTATTTCATGCTTTGGGAAGCTTCAGTTGTCTATTAAAAACTATAAAAATAAACATTTATTTTCCAAGGATGGGAAATTAAAAGTTTTTTTTGCATGTAATAACTAAAATGATTAAAAATTTTAAGTTTTTCTTAAATAAAACCGCTTTACGCATCATGAAGATTTGCATTGATAAAAAAATTAAAATTTCGTTTCCGGGGATATGATTCGACACAGCCGAATATAGCGCTTTTTTTGTTATAATTACTATTATTATTGTTGTTATTATTACAATTTTTTTGCGTGTGAGGAGGGTTTTTAAATGACTTCGCACTTACAGTGGCGGTCACCAGCTGCGTCGACTAAAACAATCACCTCCTTTCTGGTGTTTGCCTTCATGGAACCGCTTTCTGCATTACTCCGTGAAGGCCCAGAATCAAAGTCCTGAAAAAGGACCCTTCTTTATATGTCCACGTCTGTATCGGTCATGCGCAACTGTTGTGGCGCTTCTAATTGGTTATAATGAGGATCTAAAGGGTGGACCCGTTTTGCTAAAAGTTGGTCAATGTCCCTTTGCATCTTCCGTAAAATGGACTCGTAATATTTTAAAGTTTTTTTCATGTCTCAAAAACCAGAACACAGCAGCTTCTTTTGTCGGTACCTGCAAAAAGAAAATCCCCTGCTACAACAAACTTCTCTATCTTCTAATCTGTCTTCATCTGTCTTCTTCAAACTATCCCCTCCTCTCTAGTTCCGCCACCATACACTGCACATGTAGGAACCAACTCCTAAGTGCTTGTGCAAGATTTAAAAAAAATATTAATAAAAACTGTTTGTACAGGACTTTAAGAAATTATTAGAGAATCTAAGTTTCATTTTGTAGGCTAATTGTTCGAAAAGTATTTTTAGTTTAGAACGATGAAAAGCATAAAGGAAATCGAAATAAGTCTTATGTATTTAACATATATAGCGGAGCCGTGCAGCTGTTTTCGAAAGCCGCTACAACTTCATTTTACTTTAACTATCGTTTTAATTAGAAATTCAATCTTTCCATTGTACATCATAAAATTATTTTAGCCAGTCGAAATCTCCGATTATAAATCTACAAAAAAAAAATATATGACAACTCACAAAATCTTTTCACATAAAAAAACAGAAAAACACTGCGAGGAATTCATGTAGAAAAATACAACAGCGACGGCGCTACAACGCAACTTGTTTTGTATTGTATTCCATTTTACTTTTTTTCTTCTACATCCGTTTTACAATACAACTGAAGTGAGAATTTTTATTTTAAATCGAAATCGACTACAAAGGAAAGTCATCATTTGCGATTACAATTTTCTATAAAAAAGTATAAACACAACAATAACAAGAATACAAAAAGAGAGAGAGAGAGAGAAAAAAAACAACATCAAAAAGACAAAAACTTAGTAAAAACTGAAAGAAAGAAATTACTTTTCAAACGAATGAATAAATATGGATAAAAAAGTGATCAATATTTTACTCTTGCAAATATTTTTTCAATTTTTATTTATATATTTTTTTCTGCTGTTTTTGCAATTGCAACAGCTAAAAAGATACAGTAAATGATGAAAGAAAAATCAAATGATACAACAAGAAAAAAAAAATTCACAAATGAATGAACAAAAAGCAACTGAAAAAAAACTGGAAAAATTATCATTTGAAATGAAATATTCTTTCCTTTGAATACGTGATATTCAGGAGAGTGTTAATGAAAGCAGTTCAATTAATTGCCGAATGCATGAATGAATGACTTTTCAAATCACAAGAGTTTTTCAACACAAAAGTACATGTCAACTGTAACAGATACATTTTTGCGTCTACGAGAAAAGAAGTGAAATTGATTTCTAACTCGACTCCAAAGATATCAAAGACTTTTTGTCAAGACACTGCCGCAGTGAAGGTAAAGGGTGGTTCAACCGTTAGGCACGATGTTAATTGTAAATAAAATGAAATTGTTGCTAAGAATTATCTGAATATTTTTTTCTTATATTGAATGAAATGAAATATCGGCTAAATGCTCGCCAAAGCTTCGTGGGTATATCTTTATCAGATGATGCATATCTTCAATGACTCTGAGGCTCTTAATGTGTCCAATTATCTTATCCCTTAGCTCTTGCATTGCTCTTGGCTTATTGACGTACACTTTTTCTCTTAAATATAACTAAAAAAAGAAGCTCAACCAGTCAAATCATATGCTCGTGTGTGCCAATTCATATCGCCACGGCGTGAAATAACAGCACGAATGAATTTTTCGAACAAAAAGAGCCATTATTTCGTTGGCTGTGTGGCAAGTGGCACTAATCTGTTGGAACCTGATGTAGTCCAATTTCCAGTCTTTAATCATCTCGCGAAAGCGAACACCGTTCATGGTAACTATTTGGGCGATCTCATTTTCGAACAAATACGGCCCGATAATACCGCCATTCCATAAACTGCAATAAACAGTCATTTTTCGTGGCTTTATTTCACTGTACGTTCCAAAATTATATTGAGGGTAGAGAAGAAAAGACTACGAATCTTATATACCCTTCAGCAACGTACATCTGGCGTTACATATATTTATAAGTACCAATGTTGTTCTTCTTAAGCCATAAAATAGTTTTAGTTAGCTAGAAAAAAAACAACGTCAGTTGTCTTTTTGGTTTCCTTTATGCATAAAAAATTTTTCAATTTCTCAACCCTCGAAGCGAAAACTTATTTTATTTTTGTTTTTTCTTACTAATGCAACTCTTAAAGAGGCATGACATAGTTTTATTTAAGAAAAACTTAAAATTTATAATCCTTTTTGTACCAAAAAACTTTCAATTCCCCAACCCTGGAAGTGAAATTTTAATATTTGTTGTTGTTATTATCAACGCAAATCTTAATGATGTATCAAAGGGTTTTATTTAAGAAACAATTTAAAATTTTAAACAATTTAGTTATTACATGTACTACAAAATGCTGAATGGTGCAAAAAAAAACATTTAATTTCCCATCCCTGGAATTTTTTATTATTTTTGTAGTTTTTAATGGACATTTGAGGCTTTCCAAAGCATGAAATAGGTTCAATTTACAAACAAACAAAAAATAATTGGTTTTTGGTATTAATTTTTCGCCGAGAAATATGTTTGTATGTATGCTTCCCAGCCCTGAAAACGTATATTAATTTGAATTTCAACACCACTCTATTTAAGTTCATTTCCAATCCATCAGTCCAATATGCAAAGACCAGTTGTTTAGTGTTAACCTTAGCTGACCTGTTGAGCTCAAACTGGTGATCTCATATTTTTCAGTCCCTTCAGAAATATTTGAGTCTGAAGAGTTGGTTCTCAGGAAAAGCAGAGGACTCGTCTGCCCAATATACTTCAATTTCTGTGCGCCCAATATAATTTCGAACTTATCAAGAGCTCTTCATCATTCTTATAAGGACCTCAATGTGAATTGACAGTTGTGTTATGTGTCTCTCTTATTGCTCGTCCTTTTAGGGAAGATTTATTTATATAAGTCAAACATAAACTGTAATTAAATGTATGCCAGTTTATATGCTTTAACCTTTAATACCCACTTGGTGTGTTATCGATAAAATTAAGTTAATTTACAAACGTAATAAAATATAAAACATTCTTCATTAAATTAAATGGCCACCACGTTTCAAAACATAATAAACTCAGCTTTTTTCTCTCTCCTTCAATTCGTTATAGTTTCCAAGCGTGATATTATCAAATTAGTTACTTGACGTCTTTTATTTTGAATTCATATTAAAATGACCTTTTACCTTTAGCTGTAAGTTTCGAAATAGCAGCCATCCCCGGGACTTGGAATAAATGTCCTGCTGCCACAGAGAGTGAATGTCATTTGAAATTAAGGCTTATCTAACAATTTTTTGTATGTTTTATTTTAATTGTCACTCATACGAAAACACACTTCGCCAGCAGTCCCCACATGTTTATGAAATCGTATATACTCCTGCATATGTGGTGGTCTATTAAGTATTTAACTGCTCACGCACACTCCTTTGGTAGTTTTCACTATGTCCGAATATGTCTTATCTAAAGTCGTTTTTATTTTTAATTTATTTATTTATTTCTTCTTCATTTGAATATTATTGCCTTTTAGTGGTGGCATTATTAATTAAATGTATCATTATTAATTCATTAATATGAATGTTCGAAAACATTTTAATGTCCTTTTTTATGTGTCTAATATATTTGCCATCCTTTAAAATTTGTTAACTTTTGGTTGTTGTTAGCGTTGATATTTTGGCCTTTATTAGCATATAAAATGTTTTTAACTTTTTTTTTTTTTTAGTTTTCTGTATTATTTGTTGAGTTGTTTTTTGCTTTAATAATCTTATGCGTCATTTTTATTGTTTGTTGTATGCGAACCATTTCATTTTAATTGTGTTGTTGATAAAAGGATACACTAATGCCCAGCAGTTAGCGAGGAGTCTTTGTATAATTTCAATGATTGTTGTTTCTAGAACTTCAAAAATTGTATAGACAATAATAATTATATTTTATGTTGTATTATAGTTAACCCTGGTTTACCCTATAGTCAGAGACGATACTCATATTGAATTCAAGATAAAGATAAAATTAAGAGATATTTTATTACAATATTTCACAGTATAGGAAATCGTTAATACATAAAACTGATGCCAATAAGTTTTGGAAAAATTGACTGCATATAAATCCAAGGAAAAAGCAACAGATAAACTATTTTGCAAACTAACACCAAAAGATTTGATTATGTGCTCCGGTAGCATCCACCTACTTGATATGGATTTTGAAAATTATTTAAGTCCACTTTTGAATATTATTAGTCGCGCAATAGCGTCATATATCAAAATATATATAAAATAAAGACTGATAAATATGCTTTCAAAGATTATATTTCCTTTAAACTCACTGTAGGTTTTGCCGAAGCTTTTCTTCATAGAAGATAAATGCATAAAATAATCAAACGGTAACACGGGTATTAAAACAAAAACGTGTTAACATCAGGTTGAAACAGTTCTCGGATTCTTTTTCACAATAAAATTTGTGTAAATAGGAACTGTTATCACTTTCAACTAAGCCACCTAAAAAGTGGTGATAAACACAACATACACATGAGCACTGAAGATGAAAGTGTAGCGACTTTCGAAAACAGCTGTTCTGCTCTGCTGTGTAAGTTGAATACAACTGATGTTGTGCCTTGATCCTTTGTGCCTTGGAGTATTTATCATCATGTCTTTCTGAGATTTTAGATTAATTTCGAACAAGTAGCCTTTGAATATTAATTCAATTTAACATATAAATGCATACATTTTATTTTGGAATACAGACATGCATCTAAAGAACATTATTTTCTCATATATATATAATATTTTTAAAATGTTCGGTCATGGTTGTATTGTAGCAAAACCTAAGTATAATGCAATTCCAATGAACTTCTTTATACTGGAATGTGAGATTAGACTGAAATGGCCAAGTATAAAACCTGAAAAAGCCAACCCACGAAGCTCTTTCGTAGTGACTTCCGTTGCTGTTAAGTCACAATAAAGCGGTCCATCCAAAAACGTTCCAAAATTATATCAACGTGATTATGTAGAACAATTAGATTTTTTCATTATCCACTCTTCAAACTCTCAGATCGTGTGTTATTTTCCAAATTATGGTACAAAAAAGTGAAAGGGTTTGTCATTCACTGTATAATTTCTTCGATATTAATATGGGAACCTATAAGTACATATATTCTGCATCCTTATGAATAGCGATGACGATTGAGCGATGTCCGTCTGTCTGCACGTGAAATCGGTTTTCCTAACCCCTAGAAGAGCTAGAGAATTCGTTCTTGGACTGATGGATTGGAAACGAACTCAAATAGAGTGATATATGGAATATGGTTCCAGAGCTGGGAACCTTACACCTATTCCTCGACGCAAAATCAACACCAACAACCACTTATGTTTGTTTGTTTGTAAATTCAACCTTTTTCATGCTTTGGGAAGCCTGAATTGTGTGATAAAAACTAAAATAATCATCTTTTTCCAGAGATGGGAATACATTTTTTTTGGCACATTCAGTATTATGTAATACAACTAAAATATTTGAAATTTTTAAGTTTTTCTAAATAAAACCACTTTATACATCATGAAGATTTTTCGTTGGTAAAAGAAATTAAAATTTTGTTTCCAGGCGTGGGATTTCTTTCTTTTTTTCATTCACAAAAGTAACGTTGTTTAATTTATTATGTTAACTAAAACTATTTGCAACTTAGGAAGAACAAAATTGGTACTTAAAAATATATGTAACGCCAGACGTACGTTGGTGAACGGTTTATAAGATTCGGCACAACCGAATACAGCACGTTTACTTATTTTTTTATGTCTGTCATTCTGGTTGTTCTTTAGTTACTAGCATCATGGCTTGGGACAGGCCCGAGCATATTAGAAAAATGCTAGCCAGCGTAACCCCCAAACGGTCTCGTATCTTCTACTAGTTATGGATTCACTTATAGTCTCCATTCACAAGATGTAATGAGGATCCATCGTTATTCATATCGAAAAGTTAATATATATTCTGTAAGAAATTTGAAATGAAAACCCATATTATTTTGTGGCAACGCTGTCGGACCTGTCAACACGTTCGGTAATAGTATTGTTAACAAAATAGTTTTGCACATTTTTCTGAAGCTTGTCTGTGCATGTCATTAAATTACGATATATCTTCATTAATCTCCTGAACACGTAACGAACGAGTCCCAACAACAATACCCGTTTTGAAAGCCCAATTTTGCCAGCTCCCTAAAAGTTGAATTTATTTCAGCGTTAAGACGAGCAAAAAAGTGTGTGACCCCTTGCTGTGTGTGTGCTTTTGCGTATAAACAAACAATTGTTTTACCACATTTAGACGGCTTTTCTGTTTACAAGCCGTTAAGTGCTAAATGTAGTAACAAGAAATGCCTAATGAACGCAACATTTTTTCTTGGCTCTGTTCATTCGCTTGTTATTTCAAGGAATTCTTTTTTATTTCATTTTTATAACAGTTTTTGTTTGCAATATTTGCTAAACAGTTTTTTGTTTTTGGTAATTTATTTTGTAAAGGTGATAAATGTTGCAAATTACAAGCCAATATTTTGTTATTTTGTTGCTGACTGAAGATTGGAAATATCCGATAAAAGTTTTACGTTAAAATTCGTATAAAAAGTTTACAAATAAAATGAAAGAAATGTTACTCTCATTATATTTTTCGCTGGTTTTGTTAAACATAAAACTCGTTAAAATTATTTGGTAATGAATTCTTTATGCCGCCTAGACCTTTATGAGTTAGTCATTTTAAAAGGCATAAATTGTATTAAAGAAATTATTAAAATTTTTGTGCGTATATTTTATTTCTTTGTTGTTAGCAACCCTCCTTCTTTTGAAGCTTAAAATAATAAAATATATGACTAACTTTGTTATCTCAAATGTCTTAATATATGACCATGAAAAATCAACAATTTTGTTTGAATATTATTTAAGACTTTATTACATGCCAATATTCGTGACAGCAATATTTTTTATTAATTATTGTGGAACGAATATCATTATATATTTAGGGTTTTAAAGGCTTTAAATGTATTCATTCTTTTTTGAAGTCTTTAGTTTTGGAAATTGCTGGCTTAAGAGTTTTTTATTTTATATTAATAGAAAGAAACATTATACTAGATCCTAAGAACTCACAGACACGTACATATTTCACTTTATGCATTAAACACAATAACGACAGCAGGCTACGAGCTACAACCTGCCAAAGTTAGAATACACACATTGAAATGGCAATGACCATCTTAGCGACGACACAGCCACACGACTACCGACCACCGTTGTAGCTGTAGCCAAATTCCATCTTGGTGAGCGACAATGAATAGATACAGTGTTGCCAGTATAATGTAAATAAATTCAATCATTGTAAACTTAAAAATGTATTGTTTTATTTTACAAAAAGAAACAACAAACTATATTTTCAAGCTATGAAATAATTTCTTGTCGTATATTGTTCAATTTAAATATATTTTATTTTAATAACACTATTTAAGAGTATTTAATATACGAAAGCGGCTGCACTGGCGTATGAAGAGAATTATACTACAAACAACAATTCATTGTTATTGAATTGGTAGTGTAGTTTTAAAAATAATTAAGTAGCTGACTACGAGGCAACGATTGTAGCCAACGGCTTTTGCAGTCGGTATTCCTGTAGCCTACTGTCGTTATTGTGTTTAATGCTTTAAGCACAGAATTAATATGTACATTAGGACCACCCAGAAATGGACCAATTCCTGAGAAACTACTACCAAAATAAATTCAAGGTCAATCGGCAAAAGTCAATCCGTGCTTTAAGTTTCAGAATAAATAAACTTTACAAAAAAAGGAGACCCTAAAAAAAATCCCTGTAATTTACCACAAAGATTTCGTAAACTGGTTTTTGTGTTATTCCAAGCTCTTGAACTCTTCCAGCCAAAACGCAATTATTTTATTTTTTAAATCAACCGATTGATGTAATTTTTAGTTGCTATAAAATAATCGGAGTTTTTAAAAACAAATCAATGTTTTTTTTGATATTTTGTTCATGATAGCCTACGAACGGAATAGCCGATTTTTACACGGTTTGTCGTGATCGATGTAGTTTTAAATTTCAAGAGCTGACTTGTAAGATGGGATGAAACAGTTGAAAAGTTGAAAAAAAAAATCACTTTCTTAAATCAATTTTTTCTAAATACTTCTGGGATATCTTAAAATTTACTAGATCGAATAAGTTAAAAAAAGCGGGTCACTTACTTACAAACACAGATCCATACACACGTACATACATACAGACGTAGTGACGGGCTTTCAGAAATAGCCAGGGAAGCTTCCTAGAACCTGAAGTCTAATGAGAACTCGATTTTTTCAAATTAAGAAAATCTAAAAATTTCTAACGGGTAGTTAAGAAAGTCTTCTAAGAAGAAAAGACAATTTGCCTCTTACAGTTAGCCGCTACCCTAATGTACGCACATCAATACACATATATGCAAAGAAGCCCAACAAGAAAAGCATTTAATTCTTGCACAAACTTTGGATTTATTGAAATATTTCAGAAATATATAATAAATATTCAGAATTTCGCAATTATGAAACAATTTTTCACTTCTCTATTTGACAATTATTTCGATTGTTTCTTTGCGTGATTGAAAATAGTTTCGATTTCTTTTCTAGAAAATAATGCAACATTTTTCACCCTTTTTTTCCTTTAGCACACTGCTAAGACTTTGACTCTCTGGTGGCAAATTTCTTTTTATTTTTGCAGAGTACGTTCTAGCATTTCCAACGACGAAATTTTCACTCCTTAACTGTCAAGTAGCTTAAGAATGAGTCCTGACATCTGTTAAAATGGCATATTGTTGTAAACGAAACGTTGTAATGGAACACCAACAAGTGCCTGATAATTATGTAAAATTGTTGGAGATCATCTTAACCCAAAATGAATATGAGTACCGAACATACACGGCTGTAAGTCAAAGGAACATGCTGATTTTTGAAAATGCTGCATTCTTTTTACAATCGAACAAAAGAATATTTAGCTTGAGCAAAAACAAAAAACTTCATAAAATTTTACCAAACTATAAACTTAAATCGTCTTGAGGTAGAGGTTCTCTAAACTGAACAGACTTAAATAACAAACAATTTCGAAAGCGATCTTTATAAAATGGAAAATTTCATGGGATACTTCAGGAAAATAAATAGTTTTTAACAGTCGGTTTTGAGCTACGTCACATGTATCAAGTATTTGACGAAATAAGCGTAACCAATAATTTTTTATTTAATATATGAAAATATTTTTTAACTACCAGTTGGCTATTTGGGAAGAAGTTCAAAACACAATCGTATAGGTTCTTTATCAATTCATTTCTCGGTCATACGCACGAAATATTAAGGGAATGCTTGCGAAAATGTAGTGGTTACGCCTGTTTCGTCAAATATTGAATGTGGCATCAGGCGCTTTTTTGGATCTACAATGATATTGAAAACAAATCAGTTATTTAAACTCCTAATTTAAAAGTCATCTCCGAATGAATTTAAAAAGAAAATCTCGTTAAGAATTAATTTTGTAAATAATTTATTAAGATGATTTAGCAAACAGATTATTCGATTAATAGCTGTTATCGAGTTGTTAGCTAATAATATTTTATCGTTTCAATTAATCGTGTGATCGAACTCTTTCTCCAGCACTCTTTACAAATACTTGCGCATGTGCTCGTATTACAAGCATCAGGGACAAAAAGAAATATTTTATGTAACTAAAAAAAGGTGCAAAACACAAATTTCCGCTTAAAATTTTATTCACAAACCGCTAATGAAATATTAACAGTTTTGTGAATATAATTTCTTGCTTTAAGCCCAAAACTTTGCTAAATATGTGTTGGTGTGCGTGTTTTCCAACCAAGAAAAGAACACAAATTTTACTTTTTTCTATAAATTTTATAATTCACTCGTCGTGTGTATTAATTTATGTCTGAATGTATTAAAACCCCTCTTTTGATGCGAGTGTAGAGGTAAGGAGGATTCACATGTTCACACCCTAAATTAAAAGTGTGCGTGTTTAAGTCGTTACCGCTGTCGTTTCAGTGTTGGCTTATTTTATTAGCTAAAAAATATATAAATAATAAAATAATTAGTTTGTTTTTAACGTTTCATTATGAGTTACTAAATGTTTTTGATATGGTTTTTGCTTGAATATTTGATAGAAATAATTTAAGTTCTTTTAATCATTTAACCTTTTTACTGCCACGCATATCCGCCGGATATAACAACTTATTTCATATGATTGTGGTCATTTAATAATAATATTCTTTTTTTTATTTATTTGCAGGTAAGTTCTTTTGTACACTGAATGTTTGGGTGAGTGGAAATATTTTTGTTTGTTCATTATTGAGATGGAGGGAGGTGACTGTATATCTTGGTAAGCACTTTTTTAAATAAAACTTGTCAATATTTCGATGTTCTTTGCAGAAAGAAGTGAACTAACTAACCACAATGTTATTAACTATAAATAACTTTATTTATTTTATTTGGTTCTAGTTTGTTTCAGATATTGTCTCAGTCTCTTTATTATACACCTGCCTTCTAGTCGTGGCTTAAGTTCGTCTATGCACCAGTATATTTGTATAACTCTCAATCGATTTCTGAAAGTTTGTTCATTTAGTAGGAAAATTGTGTCAAAATTAAGGTAAAGTCTACTGAGGATTTGCTGTAAAGAGGAATGAAAGGCAGACATAGAAATGTACTTAACCCATAAGAAACGCAGTATGAATCTGTAGTCGGATCTGAATTATTAAATTCGTTTTAAATTCGTATCTAGAAAAATTCACATATATTTCGTTTTGGCTCAAAAATTGGTACAAATAGAAACTGTTAACACATTCATTTAAGCCACCTCAAATGTGATAATAAATAAAAATACACATGAGTTCTGATGATGAAAGTGTAGCGGCTTTCGAGAACAGCTGTTTTGGCCTGCTATGTTAGTTGATTATATAAAACTGGTATTGACTTTCTCCGGTGCTTTGGAGTATTTATCGTGTCTTCTAAATAAAAAATATCTTTCGAAAAACTATAAAACTATTAGGTGGAATATCTTCATATTTGTGTGATTAATTTTCCTTTCCCTTTCCAATATCTTAAAAACCCAAATTCATAAAATTAATATAACTAAAGAGCCGGAACGAGTATAACTCTATGAGCAATAAAATAAGAATTTGGAATGTAGAGACGGGTGAGATAAGCAGAAGTGGTCAAATTTGAGGTTACAAAGTAAATTGGCTGCTAAATAATGAAATGTGAAGAACTCAGCTGTCACTTTTTTACATCTACTTAAAAATGAGTTGGAAAATTAAATGCAGGAACGTTTTGATCTCGCACATCAGATTTTAATTGTGAAAATATACCATCGAAATTCGAGTTCGTTTTACTTAAAATATTTAAAACTTTTGTAGACTTTATCTTTTCCTTTGGCATACTTATCAAGTCCTTCTAAGTTGAAAATACCTTTTGGGCAATTGGCCTATAAAAATTAAGTTTAATAACGCAGAAAAAAGTTCGATACTAATTACTTATAATTAATAGGAAGTTTAATATAATCGGTCAGTCGTGAAATATTAATCGTGTCAATCGTTAAAAAGAAATAGTCAATATTTTATTCATGAATTATAGAATTGAGCGGAAGGCAGCTGATCGTTTAGCTGAGTGAGTACAACACCGTTGACTCTTATTAGTGATCAGCAGTGCGTACTGAAAAAGCGGGTGCAGTTAAATCATGACTTATAAAATCTTGTACTCATACGCAATAGAATACTCTAGAGACCCAAACGCACTCAAAGGTTTGTTGTTCTCATGATGCTTATAGTTCGCAACATGTATGATATTGTTGATTAAGACTCAGTGATGTTGATTTAGACTATATAATAATAAATTTCAATAATAATAAATTTATATATTTTTATTTATAAGAATAAATTTTAGAGCGATCTGTCTCCACTAGCGCGAAGCCCAATTCCTTCAAACGCTCGGTTTTGACAAAAACCTCTGATCAAGTCCATGTAATTTAAATGGGTTTGAGCAAAGGTTTTTGTCAAACACGAACATTTGTAAGTACATCAGATACATTTTATTCCGATGGGTCATACCAACTCATACCTAAAATTGCATGAATAACTCTGAATACCAAAACCACTACTCTTTGCTGATCTCTGACTCTTATTTGATTTTCTAGGGAATAACGTGATTGCTTCGACTCATTTGTTTCAAAAACTTATGAATCATAAGTTATTGGATTCTGATCATACATATTTTTAATCATGACAATATATAAAAAATCACTCTCCTTGAAAACAGATTATCTCTCTTAGAGCACATAAGCCCTAAAATATTTGTAGCTATTTATCTAGATACAATTATCAAATGACATCAATCTGTCGAGCGCTTAAAAATATTATTGTCATAAAAAAATCCTTAAATAGGATATAAATTGCTGAAGTTTAAATAAACAGAAATGGAAAAATATGAAAGCGAATAAAAATGATTTTATGACGAGGGATTAGCATATAAAATGTAAAATAATTCTTGGAGCTCCACAAGAAATCGTAAAGAAAACAATATTTAAAAGAAAAATGTGAAATGTAAACCAAATGCGAGTGATATTAAAAAAAATATTTAACGATTTTCTTAAGTAGCGATTATGACACATGATATGCCACAATTCATTCCTTAAAAAGGATACTCAAACTGCTGAAGCAGTGAAATGGTTTAAAACGTAAACATAAGAGAACAGCCAGCCTACTTAAGACTTGTTTTTTTTTGTCTCATATTAACTTTAAAATAAGAATCTTTTTAATATTAAAATAATTGCGTTGCTTGAGGTTGTGGAGCAAAGAAATGCCAAGAAACAAAGTGGTAGAATTAAGGGCAGAGAGCAAAATTTGCTCTACTGCTGCTCTGCAACCGCTGAATTATCATTTAAGATGTGGTTAATAGTCCTTGTTGTTGTCATATTTTTTTTTTTTTGGTATTGTTTTTGTTTCTAATGTGTTTCAAAGCACTTAAAAGTCTTAAGGGAATTTTTGTTTATTTTGTTTCTCTGCTAATGCGTTCAACAAAAATATATAAAATGAAATAAAAATAAGAGACGGGTAAAGTTGAATTTCATGTTTTTTAGCAACAACTTTGCTGGGGTCGAGAGGCGGTTATTGTCTTTTTAGTCTGTTGGCAGGCAAATGTTAGCTGCTAAACGAATATTAAAAAGTACTTTTTGGTTGGTTGTTGGCAATTGTCACAGATGGTTTAATTGTGATAATTACTCATAGTAAATCCATAAGGACTACTGACTCTATTTAATATTTTAATCATCTCGTATTTGTAACTTCAGCTCATACACTTTTAATCTAAGACTTGTGCTAATAACCGTCTAATATTTAGCACAGGCAACATAAACGTTATTTTAGACTCACTTATGCGAAGGAAGTAGCGTTTAAAGAACGAACCAGAATGTTGATGATTGCAAACGATACGTAGTGGGTAAAATATAAGACCGTCGGATTTTGAAAGATTTACTTAGTCTATATAGAAAACCAGCTGCTTAAGTCTTGAGTCCTATATATGTTATATCAAAGGCGAGGGCCTGTCCGTAGATACGAAAGTAGGGTTCTTCTTGCTTGCGCTTCTTTGTAGCTGAAACCAGATTCCTGTTTTTGAAATCACTGGCCAGGTTGGTATGTAAGTCGTTACCACAATCCGGGCAAAAATTATGGAATGGAGTATCAAAATAGTATTAACTTTGTTGTTGAAAGCGATCGCCCCTGCTCTTCAATCTCCAACGAGTTCACGTGACGAATACCACGTATTCGAAAAAAACTGAAAGTCAGCTTTGGAGACGTATTTGTTCTTTATTTCAAATTATTAATATCGTGACTAATCGGGAAGCGATTATTATTAATATTCAGATAATTGATTAAGAAGTTATTTTAATGGGCATTTTTATAGAGTGACACAAGCTTTAAATCGTAACAACACAAGTAAATAAATTTTAATATCACTTAAACTTCTTTTATTTGCAAGAAAATTTTATGAAATTAATGCTTAAATATAATATCTGCCATGTTACTGCCACGGTTGGCACGTAGAAGGCGCAATCTGGAACACCAACTTTCAACAACTTATCGCAGCATTTGAGGCCGTATTTCGCCGATAACTCTTCGAATGTTGATATAAAGGTGTTCAATTGTTTACGGTTTATCGACGTAGAAAAAGTGATTCAAAATGACCCCGACAAAAATAGTCCAACAGGGTTAAATCACACGATCTGGGCGGCCAATTAATTGGGACATCACGTGGAATTATTTTTTCATCCAAAGTTTCTTTGAGTAAATCAATTGTTGCGCCCGCTGTATGGCATGTGGTTTCGTGCTGTTGGAACCACATATCATTAAGATTAAAGCCACATAATTTGGGTAGGAAAAATTTCGAATCATATTCCTACATCGTTCACTATTGACAGTAACATTTTGACCATCATTGTTTTTGCCAATGACTCTGTTAGCCCATAAAGTCCACCCAAGAGCAATTTTCTGTGAATTTCAACAACATTTTGTATATTCTCCCTATTCCAACCATTCAACCAAAAATGGTATTTATTGGAAAATTAAATTTTGAATGGATAAATTTGACAAATAAAACAATTATTTTTATTAAAAATTTCAACAATTTGCAGGCGTCCCTCTGGTTTAAGTCGATTCGTAATGAAATTTCTAAGCAAACTAAACTTAAAGCAGACATCAGCTGTTAAGTGGGTGCGCAAATAAAGCAGTGATGCCAACTAAAAGTTGTACCACTCTTAAAAAAACACACTTTATTTATCATATATTTTGAAGTAAAAATATTTTTCGAATAATTACCCCACAGAGTTGAATTTAATATAAATTAAATTTATTAAATTTGTAGAAGATAAATTTTTTCCAAACTTCCAAGACAAATTTTTAATATTCGCATATATAGTCCAGTTTTTATAAAAAGATCTGAAAAAAAACTTTCGAATATTTGTCGAGAACTGTTCGAATTATTTGGCATTCTAAATTGAAAACTTCTGTTCGTCCGAACACAAACGGAAAAACACAAATACTGAAGTGGCAAATGACTATTCCATGCCCGAGCCTTGAGAGGACTCGCAGTAAGCGACACCTCATAAGCAATTTAAAATATTGCATATTAGGAACGATTTACGGAAACCATCCAGGGCATCATCCAACTTGCTGGCTTATTTTCTAATACTCGGTTCCACAATATAAACAGCAGCTGAAATAAAAATTTATTTAGTTAATTTCTTAGAAGAAAACAAAAACAAACATGTTGCTTGACACCCAAAAATTTATATATATCTTGGAGTTTTGCAACCCCACTGTGCTGTCCTTAACTGCTGTTCTCATTATTTTAATTATTTCATTTATAAAACTGTTATATTCTGGCTACCAAAATCTCTTTAAAAAGAGGAGTAAATCATGTTTAATTACAAACAGATTCTCGCTCATATTCCTGTCCTTTGAAAAAAGGGTTAATAATGCTTTTTAACTTGTAATCGGTATTTGTGCGTGTGCATGTGTGTGTATGCGTAGCACATGTGCCTTGTGTGTGCTTGAGTTTGTTGTTCAAAAGTTAATGCGTGAATGACAACTGCGTATAATTACAATTTCACTCGTGTAACTTCATTTTAAGCAGTCGGTCGAGTTGTTGGTCCTTTTATTCTTTAATATCTTGTATCTGCTTATTTTTGGTTATTCACTCTTCCTGTCGTTGCTCAAATACTTATAACACACTGTGTAATTATGTCCGTATGCGTGTATTTATGGTGACTTTTAATTTCATTGACTGCGTAAGTGTGTGCGTAAGTTTTTTTTACCTGTTAATTTCACGTTATTTTAACCCGTTTTTATTTTAATGTTCCTGTTTGTTTTCTTAATTAAGTTGCCTGTATTTTTTTCATATTTTCTCTTTTTTTGCTTTTTACTGTTTTATAGTTGTTGTAATACATTTCCCAAATATTAAGCTGGTTTTGTGGGATTTTTATTATAATTATTTAATGTAATTTTAAGGGCCTTTTCGTGCTAAATATGAATAAATAAATTAATGAGTTAACATGTCAAAATATACTTATTTAGATGCTGGTGGTTGTATATTTTAAGTTGTCTTTTTTAGTGTTCTTTTTCTGATGTTCAAAATGTGGTTTTAAAAAATTTCAATTATATGGCGGTATCTCAGAGAGTCTACGAATTGTTTCTCTACTAAGTTCGGGGGAATTTGTGGGTATTTATTTGATTTCATTATATTGTCTTAGAGGACCGTAGAAGCAGCATAAAATTTCAAGTGATTTCCATGACATTTTTATATTCAACTGCTACTAATTGAATGGCTTTTTATTTTATTTTTCATTTTTACAAAAACGACAACTTTGCAAACTTTATATTACTTTCTTATACTTTTGTCTGTTTGAAAATTCAATAAGAACAAAATCCAACCATACGAGGTCTGTTTTAAGAATAAATTTAATTTTCAAGTCACTTTAGAACTGAATGACTGTTTTTTATTACACAATTATTATTATGAGAAGCGCCATTCTGGAAATTTTGTTATGGGAAAAGAAAACAAATGCCTCTATAAAAATTCCAGTTCGATTTTCATTTGCTTTGAGTGACACGAAGTTCGCTTTATTCAGTTCATTTTACTGGTACTGAGTTTGACCGAGGAAATAATTTTTAAAATATGGACTCTAATATCCTTCCCTGAAACTTTTCACATTTAAGACCGTAAAACAATCGTAGCCTGGACGTTTTTGCTATTCTATGCTTTTGAGCTCTTCGAGTTAAAAAACTATAATCTTAAATTTCAAATCAACCGATTCCCTCAAGAAAAGCAGTGATTGATCACTATGAACACTAACTGATCAGGTAAATAGTTTAAGTGTTTTTCAAAATATATCACATTTTCTTGAATATTTTCGTTCATAATGTCTCACGAACGGATTAACCGAGTTCGACTCGGCTTATGGTCATCCAATCGGATCGATTTTATTTTGGGAAATTGATCGGTGTAGCGGTTTTTGGGATAGATTCAGTAAGAATATATTCAAATTCACAAGATTTCTAATATCAGGAACGCTTTTCACAGCGCTACCAGGTTCAGCTGTTGAACTGTTATGAATGAGTCATGTACTTTCACAAACATATATACGGAGAACACACATACACACTCATGCATACATAAACAAATAGTCGGGGAGGCTTCTAGAACATCAAAACTTGGAGATCTGATGAGAACTCGATTTTTTCAAATCGATGTAAAAGCAATAATTAGCCGATTTTTTAAATTTTAATTTTTCCTAGAAGATACTTATTTTCGTGTGCAAAAACTATAGTTCTCATTTTTGTAACCTAAATTGAAATTTTTCGTACCTTTTCCATACATTTTGTAATTTTTTTCGAAAACAAAAATATAATGATGTCTTTTCAAAGATTAATTGATTCCGAGTAATTTGAAATTCTCAGTAATCGTTCCTAAGGATGCCCATTTAAGAAATTTGTACCCAATCTTATATATACTCTTGAAGATATATGAAATAACAAACAGAAAATTTCTCAGTTATATTTAACTTGAATTAAAGTAGTTAGTTTTCAATTCTGCAGGTGGTAGCAAAATATGTAGCATTTGAAAAGTCACGTGCGAGATCATACCAAAGTTGGTTAAAAGGGGAAGACCACAAATATTTTAATAAAACAACAATAAGATAGAAGCCATTATAATTTAAAAACAATCGATTTCTAAGATTACGTTCTGTCTTGCAGATTCTTAAAACTTTTTAGAGGCAGTTGAAAACCTGGTCTAAATTTTGTCGCGTTCGTGATATGAGGGTTATTGTTTTTATATCAGATATAAAAAATCCACAGAAGCTCCTTTTTGCACTGAACCGCATTTCAAATGCGACCGAGTGTAGGGCTCTAGATCCTGGAAACGCCCGTATATAACTTCCAATAAATTTTTGAATACATCTGAATTGAATCTACTCCTTTAAGAAATAATTAATATTCCCTAATTTGTATGGTCTTTGCGATGCAATTCGATTTACAAGATATCACAATTTGTCATCGCTCCTCAGTCGTATACGGATATCACCCACATCTTTAGTTCTGCAGGGTTTTTTCATCGTTAATGCAAAATAATTCAACTAAATATTTATTACACAAATGACTTTCCCCCCAAACCTTTAAAATTCATATTTTTAATTTAGAAATCATTTGAGTAAAAAAAGCCAACAATAAAAGTGAAAAAATGCAAACAAATAAAACCAATATTTTTCACATGGGAGAATTTGTAAGCAATTTCAATGCTTTTTTTTTAACAAAAAAGAAGCTGAAAAAAACAAAACGAAAATTGAAATGAACACAAAACTCACTCACTCACACTTACGAAAACCTTAAACTTCAGCACACAATCGTGCAATCAAATGAAAAAACAATCAGAAATGTTTTAGGGAAAGAAATAATATAAAAATTCTCTATAGTCTCTTTTATATAAAATCAATGTGTATGCATGTGCATGACGATGTACATTTTGTACGTGTATTTGCAAGTGGGTGTGAGTGTAATTTTTTTAAATGCACCGCAATCAAGAAACAATCGACACTAGAAAACAAACAAATTACACAAACACATGAATGAAATGTGTATGTGCAAGCGATGCAATCACACACACACACATACAAACGCACACACATTAACGAGCAACTTGCTCATGCTTTTGATTGCTTTGCTTATGAAAGAAACGGAAGACAATACCCAACGATAGAAATAGACACACATGGAGTAAATAAAGATGAAAGGATAACAAGAAAGTGGAAAGCACTTATACACAAACATGTTAAGTAAAGTTCAATATCCACTAAAAAAAAAAAACAAATAAAAACCACGTACAGCAACTACTTGCAACAAATTCTCACATACTCTTCTCTTTGCTATTGCAGCCATTATATTAAAGCTGTGGAATTTCATGTGTGTGCAATTCTATATGCACGAGAATGGAAGGAGTTCAGCTTTTCAAATTCTTAGTTAATGTCAAGATGTGTTTGTGTGTGAGTGAGTGTGCAAAGCAGGCAATTGTGTAGAGTGTGAGTGTACCACTTATTGGTTACACTCGGAAAACGTTTAAAAAATTATTCCCATATGAAAACTACTGCAGCCTGATTTTTTTTGTCTAGATTTTCCTTTATTTCAGCTCTTTACTTGCATGCCAGTGTGTGTGCATTCATATGCTGCAATGGGAAAGTGTATCTGTGTGCGTGTATTTTATTTTAGTTAATCACAAGCGATCAAGAACTAGAACAAATACAGAAACATCTGTTGAATCAGGCTGCAAAATTGGCTCAAAATAATTTGTAAAAAAATAGCGACGGATTGCCGACAAGTTAGAAAATGTAATAGATTAGCGTAACATGTTTTAGATTTCTTGGTAGTCTAACGGAGAAATTTTCTTAAGTTCCAATGAAATATTGAAGTGAACTAACACTGTAAAGGATCATCGACCAACAAGCCCACCCACGTGTTTACCTTTCAGTCACCGAGACATGCAGCCTCACTGTTGTTTACTCCAAACTTAACTGACTTCTGAAAGGCTTCTGAAAATTATCGAATTCCACTCACTTCCAGACTCTGAACAGGACTCTCGCGCACAATTCGTATGATCCGGTACGACTTTTATTTTAGCCAGACGATACCGGAAGCTTTCAGTTATTGTAATTTATCCAATCAACGAGGTTAAGGAACTTCGAAATTGAGTAAAAACCTTCTTTGCTATCCAAGCTATAGGCTCCTCAACGAGCCTACTTACAAATTATCATAAACTGTAGTTTTTGAAGATGACCTTAACAGCGGCGTTACTCTGGACTACTGATATATCGAACTCCAATATCACTACGGTGTCCTTGTTAACAGCTGATGTAGAATGAGTTATATTGTGCTTTCCGGTGGTTCCCCGTCGAACAAAGGGTGTTGTTTATAGAGGTATAGAATACTAAAATGAAATAAAGTTTCATGAAATTTACTTTATTCCATAGATAATCTTTTGGCATTATAATTTAAAGGTGAGCACTGGCATATAACAGTTACAGCTGGCTCGGATATAGTCCATTTTAAAGGTCCATGTTCTTATGACTTTCTCAAAATTATATAGCCGTATATCGGCAGTAAGACAGCAAATGTCATAATCTGTTAATTTATCTTTTAAGACATCGAAATATATCATTATCCAAGTGTGATCCTGTATTATGGATTGCAAAACTGCATCCCAGATTCTTTCATCGGCTGTTTTGTTTCCCCTGTTTCCGATATATTCTTTAACCCACGGATATCAATATGAATTTGAAATGAAATTTTGGTACAGAAGAATCAGCGCATTTAGAATTGAAGAGTCAGAAACGACAATTTCTAAAAAAGTACTAAATTAAATAAAAAAAATGTGAAAGACGGTTGATCCTAACTACCTGCGTATTCCCCCAAGAGCTATCAAAACCTGGTTTGTTGTGCTGCTCTATGATTTCGAATCATTCGAACTCAAAAACCTGATGAGAGTTTAATAAATTGATTAGCTTTCAAACTGCTATAAATTGTGAATTATTCAAGCGATTCCCCCGTGAGTAGCACAGAATTGACAACACTAATTGATCAGATAGATAATTTCGGATTTTCTTTACAGAAATCAATTATTTCATATTGTGGTTTCTCAATATTAAAAGCTGATTAGTTTGTGAAATATATAGGTAAATTATTTTCCGGTATCGGTAACCTTTGAATTAATAAACCGATTTTCATTCGATTAGTGTGGATTGATTTAGTTCTTCAAGTCCTATAAAAGGAGCGACAATACTAACTGTATGGACTTACAACTTCGGAGTATAAGGAACTCACTTTTTTAGAATCTTTGCATTCATGATATTTTACGAATAGATTCAACGATTTTGATCCGATTTGCAGTGGCCGACGTGGACTTTAAGAGCAGATTAGTTCCTGGAATCGATCGGTAAGCCTGAAGTTGTTAAACAAAATTAAATAATTGGATTCATATAAATTACAAATAATTATTTCTATATATGGGAGCTATTTGGTTATTTAAGTCGGCCTTTTTAGTAATTGCAATTTTCCATATGACGGCGGATATTTTCTACGAGCCTTACAAAAATTCGCATTAAAATGATTTTTAATTGAATAAATAGAAATATCAAACAAACAAAAAATAATACAAATCAGAACCATGACTTTGGAGCCACTGAAAAGATGGCTGAAATGGTAATTTCTTGCAATGACGACGCGTTGTAAAAAGCATTATAAAATATTCAGATTTTCACTTCTTCCAAGGCTCTTTTTACTGGGTGGTTTCGGCTATGCGATACCTTTAATGTTGTCATTCTTATTGATGGTTTATTGAATTATTATCCTGCGGTGGAAAATTACTTTTCTTCAAGACTATGTCCAGAAGCAGCAAATTAGATGTTAGTTAACTGCTAATTTCTTATCAAAAACTGGCGCAGATCTCAATCTTCTTCGGGAACATTAAATAACATATAACATGTCACAGCAATGAGAATTGTCTTCATTTAGCAGACGAACGTCAAATCCCATATATCTTTAGTCTAGCCCCAACTGATTGGATGTAATTCCCCCTGCAGCTTTAACTTGGTTGCCATCAAAGGCCTATATTTTTGATGGAGGCTTGTTGGCAGATCAAATACTTCGTCATAGCCACTCTTTATGTCCATTACTTGGCGATAATGTCAGCAGAGGAGATATAATTTTAAGCTACTAGGCATCACTTTGGATCCAAGATGCAGAGGAGTAGGATGGACGCCATAAAAAGAGTTTAGAGAGAATCAAGTGCACTGGAAACGTATGAATCTATGAAAGAAATTAAAATATTTTTATTCAACTCTCACTGCGACTTCTAACATACACAATAAGTGTACCATCGCCCGGCATGAACAGGGGGTGATTACATGCAAACAGTCAGCGAACGTTGGACTCCAAACCCGTGATAAAAAATACTCCAAATTCAATAGGTGCGGCTCTACAGTGGTATGGTTCCGAATATTATCTTTAAGAGCAGCAAAAACCAAACAATGCCAAGTGGTTCGCGCAGTGTTTGAATATTAAAAATTATTTTAATTCGCTTCGTTGCTTTCAATTACAGCGCTTCACTTTCTAAAAGTAAAAACAATCCAGAATGTAAGTAAAGAAGCCAATTGACTTTGTAGCGTTATAAGTTGGGCGGGAGTCGGGTGGATACCTCAGACATACACACACATCACAATATACAGATTTTAAAACCAACAGCTATGAAACAACCGCAAAGGATATATGGCAACTGTGTTGCGTTTATAGGTAGCAATTTTGCAATATCGCACAAAGCGTTTGCATTATCAGCAATAATAGAGACATTGGCAATGCTGTTCTTCTTGTTGTTGTTGATTGTTTAAACGTTGCTGTAGACGTGTTGTCTGATAGACAGACAGGATAATCAGCATCTCCCAGTTGTATCTTTAGATTGGTTGCACAAATTGTTATCAAGTTCTTTGTGCAACAATAATAATATAAATAATAGGAAGAAGAACTGCAGCAGGTTCGCACCATGATAACTGCAGTGAAGGCTTTACAGTCGTATATATAGACTAGAGGCAGTGCTATATTAAATATATTTACGATATGTTATTTAAGTGATTAGAACTTATTATTATTGAGAAGTTTGAAACTTTTCAAAACTGTGGTTAAAGTCTACTGACAATTTGGTATAAAGCGCCAATGAAATGCATATAGACATTGCTTAACCACCCAACAAATACTATTATAATATAGTATAATGACAGTATTTATTAACAAATAATTAATTAATTAATTAAAATTTTAAAACCATTCTGCAATATATCCCATTTATTTGTTATCTATTTAAATTTGCAATAAATTTATTTATAATTTTGAAAAAGAGTTTATAAATTGAAAGAAGAATACTCAAGACAATAAACAAATACTCTCGCAAAATAAGTAACAATATTCAAAAATTAAATTTGTATGGGCGAATTATTCGAAAAGTGAAAGGTAACGGCGGCTTTAGCTATTCAACTTACACGGCAGAGTATGGCAGCTGTTTTGGAAAGCCGGTAAGAAATCGGGAAGTTATTGGCTTTGCCCCATTTTGCATCATGTGGACATACTTGACCGAAAAAAGATTATCTAAATTATATTTTAGTGAATTAAGTCAATGATATAATTTAATATCACATATTAATTTTACGGCATCAATGGATTTATTACATGGAATAAATGCAATTATTTCATTGATGAAATGACTCTCTTGTGTCGTTGTATCAATGAAATCAGTTTATTTGACGGAGTTTTCATTAAACTATTGATATTGAATAAAGAAATTATTTCATTATATTGATGAAATGACTTTCTTGTGTCAATGAAATTGTGTCGTTGTATCAATGAAATCAGTTTATTTGGCGGAGTTTTCATTAAACTATTTATATTGAATAAAGCAATTATTTCATTATATTGATGAAATGACTTTGTTGTGTTAATGAAATTGTGTCGTTGTATCAATGAAATCAGTTTATTTGACGGAGTTTTAATTAAACTATTTATATTGAATAAAACAATTATTTTATTATATTGATGAAATTACTTTCTTGTGTCAATGAAATTGCGTCGTTGTATCAATGAAATCAGTTTATTTGACGGAGTTTTCATTAAACTATTTATATTGAATAAAACAATTATTTTATTATATTGATGAAATTACTTTCTTGTGTCAATGAAATTGCGTCGTTGTATCAATGAAATCAGTTTATTTGACGGAGTTTTAATTAAACTATTTATATTGAATAAAACAATTATTTTATTATATTGATGAAATTACTTTCTTGTGTCAATGAAATTGCGTCGTTGTATCAATGAAATCAGTTTATTTGACGGAGTTTTCATTAAACTATTTATATTGAATAAAACAATTATTTTATTATATTGATGAAATTACTTTCTTGTGTCAATGAAATTGCGTCGTTGTATCAATGAAATCAGTTTATTTGACGGAGTTTTCATTAAACTATTTATATTGAATAAAACAATTATTTTATTATATTGATGAAATTACTTTCTTGTGTCAATGAAATTGCGTCGTTGTATCAATGAAATCAGTTTATTTGACGGAGTTTTCATTAAACTATTGATATTGAATAAAGAAATTATTTCATTATATTGATGAAATGACTTTCTTGTGTCAATGAAATTGGGTCGTTGTATCAATGAAATCAGTTTATTTGAGGGAGTTTTCATTAAACTATTTATATTGAATAAAGTAATTATTTTATTATATTGATGGAATGACTTTCTTGTGTCAATGAAATTGTGTCGTTGTATCAATGAAATCAGTTTATTTGACGGAGTTTTCATTAAACTATTGATATTGAATAAAGAAATTATTTCATTATATTGATGAAATGACTTTCTTGTGTCAATGAAATTGTGTCGTTGTTTATATCAAATTAATTACATTGAAAAAAATTATATTATTTCATTGTATTGATTAACTAACTTTGTCGCATCATGGAAATCAAGTTGCTTCTTCAATGAAATCAGTTTATATATATTAATGAAATGAATTTCAGCGGAACTTTTTTCATTAATCCAAAGAAGCGTGGCGTTGCTTGAATTGCAATTAATTTTTTCGTGGTACTAATGGCGAATATTTTGGAAAACTTTTTCCTTATTTTAAAGTTTTCTGAGGGAATAAATTTGATTTATTCGTCACTAAATCCGTTTCACCTTTAACACAAAGAAGTCAAGAGCACGTGTTATTGTTATCTGGTTTATATATTTATTAAACAGTGCAACGCACAAAAATATTCTCCGAAAACAGTAAATGAAACCTAAAAACAACAAACAAGGACAATTTAATTGCGCACAATTTCCATAGATAAAGAACAAAATTACTTGAGCAAATATTTGCTGAAACCATTTACGAATAGAAGAAAAAAAACAAACACACAAACAAACTATAATCATCGGCTTTTTGACATGAGACATGTGTCCATGTTGTTTCCCCTTGTTTGTCTTGTTTCCAACAAAA
The DNA here is from genome assembly GCA_963675445.1 of Linnaemya vulpina. Taxonomy (NCBI): domain Eukaryota; kingdom Metazoa; phylum Arthropoda; class Insecta; order Diptera; family Tachinidae; genus Linnaemya; species Linnaemya vulpina. The sequence goes on from OY776277.1 coordinate 43,936,922, forward strand.
TGAAGTTGTTACAAAGTTTGTGTATAAAATTAAAGGATTTTATTTATTCACAACAGAAACAATTGTGGAGAGGGAGTTGCACCAATGGCCTCATGAGCAACAATACAATTTGAAGTAGTTAATGGAATTTAGAGCACCAGCTACAAAACATTGACAGAAATGCTAAGCCAAGCATGTCAGCCTCTGACTATGCAGACCAAAACCATTTAATGACACGCCCACTTATCAGCAATTAGTGAAACCAAACATTGGCTAACAAATAGCAAACAATATTCATTGTTACGAAATGTTATTGTTGCGAGCTCATACAACTCGGTTTCCATAAAGGACGACAGTGCGTGCAGCGTAATGTGCAACAAGCAGCACAAGCGGGCTTAACAACCAAGCAAACCATGACTAAAGACAGCGAGTTTATGAGCATAATTTGTGCGCTTTTAGTAGACTTTTCGTTATGTTTTAATGTTTATTGGCATATTGGGGTTGTTTAGCTATTTGCAGGACAATGGCAGTCCTTTTCGGGCATGCACGCGCCTACGAGAACATATTTCTTGTAGCGTGTGATAATTATTTTTCTTATGCACGCCACGTGCTGACTTCATCAATGTTGCAGCAACATTTAAAACATCTTTTGCAAGTATCAATTTCCGCATTTTTACGTTATCAAGGGTCCTTTAATTGTTTGATGATGCTGATTCCTTTTTTTTTTATTTCACAGATTTTGTGCTAAATATTTCGGTTTATTGATATTTAAAAGGGGTTTGTTGCTGTTTCGAGCAATATGTTTGTTTTTATTTGAAAAGGCCTCAAGTGCCAAATTAAGTACCCACTTGTTTATGCATTTTAATGAAGTTTGCAAACTTCTGATTACATATTTTCCCATAAGAGCAGTTTCTAATGAAATTTACACTTTTATTTCAAAGAAATTTTATGCGTTCATTTTGTTGCATTTCTAAAGCGTGAGATTATGGTAAATATTTTTCGTAGTGTCAAGGGCTTATGGATTATAGATTAAAATATAACAGAATAGTAACAATCCGTGGAGTAGTTGTTCTTTATTTCTCTTGCAATTGCAATTAGAGTCGGAAAAAGCCAACTAATTGTAGAATAAGAACGTAAGAAGATAAAAAACGAAAAGTGGTCAGTGAGTTCTTGTTATGACTTTGATGCTTGTTTTAGACTTCTCATTTATTAAAGTGGAAGCTTGAAATAAATATCTTTAGTTATTCTACATTAGCCTCAGGAACTAGTTAAAACGCCTCAATTGATCACTTTGAGCTTTTTAGTAAGATTTTGGGGGGAAAAACAGCACATAATTAAAATTAAAAAAGTATGTTTGCGCTCACAGTAGATAATTGCTTGCTGTAGGAACTACACAAACTTATATATGTTAAAAGGCTTTTTAAGTCGCTACAAAATGTTGTTTAACATTGAGGCTCATTTTATGCTTAACCACTTTATTCTGGGACACAACCGCCTTTTGGGTAGTGGAGCCAAGGTCCTACAGAATATATTACAGTGAAATAAATGTTTCTTTTGATACTGGAATCGTTGAACTCTATTTCTTGAAGGCTCTCCCTCTTTCTAGAGCAATGATGGTGAGAGTGTAGTGGCTTTCGAAAGCAGCTGTTCTCCTCTGCTGTGCGAATTTAGTAGTTAAGATAGCGTTCACTTTTCCTTTGTTTTTTTTACTTATAGAATTTTTATAGACTGTATAAAAATATGGGATAAATTCCTTCAACCCTCTCTAAGAAATATGGAAACTTGTTGACCCTAGAGTTCATACTTGTAACTTATCGCTAATTTTAACCACGAAGTTTTTTGTGGTATTCTATTGTTTTGAGCTCTTCAAGTAACACTCTATAATTTTTTAGTAAATCAAATAATTTCCACGTAATAAACGGTGATTGATATAAATTTGGTTTATTATAAAATAAACGAGAACACTAACTGATCAGATAAATAAATTTCGGAAGATCTTAAAAAAGTAACTTTTGTTTCGTTATCTCACGGTTTCTATTCGTTTTACAATGATCAACTTGGTGTCTTTATTTTGAGAGCTGGCATCGGTAGAGCCGTTTAAAAGCTATTAAAAAATATATGTATTTATTTTAAATTTTGTTAAATATCTTGAAATCTATCATTTCGAATCGATTTAAATTTATTGGGAATTTAAGTTCGGAAGGACCTTTTGGAACGTCATGCCAGTTTGGTTCAATTTATTAAGCCGTTTAAAAGATGTTTGTGGGTCTCATATTGACCCGCGAGCATACACATACACACTCACACACACCTACATACAGACATAGTGACGGTGTTTTGGAATTACTTAGGGGAACTTCCTAGAACACCAAAACGTAGAGATCTAATGAGAAATCGATTTTGAAAAAACCGGGGGAAAACAATAATTCTCCGATTTTCCTAACCATGTAATATTGAAAGCAGATAAATAATTTTCCAAAAAATTTTGCCCATGTGGGCAGTGCATCCAAAAAGATTTTTAATAAAATTGTTCGACAATGACTTATTTGAATTTCTGAATTAGCTAGTACGAGAATTATATTATATTTGGATTAAAAGTCAAAAAGTTTGAGCTGTATTAATTTTTGAAAATGCTGGTCAGAGTAAAAAATTTTGTATATTCAATGAAAACGAAAAACGCAAAATTATCTGGTTGACACAACCAGGACTGAAATCGTATTTATGATATGAAAATGGCAACTGATGTGGAAACATGTGATCGCAATGCTTTAGCCCATTCATATAACAGTCGAATCAAAGATTTTCGCAATTGAATCTCATATTCAATATGTTTTCTCAGTCAAAAAAGGTGAGTGATACAAAATCACAGCTCTTTATTAAGTATTTGAATGTCAGCACACTGCGCAAACATTCACTCCCCTCAACTCTCCGAAATTTTAAGTCACCACAAATAATAACAACCCACAATAACTTGTTTAAAAATTTCCTCTTACCAAAAGATACGAGTTTGAATATGAAATAACGACTCCCCTGCAAATGAATGTGTGTATGCCACCCACCTCCATAATGCCACTTTTATTGTTGTTAATAATTTTTGATGTTGTTGCTGTTGTACTTAATGGTTTCAATAACGTTACATACATTTCTGTCTGCTTAAGTAGAGATTTGTCTTTTCAGTTTTATTACCATTTCTTTTGCTTTAGCTTTGGATTTGTTGTACATTTTTGTTTGTTTTATTTTATTTTTTTTTTTTGCAACCAACCACCAGTGCATCCATTTATAATGGCCAACACTTAATTTCGTTTCACCCACACTCACACTGACAAATAAACTGATTTCAAAAAGGCAAACAGTCATGGCAGCAAAACGACCAAGAAACAAACTAACAAATCTATTTGTGGTAATAGAGCTGCGAGTATTTATATTTTCTGCTTCACACACAACTTCAACTTTCTTCTGGGCTTTGGAAGCATTTCATATGTGTCGTTGTGTGAGTAATGCTAATGTGTATATTGAAAATGTACATACAAACGTACTTAGCTGATCTACACACATACACACTTAAGTATGTATGAAAGTATAAAGCCAACAATAACAACAATAATGATTATAGACCAAACATTTATATTTGCTAAACAGTTTAATGACCCAGCAAAATGTTGCAGTGAACTTAACAACAACATTCGTACGAATGCGATTTCGGCCACTAGACTGTCTCTGCTAATTGATCATATTCATATTTAAGATATTTTTTTCAAAGGACACATTTTTAATGGTCATGACATCCCATCAAGTGATTTCAATGTACGCCCAATTTTCGCCAATAACTGATTCAGAAGAGAAGCTGAACCAGCTATTGGCTGGTCGAAGAAATCGATTACTTACTGCCTATTCGCGGTATCGAAGGAATTTTTTCTTTCATACAAATATAATTGCAACAAAAATAATTTACAATATTTTGTTTTTGTTACAAATATTGTTAAATTATTATTAATAAGTTATGTTTTGTCTCTTTCAAATAATTTTTTTTATACCCTTCACAAAAAAGTGAAAGGGTATATTTTTGTCGTTCCGTGAGTAATTTCTTCGATATTAATATGGAACCCCATGAAGTATATATATTCCGGATTCTTATGAGTAGCGACGACGATGTCTATACGTGAAATCGGTTTTCTCAAGCCCCCAGAAGAGCTGCAGACTTCGTTCCTGGACTGATGGATTAAAAATGAACTCAAATAATGTGGTATCCGAAATGCGGTTCCAGGGAGGGGAGGCTTACACCTATTTCTCGACGCAAAATTAATACCAAAAACCAATTATTTTTATGTTTGTTTGTAAATTGAACCTATTTCAGATTTTGGGAAGCCTCAATTATGTATTAAAAGCTAAAAAAATAAATTTTTTTCAGAGATGGCAAATTAAAAGCTTTTTTTGGCACATTAAGTATTTTGTAGAACATGTAATAATTAAAGTGTTTAAAAATTTTAAGTTTTTCTTAAATAAAACCGCTTTATACATCATGAAGATTTGCGTTGTTAAAAGAAATTAAAATTTAGTTTCCAGGGGTGGGAATTCTTTTGTTTTTTTCATTCACAATAGTAACCAAAGAGACAACTGATGTTGTGTATTTATTATGTTAACTAAAACTATTTTAGAACTTGGGAAGAACAAAATTGGTACTTCAAAAAATATGTAACTCCAGACATGCGTTGGTGAAGTGTGTATAAGATTCGGTACAGCCGAATATAGCACTTTTACTTGTTAATAATAGATCCTTGTTCATATTTCAATACCATCGATACCAGTCAAAGTGTATTATGAACAGTTGATTCAAGTAAAAATCATTAGATACGTATATATATATATATATATATATATATATATATATGTAAGTATATAATCACTAGTGGCGATTTTTTAACAGCTGTCGGAGTTGATAAAAATTTAGAGAAATATATAAAATATTTATTTAAACCGCTAGAACGGTCTATAGGACGGTATATACGGGTAGGAGCAGCACTCAGGGGATGGGCCCCTACATGCGCTGGAACTGGATCAGAAGGGGATAGTATTAAGACGATAGACGAAGAGGATTATAGCTGCTCTACTAATTTTCAACGATCACTGCTATATCTTCGACATTCAGACAAGCCGGCAAGAACTAACACAATCTTGCACTTATGCAGATCAAAAAAAATTCGACACCATATTCGTGACTGAGTGCGGCGTTGAACTCGGGACCTAAGGCATCGTAGTTTCGTGTCTTGCTACTTCATTTTGGTTGAAAATAGGATTTTATAGGACGTATATAATTGTGGCTCTCTAAAAGGCAGGTATAATGAAGTTGATTCCAAGTTATTGTTCAATTTAGGATCAGATAAAATTTTAAATGGAAAATTTTTAGACGTCCGACAAAGTCCTGCCTTTAACTAACATGAAGATGTAATAACGGCCCTAACGATAACTTTTTTTGGTCTTTAATTTAATGAATTATTTTTTACAATAGTGTGGTTCAGTTCAAAACGGCAGCACAGGTACTTAACAAAAGCATGTTACATTCAGTTTGTTACACTTCTCGTATTCTTTTTCATAATAAAATTGTTAGAATTAAGCCACCTTATAAGTGCGAATAAAAAAAAAATATAGATGATAACTGATGACGAAAGTGTAGCGGCTTTCGAAAACAGCTGTTATGCTCTGCTGTGTAAATTAAATAGTCCTTTTCCTTAAAAGTTTTTAATATATATCAAGTTTTTTTTATAATGAAAAACACTTTTCTAACAATTGGCCTATTAAAATTTAAAATATAATTTGAAATTAGTTTATTTGTGTTATAGTTGTTATTATTGAAATTTACTTAAAATATATTTTCTCTCTTTACAGGTGAGTCGACTTCTAAAGTGAAACAAATTTGAAAAACTCTTGGTGCATGTCCTAAAATGTAAGTTTTGCTTAAAATATATTTTCAAGAGTTTTGAAACATCCCTCAGCAATTTAATTTTTCTAACCGCAAACAAAATTATTTGCTGGGTTCGATTTTCACACGTATTCGAAATTCAACCAGCATAAGCGCATAACAAAGCATTGAAAGCAATTTTCTCATTTAGCCATTTTCTTTCTTCGCTATATTCTTTTAATGCAGAAATAAATTTATTGAAATTGCGTTTAGAGAATTATATTTTGCTTTGTTCGTGTTGCCCTTTATTCTTTCATTTTTTGTTGCTACATGCAACTCCCTGGGGTACAATGTGCCAACCAGGCAGCTTTATTTAGTTATTCGTGGTTTCAGTGCAAAATGTTTAGTTGGCTATTTGGGAAACAGATGGAACGAAGTTTATTTAATACACGAAATGTTGATTGTAATTTTGGAATAGATGTGCGTTGGTATTAACTCGTAGCTAAATATGGTTGTGTGTATGTATTCATGTTACGTGAAGTATCTTTTGTTGATACAACCAAAGCTTTCGTACTTTACAGTCATCCTAAGGATTTTGTATTAAATTAATACAAATCACAACTGCTGGAGTATTCTTGGATTTGGCTGTAGTTGTTGTTGGTGTGTAGCAAATGCGTTTTATTTTTGTAATTCACAGAGATTTTTGAGTTCTTATATTGTTTTCTTAGCATTTTAAACTACCACTGGAATTGCTCTATTGTATAGTTTTTTTTTATAATTTCCTATTTATTTATATTGAATTTCATTAACTATTTGCACTCACTTTACTCTTATATAAAATGAAATTTAATTTTTATAAGAAGTTATATGCGGCCGATTATCATACATTCCTCTTAGTTCATATAATTCTAATCACATTTCGTGTCCGAGACATAATTACAAATTGTGTTTCTAGATCGGCAATAGTATTTCGATCTGCAGCCACATTTGAGAGCATTAATTTTGTTGTGTTTGACATTGAGCTTTTACGCTGAAAGTGCAACCCATCCTAAATTAAATTTAATTTTGTGGGAAAAGTGTTTATAATTCAAAAAGATATGAAATAGATTCAAAATGTAAAAAAGACTACACAGCAGAGCAGAACAGCTGTTTTCAAAAGCCGCTACGCTTTCATAATGAGTGCTTACGTGTGTAGTTTTATTTATAAGCACTTTTTAGACGGCTTAGCTGATTGTGACAACAGTCTGTGTATGTATCAATCTAATTATTAAAAATAATACATGGTCATTTACTCCATGTTCTATTTTCTTATATCATGAACCATAAATTTTTGTTTCGAAATATCTTCATTATATAAGAACGTGTGCACCCTTTTTTAACTTCCTGCTGGGAAAATTTTAAATTTTCAAAGATCGGAAATATATTGATCTCAATCCGTTTTGAAATATTCCTATTTTGATTACGTTTTAAGGTCGTAAGAAGCTTTCCTAACTAATTCTGAGAGCTTATCACTATGTCTGTATGTATAGGGATGTGTGTGTACGAAAGTGTGTCCGGTCGGTTTGACCGAATTGAAGCAAACTAATGCCGTTATGTAGAATAAAATATCCTGTTATTTCAAGCCTATTTGAATAAGTAGAAAAAGTAGGGAAATTTCAAGACAACTCAGAAAAACAACATTTTTAAATAACTTATTTTTCAAAATAACTTTTAAACAGCTTCCTCGATCGGTTCTACAATTTAGTCAGCTTTTGACATTAGAAATCCACGTCAAACACCGCGATTGATCCATGAAACGGTCTTCACATTGCATTAATGCGTGGGAGAGTCGATATAGTTGGCTACTCTATTGTCTACTCTTCTACTCGGCCGAGTAACTTCTAAATACACACATGAGAGTATTATTTTTTCTTTTTCGGTCGGTAAGAAAATCAGATGGGGGAAGTATCTCTTACAAAGTCTTAAGCAGGCAAAGGATCATAGATCAGAATTGGAAATAGCGTTGGCTAAGATACCTCCAAGTTGATCATGAAATCGTTCGATGACATCCCATCTATAACAACTGGTAGAGAGCGGTCCCTGGTTGACATCGATGTACAACCAGAGAAGGTATCACCGACACCAGCAAGTTTAGACAGGAGTGCTCTTTGCCACACTTTATCGAATGCCTCTAAAATATCTAGAGATACAAAAGTGCTGATTGGGCCTTCCTCCTTAAGGAAAACCAATAGGTTGTCTTTAGAGCAGGCGCCACAGAATTTATACCGACTGTCTTTAAATAAATTGTTGGACTCTGTATATTTTCCTAGATTGAAGTTTAAAAAAGATTCCATTACATTCGATGTAAGATTGTTATGCATTCGTTCGGTAGTTTTGGAGTAGCCCTCAGGGTATGAACCCTACATATCGGGTGCGTTGCGCCAGAACTGAAAAAGAGACGAGAGTGTTAAGAGGACAACTGAAGACAGATTCGAAGAAAAATAGTTCTGTTGTAGTTATTTTTATTTTTTACTTCGCCGGTGAATTATTTTGGTACCGATACCGATGAAGGAGGGTGTTGTCTTCTGCTGTTTTGGTCGTTAACTTCAATAACAGCGTGGCACAGTGTACATCCGGCCCAGGATACTTCTCTGTGTTGAGTTCCATAGAAACATTTTTAATTGCGTATACTCTATCGGATAGTGATCGAGAACTCTCAAAAATATAAAAAATCAAAATAAAACATTTGATACAGAATAAAGACATCATTTAATCATAATTCTTATAATAGAGCAAGTTAATTTAAAAATTAAATTTTTAAATACTCGCATGTTATCCTAATATTTATACTTAATCCTAAAAAGACAAATCGAAATGGTTGCATTTTAATAATACAACAGCTAAATCATATCCATTAGATTTGATTACACAGAATGTGAAAACAGAAATTGTATTGAGAAAAAAATCTATATAAAATATGTATTTGAATGACATGACAACAAGAACTCGTAGAGATGTTGTGTTAATTAAAATTTTCGACACACACATATGCAAGCTGAAAATCCAATACATGTAAAATATATTTGCATATCAGTATGATTTTTGGTGTGTAGCTGTTAAAGCAAAGAATAGAAATAAAATAATTTGCATTAATCCATACACAATGAGTGTTTGTAAAAAAAAAAATTATAAAAAAAAATCTGAAATAGAAAAGCTCACTGTATAGGTCTAGTGGTGCAAGTGAGAACATGTCACACCCTATAATAGTCAGCAGCAAATTGGAAAAATAAAATAGAGTTTTCTTCACTTCCAAGTCACGTGTTTCTTCTTAGAAAGAATTATTGATGGCACAGAAAGGATATAAGTAAAAAAGGATATATAAGTTAAAGTTATAAGCGAGATTGAAAATGCGTTTTATATGACTTTCGATGAGAAGGACATTTGAATTCAATATCAAGGCTTCCAGTTAGTTCACTTTGTTATCCTAACATATTGAAGTTGATATATATTTAAGGATATAGTTGTCATTTTCGATATACATATGAAAACATTTACATAAAAGCATTTTTTAGAATAAAAAGAGAAGCCGACATGATCTTAAATTGTAGGACCAGTTATCCTGATCGTAACTGTTCTATAACTGGTGTTGCATTAGTTCTTCGACTGGGTAAAATATAAATGGTATTAAAAGTTCCTGAGACGTGAATGGTATTAAAAGGATGTATCACAAAAATAAAGAAATAATGAATTACGAAATTCCCTCACTCAGCGTAATATTGGCTGGTTGTCCTAAGCGTACCTGTTCGTCTGATATAAAAAGAATGTATCACAAAACTAACAAATAATTCATAAGAAATTTTCTCACTCAGTGTAACATCGCAAGATATCGCTGCGACAAATGTGTCACTAACAACATGGGAAGATATCCCTGAGGGACATGTTGCACCATTTGTTATGAAAGTACCAACTATTCGACTGGTGCAACTGGAAATAGTACAAAAGGTTCCTGAAGCGTGACTGGTACTAAAACAAAATGCATACGAAACTTTCTCACTCAGCGTTACATCGGAAGATAATTCTGAGAAACATGTTGCACCAGTTGAGCAGGCACTTTACCTGCTCTTCGACTGGTGAAAATGTCCTGAGACGTGACTGTTACTAAAACAAAATGCATATGAAACTCCTTTTTATTAATTCATAGCTAAGACTAGTACCAAAGACACCATAATAGGACAAGTACATAAAGGTTAAATGGGGAACCTGTCACCGAGTGTCTTTATTATGTACCACGCCTTAATAAGGCCACGTAAAGGTTACCAGTAGGTTTAGCAGCTAATACCTCCACTAGCGTCCGTTGATTCAGTTTCTCTGTGTTAAAGTTACCAGTACTTCTAATATAAAACTGCGGAACTCGAACTAGTCCCTTAAACGAATCACGTAACTGGTCCTGTGACACGTCCTTTTCTACCTAAGTGTAACAATGTCTGGCTGCACCTATTTTGTGATTAATTTCATACATAATTCGGCCACTACATTCAGTATTTTAGCATTTAAAATTGTGTAGAAAAATCAATTTGAAAATATAGAAAAATTGATACGTACACCAAAAAACTACTCATAAAAATAAATTAAAAAAAAAGAACAAACCCACTAAACACGAGTATTACATTTACAAAAGGCATTCATTACAATTCCACTTCCATGGAAAATATGCATAAATACGAAAAAAAAATCCAATTCATTTTTTCCAATTCAAAACCATACGCGATTTGCAAATAATATTTTTAAAAAAACCTGCCAAAACTGAACACACACACACTCACCTACAGAGTAGCCGCAGGGGAAGGGTAGAAATTTAGTTTTTTTATACCAGAAAAAAATATATATAAAATTTTGCATATTCGTACACCACCTCTATTAGATTGTAACAACGTATCTTTTGAATGCTGATGTAAAATATTCTCTCCTCTTTTTTTTAGCTGCCATTCTACCCGTATTTTGTTCTGTTCTTTTATACCAGTGGCACTCATTAAAATTGATGAATACTAATATGATGAAAAAATGACAAAACTAAACAAACCTAAACAGAAAAAAAGAGGTTGATAAAATTTCCATATGCTGCCTAAAAAATATATGCAACGAACCCACACACATATTCACACATAAAGAATGTCTAATAAAAAAGAGGACATCATCGTACATTCATTGCATATTTCATTTCAAATAAGAACCGGCCAAAAAAAGAATTCTAAAAAATCTGCATCACAGCACATTTTTATCTTAATTTTTGAATAATGGAGGCTGACAGAACACATCTATGTTTTCACCAGAAATCACAGGCAAAAAGAAAAAATTAAAAAAATATAAAACACTAGAACATTTTCAGAGGGTGGAGCTTGTCTAACACATGAATATGATTTATAGCTCTTGCCTGTCATATAATGGAACTAATATTTTAGAAAAGAATCACGACTGGTGAAACTGTTGAAAAGTAATAAATTCTAAAACAGTTTTTATGCTTTTTAAAAAAAGTGTTTTGCTTTGCGATACTTTTATAACGGGCAGATAATTGTTACGCTTCGAAAGGGACTCCCAGTTACCACTTAAATTTTCGTTTATATCTTTATCTCGAAAGGTTTTGCGGCCGTACAAGAGAACAGATGTGATGACATCTAACCACACGCAGTCGTAATAAGTCTCGGTCGTTAAAGATTTTCTTGATTTAGTCAAAACAACTACTCTCGTTCCTTGTCAGGCTGTCCAATAACACTGCTCTGTAAAAAATAATTTTTTTTCTCTCCTTTAAATAAAACTACATGGACTACATGGATTTTGATGCGCTAAACTCAAATCCGTTTTCGGTTTTTTCCATCATATCGGGATTTTTTTTTTATAGAGGTGACAATTTTTCCCCCCTAAATTAGTCAGGTACGTAGACATATTTCACCCTAACTCAAGAACGAGTCACACGATTTTCAAAAGTAAGACAACACAAGATGTGTAACAATATTGCACTTATTTTAGTCGAATATAATTCTTTTCTATCTCTTATCGTCTTGGATTTATTCAGAAATTAATGGAGAGAAAAATCCCGATCTGATGGGAAAAACCGAAAACGGATTTGAGTTCAGCGCATCAAAATCTATGTAGTCCAAATAGTTTTATTTAAAGGAGGAATTTGCTGCTGAGCAGTGTAATCAGTCAACCAATTGGCCAATTCAAGAAATTTTTTCAATAGCAGAGTTTCCAACAGTCAGTTTGTGACAACGCATTTGCGCTCTCGTTTAAAAATTTACAGTTTGGAAGGAATTTGTAAAATGACAAGTTGTTTACCTGCGTTGGCACAAAATGTCAAAGTTGAGTTGTTGAGGGTGCTGTTATCTGATAGTAGCGAACACAAGACTACCCGCTTTAAATCCCGAGTTCGAACTTTTCTCATCTGCTTTAGTGTAGGGTTGTGTTAATTGTTGTCGGCACGTCTCAATGGCGAACAGCGATTAATACCGTTATGTACTAAAGGAGCACTTTCTTTCGCCGGTACCTGCAGCAAAAGTTTCACCTTCGCAGTAAAAAGTAAAAATAACTGCAACGAAATTCTCTATATTCACTTGGCCTCCTAACTCCATCCACTCCTTTTTAGTTGTGGCACAATGCACGGCATAAGTAGGGTCCATTTCTTCATGTTCTCGGCCTTACAATCACGTCTTTGGTCTTTCGTAAAGAGCTTACAATTCGGAAAGACCTGATAAATATTTCAAAGCGCAAAGGAAAGTCAACATCAGTTTTGAAGTAATAACCCGTAGAGAGCGATTCCTGGTTGACATCGATGTACAACGAGAGAAGGTGTCACCCACTAAAGCAAGTTTAGACAGGAGAGCTCTTTGTCATACTTTATCGAGTGCCTCTACAATATCTAGAGATACAAAAGTGCTGACTTGACCTTCCTTCTCAAGGAAAAGCAGTAGGTTGCCTATAAAGCAGCCTCTACAGAAACTATACTGAGTGTGTTTGAATAAATTGTTGCACTCAGTGTATTTCCTTTAATGGAAGTTAAAAAAAAATTTTAGTAAAGCAGAACAGCAGTTTTCGAAAGCCGCTGCACAAAAACGAAATTCGCCAAGAACCGCCTCTAAGTCATTTTTATCCCACTAGTATTGCAAAAAACAAAACAAGTTATAGAAATACCCAAGAATATGACAAAATCGCAAGAAGAATGTCAATAAAAAGAATAAGTGAAGTTGGTTTGGAGCAAATATTTTCCGGCAACATACAAAAAAGTGCGATAAACGCTTTGCAAATATTAGCAACCATATAATAAGTATAAGTACTTTATAAGTTGTTACACTTTTTTTATTATTAAGATTAAGAGTTTGACTTAAATGATTCTAGAGAACCTTTGCAAAATGACAACTTCGTCACGGTGGGAGTTTAAGAGCGATTGCAACTTTTGACGCTTCTATTGCTACAACACCTCTAGCCCTGATAGTCCATCATGGCTAATTCCAATAAATTCACTCCCACAAATGTTTATATAAATTATTTGTATATCTAAAAGTTAAAACAAATTCCATGTATTAAATGTTGTCTTTTTCCTAATATCGCAGCAAAAAATTTACATGCAAGGCAACTAACACAAACTTAATTTAAAAATTTTTCTAAAGATTCCATGACTACAAAAATCCATTTTTCAATTAATCAACAAATTAAAACTGAATACAGAGGATAAACTAAAAAACACCAAAAGGATTAACAAGGATTCTTCTATGAAAAAAAAGCATAATATTCCTTGTGGCAGAATCCAGCACCAGTATTTTATTTTTGTTTTATATTTTGCCAATTTCAGAAAGCAAAACCGTGTTTAGAAAAGAAAAACTGAAGCGGTCTGAAGTGCAATATGATTGTGTGTTAGCCCATTGTGTCCTCGTATGTAGTCACATGCTTTTTTTACTGCCATACTCTTCTGTAATAGAAGTAACGAGAGAAAAATGTTGAAGCCTTAAAAGGATAATTTGACGAATGTGGAATATACAAGAATTAAGACAATCAAATAGTAAATATTCTTTATGTGAATTGGATTTAAAAAAGATAGATTATTTTATGGTTGCAATTGCCGAAAATGGTTTTTTTTATTGACACCAGTACTCAGTGGATGATCTCTAGATATGCCGAATTACTTGAATTTGTCTCTACGCGAATCGTGAAATGCTGGCATTTTTGAGGTGCATCATTTCAACTAGTCTTTTATAAAAAGATCTTTGAAATATCCAAAGTCGTATTAGAGAATTATTATGATTTTTATTGCTATTTTTTTTACTTGGATCGGCGCTCAAGGAATGACCCCTACATACGCAGCGTATTGTCGAGAGGATAGAAAACGATAAATTAGAAGAAAATTCACTGCAGTTTCTTTTTGGTTTTTTCACTCCTCCAGTAAACTTTTTGGTACTGGCACCGACGAGGCAGGGTCCTGTATTTTGCTCTTTAGTACGTAACGGTGTCAATCGCTGCTGGTAATGCTCAGCGATCACTGCTGTGCCTTCGTCATTGAGACAAGCCGACAGCAATTAACACAATCCTTTACTAAAGCAGACCATAAAAATTCGATGTCATATTCACTGACTGAGTGCAGAATCGAGATCGGGATCTAACCCATCGTAGTCTTGAGTTTCCTGCTATAATCAGCACAGCAGCCGAAGTCTTCCACAAAACGGGTTTTGACTCTAGTCAATTGCGTGTAGAGCAGATATTGTTACATGACTTATAACACGTCAGGATAAATATGATTTTAAACTGTCAATACTGCGACTTCTTAGATTTTGTCAATGTCAAGAGGTCCACCAGATAATGAGCACTTAATCTACTGAAGTAATTCAAAAACTCCATTAAGCGGAAGAAGTAATAACGGCAGTAATAGAAGGTCTTTTTCGTACTCTGCAGATTTCCGTTAATGAAATTGATCATAAAATGCCGCTGTTTGCTTGTTAACTAATTTTCTTTATTTCCGCTAAGAGGATTTCCATTTCCAAAAACTTATTAAATACGAAGATATTTATTTGCTACTGCCTCTCTTACTTTTCTTCAACACAAATTTTTTTCTAAATAAATATAAAAGTGAAGAATTCACACTCATTGTGTTGCTGTTTCCGTTGCATTGTTATTATTTGTCACACAAGGATGATGACGATGGCAATGACGTTGAGAAGTCTGCGATGAAATTGCTGATGATGGAAGCAAAGTGGTTATTTTTATATTTAGCAGCCCGTTGGCATTTTATTGTTGAGCAATTTTTTTTTTCATTTTTGTTTTCGCTAAAACTTAACAACAATCCTGCACTGGGGATTAATGTCGTGCGAGTACGGGGAAAAAATGAACACGGCGTAGATTAAAGGTGTTTAACAAAAGAAATGAATAATAAAAGCAAGTTAACAAATGTTTATGCTGCTGTTTTGTCTGTTTGTCAATTTGGCCAAAGTGGTTTTTCGCATGTTTTACTTAATACAAAAATCCTGCATCTTCCATGTTGCAAAAAAAAAAAAGCGAGGGAAATAGAAATGCTTTAATGTTGCCATATTTTGTCAATAGTTTTCATAGGCAGAGTGTTGAGAAATAATCGCTCAGTTGCGGCAATATCGTTATATCTACGAGATCGTTATAAATATATTTTAAATTTTATTCAAGAAATCGAAACTATTCTTCCAGGTAGGAAAAGATCGCATAATATTTGCAAGACGACATTAAGACCTCTTTTGTATTATTAACAGAAAATCAATTATGTTTAGTTACGGTGGTCTTGCATTAAATGAGTGACATTTATATGAAGTTGCAGGTGTGCAACTATATTTTTTTCAAGTGGTCATTTGTAAATAAATACTCTTAAGGAGAAGCTCTTATCTTTTTAATCACTTGAGAGTGCGTTTTGCCACACAATATATTCATTTTTAATGGAGGTGTTGCACCAGCGAGGAGCGCTTACAAAAGAACAGCTATTTTTAATATGATGCAAATACTAGAAGACAAAAAACCTTGTATGGAAGCAGATAGACTTGGGTGTCTTTTTGTCAACATACAACATTAAACATTTCCACTAGAGTACCTCTAAACAGCACTTAAGTCGTCATTTGCTTTTTTTGTATGTGCGGAGGCACAGCAAAAAAGGACATCGTTTATTTTAATGAAAGCTTTTAACTTAATTGAACTTTATTAGGGCGTAAATTAAAAATACAACTTTCTATAGCAGAATAATTTTTGTTAGAAAAACACAATAGTTTTGCTTGTTACGCATGTGGCACATGATTTCGCAAAGAAGTAAGTCATTTAAATTGTTTACAAAAATCAATTGAAAGTTGAAATAGATTTGCATAGAAACTTAAACACGCACGCACAAGCTGACATCCCACAAAAATTAATTTACATGATTGTATTTGGGATTTTGGGGAAGTTAGATCAACAAGGCCAGAACGTTAAGAGAATGTGTTGTCTGTATCAGGGTTTGTGTAGAATAACTGCAACATCATAACAGTCGTTTTGTGCAAGTAAAATATTATTTAGTTTTCAATTTTTTTAATTGTAAGTAATTTGTATCGAACTAATATATAATTGTTTGAAAAGCGCTTAAAATTCAGTAACACAAATTCCAACCCACAACGTAAAGTCAACATCAATTTTTCAATATTCAATTTACACACCAGAATAGAGCAGCGGTTTTCGAGAGTCGGGAAAGGTACATAAGTACGCGAACATTCTTTAGCGCGCCCCTAGTTTGCTTTTATTCAGTCCAGTCGATAAAAAGTTATAAGCGGATTTTCTGAAGCTGCTGTTGCGAATCATGTTTCCCTTGTAATGAGTTCTCTTTTCCCGGTATTTAATTCAATTGGACTCGCATTTAAAAAGTTCGCAGTATCGTAACCGATTTCTTTACAGCAGGTATTTTCTTTTTCGTTTTTAATTTTCTTTTTTAAAAGCTTGGGAAATTATTGGTTTTATTCCATTTAAAAAAAAACAAAGCTCTTGTCAAATATGTACGTTCTGAGGTCTTAGGAAGCTTCCCTGAACAATTTTGAGAGCGCGTCACTATGTCTGTGTGTGTTTGTTGGTATGTGTACGTGTGCGTGTGTATAAGTCTGTGACCCGCCTGAACCGAATCAAACCAAACTGGTAGTGCTCTGAAGAACTTTGAAAAATTTCGATTTCCTGAGAATTTTAACCGATTCAAACACATCACAAAGAAATTATAAAAAAAACTTCAAAGAGGATTTTTTAGAATAACTTTCAGAAGACTCTATCGATCGACTCGATAAACTTATAATGTCAACCCCCGCAAACCGGGTCAAAATCGGTTAATCCGTTCGTGAGATAACGTAAACGAAAAAAAGTGATATTTTTTACTCCAAAATTATATATCTGATCAGTTAGTGTTCTCGATTCTTTATAGTGATCCAAAACTATATTAATCACGAGGGAATCGGATGCTGTCAAAATCAAAATGACAGTAATGAAAAGCTCAAAGAAGAGCACAAAAACCTCGTTACGATGGCTCAGCGGTTAAAATTAGCGTTTAGTTACAGGGATGTCCTTTAGGATCAACCTGGGAATTGTATAAGAAATTTAATGAATTTCAAATTGTTTAAAATCAATTTTTACGTCGTAATCAAAGAAAATTAAGTTAAAGGCGAAAACTTCCTCAATAGGTTATAAAATAATTCACCCGCTTTGTTGTTTAAAGGTTTCCCAAGATGATGGGTGCGTAGTTTAGAAGCCCATTAATAACCTCTTTGAAAAGAAAAGAGATGTGGATGGATAAAAAAGATATGTTCTGTCATAACTAGTGTTAATATGAAAAGTCAATCTTTCAGTCAGCGAGTATTTTAAAACGTTAAATCAAACCTCAACTATCCAATAAAAAAATCGCCCACAAATACAATTCATTCCTTTTAGCTTCTGCCTAACGTTGAGGCACCAAGAATGAGTCCTTTGACAATTGCTTTTAGTTTTACACCAGCTGTTTTATTCATTATTCATTTCGAATTCATACAAAGCATTTAAGAAATAAAGTGCGCAAAAAATCATCTTTTCTAAAAAAAAACAAAAACTTTTTTTCAAAAATTGTTTTTGTACCAGCAGTCAGCGCTTTAGAGACATCTTCTGAGCCGGCTTCTTCTCATCCTTTTTTAATTCTTTTATATTTTTACTAAAGGCTCACTCACACACACTCACACACATCATAACCAAAGTTTGCTCTAATTCAAGTGCTTTTGATTATCGGTCTTTTTTATTGTTCTCCGCTGGGGTATGGGCCACGTTATTTATTTTTATTCTAGCGTCAATCAAAAGAAAAAAGTGAAATTAAAATTTCATTGTTGTTCGTTTCGTTTAACGAATTTCGAATTTCATCATTCATGCTGCAGAGGTTGTTTTAATTCAAAAGATTTTATGACGTGTGCTAAGGATAAGGATGTTTGTGTATGTGTGTGTGGATTCTTATTGTATGTAATGAATTGAGCAGTCAGTCGTCTTATATATAAAAGCTGAGGGCGTAGTTTCTAATTCTGCAATCGTTTGTGTGCTAAAGAAAAGCATTTTCTTTTTTGTGGCTGCTAAAAGTAGCTTTTAAAAGGTTCAATTGGTATTAGATTTAAGCCCAAAAGAGCTGATGGCAGTCTATCCATTTGATTCATATTGTAATCAAATCAGCAAATGTTTTCGTGGATACAAATAATTTTATTTTGGTTAGTTTCTGAAGGAAATATTTTCATTGTATCCACCTTCTAACGTAATAAAGACGTAATAAAATCTACAATCGCAGATTTTAGAATATCCTGCGATCGTTCCACCGTGTTAATAATATCTAAAACAAAACAACTAAAACTTTAATATATTTTGCTCAGCCTAATTTCAAATTTAAGAATCTCAGCTTATCTTGTATTATTAATAATATTATGAAAGTATTAATTGCAAAAACAACACTCTCACAATAATTACTAAAATACCTACAAGGAACAATATATTTGGGGTATTCACACTGTGTGCTATTTCGTGATATTGTCATAAAGTCATATGTTTTAAACCAGTTTAAAAAAGTTGTTGTTGTGCTGCATATAAAAAAGTCATAAATAATCTTTCAGGTATGATTTTGTTTTGTCATAAAATAGCTCTAGAGATCTGAGTGGAACGGCTGAAAATCTTTAAAAAATTTTCAAACTTATATGTCTGTACATTAAATCTCATTTTTATAAAATAATAATATGTGAAAATGAATTAGATCGCAAAATACAAATTTCTCTCGTTTAAATTATGCAATCGTCAGCCACTGAAAGTTTTTCCTTTCCTTTCTAGGCAGCAACTAATTTTGTTTGTACATACAAATTCATTTACCAGACTAAGTTATGAGGGATTGTTTACAGTTGTCATATATTTGGTTATATTATTTTATGACTACAGTGTGAATTGCCCAATTGATACAGTGTTTCGCAAAACTGTTAAGGGTTGAATAATAACTTTTTTGTTTATGGTAATTTTGTTTGCGTATGAGGAAGATTTAAAATGCCTTCGCACTTACAGTGGCCGTCGCCAGCTGCGTCGAGCGGTGTTTCCACTAAAACCCTCCCCCTCCGTTTCTGGTGTTTGGCTTCATGGAACCGCTTTCTGAATGACTTATTAAATGGTCTATTTTCATTATTATTATTATTATTATTATTATTATTATTATTATTATTAATTTTTTTGTTTGTTATTATTTTTATATAAATTTTGTTTTTGTTATAAATTATATTAATTCGATCTCTTTTCAGTACATTTTACATAACATTTCATAAAAGTTTCTGTGTTTTAGTTTCAATGTTAATTCGAATGTTTTGTTCAAGCTGTGGTATGGTCGCTTTTAAATCCGCCGGAAGTATGTGCCAATTCTTCTTCTGCGCGAAGTGATGCTCCTTTTGCAGTGTAGGCTGTGGTTCCATTTTATTTAAGTCAAAGCTGTAGATGGTTTTGTGCAGGCGGCCTCAAAAAATGTTCCACCATCGTTCGATGTTCTGCATCATTAATTATAACGGAGGCGCCTTGAAAATTTTCAAAGAAATATGGACCAACGGTCTTTTCGAGTTGTACACTTAAGTTGGTTTAATTATTGTTGATGAAATGTTTTTGGATTCTCCGTAGCCCATTTTCTGTAATTTTGCTTCTTTACGAAACCATTCCAATGGAAATTGTTAATGAAACTCCGATATTTTTTTTGCTTTTTGGCCGGGAATGAAATGGATCAAGCCGTTGTTGTTAACCTAAGGACTTCAATTCTTACACAAGCTCAATCTTATACTGGATCAAAATGCTGGAGCAAAATCATCTGAACGGACCTACGCGTTAGCCTCAGTTGTGCCGAACGTCTTCTTGTTGATGTTTCTGGACTATTCTGCACACTATCCAGAATACGTTGGGTATATTATGCCGCGTGGACCGTACGTGGTGTGCTTGTCTTACTGTACCATGTTAACGAAAATTTTCAACTAGGCAGTGTATTCTTAGTGCTGAAGGGCCACTACGATAAGCACGCTGTGTCAAAACAATTCATTATTAATTTTCAAAATTCAACATGTTCGCCGCGCTGTTTAAGTTTTCTTCATAAAATAAAAAATTTTATTTGTTTTAAAAAGTTATTAAACTTTAAGTTCTGTGTTAGTTGTGACTAAAAAATTCATTGTTTTTATATTAAGAAATATCCCATTCACTTTTCTAAAGGCGCTCTCAAATCCCGATATGATTGAACTTAGAATACATCCACAAAAGGATTGCATAAAATTCTATGAGGTTGGATAATTAAGTTCACTTCATTTTATTTATAAAATCTCTGCAGTACAATTATTTGCATCATTTATTGCAAACAAGGAGTGTTAAACCTTTGGTAACCACCAAACTCAAACAGCACTTGTCCCAGACATTCATGAAATCATTTTACTAATTGCTTTTCTATAAACACAAAATAAATCTAATTGAAGTGTTTCTTTTTGTTTCTTGTTCCACCAACGATGTCTACAGAATGATATACTCGTTCGTGTATTCATGTACGCATGCATGTCGGCTAATGTAATGCAATGTGAAATAATCATATCAGAGAAAACATTCAATCATTGAAATTAAGTAATTAATGGTCAAAACATTAGCTCTTAAACAACCACCCATTTACTACTCCTCCTACTCTCTCCCACTCCCACTCCCATGCAATTTACACTTCAAAGGCCAAGAGTACTTCACATTGACTCTAAATCCAACATCCACCACTACCACCCAACCACTTACTCTATTTTGTAATGAAATCAAATAGAAGCTCATAAAATCATCATCATCAGGAACAACAAGAACATTAAAACGGAGTTAAAACGAATGCATTTTAATCAAATGAAATTTATTACCAACCACTCACACATACACACACACACTTTCCTGTTGCCACTTTCAGATCACGAACTTCTCTTACTTTTACTTTTTCGTTTTTTTTTTCTGCAAATGATTCCTACTTGTGCTGTTTGCTTTTTGTATGCAGTTGTGGATTAAACCACAAGAATTATAACAAATTTACACGTTATAGTGACATAAGTCATTTCAACGCACAGCAAAGAGCTTGTCCCCATAACAACTGTCATTTGGAAATCTTAATCTACTGACATGGTCAGATAGACTAAATGCATGTTCCAACATATGGCGCTTAGAAAATTGTAAAAAACGCAACCGCGGCAGAGACAGAGAGGCATGCAGGCGGGCATATTGAATAGCATCGAAGCAGATACTAGGCTTGGAAAAGCTTTAAAAGCTTTTTAATTGATTGCATTATAAAATATGAAATTCCATTAAATTGAGTTGAAAGATTTTACGAGTTTTTACCACTTGTGATGTTTTATTTATCTGTTTTCGTTAAAAATTTTTTTTCATTTGACGTTTCATTTAAATCAAAGTTTAAATTGTACTAAAAAATCTTAAGCAAAACCTGTGGTAAGACGTTGATATATAAATATTTTTGAATGAATGTTCGCCTATTCACTGTGGTTTAATTTGAGGTTAGGAAGCAAATTGGCTATCCAATGATGAAATATCGAGAATCGGGATGGCATTCTCCAACATGTAGTAAGTAAAGACTTGGAAATTTTCAACGTAAAGGGATTTGCTTTTGAATAAGGAATTTTAATAGCGAAAATTTGATTTAAAAATGGTTAAACTTTTACTGTATCACTTCGTAAAATTCGAGCAGACTTCTCTCTCTTCCATGAGACCATTGAGCCTATTTCACTGCCCGTTGGCCGATGTCGAAAGTTGTCATTCGTTCAAATAAATGCCTTTTGAAACACAAACTAATTTTTAAATTTTGTTTTTGTTTTAAATGTCATGTATTCGAACAAACGATATTTTTCGATGTCGGCAAACAGGTAGTCAATCGCTAGAATCGATGCACGCGGTACTGTTGCTGACAAAAGACCCAAAGAATACGCTCGTAGTGGCTCGTAGGCGCTGTACACGTATTGTTTGACCACTTGGAGGACTTAATTCGCCAGGTAATTACAGATATACGGCCACATGTATTGGAAAAAGTCATCGGAAATCGGGCGTACACCCGAGCCAGTCGTAGAGGTCATATGCCAGCAGTTTACCTTTCAAAAAAAGTAATGTTTTGTTTTATTCCAAGCTCCACACCTCTATAAAAAGCACCCTGTGCCTAGTATGTATGCATTTGAAAATGTGTGTAGCAATTAATTGTTCCAAGTTTATTGAGAGAGATGGGGAATAGCTGCTACCTTAAGTTTAGTGCAACTATGAATTTCGCACTAATTCAGAGGGTGCAGAATTGTTGCAGTAAACTTGCGTTTAGTGGTAATTAAATAATTTGCATCACCTTTAAAATGTTTTTAATTGGTAGAGCAGTCTTGGATTTCTATCTCTAAAGTGTTGAAAAAATAGTGCAATAAAATATATTGCAAATTTATTTAATGCAGCGCTGATAACAATAAAAACATAGTGCAACAACGCTATCTTTGATTATAAGTTAATATAGAATGTCAGCTGTAGAAGGAAACCACGAAGACGTAAACCAAACAACAACAAAAATATTTTAGATATATAAAATACACTCCCATTTCATTCCAAGTTAAAAATGTTTGCTACTCAATCACACAATTTTATTATGATATTTACAACCACATTTACACTGCCATTGATTACCTGCAACTCAATTGAACTTCAAAATGTTATATCTTTACATCTAACACAAGGCTCAAGATTCAACTTCGTTTGGTTAGAAATATTAAAACAATCCCTTGGGGCTGCATTTCTTATTGCGTTCATTTGCTGTGTGTGTTTTTGTTTAAGCACACATTAACGCTCACTTCAATTCCTAAAATTTATGTGTGTCCTTCTTTATTTCGTTGCGATTAGGGCCACAACTGCTTTGGCTTTTGTTAGGTTTTTTCTTCCTGTTGGTTTTTACAACTTTTGAATGGTATTTATTAAATGCATTTTTAATCTTGCTCTCGTTTACTTCACATTTCAACCATTCAATTGAGAAATGTGCCAAATGCCTTTCCTATACGCAGAACATTCACAAACGTAACATTTTTCAATACGAAATTCATGTCAAAAATTTAAAGGTTGTGCTGGACTTCGAGCTAGAACATAATAAACATTTGGACCACACAAAGTGTATTCTGAATATATATTTGCTTTAAAGTTTAGTGCATCTATATTTAAGAAATGATAATTCTTTTATTAATGGTTTTATCAACAAACTCTCATCCATCCATCAATCAGTTCAAATCATATACCTTTTCACCTCACCAATCTTCTCCACAATTAACAGCATTTATAAATAACTACAACAATAATACCACCACCCTCCTCATACAAAGAAACATGTTATTGGCTTTAATAGCTAAAAACGTTAGCTAAGTACCAGCTATTATTATATTCTCGTATCTACTACGTGGAACTGTTGCAACCCCCCACATTACAATCGCACACATAAACACACACACACACACCCGTCAGCATCTTCATCATCAGCAGTTATAAATGAATAAGTTGGGAACAAAAAATCAGCAGTTGGTTGCTAAAAGTTGTAAACCGAGTCAGTCAAAACAAGAAATCAAGATAAAGTACGAAATTCAATCTGTCAAAAATAGATTACAGACCAATTATGTGCTCTTTAAGGGTGGCCATAATTTTCCGTGTTTTCCTCCACCCCTGCGTTATAGAGATGGATTCGTGAGTTGTTTTCCATTCACAGTGCTTTGCACGCTGTTAATGAATAATAAGAAATTACGATCACGTGGTTGTAATTCGAAACTTTCTTTAGACACGAACAGTTGTGCTTACGAAATTTATATCATATCAACTTCTATATCAACTGTAATGTCTGTAACTATGGATGACATAAATATTTAGATATCAGAAGCTCCTCATATTATTGCATTGGAATTTCAGCGATGTTCGGAGGAAAGACCAACTGTCTTGGCTTTTCGGCAGTAGAAGCCCGGCCGTTCCATTTTTTGTCCTGCAATCAAATTTCATGACCCAAAATCACCTCTTCGCACTGTTATCAAGTTTCGTGAAACTTTTTTTTTTACTGTTTATGATATTGTGTGATTATTTAATTGAAAATTTATTAAATTCTATTGTCAGTATTAATAACATCAATTAACTCAACTAATTAAATAATTAATTTATTAATTGAATTAAGCAATTTGAAAAAATTTTTATAACATCTTCACATTTTTATGAAGTTTTATGAAACAGTTTGACTTTTTTAATTTTGTGTATTTATTAAATTAAAAATGTATTAAATGAATGATTAAAAATTAATTGGCAACTGGGTCATTTTTGTCTCATTAATATTCCAAACAATGGAAAAAAATTGGAAATTTCAAAAGATATAACTTTTGTATTAATAATAAAACGTATCAGAAGTGCCATTAGAGCCATAAATCGTTCGGCAATAATTAAAATAGTAGAGTGTATTTTTGCGATACATTCTTATCAAATATTAGCAACCAGTTCACAACTATTCCATTATTCGCGCGTGGAACAATTATGTATAAATACATTTTAAGTTGTAATAATTTTTTTAAATATGTTTACTAAAACAAAAAATATATATATATATTTTATGCTTATAAGCTGTTTATAAGCTTGCCTTACAAGCAGCTTATAAGCATACAATATTTTCTTTGTGAATGAGGCTTTAAGAGTTTAATATATATTTTAAAAAGTGTGTGCCAATTGCAAAAAAACATTTCTAAGGAACAATTCTGCCATTGTGGCAGCTTTAGTGGAATTGGAACTTTCAATGCTTCTAGTGTTAAAGCGGTGTAAAACATACTCTACTCCATCTGATCTTATCACTTTTTATACCACTTACATCCGATCCAAATTGGAATACAACATTCTTTTCTACGGGCATCGAACCTATTTGGGAGATACTCTAACTTATAGAGGAGAGAGGGCGGAAAATTCATAGGAGCCAACAGGGTAGTCAACTCTATTGGCTGACTTGATCTTCGTTATGTGGCGTGCGTTTCGGTTGTTTTATCGATATTGTGGCAGAATGTGCTGTTATGAAATCAGGCATCCCTTTCCCTAAACTTGTAATTTTTGAACACAAAGAAAATTCTTTCTCTGCCCTTATCTGGAGCAAATTCCCAGAAAAAGTATTTTCTGTTGTATGGAATGGTTCAAATCGAATGTACATAAATATTCTCTAATCCTCGCAACAAAATTTAGTTACATCAAAATGTACGGCATGAATAAAATCATCGCTTGAGTATCGGTTTTGAATGAGAAATTAGAAATTATCAAAATTTGCTTGTTAATATATACGAGTTTGGTTCAAAAATTAAGGTGAATTTATAAAACATCCCGTTCTACGTATATTCGATCAGCGGTTTTCCATGTTTGTTTGTCAGAGTTATAGATGTATTGCGTGTTCGGCGATTTCTCGCTTTCGAAATGCTTAAAAGGATTTCATGTGTTAAGTGTGAAATGTAGAGAAAAAGAAGGAAATTTATGTGGAAAAGTGTCGAATAACTATTGGAGTATTGCTGAGGAGTCGGTTGGCCCATAGCATGCAATTTTTTCGGAAAGTTTGAGCACCGAAGTTTGTACCTGAAGACCTGAACCATAAAAAACAGTCACACGTTCGAAATGTTGTTGGTCAAAATACCAGTGTCACAGCCACTGCATTTATTTGACATGAAATTCATCGATATGATCCCGTTTCAAATATTAAATACAATATTTAAACAATTTCGTTTTTCAGCTGTTGAGAGGCTAAGAATTTCGTAGCAGAGCTGCTTTAAGGATTACGAAAAACGTTGCCAGAATATCAGAGAGACTTCTTTAAAGGGTAAAAAACAGAAACTGAATTACTATTATTATTATTTATTTATTTATTATAATTTTTTTTTTTTTTAGAAAAAAACTCGACTTATATTTTTATTTTATTTATTTTGAACAAACCTCGTATATATCAGTATATTTAAAACTACTTAAAGTAGTAACAAAATTAAACATCAATATTGTATTTGCGCATACACTGAAACTTCTATACCGACAGGGATGAGTTCTACTGTTTCTGAAAGTGTCACTCTCAATCACCGAAACTGCGTGAGCGTTTGTCCTTCTCAACAGCAAATTGACTACAATATGTCGTTGTCATATTAATGAAGAAGACAATAAACAAATTATTGGGGATGTATTGGTAAAGAGGATAACGATGTTGCAGATAATAATTGAGTGCTTCATACATCCATGAATGTGTTGATGTTAAAAGCATCACAGCATCAGCGTATAAAGTAACCATAACACGAACAAACATCAGCGTATACAAACGCGATACTAGAATATAATTGCATGGAGTTGCTCTCAGATTTTCTAAACGAAGTTATCAAACTTTTAATGCCAACTATTCAGTTAACATACATTTTGGCAAAACCGTCATGATTCAGACACATCATCGAGCACATCGGCTTTAATCAAATTGCCCTAAATAATGAACCGATAGTACTGAATTCTTTGGAACTCGTTTGTGCCATCAAAGTGGTAACTCGTTATCTGTGGATGCTGACGTTCCGAACTCTAAAACATGTTAAGTGGTTTGTTTCATCAAATACGTGTGTTAATTTGTTTCTATTCATTTAATTGACACCATTCTGTGATATTTCCTTCCGTCCTTCCTTCCTTCCTTCCTTCCTGCCTTCGTGCAGCTCGTTCGGAGCAATCACTACCATCCTTATTGCCATTTACTTTTTAACCATTTCGATTTTATGCTTCAACACAATAGCCAACCTGCTGTGATATATCAACCCCTCCGCCCGTTTTCATTACTGTGCAATAACAACACAAACAACATACGGTTCAATTTAATAGAATGAATGAATGTATCTCTATTTCGTTATCAAAACAGCAGCAGCAACAACAACAACAACAAACCAGAAAATAGCTAAATCTTTTGTCTCATACAAATTGTGAATAGTTGAATGAATGGATTGATGAATAAATGAAAGATATCAAGTTGATTTTCAACATAAACAATCCGCTCGCGATGTATGAGTGAATTTATTTATTTCGAGGTTCGAAAATTTATAAAATTACTTAACGAATTTAAAGTTTAGTGTGATTTGCATTCTGCTATTTGATGTTCAGTAAACGCAATTAAGCACAGTCGCAGCAAAAACTTGTTGGCGACATGGAAAATTTCATGTGTTTTGGCCAAAACCATTGGACAAAAGTTATAAGATTGCAATTTATGTTAATTGTGTTTCTATATTTAAGTATTTCAATCCAGAGTTTAGTTTTTTCATATTAAGTTTATTATTCCCCAGAGCTTTTCATTTATTAATCTTCATTGTGTTTCATTATAAAGGGTGTTTTTATAGAGGTATAGAACTTCTTTTGATTTAAACTGACGACTGAACAACGAAAACCTATTTTGATAATTTAGCTGCTGTTCGAAAAACGTATCGCGATGAATTCGTTAGGCTATGAAACTTGCTTTGTTTAGAATGGATGCTTCCACAAAAGAAACTGCCATATTTGAAGAGATGATAATAACTAAGTGTATATTCAGACCCCGTAACATCCATAAAAGCTGACGTTTAGTGTGATTTATGGGCTGGTGGAATCAGTGATCCGTCCTGCTTTTAAAACGAAGCTAACAGAAGGTTGCAGTCAATGGTGACCGCTAAAGAACTACGATTACTAACTTCTTCGGCCATCAATTGAACAATGAATGATGTGCAGGACCTGTGGTTCTAACATGTCACACAGCTCGTGAGGAAGACCTTTGATAACCGCATATTTTTACCTCACCAACCTGTGAATGGGTCACCAAGATCACGCGATTTAAAGTGGACTGTTTGTGGTGGGGATATGTGAAATCGTTAGTCTACGCTAATATGCCCCAAGCGATTAAGCACTTGGAGGAAAACATTCGTTTTTGGGTACCGTCATCGAAAATTTAACCTTCAGATGAGACCATATCCGAATCAATCGTGGCGGTCATATTCCAAAACTGTTACCAGGTCCATTTTATACGGCGAAATTAATACCATAAACTATTTATGCGACTTTAACACGGCATGTGGGTTGGTTTTAACGTTAAAACCATAAACATGTGATTTTGCGTTCACACTGTAGGTTAAATAAATAGGGGCTTTAACACACAAATTGTCCAATAAATTTAATCTTAATAAATAGAATTTCTCAAAGAAACAGATGCATTTTCAATGATATTTTCCACTCTTTTTAAAACTCTTCATTCACAAAGTATGCTGTTGTTTTTGTTTGTGGACAAAAATTAGAATTTCCATTCTGCATTCTAAAATAAAAATTCTGTTGTATTTCGCAAAGAATTATTTTAAAATTACAAATTATTTATGTATATAGAGGAAATAAATATTTCGACAATAAACTATTTCATATACAAATCATGCAAATTCTGTAGTTTTCTTACAAATTCTTTGTAATTTAATTAAAAACAATTCCAAACCTGGTTTCAACAGTTGCTTAAGACATTAAAACCAGAATTTATTAAAACCATGTCAGTGCGAAATCACTATATCTAAAGATGTCTGCATAATCTGCTTTGCGTAAAACTATATGGAAACCATTGCACCTGCTGGGCAATTATTTGACAACAAAGAAATTAATGAAGTAGTTCAAAGAAGAGCAGTGATATGAGCTCAGCGCTGCCGAATTGCAGCAATAAAATTTTGGTGCCCTCTTTAGTATTCAACAAAACAAAATAAAAACTTGACTAGCGCAGTACCGTCCAAGAAATCACTTATTATCCTCACCAATGCTGACTGTTCTCAGCTGAAACTCTCACTTTTACTCATCATCCACTAGAAGTGAAGATTTTTATCAACTCAATCAAATATATTCTTCGGTAATTTAATGCCTCAAAGATTTGTTATGTTTGATAAACAACAAGAAAAAAATCAAAATTATAAAATCATTAAGTAAATATATCAAGCATTAATTTAAAAAATAAACACAAACCCTCCAACTGGTTAACTTATTTTGGCATTTGATCAAAAATGATTTGAAATAATTTGATTAGATTTTGATCTACAGGGAAATAATATTCCAAAAAATATCTACTCCTTGTCATTGTGGAGAAGTGTTAAGTATGTTAATTCGACAAATATGATTTGGGTTAATACATCATTTTACAAGAAGCACATTTAAATAAAATTATGTATGAATGTGTGTATGTGTGTGTGCATGTGTGTGTGTATGAATGTGTGTGTGTGTGCTAAAGAAGGTTCCTAACGATTTATTACTTTGTCTCTATTTCTACTTGGATTTTATCTCTTTTTTTCAAACCACCCACAGGAAAACTTCTTTTTGCGTAGGACTCGTATGAATTATAATTGCTAATCTTTCAATTTCACACTTGGTCGCGCTCCGTTGGCCGGATTATATTTTATTTTTTTATATCTATATATATTTTGAATAGTTTGTCTTTCGTTTTGTGCGTTAGAGTGGCGAACAATCTGTTTAATTTGATGTCTTACTGCGTTTAAATATCTGAGCGGTTGGTTAATTGGTATGGTGGTTTGTGGGCTCATTTTAAATGCATATTATTTTTGCATATTTTAGTTAATATTTTTATAAATTAGTGATTCAAATTTAGCCAGATGGGCGAATCAACAGCTAAAAATTTTGGAATTTAATGTACTTAATTTTTGAAGGGGAATACTAGACCAAATTTTGTTTGATGATTAACACACATGGAATAATTTCGTAACATTCCTCTTGGCATGTATTTGTATGTTCTTTTAGTAGGCAGGACATGTCCTTCACTCATGGCTTGCATTGTGGCTGCAACTCAGAAAAGACAGAGTTGCATTCTAGTCTAACTTTAGTAACTTAAAACCAAGTGTCTTGGCATTTTATTATGAGCCTAATTGAAACAAGTAGAGGGTGATGTTGACTAAAATAGTGAGCACAAGACTACGGTGTTTCAGATACCGAGTTGGTCCTCCGTATTCAGTGTAAAGTTTTTCTGATCTGCATTAGTGACGGATTGCGTTAATTGTTGTCGGCTTGTCGCAATGACGAAGGCATAGCTGGTCTTGGATGACTTCTACAAATGCGGTGCATTGTGCCAGAACTACAAAGAAGGGGAGAGTATTAAAAAACAGATGAAGACAGAATAACCGCTGCCGCTAATAGTCAGTGTTATGCCCTCGTCATTGAGATAGGCCGGCAAAATATATCACTACCAAGCACAACATAAAAATTCGACATCATATCCATGACTAAGGGCAGAAGAGGATCTGAGGCGTAGTAAAGCATCACGAATTCAGCCAACATTAAAAGATAAAAACGATCAAAAAGCATTAACACGTTGGGCCCAGCGAACTTTCCTTGTGGCCGGTGCCGGTCTCTGGAGACCGGCACTAGAATTTAACATTTCACTTAATGTGTCACTATCTTCTTGTCTTTTGGACATATTCAATGTTAAGGGCAATAACTATTACCAAAACTAAATTCAATTTTCTTTTTACGAACAATCTGTACACTTCGATACGTCTTTTGTAACTGATCACCTCTCGAAGGTACGTACTAATCTCTTGGCGATAGCCGGCTGAACGGAAAGGACAGCAAATTCGGCGCCGGGCTCAACGTGTTAAATAAAAATTTGTCGCTTTTTTTGTAAAAAGCGGCAGTTGGGAAGAATTTTTAAACAGAAATTATTTTTCGTCAAGGATGTTGGATTATTTATTAAAAAGCATTCTTTACTAGAAAAGAAAATTTAACTTCTTTGACCGTTTTGTTCTTTGATTTCTGGTAGATCCTTTGGAGAATTATTTTCTTATTGCCCTGGTGTTATTATAATTGAGTTCATCAAATATTTTTGCATTTATACCAAATTATAATTTGTGTTGGTAACTGAAACCAATCGGTCATTTTTCTTTATATCCTGTACATAAATTCCAGTGAATAATTGTTAACACAAAAGCCTAAAGACATTCACTGCAATTAAGTTATTCCATTTAAAAGTATTTCATTCAGTTGCTTTGTAAATAGTTTAACCCTTCTAGTTTTACTTCTAAAGTTATTAACACTTCGTAGAATTCACAAATAACCCTTAATTCCCTTAATGATCGAATATTTTTTGAACGTTTTATATATTTAAGTTTTGCAATTATTTTAAACAATTCTCCAAAAAAAAAATCTATTGTGTGAGTTTTTTTTATTTGTATTGTTTATTTATTTATGTTTCTGTAACCTGCAATTTTCACACCGATATCCTTTTCGTCCCATGTCCACAGTTTATTTACAAACGACACAATGTCTGGCTAAAATGTTTGTAAAACATTGAACATTTTTCCCCGTCTTTATTTGTCACTTCATTTGCAATTCCCATTAAATTGATATTACGAAAGTATTCAACAATCAAACGTTAACAAGGAGACGAAAAAAAACTAAAAACAGCGTGAAAAACAAGCATTTGGGGCGTATGTTTTGCTGCAGGCGTTTGTGCTGCTACGAAACAAAAATAAAATAAATAAAAAATATATTTAAACAACATTGTTAATATTGTATAATGAACGTGCAACATACACAATTTATTCCCAGTGTCAATAATGTCGAATGTAAAAATGAAATTGGTTGAACTTTTATTTTGTCATGATACTCAATTTTTTGTAAAACAAAAATACAATGAAAAAAAGTTACTATTGAAAACTTGTTCAAAGTTGTAAGTAAGAAGAGTTTGGAACTCTAGTTTTCTGAAAATAATGCAGGGGCACCTGCTCTCTCATTGATGTTTCAATAGAAATTTATAAAGACTGAGCTGAGTCAGCTTGTGGGCTAGGAGCTGGACCAAGAGAATATGGGCTTCGAAAAAGCCCATAATTAAAGTTAAAAGAATATTAAATAAAACCCTTTCAATTCATTCGCAATATCTTTGAACCCAGAAAATTATTATATCTGTTTGAATATAAAAACTATTATTAATTTATAAATATCGCCCGAGGGAATTACATCATCAAAACTTATATTTCTGAATTGTCCCTTGTGGATATATAGGCTGGCTGACTCACCTCTATACCGTTTGTGTATCCTCCATACAGACAAAACCAAAATAATAATCCCTCAATCAGAAGAGAATATGTGAATATATATTTCCAAAAGGATATGATCCTTTTGCGACATAGTTAAATAGTTTAGAAACGTCTCCTAAATTATATATGGATGAAGCTAAAAGCAACCCGTAGCAGAATATATAAAACATCTAAGTCCTTTTTCTGGTTTTCTCTAAGAAATATATAAAGGACTCGATTATGTCATTGAATTACTATTATGTTTTCTGCTGCATCTCCCTTAATTCTGTTAAGGGATTATTTGAATTATTATTATCCGGTTCATCCTGGCAAAGTTCAGCTCTCAATATTCTGCAAAACATTTGATTGCAAATTTTATTTCTGTTTTCGTGCTGCATTGAAAAACAGTTTCTTTCGGTAAATATTTTCCAATTGTGGAATATAATATGTGCGCTTAAGTCCTGAATACTTCTCTCATTAAATCTTTAGATATAAAATAGAATCATTTACTATAGAGTTCTACACTTTCATTAAACTTTTAATCAAATACTTCGACTAGATCATCAGAATCTCTACTAAACCTTATTACAGCCACGTTAAATCTTCCAAAAACAACAAAGTTTTCCTAAGATGGTTAATCGGTTAATATTGACCGGTTTGACCATTAATCTAAAAAATCAAGTTCGTTTGTATTAGACCAGCACTCAGGGACTACATATGCAATGCGATACATTGTGTCAGAAGTAAGAAAATTGGTTTTGAGAAGGGGGATGGAGGGATTGGTACTTGCGGATGTCCTAGTCGAACTTCCGCAAGTTAAAAGAACCCTGTAGGAAGCTCTTTCCACATACAAGCCGTGTTCCTCGGTGCACTGACAAGTCCAACACAAACAAATGCGCTCTATATGAAGCAATAGTCCGCAATATAATTGACTTTCGGGCACGAGTTATCTAACATAATAACACTGGTTTACAGCCAAAAAATACCAAGAACTCCACATGTCTAGATAAGTTAATTGGGACCTCCTGAACATGAAAAACGCTGTAATTTTTTTTTCTTAACTACAGTTTTTTAGATAACGGTACTTTTGTGTTTTTCGGTGTATGGTCCCCATCAAACCCTTGTGGAGCCTAACCGTAAAAAAGCGTTTTTCGTGTTCAGGAGGTCCGAATTAACATATCTAGGCATGTGGTGTTCTTGGTATTTTTTCAGATTTAAAATTTGTAAAGCTGTGTAATTAATCGGTTGAGCTTTTGAATTTCCGTCATATGAAATCTAAAACCATGTAAAAGTAACAAAGATATCGGGGCTGCGACCAATTATTTAATGTAACATGGAAGCTCAATTCTGTGTATAAAGTCAATATTTATTATACGAGAATTGTTCAAAATATTTTGGTAGTCCAGCAACAAAATAAAGTTCCAAGAAAATGTGCAACATCTTGAATTATCGCATTGCAAACTTAACAAGTAGAAGTGCTCCATTCGGCTGAGCCGAAGTTTAATTGTATTTATATATATTTTTAAGCCCCAATTTAGTTCTTCCTAAGTTATAAAATTGATTTAGTTAGCAAAACAAAGAAAACAATTTCAGTTGCCTGTTTGGTTACTTTAATGAATGAAAAAAAATCAAAATGAAATTTAAATTTATTTTACCAAAGCAAACCTTCAATGATATATAAAGCGGTTTTATTTAAGGAAAACTTTAAGTTTATAAACATTTTAATTACTACATGTACTACAAAATACTGAATGTGCCAAAAAAAAAATAATAATAATTTTAATATCCCATACCTGGAAAAAATTATTTTTTTTAGTTTTTAATAAACAATTGGGGCTTCCCAAAGCATCAAACAAACAAAAAAATTATTGGTTTTTGGTATTAATTTTGCGTCGAGAAACAGGTGTAAGCTTCCCAGCTCTGGAACCGTATTTTCTGAATTTCAACACTACTCTATTTAAGTTAATTTCCAGTCCATCATTCCAAAACCGAAGTCTCTAGCTCTTCTGGGGACTTGGGAAAACTGATTTCACGTTCAGACAGACGGTCATCGCTCAATCGTCATCGCTCAATCGTCATCGCTCAATCGTCATAAGAATCCAGAATATGGGGTCCCATATTAACATCGAAGAAATTACACACGGAATGACAAACCTATACCCTTTCACTTTTTTGTGAAGGGTATAAAAATGCATAAAACTGTCAAGCTTTTATTTTAATGTCTAATGCACCCAAAATATCCTTAATTGCATGCTACGGGTAAATCAATCACTCCTCTTCACTAAAGTTTTTTTAAGGTACAATAAAATTCTTTTATTCAATTATTTCCTTCCATTCTCTCTCTGTACAAGTAAAAAACTTGTCAACAGCAATTACGAATAAAATTGTAATTAGAAACTAATCTTTTAGAAATGCTTGAAATATGAACTTAAGCTCGCTATTGTAGCTGCCGTCTTGTTGGCAGTCGATAAAAAGTTGTAAAAAAATCCTCAAATATATTTTCACTATAAGACACACACAATTGACACCTAAACCAAACAAAAATCTCAGCTAAAATAAGCCAAAGAGTGGAATATCCATCTTTTAACAATAGGTGTGTTCATTTACTCACTTGTATAAACGATATGATATGTGAATAATTTGTGAAGATATAAAACACATCAATTTGATTAGGCCTCGGAGATATTCTACAAACCTGTTTCCTATAGTTGGCAGTTTTATATAGATTTTCAATTTCCAACTCTTTTGAAATGTGAAGAAACTGATTATTATATAACTTAAAATTGCTTTAAACCAAGAATTTTTATGGTTAAAATTCTGTTTGTAAATAAGAACATTAAAAAGTGAACACACCTAATAATATTGTATCACCTATAATTATGCCTTAAATTACACAATCATCCACTTAATTAGCCGTGTATTGTAAGAAATTAAAGAGAAAACAAAATTGAAATATAAAGCAATTTAAAATCTATTAAGAAGTATTCAAAAGGACTTCATATACAAGTACTTACAAAAAAAAAGAGAAGCATGAAATTTAAAGGTCCTTTTATATGAAAAAGGACACAAACACTCGAGTCGAATTACAATTTGATTAAACGAATTTTCAATACAGCAACTGTTTTACACTATAACCGCCTCTCATACTTTCCATGGTGACATTGTTCGTGTATTGTACGCTTAAGAATGACGGCATATTTAGTTATTCATTCCATATGTAACAAACGATGCAAAAATTAGACAGGACTTTAACCAAGTTGATTATCTCTTAGTTGACTATCAGAAATGTACGATAAGTGCTGTGGCACCATTGAAACAAAAAAGCAGGTTTTAATGAAGATATAAAATTTTAAATTGGCAAAAATATTTTATCTGTCAGCCGTTTAGCGAGAACCTCTTTTTTGTTGGAATGACTGCGTCAAAATAAACTCATCTACCGATTAAGCGGTGATGTATTTTGAGACGATGTTACATCTAGAAAAACGGACTGCTTAGCGGGTTGGTGGAATTGGTCTGTACTTCTTCCAAAACTTTGCCAGTCAGGACGTTACGCGTTTTCAAAAAGACAGTGCAAGAAGTTACGCAGCTCGCGCCACAATTGATTTATAGAAGGAGTTATTTGATAACCTCATAACTTCACCTTTCAGATTCGTAAATTTGTCTTTAAGGCTGCTTGATTTATCGCCGCTATTCTATTTTCTACTGGGATATGATGATTCCCTAGTCTAAGCCGATAAGGACGAAACGATGGATCACTTGCAAGACAACATTCGCCACGTTAATGCTCATACACGGTCATATGTTTTGGAAGAATCCATTGAAAATCGGACCTTCAGATCAGATTACTTCCAAGCCAGCCGTGGCGCTTATATGCCAGAATTTGTATTTAAATTATAATGCCAGACGCATATATATCTTATGCTATTTCCAAAATCTATACCTCTATAAAAACAGCCTTTTTTTGTCAAATTCCTATTTTATTTTATTCTCAGTATATAATATAATTGATGATTTAATACATAATAATGAAAAATGTTCATACAACGTAGACTTCAAGTACAGTGGCTCTCTTCTAATTCCCCAAACTTTTAATTTCAAATCTACTCTACTGACGTACGCATGCATTTCATTGGGTTCTTACATCAAATCAGCAGCACACTTCAACCGAATTTCAAAGTAACAAGTCTCTTAGATGAATAACACACTTGCAAAAACTAATTGAGAATTCCAAAAGGGTTGAAATTTATAGGAAACACAAGAACCAAATTTGTTCTAACTTTCAGTGCTTGAACACAGATTTTATTCTCTCATTGCTTTCCAACGGAAAACTAACTGAACAATTAATATTTCTCAACTTACGCAGCAGACTAGACCAGCGTTGTTTGAAAAAGCTATTACACTTTCCCATCAGTACTCATTATGAAATAAGGCTACGGCTCAAACTAGACACAAAAATAAATGTAACAAAAAACTTTAAGAAAAATGTAGGACGTAGAAAAACTAATCACTGCCCGTCAAGGGAACTTAATCCGGGGTCTGTATATCAGTTAATTATTGAAGGACATCTCGCCAGCAATTAAAGTTAGTGAAAATCGAAAATATTTTCACATTAAACTAAGACATCTAACCAGTGACACCTGATGAGAAAGCGTGCTGGCCTTCGAAAAAGACGATGTTCTACTATGCCGTGTGAGCTGCAAAATAAATTGTTGGGGTGTCAACCCTTATGCTGTGTTCAGAGATCAATATTTTTTTTTAGTTAATTTAATTTTAAATGCACAATTAAATCTAGTATTCACACATACTCAAATTAGCTGACTCAGTTATCATTTGACAGCTGGAAAAAACACTATTTTTATTTGTTTCGTAAATATTCGTGTTTGTAAATTTTAAAAATGAACGAAAATTTTGGTTTAAAAGAAATTTTAATTGCATATAATAGAAATGGAATCATCGCGATCGATTTTTGATTAAAAATTATCAGTGTTTAAAAAAAAGGAAAAGGAAAACTTGACAATTTTACAAAGTTTATTTATTGAAGTTCAGTCTAGTGTGTTTGAAAATTCAGTTTGTTTTGTTGGTATATTTTTTGAAATTTGGCTCGCCATTATAGGAAATTTTTGTGCACACTGAACACAATTCTTAATAAACACACTTATGACCAGGGTTGCAGTTCGTGTTTTACGCAATTAATGATATAATTAACTAATAATTGCTCAATTTATTAAATGACTTATTTTATGAAAAATTGTGGTCAATTTGCAAAAATTGTGCTCCAATTGCGCAATTCAGATATAGTGACAACGTTTTAAAATTGTTTAATTTCAAAACCATAATCAATTCAAAACCATATTGAATTTTCCAAGTGTTCTTGTTTTTTGTGTTAAATACTTTTGAAAATATTTCTTTTAAAATATCTTCCATTTATCATTTTTAAATTTTTCACAGTTTCATTTAACATGAAAATTTTATTGAAGTTACCATATTTTCAAAACAAAATATGTTTGTTTTCATAAATATGCGAAATCGAATAAAAAACTTTTTTGTAGATGGCGTTTTTAGCCTAAATCTTATATCATATTCATTGTCTTTGCAAGGACTATTAAACACTCAAATATCTTAACATCTTAAGTCGTCAATTAAATGCCGTGCAAGACTGTAGCAGAGTGCATGAATTAAACGTAATTTAATGCAATTAAATTCAACACTTTTGCTTTATTTTTGGAAAATTGTTAACATTTCAAAAGGATTTAAGGCTAATTTTATATAACGAGTCTTCAAATTACATAATAAAAGGTTGAATAAGCAAAAACTACAACAACAGCCAAAGCAAACAAAAATTCAATTTCCTGTTTGTAAAATGACATCTATACGCAGTCACTTTTATTCACTCACCAACACACACACACCTTTAAATATCTTTCAGGGTTTATAAAGAAACAGAAAAAATATGATTATTTGAAAATGCAATTGAATGGCAATAAATAAATGTTTAATATTGTAATGCAAGGGCCAAGTACGCATTTAAATTTTGTTGTCATTTGAAGCCGGGTATTATGTTCTCATTATAAAGTCTACTTTAACAAACAGAAAACAGAAAACAGAAAATAAGAGACAGGAGATTATTTCATGTTAAACAACAAACTCTCTATGAAAGTATGCAGTACACACAATTGAAGGTTTCAACTTAACTCTCGCAATAATG
The DNA here is from genome assembly GCA_963675445.1 of Linnaemya vulpina. Taxonomy (NCBI): domain Eukaryota; kingdom Metazoa; phylum Arthropoda; class Insecta; order Diptera; family Tachinidae; genus Linnaemya; species Linnaemya vulpina. The sequence goes on from OY776277.1 coordinate 43,975,566, forward strand.
TCGCATTTAATTTCGTTTAACTACAAATTACTTGTATATAAAATTAAAAAAAAAAAAAAGAAATATTATTATAATAACACAACCGCGTACACAATAACTCGTCTGCAGGAAATTGTTGTTAACGCTCCCAGGATATGCTCAGGATATTATTGTGGAATTTGTTGTCAAACGCTTTCCTACTACCACATCATACACACGAAATCATATCCTTGATGCTGCTGTCTCTCTTGTTTCTCAACGCAGTTCCTGCTGTTTTATATTTTATTTGTGTGTGTGTGTTTTTTTTTGAGCAGCTTTTGTATCAGCACCAACTGTATTCGCTACAACACTTTATCGTGTATAATTTAATGTTATTTAGCCTGCGGCCAAATAAACTTCCCTCTTTGTTGCTCTCCACTGAGTGGCGTGAAGGTGCTCTGATTTCTCATCATATTAAAATTCAGAGTAGCTACTAAAATGCATAAGATTCCTGTGCTTAAGTGAATGCTTCTCTAAACATTTTCTCTCTTTTTAATTTAAATTTTGAAAATATTAAAATCGAAAAATATAAAAACCATATATTTCGTAGCACTCGATGGAGTTGAAATGTCTTGTATATCAAGGCAAAACCAAAAAGTTATATAATTTGTAATCCTGTCTGTTACTACTTCTGCTCAAATAAAATTATTTTGAATAACTTGATGGTTTTCCCCTTCAGTAGAGCGTTGCAATATTTTTAATTTTTTTCTTTAAGCAAATAACATGCATTTTATAGAAATATTTCGGTGGCTGTTTACGATGATAAAATTTTGAGCAATAAAAGATCAATAAAAAATGTAAGACTCATTCTGAGCCTCTTCTTACAATAATGAATTGTAAGTAAAATAAAGCGTTTTTCGAAAAAAATATGTAAATATTTTTGTTATAATAAAAGGATCTTGTGTGAAAACAAAAAAATTGGTAAACTTTTTTCATAACTTCGGTGGCATACTTCTACCTGTTTATCTCTATTTTCAACGACTCTGAGATAAAATTGAGGTCTAAGATCGTTAATGTGTCCAATTACAGCATTCCTTAGCTACTGAATTGTTTTTGGTTTACTTATAAACAGCTTTTCTTAAACTCTTTAATTTTCATTATGTGTTGAGTGTTTTTTCCCAGAATCTTACTAAAAAATTCAAAATAATCAATTGAGGGGTTTTAGCTAGTTCCCATGCGCAGTTCACTGGGGCTAAGGGGTTGGGTAAGGGATCCTTTACCCAACATTTCTTAGAATAACCAAAGATATTACTTTCGAACTTCCACTTTAATAGGTGAAAAGCTTTTTCTTTTGAATATTTCCAAAAAAAAATAAGTCCAACGATGTCAAATCACATGATCGTGGCGGTCCCATAACATCGCCACGACGTGAGTTAACACGGCCGTTGAATTCCTCGCGGAAAAGAAAATTTTTTTCGTTGACTGTATGTCAAGTGTTTCTATTTTATTGGAACCAGCGGAGCCAAATATCGTCCATATCTGGCCACCAGCAGTCCGTTATCACATCGCGGTAGCGGAAACTCCTTGGCAGACTTCATATTCGATGAAGAACGTTACGAACTGCACAAAGTTGTTGCTTTTTGTGGATGCATCAACAACACTCCTGAACTCTCATTTGCCCAAACGAAGCAGGCAATTCCGCTCGTTAACGAATCCACTAAATTGAAAGTGTGACTCGTCGCTGAACTTGTTTCTTTTTGTTCAAGCAACCATGAGGCGTACTGAAGAAGCTTCAAATGGCAGCACTTGAGCCAATTAAACCTTGTGAATACGTAATTTCTGCTCCTCTGTGTAAGTTGAATAAAACTGCTGATGACGTTCCTGTGTGCCTTGGAATATTTATCATCATGTCTTTCTGAGATTTTAATTAATTTCGAACAATTAGCCTATGAATATTAATTCAATTTAACATAGTAATTTCAAATAGTTATTTAAAATTCGTATTAGTGATGTGTTCTTCACATGTTTAATTGTTTAGCACGACGGCGAGTACAGGGTTGACGTTTCTTCGGCCAAATTATCCCGAACAATAGAACTGTTTTCAAGAGAGTTAATTAGAAGATTTCACATTTCCTCTAAAATTCTCTCGGATTGTGAACGAACTTGGTCGACCGAAAATATCAGGGAGTGTAAGAAATGCATTCTGATATGCATTTCCATTTGCGCAGAATTTTATTTCAAGTAAATGTTTTAAATTCTCAATTTATTACAGAATAAAATAGACTTATTGGCTCTACAAGGAGTTCGAACACACAAAAAAATGTTATAAATATTTGCCAAATAAATATTTGAGGCCAAACTACCGCATTCGATATCGATAGAAATTTCAATACTTCGATCTATATATCGAGTGCCGTAATTTGTCCCCTTATTTGAAGGGCTAAGAAATGCATTCCTTTTTAAAAGCAACGCTAGTAAATGGTAACAACCATGACATTCTAATACATTTCAAACATTCAAAGTAGCCGAATATAGTTTTCTCACCAGCACTACTTGTCAAGTACCTATAAAAACCATCCCAATAGTTGCCTGCAATAAATGTCTGTCCACAAACTACATGACAGTAATGAAGCCATTAACAATCAAAGCAGACTTTATGACCCGGTGGTGGTCTAACTACCACTGTTGACCACTAAAATAAAGCACCTCCGGAGGATGGAAGCAAACAAAATTAAATAAATGATGCATAAACTACAACATTTTATGACGGGCATCTCAACAATTTACAGCCTTCTTTTAAATGACAAAAAGTAACCACCAACTTGATAAAAAGCGTACAACTTCTGTCCAGTTTTTTTAGGATAATTTAAGAGCGCACTATTTTCATTTCGATGCGTGTTTCATGATGACCATTTATTTGTTTTTTTTATTTTTGTTTTTTTATTTTCATGTAACGAGATTCATTATTGCACAATTCCAGTTGTAATAAAATTCATTTGAATTGCATTAAAGTGTTTCCAGTTTTGTTTTTTTTCATAATATATTTTTGCTTCTTTGTAAAAAATATATTTATTTCCAGTGAGTACGAAATAAAAAAGAGATTTACTTCCGTGCCATTATTATTAAGTGTCAGTCAGTCGTTAAGGAAAAATAGCAGAGGCCGTTGTCTTAATTTATTTTTATTATTTCATGATTATTTCATAAAAACAACGCCCATTCTTTCGATATCAATTCTCATTGTGAAACAATTTGCAAACAGACAGATCATCTGTAAAAGACAAAACAATCGTGTTGAATTTCTGTCTTGATATCTGTCACAATTTTGTGACAAAAATTTTTTTTTAAGAATAATAAAACAAAAATATTGAATTTCATTCTGGTGAAGCTGTGAGAAATTGATGAATGCGTTTGTTTTTAAAAATATGTGCTCATAAATATGCGTGCGTTTAATTGAAAATTTTCTTGTTTTAATATTTCAAAAAGAGACGTGAAAATGGTTACATTTTTAAATAGTTCTGTTGGCATGAACGATGTCTATCTATGAACGTCTGTAAGTTTAGCAATCGATTTTAATGTGCTACAGGAGACAGAAGTCAATTCCGCTCAAAAAAAGAAAACAAAACTTATTTAATATTAATTATGTGCTGATTCTTTTTTTCCAAAATGTTACTAAAAATTCAAAGTGATAAATTGAGGGGTCTTAGCTAGTTCCCATGCGCATTTCACTGGGGCTAATGCAGATCATCAGGAGCCTTTGCCCAACATTTCTTAGAATAGCTAAAGATATTATTTCAAACTTCCACTTTATTAAATGAGAAGTTTAAAGGAAATATCAAAGTCATAACAAAAAATCACTGATCACTGATCACTTTTTCTTTTTTTATTTTCTTTTTATGATGAGCGTCAATTTTTGTAAATTATTTTGTACCAAGACAAGTTCAAATTCGCGAATTTACAAAATAATATTTTTAATTTTTATTAAATTTTTATTAAGAGTGAAATATTTAAATAACATTTAAGGCAAAAGCAAATTCGTAAATTTTGTCTCAGTCTTAAATCTTATTTATTCGATCGCATGATATCTTGCGACATCGGTGAACTGGCAGTTAACATATTTGTTACAATCATCATAATAGCAGAACGGTTCAGTACTGGTTTGGAGGACGCTACGCCATCTCATCACTGTTAATTGATACAAATTCAGTTGCACTAACGTAAAGAAAAACTGCATTTAATCTCAGCAGCCGATGGCTCCGGAAAAAGCAAAAAGAAAATTGAAATAATAGTCATCGGTGTTGGGGAATTGGGTACTAACGAAAACTAAGTTTATTTAACAGGCTCCAAGTTCGGAATCTGCGATCTGCAAACTGTTTTATGAATTTGTTTGAATCCTAATATCTGTTGGAATTAAAATTTAGTATAAAAATAATATGATATTATATTCAATTTTCCTTAATTATTGGTTAACTACTTATTGTTCCTAATGACTATTACCACCGCACAGGGAAAAGTGGAACGAAGCGTACAGGCCTCGAAAACAGTATTGATCCGATCTGCTAGTATGATGATTTTAATAAATATTATTTATATTGCATTCTAATAAAAAAGTCGATATTTATTTTCGAATTGAAAAATATTTCAAGTTTTGGGTTTCAACTTGAGCCTGAATAATAGGTCTTGCCTTCGTTTTTAATCCTATAAATTCTTTAAATTATTTTTTTTAAATTATATTATTTAGCGTTTAATTTATATTAACGGAATATCACTGATCGACTGTCTGGTAATGACTCTTTAAGAAATCGTTTCGAAACATGCGAAAATTATTGATAACTGAGTTTTTTAACTCCGTCCTTTAAAATTTATATTGCATGAGTAAATACACATAATGGGTGTTTTTTCTTTTTAGCTGCACGAGAACTATCAGAATCAATAGCTATACTGATACTACTGAGAATGTCCAACTGTGTTGTTCTAAATTCTTGAATTTTACTTTGAAAGAAATAAATAAATAAATCTGTTCGCAAAGTTCGTAGAGTACCTCGTCCATTGTACGATCAACATAATCCTTCTAGAGACTACGCAATCGATGCAATTATATATTGTTTTCAACGAGCTTAAGAATCGATTTAATTCAAAATCAACTTGTTGCCAACTTTATTTTCAACAGTGTTTCTAGTTTAATGGTCCCTCTTTCTTGGATCCCTTTTTATATCATGCAGATGTTATATTGTTAGCTTCTTCTTATATTAATACAAGTCCTCTAAAATTAGGTTCTCCTTATATGAATACAAGTCCTCTAAAATCAGAAGGTTTATTATACTAGCTGTAGAGTGCACACTAGGGATACAACTAGGCTATGGTGGACGGTTAATGAAAAATATATTAACACTAGAAATTGTCATCAGGGTGCAAGGACCTCCTCTTATTATGCTCATCAAAATTTTTAACAATCGAACTCAATAAGAAGGCCATACAAAAACTGGGCCAGTAAAAGTATTGATGTGATAAAACGGGCCAAGTTCTTAATAGCTATAACAATATTTAATTTCTCGGCTGATTTATAACTTGACAACATTTTGTGGTTTTCTAAAGCAAAAAAAACTATAATTTTTAATGGATTTAACTTTTGATACCGGATGAAAGGATTATATTTTGTAACTATCAAGATATCGGTCGTTTGATCTCAATGCTTTTGATGAGTTTGTCGGCATGATCTTTGTCTCATATATCATAATTTTATATTTGTGTGGATTACACTCCAGAACGGACCAGCTTTTTCAAAAGCCGCACGCTTTTATATTCTGTACTCCTGTGCTTAGTAGGCGACTTAGTTGAATGTGCTAATAATTTCTATTTATACAAGTTTCATTATGACATAGTATACGAGAATTGTATCAACACTGGTCCGATTGTAACACTTACGAAATTCCTACGTTGGCGCTTGGCTATTTTATTCATATCCTATTTTATAACTTTTCACTACATTTTATTCAAGCCAAGCTTTTAGCTTGTAAAGTATTATAAATTGTTATAAGTCTTGTTTATAGAATAGTTTAACAAAATTACTTATGGTATAATTCATAAAAAAAACCCTTATTGCGTGCTTAAAATACACTGTAGATATGAAGCATATTTACAAACGTACTTTAGCTCTTTTGGGTTTTATAAAACTTTCAATTTCGATATTGGCAGCCCCACTTCTTTTTTATGGTTAATACAGAGAACATAAATTTAATCGAATATTCCATTTTGTAAATAACATATTATTCGTTTTTAATTATACTAAATATATATTCAATTATGCTTTTCCAACTTCATTATTTTGTATGAAATTTAAATAAAAAACTGAGTTGCTTGAAAAAATAATTCATTCAGATTGTTGTTTACACAGGAAAAAGTTATTCGAAAAGCGCGTTTTTTTTATTTATAACTAACCATTCTTGTTTATTCTTTAAAATTATTTATCTAAAAATTTGGCTGCTCCTTTGAGGCAAACTCTGTTTAAGTTGTGTAATTTAGTGCCATTAACCATTAAAGTAGGGAGGCACATATTTCGGCGCTTATAGCCGAAATTTCCAGCTTTATTTTCATATATTTCTTGTACTCCTGTATGCTAATTTTTTCGAAATATATAAAAATAAAAATAGTATTTTTAACATATTCTCTTACATTAGGTTTCAAGTTGGTAAAACATTTCGATATAATAATTCCGAAAAGAGTTTAATAAGTAGTTTATTAAACTCTTTTAAAATTTTATGAACTAGACCGTTTATTAAATATATTCATGCAAAAAGTTGGTTAATGACCAACCCCAAGTGTACGTATTCGCCAATTTTGTACTTTTGTATCAAGTCCCTTCTTTATTACCACAATACTCTTGTCATTGTGTTGCAAAATTCGATATCTCTGTATTTAGATTATATTTATGGAATTGTATGCACGTTTGCCACTCTAAATTTTTCTTCGGGACCAAAATCCATAAAAAAAAGAACCAAAATAAAAAATGAGAACCAATTTTTTCAATTTTATTTGCATACCAGCATAATGCGATACTTTTTACACTGAAGTCAAATTGTCAATATCTGACTTGCAAACAAAAGTAACAATCGATCAGTGTTGCCAATATAGCTTTTTGATTTACTACTGTGGTTAGGTAATAATCGATTACTATCAAGTGTTGTAAACGAATCAAATCTTTTACTTTATGTGAAGAGTAATAATTTTCGTAAATACATTTTTACAGGCATGATAAAACTTTCAAAATTTGTTTAAATTATAATCGTTAACTTTTCATAAAAGAAAAAAAATTAACCAGCGAACCAAACGTATAAAAAATAAACATTTTTGGTTCAATTGTACCACAGTGGCAACTGTGATTGTATGCCCCACTTAGCCGCTGCAAATAATGCACGTATTACAAACTCCTAAACAGAGAAGCCCAAATAATAGGCAGAATCTTTTTCAAAAGAACTTTTCAATTGCTTTATTTATTAATAAGGATGGTTTTTATTAACAACTCTGGTTGCTGCTATTATTATCCACGTAAGTGTAAGCACAAGTAATTGAGTAGTTGCGTTTATTTTGATTTTAAGGGTGGCTCGTAATTGCCATTGATGCATTGATTTTATATATTTGAAAATAAAAGAATTATTTCTATTTTGGCAAACGTTTGAATTTAAGTTGTGAACAACACCACTAATCAATGGAAAAGTTTTCGCAGATAAATATATTACTCTTAGGCTCAATCCATCAACAGTTGTTGCAACGTATTTAATATTTTAGATTTCCTATTATCACGTTTTATTTACTACATCGAGAGTTATTTCAATTCATCTCCTGGTTGTTTAAGAACTCTTAAAGTTTTCAAATAACTCAACTTTATGTCATATAATTTCCGTGAAATGTCTGCATAAATTCACTCTTTTAAATATCTGTTAGCACATTGCATTTTACTTGACCACTGATTGCAATTTTATTGTCTCTTTTTTAGTTTTTCATTTACACCCATTATTTTTGATGATCATTTTTTTATAACGCTCTTAATCCCAGTTTTTTATTGAGTCCTTATTTTTTACGAGTTTTTTCCTTAATAATTTTAATAGGACATCAACATTTTGTACAATATATCGTGTTTTTTATGATACTTGAAATAAATACAAACCTTTTTTGTGGTTAATGAAGCCTGAACTATTTGACAAACATTTTGCTTTTGTTGCAATTTACCAAGTTGTTTTTTTTTTTTGGCGTAATATATTTTTAGAGTTGCAGCTAAATAGAGTGTTGATAGGGCTGTGTGGTACTTTTGGTGATATAGTGTACCTGGTCTTTGTAAAATATTATATCAATATTTCTTGCCAACGTTTCAAATAGAAACCAACTTATGGCCGAAATATAATATTTTACAACAATCATAACTGAAAACTTCTATAAATTTTAATTAATTTAAATTTAGTTTTGCTTAATTTAGTTAAAATTTTTGTTACGATTAACGTTTAAACTGAAGAATGTTTCAAAAACCTCTAATCACTTTTTATTACTGCATATTTCTGGATCGCTATTCAGCTGGATTTAGCTCAAGAATATTGGTTGTATTATTGCCTCGTCTTTTTTCAATGAAATCTCAAAATAATAATTAACTTTTAAATGCTTATTTATTAAAACTAAAACCATATTTCAAATATTTGGCCGGTTAATATAAAATTATTATCAACCTACAAAAAAAAAACTCGCTTTATAAATGGGGCGATTAATTGATGAAATAAAATATCGATCAGCTGATCAGCCTTAAGCTTAATTAATGATAATTTTCCTTTTCCTCAAATTTTATTAAATTGATCTGAATTACAGAAACTTTAAGAGATCTTTTTTTTCACCAGCGGACATTAAAGATTTATTTGTAATGCCTCACTTGTTATACGTTTGCAGTTTGTTTTATGTTCTCATCTTTATAATTTAAAACCATTTCGAAAGTTGCCTCAATTGCCTGAAAATGCTTTAAATAAAAACGGAATAATAAACTGGCAAATTTATTTGTGTACACAATTATTCTTATTGAAGCTAATTAAGAAATTACTGCAGGCATTCAATACCGCTCATACCAAAATGTTGAAAAAAAAACTTATTTAAATTTTTTTTCATAACAATTTTTAAGGCACATGTGATGATATATTTTATATGGATGTGAACGTGTATGAATGTGTGTGAGTGCAAGCGCATAGGCTCGTATGTATATGTTTAGCCTGGCATTCATAAAATATCATGAGTGGGGGAAAATTACCAAATAATGACGAGTGGTAAAATGAAGGAAAAAAATACACAAAATAGCTTCTCACAATGTAACCAAAAAATCCTTTTTAAGCAGTTTTTTCTTATTTCTTACAATCCCATGCATGTTGTGGGGTTGTATGTGCACACATATTGTTGCGATATTCGTTTCGAGCCCATACAGAAGACGGTTGGAGGCATTTCATTTTTAGGTACATTTCGGTAGTCAAAAAGCGGAATGAACTAAACAGCAGATCATAGATGACTGCAGTACAACTTTATATTTAACAACTAAAATGGCCACATGCAAAATGTATATAAAATTCTTTAAACTAAGAACTTGTAGTTCTGGCCGATTTCATTGAAATATTTTCTTTGATACTAAATGGCAGAGTAGCAGTTAGTTAAATATCTTATTTATTCTTGACTGTTACCAATGACCTTTCTGGCCAACTGTGCAATTTCGCAAGTGTAGCATTTCAAAAGCCAATCTCTTTTTAATTTTGCAACAATTTTCCTTACATTTTAGACAAATGAATTGAAATTTTATATATATAAATTTTTTTCTCCTTCTTTACTCTGCACTTTTGTTATATCATTTAAAAATAAGTTGCAAAAAATAACTTTAAATAAGAAATAATATACGAAACCATATAGAAAAATAAAAAATCCATTCATGCGCTTAAATAAAATGCTCAAGCCACTTGACTGCATCCATATAAAAAATTAAGGCTTTTACTCGTACGAATATATTTTGCCAAATAAATTTATTTTGGAAAAAGAAAAAACTTTAAAATAGATAATAAGGCTACAATAATAACAAAAAAAGAAAAAAAAAAAAGAAATGTGAACCCTTTTTAGCCAAAAATAAAAATGTAGAACCAAATAATGCTGAATTTATATTCGTTCTTTTATTTTGTATTTTGCTGCAGCGGCACTCAACTCAACATATTTTTTGAGATTCAAATTAATTTGTAGCTTCTAACGTTTGGTTTTTTTTCCAAAGTTATATGCACATACATCCAAACATATTTAGACGTTTTTCCTGTTTTTTTTTATATATATTTTATAACAACAGCTATAAATAACAAACAAAAAATTGGTTTTTGTTGAGGATTTCATATAATTTTTTTTCGTGAAAGGAAATTTCTTATTACGTTAAGTGGATAATATGGAAAGCAGCCAACAACTAGAAATTTTTTATCGCAACTTTAAATTCAGCCAGCATGTCATTATGATCTATTCAGCAACATAATAAAATTTAAGTAGCACTTAAGTGGAAATTTCTTATTTATTAAAGCAGCGACATTAGCGTTATGAATCCATAGTGGATTATATATCGGCGTTGGTTCCTCTGCTTATCCTCGCATCAGACGATTTTAAGCTTTCCATATCCTTTATGATTCTTGCATTGTAACTCAGTTCAAGTCAATAGTACAGCATTCCAATTTAAAACTGTTAAACTATTTCGTTTCTTCTCAAAAATAGTGATAAAAATAAAACAATTCCTAAGATGAAAGTTGATCCTATTTATTTCGTATTTTCCTCACTGTTTTCATTTCTAAATTTAAAGTTTCATTGGTTTCTTATGAGAATAGTAAAAGTTAATTAAAAGTTTTTTGGGTGTTTAGCGACTTTGTGCAGATAAAATAACAATTTAAAGCATTGCCAATTTTATGTAAAAATGTAGATGACTTCTTAAGGCTTAGAGATGCTGCCAGAAAAGCTTTAAAAAAGAAAGTGAAAAACATGTGGATGACGACACTCATCCTGGACATCCCAGCACATTACAGACCGATCAAAACTTTTAATCAGGGAAATAGAGAAGTTACTGGTAATATCGACATACCGGTGAGTTCATCTCAAGCGATTTGTTTTCTTCCGAAACTTATAAACTTCAAAAAAAAATATGATTGAAAAAAGGCGTATGAAAAACGTTTGACCCACAAGTCTATCTCCGCAACTTTGCGCTAATTTTAACCTCACAATTAACATAACCTGGTTTTCGTGTTATTGCATTCTTTTGAGCTCTTGGAGTTAAAACTCTATTATTTTAGTTTTTAGTTTTTAAATCAATCGATTACCACGTGATAGGCAGTGTTTTCGGTTACTATGCAAGAATCGACAAAAATAACTGATTATATATTTAATTTCGGAGTGTTAAACTGAAACCACTTCTTGCGAAGTTTTTTCGTTCACAAACAGGAATTTTTACCTTCGGAGCTGGAGGAAAATTGTGGCACTCGATATGGACCGAAATTTTCATATATATATGTGGACCGATATCAAATGCGGTAATGTGGCCCCTGATTAGTTGGTGCAGTCGATCGGTAAAGCTCTTAAACAGTTACAAAAAAGCTTATGAAAATATATTCTTTCTAAGTTGTTTGAGATTATTTGAAACTTATTGGTTTCTCATAGGATTTGTAGGTTTGGCTACAGTCTTCATAGTGACACTCTTTTAAAATTATCCAGCCTACAACAAGCGTTAAAGAGTCAAAACGTTGAGATCTGATGAGAGCTCGAGTTCTGGCAAAACATTTTTAAACTAATAACTTTTCTTTTAATTAAAAGAAACAACTTAATCATGCTTCGGACACCGTATTCACAAGATTTAAGCAGCACGTTTTTCTGTGATGTATCGCTCGTTCGTCTATTATCTAACGCTCCATTTTTACTAACCATAAACTGTCAACAGTCGAATTTTTTTAGGACTATCGAAAATGGCGACAAATTATAGTCTTATTTTGATTTTAGGACACCCTTTTCAATTGTTATTTTTATCTATGACGTACAGAGTACCAGGCCAAGTTCAAGCCAATGCGCGCTATGACTGAAACTATCTATTCGTTTGTTAGCCCCTCTTAACTTTGCTTCCAGCTATTAAAATATTATAAAATCTGGAACGCCAGTCAAACCTTAAAACTGTGTCAAATATCAAAACTGCAACATTCAAGGTTTCCGAGATATGAGGATGTAAAAAGTGCATATTTTGATATAGACTCACTGACTGACTGACTGACCCACTCATCAACATTATGTGGCACATCCCCTACAGCTAGAGAGCTGACATTCGATGTACAGATACGCTTTCGTAAGCACATATTCTCTGTAGCAAAACTAATGAAAAGATCTGAAGATAGGACATATATTAGGGGCCCATGTTTCTTCCTTATGCCGTTTTCAGTTCTTGGATAACCCGCATTTTGTATGGAAATATTATTGTTGTACGCAAACTTCTCTGCAGCGATCCTCAGGAGAGGTCAACTACTGTGGAATGTCTTCTGATTAACGCTAATTCATTTTACCATATACTCTCCTGTAACCGTTACATACTGTTATCCGTCATCTTCTTACCAGGTGGATGACCTTGAGGATTCAATGCGCAAATTTAAATAACGCCGATATACATGTTAACTCAAAACAATCGACCATTCAATTGTCTACTTTTCCATTTTAGATTCCCCAATTCTTTCTTAAAATATAAAATAAAAAATATAAAATAAGTTATAAAAAAGAAGTTACAAGGAATTCAAACCCCCTCGGTTATCTTAATCCGTGTACATAAAATACTTCCTATTGTTTCTACAAAGGGAATAGGGGCACTCTGTGCAAGATACAAATATTAATATATATTCATAAAAATTATGAGAGTCTAATAACAGCGTAATAAAAAAAATATTTCATGTGAAGTTTGCTCTATTACACTCTTATAAGCCACTCAAAAACTTATAAACTTGTTGACTTTGGATTCAATTGGTCCAAATACAGCTATTTCACACTTATGAAATAGTCGGTCCAAAACAGCGCAACCCCTGAATACTAAAGAGACCCATTAAATTCGGACAGTAATATTTGACTCTACAATAGAGTCTATTAGTCTTGTTTAAAACTGTTTTGATTTATAGTTGCGTATCTGCTTTAAAATGATTTTCATCAGTATGTAGTGGTTACGTTTTTTTAGGCAAATATTTGATAAGTGTGAACGTACCTTTAGGTTAGAAAGAAAACTTTTGCATGGGTCTATTAGTTTTCCTAGTTTTTCTTCTATAATTCAATAAATCGCGTTACTGGACATCAATTTCACAAACAACTTAAATTTATCTCTTGCTGCCTTAAGAAATGTTTTGAATGGTGAATCGTTTTCCACAAGATTTCCTATATCGTTACTTTTTCATCTAAAAGAAGGCCATAAAGTATCATCAGTTATACGATTAAGTACACCAAATAGGATTTCCTGTTCGGTAATAAAATTTCATGCGAGCTTATGGAACAAAGGATTCCTTTGGTCTCGTAGTACCGGTCTCTTTTATCTCATGTCATACAAATTTAAATAACAGCAGTAAAATGTTTCAGTCCCGAAAATATCGGTTATTGAGAATGATGTGAGATGTTGTAAACACTTAATGGAAAGATACACCAAAAAGTTCTTAAAACGCAGCAAAACGAAAAGGTTTGACATAAAAAGTGAATGGTGTTCGACCCGGTTGGATTTAAAAGAAGTATATAACAGGTTTATTTATCACTTTTCAAGGTTTTATTAGCACTTTTCGCAGAATAACAGGGTTTCCAGTTTCAATTAAAACCGAACAGACAGCCAAATCTAGTGTATTCAGAAACGTATGCTAGAATTTAAAGATAATTTCTTTTGTACTTTTAGTTGTATGAGTTGTACGCAGCCGTGCAATACAATTACAGTATGATGCTCTAAGATTGAGGTTACGTCAATCATGTCTTTATTCGCGTATTGTTGATAATCTTAATCAAATATAATAACAATAATTGCAAATATATTTTAACTTTTCTATTCATAACAATATTTTAAAAAGCATAATATTTTATGAATAGTCTTGTAATTCCACCACTCATTTTGAATATTAATATTTTATATGCAGATGGAAAAAAAAACAAGGGAAATAGCCAAGAAGAAACTTTATATAAAAATTTGTGTGTGTGTGTGTGTGTGTCACAATGATGAATTAATGTTGTAGATTATTTTGATGGTGGAACGAAATATTTTGTCCTCTTTCAGTTTTATTCTATTCAATTTTATTTTATTTATCTCTTAAGCGCACTAAATAAAATGGAATTAAAAACAATGAACAATCAAACTTTATTTTTAACATTTGCAAGTACGACAAGTACATTTTTAATAAATGAGTGAGTGAGTGAATGAATAAATAAATGGATGAACCCACAACGAACGAATGAAATGTCTGGCTCAACGAATGAATGAATGAATGACTGTGAATTCGTTGAATGTGAAATACAATGACAGTCATTGTAAAGTAATTCTCATCAATCAAATCTACAGAACAAAAAATGCTAAATTCGTTTAAACAAACAGGGGCAGACGAGTGCTGTGGTCTCTTGTTTTTTTTTTAGTTTTTAATTTCGTAATCATGGTTGTGGATGGGTTTATGTTGCTGCTGCAATTAAAAGTTATTATTGTGCAATATATTGAGGAAGCTGAGGACTTGCTTGTGCGTATATGCAGTGGGGTAGACAGTGTCGTAGGACCTACAAAAAGTTAGTCTTCAGTGCAACGTTTCTTTAATTTCCCAGGAGGGGAGAACCTGCCTTCAACTTATCATTCACTTTAAATTTAAGTAAAATTGTAATAAAGAAGGAAAACTTTCCAAGCGTCCAAGAAAATCCAACTTTTAACTAACATGAAGACCAAGGCCAATCTTTCCGATATATCTATCTATCTAAGTCGATTTTTTAAACGTAGTAATTTTTGAAACACTAGACTCCTTTAGCTGTAACAAGTTCAACTTATCAGAAGAAGTTCACCACTGAAGAGTCTGTATAAGGTTTACATTTAACATCCCCAGTTTCTGTTCTTTTGCTGTATTTAAAATAGTTTTTGTGCTTTAATTGAAGTCCTTTAAACTGATACAATTGGCTGTTATCAGATTATTAATCAAATATTTAATTACTTCCTCAACATCAAATAGAATAAGAGAATATCGACTCACGTCTTCAACCGCCACAACCAACGATTTAAAGGTAGTCACAAAAATTAAGAAACTTGAATCACATAGAAAATTAGTTAAAACTTTAAACCTATTATTTATTGGGTTAATCGGTTAATTGGCCGAAATTGCTTATTTTTCATAGGGCAATTGGTCCTGCTTTAAGAATTTACGTAATCGAAAGTGCGACTTAAAATAGTCGTGTCGTAATGAAATCACAAAGACAAACAAAACAAAAATTTGTTTTGTTTGTCTCTGTTAAATTGCTGTTAAATTGACAATGACACTCTAAGAAAACACCCTGTATAACATGATCTCAAATCTGATAAAATTCGTGTGTATCCTTTTTTAATTATATAATTATAAAATCTATTATGAATATATAGATAAAATTAAACTGCAAATCAAATAAAATCAAATAAAGCAGTGATGCCAACTCAAAGTGACTCTCTAAAAAAATAGCCTGTTTAACACGAATTCAGATCTAATTACTCTTTCCTGTATCCTCTTTCAAATTAAATAATTATAAAATCTATTCAGACTAAATCAAACTGCAAATCAAAATAAATGAAGCAGTGATGCCAACTCAAAGTAACACTCTAAGAAAACACCCTGTATAACATGAGTTCAGATCGAATTAGTTTTTCCGGTATCCTTTTTCGAATTAAATAATTATAAAAGCTATTCAGAGAAAAAGGCTTTTAACAAAATATCGCATCATGTGTATCAAATCAAACTGCAACTCTCTTTCCGCCAACTCACCTCAAGTGCAGTTCATAAGTGTCAGAATTAAAGTGAAAAGTGTTGTGGAGAAAACAAGTCCTGAAAAGATTTTTGACCTGGTACACTGATAATGAAAGTTTTTTTCTTAAACGTCCTTAGCACAATAAGTTAAATTCGGTGCCATTGTTGGTTGTGGTATTTATTGTTGTTGTGGTATTGAAACAATACGAAGAGGAGCAAAATAAACAAAATCTGTCTGCAATTAAAAAACAAGCATCGTCTAATTGTGCAACATTTTGTTGGGATTATAACTTTTTTTTGTTTTTTGTTAAACAAATGCTAAACAATGGGGCAGAATAAAAGAGCACACATTTACAATTAATTGCCAGCGCAACTAAACATAAAATATTGTTGCAACAATTGCTAACAATTGTTGGTTTAAGTACTATAATATAAAATACACTCACACATTTAAACATTTCAAATTACAACAATACAATACACACACATTTAGACATATTTAAATCGCAGCATTTTGTTGCACATTTAATTGTTGTCAGTCGTGTTGGTTGACGTGTTGAATTGTGTAAAATTTCATACATTTTACATAATACTTTCGCGTACATAAGTTGTAAATGCTTTACAGATCGTATATATATTTTTTAAATTTTTTTCTACTTCTTTGAATCATGTTGCTAACCCAGCAAACAGAAATTCCGCATTTACACTTTGACTTTTTTTATTACAATTTGTTGCATGTGTCCTTTTTATTTATTTGGTAATAGAAGAGCAGAGCCAGCCTGTTTACAGGCTTAAGGTTTGAATTGTTTTTCAATGCGACATCATACAAAAAGTTAAAGTTTGAGAACTACTGACATGCCACACATTTTATAAGACATTTCTCTGAGCACCAAACGTTTGGCACAAAATATAAAATTCTATTCGCATTTTCTTGAATTGAAAAATAATAAATTTTATACATACGAGGTCAGTTCAACAGTTCAGCACGGACTAAGTTTATACGATTTGTTCATAATTTTAGCTATTTGGCATACTTAGGTTGTAGGAGTCTTAAAACTTAGAAGCGGTTTGCGTATTCTACGATTCTCTATTAACAATAGAAATGGATGGAAGAATTCATCGAACATTTTACAATGAAATTAAAAGCTCCAAAAGTCTTGAAATACTGATAGTTTCATACGTCGATTGTATTCAGAGTTGTAAAAATATTTGCGGTACTAGAGTTTCAAAGAAGGTCGGGAAGATGTGAATGGCGTCGCTAGTCCTGGATGCCCCAGCACATCGACAATCGCTGAAACATGTTCATAACATCTTTTAATTCAAGGCAAAAATGGAAGGCGACATCAACATAAATATTAATTTTATCATGAAATTTTATCGAATTAAGACACGTTACAAAATTGTCGCGTCGTGTATATCAAAATTCTTATATCCCTAGATTAGCGCCCCTGCAACTCTTTCCTGTTCCTGAGATTGAAGGTCTCCTATGAGAGGACACCGCTTTACAAAATGAAAAGAGATATATATTGGAGAGCGTATCAGAATTACTTTAAAGAAACTTCGCTCTCTTAAGTTTATTATATCTGAAGGAGGTACTTTGAAGGCGACATATAAGAAAGTGACATATAACAAATTTATATTTCACTTAATGAAAATGGAAGAAATATTAAGGAAAATATGATATTAAAAACAAATTATCAACCAACGTCACGGAGATTTGATGGTGGGTTCCTAAATTGATTCAATATTGAAACAGTTCTCGTATGAAATTTCCTTGTAAAAATATTTATAAACGGGAACTGTTTTCACATCGAAATGACTAACCCAAGAAGGGGTGAGAAATCAATCGACGAATGTGTAGTGGCCTTCGAAAATAGCGCCGTTTTACTCTGCTCTGTGGGCTAAAAAATTTAATTAATATACAATATAAAATTTAGTTTCTAATTATTCGAACACTGTTCTTTTTTAGCTGAGAGAGACATGGTAAACATTCCAAAGCAAGAGGATCAATAGCGGTTTTATATATTAAATTTGCAGAGCACAACAGCTGTTTTCGAAAGCCGCTACACTGTCATTATCAGTATTCAGGAGTATTTTTTTTTTATTAATCGGCACTTGTTAGGTGGCCTGGTTGAATATAATAACCGTTCCTATTTGTATTAATTTTACTATGAAAAAGCATACGAGAATTGCAACAAACCAATAGTAACACACTTTTGTTAAGTGCCTGTGTTGCCGTTTCAATATTTTTCTTCATATTCTATTCTCCTGAAAATATCCAGATAATTCATTAGGAAGTTATTTCACTTACAGAAAATTGATAATTATATGTAGTTTATTTTTCTCTTTTGTGTCTGGGACGAGCACTTAGAGGATGAACCCTTATATGCAGAGGTCAAATCTGCACTAATGCAGATCAGAGAAATTCGACATCAGCAACACTTCAGCCAACAGCACCGCTTCCCATGTGGTAAGCGGTGAATGATGTAATTTTCAATTGCTACAATAGACTCGATAACATTAACTGGTCAGATATATTGTATTATTTCGGAATTCAAAATTATATATCACTATTTTTAAATTTTATCTTCCTCGATATCCCCCAATCGAGAAATTATGAAATTGATTGATGAAGCCGATATCTTGAAATCTTTAGTTTCGAATAAGTTCATATTCACAAGATATCCAAGTTTAGAAATGTTGCTTAGAACGCTACCAGTTTGGCTCGATTCGGTCAAGCTCTCAGAACCAGTCAGGGAAGCTCCTTATGATCTCAAAACGTCAAGATCTGATGGGAAGTCAATTTGGTTTAATATGGGGTAAAAACAATAACTTCACGATTTTAATAAAATTTTAATTTCTTCTACTAGATTTTTAAATATTTACAATTGAATGTAATTGAATCTAAAAATTGTTTCGATAAAGCTTTTCGAAAAATTAAATCACAGACATATAACTGTTATTATTGTTGAAATATATTAAAATATATAAAACTTGAACTGACATAAAGAACGTCTAGTGGGAAAAACTGTTATCGTTGTTCGTGTTTAACCGTAAAGTTTTGAACGTGCAGTTGTAACTGCCAGCAAAGAAGGAAGTGCATGAGAGGCTTAAGATTAAAGTTTTAAGCCTGTTAAAAGTTCTTATTTCCAATTTTGTTTCGAACAATTTTACACGAAAAAAATCTCTATTGAATAGAGTGCCTTTTCACTAATTCAAGTGATTGTTTTTTAGCTGAAATATAAAAACGTCTTCGTTTTGATTTATAAGCAAATATTTTTTATTCATATTTTTTTCATGTTTTTCGTTTTAATTGTTACGAGTAATAATTATATTATTAACATTTTTGTTATTTTATACGTTAATGTTGTTACGATTATAATACATTTTATTGATTAATTTTACTAATAAAAAATACGGCTACGCTTAGTTTTTAGAAATATTTACATTTTGTATCTGTTAGAATGAAATACTAGAAATAACTTTTATACGTCTAAAAGTTATTTCGAATATTAATGCATCGGATTCACTTATCAAATCATAATAAAAGATATCTAAATGTTGTTTCGTTCGCATGTGCAAAGGTTTATACAAACATACAAGATTTATTCCACAACACATTGCAATCTTGGCTCATACAGCCGTTACAACATTTAGCACAGTATTGTGAACTCCTATAATATTTTAGAATATATAATTAGGCTTTGTTATAAAATTTACATGCTACGCTTCTTTATATTTAGCATATTAAATATTGAGCAATTAGACATTTACAAAAGATTTGAGAGATTAAAATATGTTTTATGTACAGTTTCTTAAAGCTAAAATAATAGTTATTTACACAAATAAAATAGGAACAATAAACATGGTATTTTATTTTTTATGAGTTCTTAGGACTTATTATAAAGTGTGATGCTTTTCTATTTTACAAAATTTATTACTTTTCGTTTGTTATGAAACCGTTTTTCATTCCATTCAATATGTATGGATTTTTTTTCAGGTTTAAGAAAAATATAACACAATCAAATTAACGATATACATAATCGCTTAAAATCAGGTTAAAAGTGGCCAAAATATAGTATTCTTAGCAAATTAAAAACGTTCAATTTAAATATTTATTCAAATAAAATATTCTATATGAAAACTAATAAACAAAAAAATATCTAATTCTTTTTAATACATAATTTTACAACAGCGTACCCCAACGCTCTCACGTGGCAAGGGGATTTTAGTTGTGATTTCCTAAATTTTAATCGAAATGAACTTGTTCCTTTCAACATCCGTTTCCCTTAGTTCCGTTAAGGGTTTTCATTTTAATATTTATTGCCAAGTATTTTTTGCTCTCTTAGTGGCCGGCCACATTTGCTCTCAATAAATTTTATGATTTTTTATTTGTTGTGTCATGTTGTTGTGACTTAAATTGCCATTTAGTTTTTCTTCTGGCCCACCTCCGCCACCAGCACTAGTGAATGTTTGTTTATGCATTCCATTAACTTGTCTTTCCAACGCCAGCTGATGTTGAGTTTTGGGTATCAGCAGTTCTGTTGTTTGTGTAGTTTGAGCAGCAGGAGCAGCAGTAGAATGACCGTTTGTTTGAGAAAACTTTGCCGCCATCATTTCCTCCATGTGGGCATTTGTCTGATGATGAACATTTGAATTGTGTTGTTCCTCGTCCTCATTTTCCACATCTATTGCGGTATCATCTACTTCAAACTCATCATGCGAATGCTGAGATAGTGGTGTCAGAGCTGCTGCCAACGAGGAATGGTTGGCATAATGATGATACGGCGATTGGGTGGAGGCACGCATCAAGTGCTGCAAATGCTGAGCATGATGATGAGCCTGTTGTGTTAAATGATGATGGTGATGGTGATTGAGTTGTTGTTGGTGATGAGGTGATAGTGGTGTTGCTGGTCGTCCATATGTAGTGGAAACAGTTGTAGTTGAAGATGCTGCTGTGGCTGAGGAAACTCCAGCTGCTGCCGCCGCTACAGCGGCTGCAGTTAAGCACCCCACCCCCTATACGAGAGATGATAGAGGTGGTCGTGGTGGGCTATTATTGCGTGCAGCTGCTGCAGCATAATACTGCATGGCATGGGGGTGAGGTGGTGGTGGTGGCACAAATCCGGATGTGGTACCATCATGATATAGAACTGGTACTCTTACCAAACGTTGAGCTGCATGGGCCATATTTGCCATATTAGCAGCTTCCAATTCAGCAGCCAATTGTCTCTTCCATTTATTGCGACGATTTTGAAACCAAATTTTCACCTGAGTTTCGGTCAGACGTAAAGAGGCGGCCAAACCAGCACGTTCCGAAGAACTCAAATAGCGTTTTAAATCAAACGTAGACTCCAGTTGAAACACTTGAGCTCTCGAAAATACCGTGCGCGTTTTTTTCTTACGCTTTGTTTGATTCGAATCGCCTTGGGGTGAGGAGCCATCAGAGGGGCCATCGGTGCCATCATCTTCCTCAATGATTTCCTCACCATCATCGTCGGACTCATTTGAACTGGTTGGCAGTAAGTAACTGGAGTTAGAGTGTGAGGAATGATGATTGAGACCTGCGCTTGAACTGGTTGGCGTAGAGGGCTGATGGGGTTGCGAGAGATGGTGATGGAGATGATTGTGATGTGTTGGATATGCCGCATGGGGAGAGGGTGACTTTGTGCTGTTGTTATTGCTATTGTTGCTGTTATTAGTTAAAGGGCCATTATGTTGAGGGGAAGATGGCGACGAAGGATTCTCAGTGGTATTTGTAGACGAACTATCTGCAAACAGAAACAGAGGTAAAGGAACAAAATTAGTGTTACATATTTTATTAACATGATAAAAACGAAACATTTCATTTTATTTAATAGTTGCTTTTAATGCTCTCAATTGAATGCGCTTGTGCTAAGAGTTTTCCTATTTCCCTCTCGCTTTCTGTATTGTTCGAAACTCAAGAGATTTGGAATTTTGGTGGTAGTTTTCAATTCCATTTTCCCAAAGCTTCCTGCAAAGTAGGTGGTTTCACTTCATATAATAGCTTTTCTTGTTGTTGTTTTATATGTATACACACGTTAGTTATGTATGTATGTGTGTTTGTCTGTCTGTCAAATAAACATATGGCCCAACTGCAACAGTAATAATTGCCAGCTCTTTGTGTATAAAAATGGCGTTTAAGTTAAACCTTTTGTTTTCTCACAACTAAGTCACAAATGTCAGCAATTTACAGAAATCATAAGAAGTTTTTAACAAGCACTTGACTTTCTGTACACAAACAAAGAAATATTTTTAATGAGCAACAAAGTCTTGAATACATAATTTGGTGAAAAACATTTCAAATATGTGAAAAGAAGACAATTGAGCGTGTTTTCATACAAACAAACTGACGATTAATATAATTTTTATCAAAATGCTTATATTCAGGGTTTTAAGGTTATTAATCTGAATTTTAATCTGAACATTTAACAGAAAATGTTATATTGTTTTCACATCGTACGTTTCGCTGGCATTTTCTAACTTCCCGATAAATAGAAATTGTACTGCAAATCTTTGATAAAATTTCGTTAATTTTTATGCACGCCATCGTTCTTCTTATATCTAATACATAATTGAACACAGTGTTATTCAGTAGATTGGAGCGAGCTGCACTATCATTTATGATTATGTGACGTCTAAGTTGTTATAGTTCTTAGTAGGAGAATGTGTTTATGAAGAGAATTATAATAATTATTGCCCTAAACGAAGCTAAAGCAGTTGGGGGAAAAAAAATTTTAAATAATAAAAGATAAATCTAATAAAATGCGCAGAACAACTAGTAAAAATGAGTTGATCACTTTGAATTTTCGATAAAATTGTGGGAGAAGCGGATCAGCACAATTATATTAAAACTAAATTCTAAATACCAGAGTTCATTGAGAATGAAGACAAAATACTGCAAATACTACAGGCTGTAACATCCGAATTTGCATTCATACTGCACGTTAAATAAATTCAGGTTTCAATAAACAGATTGTCCAATAAATATGATGGCATTTAATAAAATATATATGTATTGTTGTATATTATTTTACTTTTTATAACACTTAATTCACAAACTGTACTTCAGTTGCTTTATTTTTAATAATATAAAAAGAAATTTTAAGTTGTGTTGTAAAATAAAAATTCGGATATATTTTGAAAATAAATATTTTAAAATTATGAAAAATAAATAAATGCTTCGAGATCGCGTAATTTCTAAAAAAAAATATAGATGTGGTGGACTTTTCTGTGCATTCTTCAAACATTATCAGATGTTTTCAGCACATAACTTGGCAGCACCCAACTTAACACAGACAAAAACAAGGTTGCATTTCGTAAAACCCACTTAAAGCCAACATAAGATTAATTTCAAGTTGGTTTTAACAAAATCTTTTGTATTGTATAACCAAGTTCTTAAAGTTGGTTTTAACATTAAAACGAGAATTTATTAAAACCATATCAGTGTGGAAACACTATAACTGCCTGATCACCGACGTCGCAAGCTATCGCTCGAGCTATTAAATATGCAACATCTAAAAGAAAACCAATTTTTGAATTTTCTTTATGTTTTAAATGTTACCCATGCGACATCGACGAACTGGCTGTTTAACAATAGAAGAGGACTTATGCTTTCAGGAAACCCAAGTTTTTTTCGATCTGGAAAAAAACTAC
The DNA here is from genome assembly GCA_963675445.1 of Linnaemya vulpina. Classification (NCBI taxonomy): domain Eukaryota; kingdom Metazoa; phylum Arthropoda; class Insecta; order Diptera; family Tachinidae; genus Linnaemya; species Linnaemya vulpina. The sequence continues at coordinate 43,999,187 of OY776277.1, forward strand.
AGCAGCTCCATAACTTCAGATATTAAAAATAATGAAAAAGTAGTCTCAACTAAACAGACTTTCGATTTGCAACAATTCAGTTCTTTATTCATTCAATTGTAGTGTGATTTTCATGGTTAATATAACCAAAATTAATTATCAAACTAGTCTTCAGCTTAAGATGTCTTTAATTTATATAAATATATTATTTGTTTTTCAATATTTCGCCACTTATTTTTTTGAAGTACCTTCAGTCACGGTATTAACCAGATTTGTCCGCATTAATTGGCGGTAGGTTAAGTGATTAAGAAGATAAAAAACATCTGTGGGGAAGTAGAGAGAGAGAGAGAGAGACTTTTTATCAGAACTGCCTTGAGGATTGGATATAACGCTGATACAGTTTTGTTATATCTGAGATACCCAGTTTAATAGAAACAAATTAAAAAAACAATTTTTGAGAGAAACATAAATTCACCTTTTAATGTAAATAGACCTCGTGTAAATGGAAAATGATTTCATTGTTACATATCAAAAATAACATCCACTAGTTCCGGTCAACAACAGCTCCGGATGTTATTGTTAGAACACAATTTATTTAATTACTCAATTAATTCCTATAAATAAAAGTGTTTGCTTATTTAGCCCACCTTTTCTTTCAAATATTTCACAGTACTTTCGCAAATGTGTTTCTAATCTAATTCAAATGAACTAAACCATAGTATTCTTTAGCTGCATTGCATAAGAAATAATAGGCCCAGGAATCCACTAAATCAACAAAATTCTTTTGTGTACATCCACTGCAATCGCTTAATCTCTTTTTCAATTAATTACAATTAGCAAAATTCCAATAAATTCTCAACGTTATTAAGGTTTCTTGGTAAAGTGTTGGAAAACTAATGTTTTCCTTACAAACAACATTATTTCTTAAGAAATTTCTCAACACACAAGAACAGAAAATTCTAATAAAATTCTTCAACTCAAAGTGTAATCTGGTGTTCTGTACTCAAATTCCTTTAAAACAAAAAAACAAATGCCAATTGCATGTGTGTAGGTGCAATAAAACAATTGAAAATTCATTTACACACAAACATGCAGCGTGTAAACTTTTCAATTAAACGGGCTAAACAATTTGTACAAGTAGTTTCATTAAAAGGTATTACATTTCAAAACGCTATTTAATGGCTGCTATAGCACATTCCAATTGTAACATGGAATGCATGCATGCACTTGCATGTATTTCTCTATTATTTGAAAGTTGTTGTCACATTGTTGCTGTAGTATAAATAACTATTCAAATAACGGAAGTCATATAAGACGGCTTTTGTCGCAGAAACCTGTGCGAATGCGTTGTCTGTACACGCACGTAAGTAGCTGTGCTTGTATGTGTATTTGCTTTTGAGTAGCGTTTATTTCTGAATTGCCATTTTATCTGTGTGTTTAAGCCCATTTAATTGGCCTCTTGCTTTAAGACCCTGCTAAATCCAATTGAATTTGATCATGTAAATTGGCCTTAAGTAACAAATGAAGTGTTTTCTACTCTCATTTTAAATGTTCTTTTGAATTTAATTCTTTCAAGAATGTGCTGTTTCACGGCATTTCACAAATAAATATTTAAACTATTTTAACACTAATTCTTTATTAACTTGGCAAAAGCTTAACATTCGTGTCATACAGCAAGCACAGCTGCCAGAAATAGTGGGAATATTCTTAAATGTTGGCTATATTAAGACTAAAAAACTGTAGATACTCTGGTATAAATATGTATGTGTGTGTGGTTATATAATTTGTTATATACTTACATAAGCGTATGTAGCTATTGTGTATTTAAATTAAAAAAAAAAAACATGGAAAAATAAGTCATAGAACATTCTGTGCGTTAAAAATCATGTTGGTAATTTTCTTATAATTGATACTTTTAAAATATCATGTGGGTAGTTCCATGTCAAATTGAGCAAAATTTACACCTCGCCCCTAACGATTCGAATAAAAATTCAGGCAGAGACGCCCCTTCAATATAATACCAGAGAAAAACTTTGTATAGATTTTCCTCAAGGTCATCTCATATTCGGCATGAATTTGCTGAAGTTGTCCACTTTTATGTTCAATATTTTAAAAATCGTTATAGACAATCATGATTCCTATAGCATTTTAAGAAGTATGTTGGTATCTGCAAAGTTTTGACATTTTCAAAATTTCATTCATGAAAGAACGCTGATTTTTTTATATATTCTTATAAAGGTGTAGAAAAATAAAATAGATTCATATCGAATAAAAGTTGTTTGTTGGGTTTGGTTTGTATAAGTTTCATAGCCTGCTACACTTATTATAATGTGATTTTTTAAAATCATTTGTGAATTTTTATAGTTAATTTATTAACATAATTCTCAGATGGCTTATAAAAGTCTTTTAATAAGTTGAGAAGTTTGAAACTTTTCAAAACCGTGGTTGAAGTCTAGTGACGATTTGGTAAAAAGCGCCAATGAAATGCATATAGACGTTGCTTAACCACCCAACAAATAAATTTCATATATTTGTTTTTTTTTGTAATAGCGCTAACTGTTGATTAACAATTCTGAAATTTTCTCTGTTTTACATATAATTTTTCAAGTTCCTGCTAGCAAAAGTTTAAAAAATCAAAAAGTGATTGGCCTTAAGCCATCTTAGTAAAATTGAGTTCCAAGCAAGCTTCTTTGACTAATTCTCTGAGCCCATCACTACATCGGTATATGAGAGTGTGTGTGTGTGTGTGTGTGACACTTATAACTTTTGAACGGCATTCAGAAGAACGTTTTAACCAATTTCTACTAATGGATTTCAAGACATCTTAAAATAAATTTAAGAAAAAAGAATTTACCAAAATTTTTTTTTCCATAATAATTTTTAACGGCTTCACCGAACTATTTGAAAAATCCTAAAAAGCCATTTTCAAAGAGTTTTTCTTATAATTTCCAAATGCCTCCACCGCTCGATTCCACTAGTTGATATATTAAAACCACGTCGACCACCGTGAACCGAATCAAAAGCGGTTAATCCTTTCGTGAGATGTCGCAAAGGCAAAAATATGGAATATAAGGGATTTTTTTTTAAATAACTCCGGAACTATATGTCAGGGGAAAAATTACGGCATTCGCTAGCAATCGAAACTTCCATTTAAATCGTATTAAAATTTCGATCGGTATCGAATACGGGAGGGAATTGGACTCCTGATCAGTTGGTGCTCTCAATTCTTTGATAATAATCAAATAATACATCAGTCACCGTTTGCCACATGGAAATCTGTTGATTTATAATTTTTTTGGCCAAGTTTTATTAACAATGCAAGTGTCGTTTCATTGTTAATAAAACAATTTATTTCATTAATTATTTATTAATTACAGTGTTTTAGCTCGAAGAGCTCAAAAGCATAGAATAGCACAAAAACCGGATTAAAAAAGCTTTGCTATTAAAACTAATAGGAACTTACACAGATGTCCTTTGGGACCAATCGGTTTTCATATTATTTTTCTTACAAAACCTTTAAAAACTGAATCTTTAAAAGATTATTTTTATAAGACTGTAAACCCCCTCATATATAAAAATGATTCAAATGTTTCCTTTTTTTAAGAGAATATTTAAAGCTTTAAAATTTAAAAAACAAATTTTTGGAAAAATGCCAAATATATGAACGGGTCTCTCTTTTGGGGTAGCATAGAGATTGAAAAATAAAACAGATCGCTATCGAATAGCTGCCATATTTTTTCAAATTTTCAAAGCCTGCTACACTGTTACTTTTGTAACTCTCAATTTGTTTTACAATGTTTTCACAAAAAATAAGATGCTGTCTAATATTTCGGAATGTGCTAAATTAGCAATAGGTAAGTAACCCGCCACATTTAAAGAATGTGTTTAATGAAATAATTAAAACAATATCTTAACTAAAATTCAATAAACGCTTCTTATATTATTTACCACAAACGGTTTGGTTAATAAAATACTTTTATAATAGAACACAGTTTCAAAAAGTTACTAATATATATATATATATATATATATATATATATATATATATATTATTCTTTAATGCTTCTTTACTTTCCCTAAATTTCAGCGATTCCCACAATCCCGCAAACATTATTTTATTTTCCACTTTCCCGGGAAACAAAAGTTCACAGTAAATAAAAATCGCATAATGACTATTTCGTAAGGAGAACAAAGTAAAAAAAAAACAATTCCGTAAAGAGGAAAAATTTAATAGTAAAAAATGGGGTTGGTGTATATCATCGGCTATACTTGCGGAAACCGATAGCTCCAGTTTCCCCAACCCCAAAAATTATATCTTTTGTGTCCTTGAAATATATTTTGGGCAAATGTTAAGTAAAATTGTTCAAGGACTAGAAAAAAATTGCTAAAGGATTAAAATAAACTTTGACAATTTTTAAATTAACTGTCAAGCTACACTGGCACGTAAATAAGCTGGACTCACATTAATTGTTGTAGAGTGTCAAACGTTATCAGCTTAAAAAACATGATATAGAATATTTTCAAAAACAATATCTAATTATTTAATGTTTAGATTGAGACTTACCATGTGTAGGACTATGGAAAGGCATACGTTGTGGTGCCCAGGGCCAACCAGGTGGACATAAAGCTGCATAACGGCCAGCTAAAGCTCCCCATTGTGATATAAAACCCAATCTGAAAGTAAACGTGAAATAAATACGCACAATTAATAATAATAATAATAATAATAATAATAATAATAATAATAATAATAATAATAATAATAAAAAGATATCAAAATGAAATTTGGAATCGACAAATGTAAAATACAAAATGCGACCAGGGGAAAATATACAACCAGCCAAAATTTCCTAACTCAGGACCTGGAAGGTATAACACCACTTAGAAGAGAAGAACACTATAAATACCTGGGAATCAAACAACATATCACAATAGACCACAGGAAACAAAAAGAGGACATCAAGAAGGAGTTCATTAAAAGGATTAATGTGATATGCAAAAGCAAATTAAATGCTCGAAACCTTGTAAAAGCAATAAACACTTTCGCCATACCTCTTCTTACATATACATTTGGTATCATATCCTGGTCAAATACAAATTTGAATAACCTCGATATGAAAGTCCGTACTACTTTAACGAAGCTTAAATATCACCACCCAAAAGCATCGCTAGAACGGATAAACATTCCAAGAAAATTTGGAGGAAGAGGAATACTAAATATAAAGACACTACACGATAAACAGTTAATAAAATTAATAGAATATTTTAAAACAAAAGCTTCTACTATCTACAGAAGACTCGTGAATGCCGATGACAACCTAACTCCTTTAAATCTTAAAAACAATGACAACAATACTCAAATAACAATAGATAACCTCATTCAAGACTGGAAATCAAAACCGCTGCACGGAAAGCACCCAAACTTGATCAATCAGGCTTATGTAGATGTAGTAAATACTAACAATTGGCTTAAATATAGTAACGTCTTTGCTGAAACCGAAGGATTTATTATAGCCATTCAGGATGGAGTAATACAAACAAAGAACTTCAGGAAGTACATAATTCGAGACAGTACAGTAACAGACGATAGTTGCCGAAGGTGCGGTAATACGCCTGAAACCATACAGCACCTACTTAACAGCTGTCCAACCCTACTTCCAAATCATTACAAGCAAAGACATGAGAATATCGGAAAGATAATATATATAAATATTATAAATAGACTAAATATTAATGAGCCAACAACACAGTACTACAAATATCAACCTAAGCCAATAATTGAAAATAACCAATATATTATCTACTGGGATAGATCAATACTAACCAACAACCCACCAGACACAAATATACCCAATAGACCAGATATGATAGTAATAAATAAACAAAGAAAAATTGCCCAGATCGTTGACTTCGCCATACCATATGATACTAATATCGAAGACACCACAGTCATCAAAAAATCTAAATATATACTGCTTGCCCAGTACGTTAAGAATATACACAGTCTAGTCAAGGTAGAAATTCTACCAATAGTTATAAGCTCTATGGGAACAATACCCAAAGAAACCACGTGTGCAATTGAAAAATTAGACCTTAATGTAAAAATATTAACCGAAATGCACAAGGCAATTCTAATAAAAGCAACAACGATCGTGAGGGAAACTTTAGGATAACGGATATAAAAGATGAATTATATCCCCACAGAGCGTAACCTTTGGTCTCAGACCGGTACGTCAATTCCAGCATAAGCTGAGAATGTAAAATTCTGTAATAATAATAATAATAATAATAATAATAATAATAATAACAAAACCGTCCTCTATTGGCAGATTGTAAATTGAACTATTGTGAAAATGTTATTCTTTTACATTCTGTTCTCGATGACATGATAATCATGTTAAATTAAAAATTTATATTTTTATAAGTATAATAAAAAATATACATCTTCTCATATATAAAACACTTATTAGAAGCTAAAAGCTTTTCAGAACTTAATTAGACACCAGCAGTAGCAGCTGTTGAAAATTTATCAGATTTATTTCAAATAGTATAAAATTTGCGTTTTAGCAACCCTTTGGAAATCCACAAGGTTCTGTACATAATATACGAGGGCATTGTTAAAATTAAGTTCTAAGTCTCGTGTGTTCGAATTAATTGAAATAATTAGTTTCTGCTTCTAATTCAATATATTGTAGCAAAGCAACAAAGATTGCAAAATTAATGGACACGATGTGGATCGGAGTTTCAATACAATTCCGGTGAAAATAAAGTGTCTAAAAATTACTAAATATCATGGCTGTTATAATATAATAGCGTTATATTTAAAAATTAACTTAAACGAAGGTAAATTTATTTCAGAAAAAAATTATAAGAGAGCAGTAGAAATTATTTTTTCAGTCACTTGTAAATTAATTTTTCCTTAAACTCCAGGAAGTTATCTGATGCCAAATTAATGCACTCGATATCTGTTGCAATTTCAATACAATATATAAAAAAATTTCGATCGATGTCGAAAGTCGTCGTAATTAGCTTCGTGGTTCTTTAGATTTTCTAAATAATTTCCTTAATTGATTATAATATTTTTTGAGCATCAAATTGTGGAAGAAGATAAATAGATAAAGGCAAATTTTTTTTTTTAAGTTAATTTCTAAACAATTAATTTAATAGTGATGAATCAGGTTTTGCTTCATCTTGACAGTTCCATGTGACGTAGTAAAAGAGTTTCGTTGGTTTTTTAGGTGTATTTTCAATTATTAAAATTTTCAAGTTGGATAAAAAAGCAGGCATTTTGAAATACATGTTGTCTATATGTGTGAGTGTCTATGTGGAGTGTGTGTGTGTGTAAGTATGTATCTGACGTCATTATAACTTTAGAAAGGCTGAAGCGAATCAAACCAAACTCATAACGCTCTTAATAGCGTTCCTTAACTTAAATTTCCTGTGAATTTGAATTAATTAGAACTGGTTCATTTCAGAATGTTTTGAAAAATCTTGGAAAAAGACACTTATTTCTTAATGGTTTTTTTGAATAACTTTTAAATGGCTTCAGGGATCGAATCCACAAAGTAATCGGTTACCGAAAGCTGGATCAAAACCAACGATTCGTAAGATATCGTCACCGATCATTATATAACAAATCAGTTGGTGTTTTAGATTATTTTATAAAAGTTGGAAGAAAAGCATTCTTCAACTTATATTTTGTTGTGAATTTGAGCCAATTCGAACCAGTATATATCAGGATATCTAAAAACAACTTGGAAAAATTTAGGAAAAAACCATTTTCTAAAGTGATTCTTTCAGAAAAATATTTCAGCGGATTCATCGATTAATAACAAGATATAACCTTGATTATTGTAAATCGGGTCAAAATAGGTTAATCCGTTCCTGAGATATTTTGAACGAAAAAGTTTGAAAGAAGTGAGTTTTCAACTCTTAACTTATTTATCTGATCAATTAGGGTTCTCGATTCTTTTATATTATTTAAAAACTACATCAATCACCGCATATCAAGTGCCAATCGGTTGATATAAAAACTAAAATAATAGTTATATTCATATTTATATTTATATAGGCTAATTTTAACTTAGTTAAAATCTCAGAAAGACATGATGATAAATATTCCTAGGCGCAAAGGAAGTCAACATCAGTTTTATTCAACTTACACAGCAGAGCAGAACAGCTGTTTTCGAAAGTCGCTACACTTTCATCTTCAGAGCTCATGTGTATATTGTGTTTATCACCACTGTTTAGGTGGCTTAGTTGAATGTGATAACAGTTTTCTATTTACACAAATTTTATTGTGAAAAACAATCCGAGAACTGTATCAACCTGATGTTAACACTTGTGTGTTATGATACCTGTGTTACCATTTGATTATTTTCTTCATGTCCCATTTTTCTGAATTTTTTTGTTCCATTATACATTAAGTCAAACTTTTAATAAAATAATAGTTTTAGCTCAAAAGAAGTGCACAAAAACAGGTTACGATAGCTCTGCGGAAAGTCTTAGGGATGGCACTTAGGGTTAAAATTTTTCCAATATTTTTTTGTAGTTTCAGTATAAATTCAATCTCTTATATTGAAATAAACTTTTTTATATAATTTTTGCCAACACTATTCTTGTGTCAGTGGTTCGATAAAAATTAAACAAGATAAAAATATATTCGTACTTCTCATTTAGTTTCAAAGCGAAGTATCTCAAGTATTTTGCTGTCAAAACTTTGTTGTTTTAAATGTGATATGCACGCAAATAACAGACCAAAGCACGAATTTATAGATTCAAGTAGTTCTCTTTACATATCCTAAGAATCAGACGTTAATAATTACATTTTTCAAGGACACTTCCACAATTTTAAGCAGACCTAAATACTGATGCGCATGTGCTATTTACTTTATTTATTTATCTTGTATATATTATTCTTTAGTTCTATATTATTCTTCTGTTCGATTAGAAATTTATATAAATAAATCTTATATAAATTTTTTTCTAAAATATTAATTTCTTAAAGCTAGAAACTACATGTTTTTTCAAAGACATATTGGCTTTCCCTCGTACATGTGCCTTAAACGTGTCTGGAGTTAACAAGTATTAATTTTGATAAAGCGAATTTATTTCTATCTCAAACAATGAAGGGTTGGGTGAACTTCCAACAGGTACACTCTACCTGAAACTAAAATCTCTATTTTCGAAGGGTTGGTTTTCCTTCTTCATATCCGTTTGATTTTTTATTTTTGCCAAAATATAAAAGATGTTCATTCAATCACTCTTCTCTTGTTATCTGTTACTTGACTCAATAAAGCACTTAAGTGATTTGTTTCTTTTCTTACGTTTTATCTCTGCCACCCTGCTCACTCCACATCTGTTGTTCACATGGAAAATGTTAAATATTAAGATGTTTAATGAATGATTAAGAAGGGTAAAAAGTTTTATGAGGTTGTTAGTGGAAAACTGACAGTGAGGGGGAGTTAATGAAAATCATTATAAATAAATGGTAGAATAAAGTGTGCGTGTGTGAGTGAAAGTAATACACGTTGGATATGTATAAAAATAAAACCAGGTAATAACTACAGGTCAAAGATTTTTGGTGTTTAATAGATTTTGTGTATTATTTCTCTACAGCTTTAGCTTTTATACGAGTATATAATCGTGTATGTATTTCCAGACAAAATGTCTGTATCCTATAAGACATGAAAGAGAATCATTTTTATCTTTTATTTATTATATATGGAGCATAGCTAAGGATAAAAGTGTTTTTTAATTTGCTATGAGTTTTATTTATTCTCCAACTATAGAATACGTTTCTGAGAATTTTATTGATTTTCTTTTGAATCGACTTTATAAATAATAAGAAAAAGTGTGCCAGTGTTGCCAAAATGTATAGCAGTGAGAACGAGTTGCATTTGTTTAAGTTAATTTTGTTAATACAAAACAGAAAAAGAGACTTTCTTTTTGTTATTATAACAGGAAATGAAAAAGTATCATCCAGCGCAAAATTCTACAGGATGTGATAGTACATCGAATTCAAGCAAGATTTATGGGCAAGTGTTGTAACGTTTTTTATCTAAAAAGACACGATAACTATTCTTAAGTTTAAGCGAAAATCAACATATATTATATATATATATATATATATATATATATATATATATATATATATTAATATAATTTTTAGCACGATGATTCCTTTTTCGTAAAATATCTGCTCATTATAAATTTTAATTGATCATATTAAAGACTTAAAACAATTCCCAATTATATAAACGTAAATATAACACACGCGATAACGAAAGTTTTCAACACTCTAAATTATATGAAATTAAATTTTAAAACCGTTTTTTAATTCAGGAAGACTTCATATATATTCCAAACCACAAGCGAAAGTCAACTTTAGTTTTATATATTCAACGTATAAATTACAGCAAAATAGCTGTTTTGGGAAGCCGCTACACTGTCATTGTTAATACATGTGCGCTCTTTTCTTAATTTAAAATATATAATTCTAAAGTTTAGAAATAGAAGATTTTAAGAACTGTATGAATAACAGTTTAGAATGAAATTTAAATTTTCCTTGCAATCACTTTGTCACGTTTTAATAGTTAAATAAGCTGAGATGGTTGTTATTTTTAATTCGAACTGCTAACAATGGAATTACTAAATAGTCACATACAACATATTGTTTCCATAAAATTCCATTCTATATAATGGACTAATTGAAATATTCGGATAAGCTATTTAAAAACAAAATCTATTGAATAACAGTTGAAAATATCATACTCGAACAGCCACAACAGCAGTCAGTTTTTGGCTTTCTTTTAATGTAAAAAAAAAACCCACAATGATTAAGCACCTGCTGCTGTATTTTAAAATTTCCTTCAAAGCTTTTAATGCTTTTTCCAAAAGTTAATTTCGAGCTTAGCTTTTAATAAATAAGTGATATAAGTCAAGCAGCAAAATACGCATCCAGATAATTTTTAATAATTTCCAAACATTAATCTTCTTAAATTATGTACAGTTTTTAAGGCAAAAAAAAAAACACACACACAAATTAAATAATATTTTAACGAAAGAAACCTTATGTTCAACAACTTGCTCATTAACAATCAGCTAATTTTTCAAACTCCTCTACCACCCTCCAGCATGCTTCGCCCCATCATGTCGAAAAATAAAACCACAAACAGACCATTTGAAAAAAAAAAAAACAGAAAGAAAACAAAGACAGCTAAACAATTTATTTAAAAATTCATTGTCTGACCAAACAACAACGGCAACAAAAAACGTTAACAAATTGTAAAACATTTCAAAACATTTAGCCAACAAACTGAACATTTTTCAACTACCCTTAATGCCAAAAAGAAATAAAAAAATCAAGCTAAGCAAGTATATGAAAATGAAAATATTAAAACAACAGGGGGAGCTCAAACAGACTTGCAGATCCATTTTAAATTGGATACCTTTTACAGCAACAAAAACAACAGCAGCACCAACACCAGCACCAGCAGGAGAAGCTGAAAAAAGTAAATTACATCTACCACATTTCCGCCACAAATGACACCACCCATTTAACGTTTACACAGAAATTGTAACAACATTTTACTTTGGGCGAAATTTTAACGTATTTATTTCGTTTAGGTTCATAGACGTTTTTCATTATTTTTTATTTATTTATTTGCTTTGCTCTCGTTTATTTAGGCTGAAATAAAATTAGCCAACATTATAGTTGTTATTTGAGGTTGGCTATCAGGAGGAAGTTTTAAGGCAAAGGCAGCAGCAGCAGGCAGCTATTGTTTTAAACTTCGTTTGATTTAAATGTAAAACGACATTTATAAACAATTAGCCAAAGATGTTTTGAATTGATGGACCAAATTAAGAAAACATAAAATTGTGTAAAATAAAGCAAAACAATACAAAGTGGAACGTCATATGAATAATGACAAGGGTTCGTTCGTTCGTTTGGGATTTAAACAAGAAATTTCTTTATTTTTTTCTTCTTTGTCAACAGGGAATAAGATGAATGTAATTAATGTTGTTGAGAAGAATTTTGTTGAGCGGCTCTCGAGGGTTTCAATATATAAACGCCTTAAAAAACTGATTATGTCTCATTATCTTCTATTGGAATTAGTCTTATTGTATTATTCTTATTATCGTTATTAATAATTTAATCTGTGAAATTCTGTCTGGGGATAAATTCAGCAATTGGATTTCTGAAAGCACTGCAAATAGCATCCGTTTCTTGGCTTTATTAAACGACTTTCTTGAGGTCGTAATTTACAATGGACCAGGCATTCATAAAATTATTTTGATGAGGAGATGACATCAAAAAAAAACTTGGCGATCGAAGTTGCCGGTAATACATTTCTCAAAAGTTTTTGAGCTTACGCTTAGCTTAGCTATTATTTTATGGTAATAATTGATTTATTGATATCAAGAAATAATTTTTAATTGTGTCAATATTCACTTTATTAACTTAATTATTTTCCTGTTCATATACAAAAAAATTAGTCAATTGAATAATCGTGTGAGAACTGAAATACAAAATTGTTTGTATTCATGAGGGTCTTAAATTAATATCTGGCAAATTCTTATTTGTTTTAATTTTCAAACTAATAGTGAATTTAAGACAATAAAGTTCTACTTCAGGTTGGGGCCATATTTTAAAACTTGTTTTTTTTTCTATACATTTTAGATGCTGAAACCCTGTCAACTTTGCTCAGTATATTGCGGTACGAGCACTAAATAGACTTGTTGCAGTCCTGAATTTACAATTTTTCTCAATTAAGTTTTAATTGAGCAATTAGATAATTAAAATTGTATATGGTTAATTGAGTCCAACAATGCCACTGACTGCGAAAAACACAATATATTACTAAATACAAAATATTAAAACATTCTATCTTCTTTTTTGCATTAATTTTAATAACAACAAGTTAAATTGTTATATTCGGCTGTGCCGAATCTCATATACCCTACACCAACTTACTTCTAGCGTTACATATATTCTTAAGTACCAATTTTGTACTTACTAAGTTATAAAAGAGTTTTAGTTTTTTAGCAAAAAAAACAACGTCAGTTGCCTTTTTGGTTACTTTTATAAATCAAAAATTAATCAATTTCCCTCCCCTGGAAATAAAATTTTAAAATTGTTTACCAATGCAAATCTTCATGATGTAAAAAGCGGTTTTAACTTAAAATTTATAAAATATTTTATTTATTACATGTATTACAAAATATTGAATGTGCCAAAAAAAACTTATAATTTCCCATCCCTGAAAAATAATTTTATTTTTTTTAGTTTTTAATAGACAATTGAGGCTTACCAAAGCATGAAATAGGTTCAATTTACAAGCAAACAAAAAAATTATTGGTTTTTGGTATTAATTTTGCATCGAGAAATATGTGTAAGCTTCCCAGCTCTGGAACCGTTCTTCGGGTTTTTCAATACCACTCTATTTAAGTTCATTTCCAATCCATCGGTGCAAGAACAAAGCCTCTAACTCTTCTGGGGGCTTGCAAACCCTATTTCAGGGACAGACTGACAGACATCGCTCAAGCGTCATCGCTATTCATAAAAATCTAGAACATATATAGTTTATGGGGTCCCGTATTAATGTCGAAAATATTTCACACGGAATGACAAACCTATATATACCCTTTCATTTTTTTGTGAATTGTGGAATAAACCATGTTTTCCATTAGAACTGCAAAATTAGAAAGGTTTAGGCTGCCATACAATGAGCTTCTACTGTATCAGTGACACATCCATGGGCTTTTTTCTGTTGCCACTAAAATGCATTTGGAATTTAATTGCGAATTACTAATACAGAATTAATTTTCTTATATTTGAACCAAAACATGGTAGCAACTAACCAGACTGTCACACATGTTTTAAATTTCTTACCGACACCTTTTAAAATATTATTGTTTATTTTGTTGGCAACAATTTTGTATGAAAAAGCTTTTTCAACATTTTCACACACAACAACCCTGCTGTACATTAACCTTTTGCTAACAACCTTAAACTATTATCAAATGAACCGAGTTAAAAACATCAGTGATTTATATTTGCATGTCTACACGTTTTGCAAGACCACACTAACCTTTAAAAATACCCCTCCGTCTGCACTGCCTACAACGCTGCAGTGATTGAATTCTATCCACCTTAAAGCCAGAGCCAAAAGCAAATATTTGCAATGAAATTAATACTTGGGTAATTTAAACTTTTAAATGAATCTTTTTGTTGTTTATTTCTTACTACAACCACCCCTTTACTTCCCCTTAAAGAGTTGGCAAAAATGACATTAACATTTTCAAGCTGACCTGATTTCGAAGAGGTCAATCAATAAATTATTTGCAAAGATTCAATTGTTCATATTCATAAAGTCAAATATGAAATTTGCAATTTATTCATCGTAATAATAAATTTCGTTTAAGTTGTTTGGGATAAATAAGTTTTTAAATATCGTTGCGTTGTTGTTTGTAAATTGTTTTGGTTGATTTGTTGGTTTCTTGTGGGGTTTCTTTTGCAAATATTTCTCTACTTTAGTTTTTACCTTTTGTTTGGGTCTTGTGTTGTTGTTGCTTTTGTCTTTTATGGTTTAATACAAATATTTACTTTTTTGTTAAGCTTTTTAAAAAGTCAATTAGAGAAACAATTTAAGTGTGAAAAATAAAGCACGAACTAAATGAGGAAAGCAAAATAAAGTGTGTAACGAACAATTAAATAGAAAAGATACACAAAATGTCATTTAACCCTCAATACGATAAAGGGGTCTTTCAAGACGGCATGGAGTGGTTGACGATGTTTTTCAATAAAACATATAAATAGATGAGAGTTACATATAAGTGAAATTTTCATTAAAGATTTAAGTACTCATACATTTTTCAAAGTGAGAAGACGACAAAAAAAAAAAAATAAATTTTAAGAAGTGGACGACTGCCTTGCGAGAATAGTGGAGTACAAAATTAATCGATAGACTTAGTAGAATAATGATAAGATTAATAGACTGTTGGATAAACAGGAATTTCGGGAATCTCAGTTGAGAAGTTAGGCTTCCAATGAAGACACTAACGCTGATTTCCTTTCTAGAAAATAATGTAACATTTCTTACACTTTTAATTAGAAAAAGGCAACATCCTGCTATTTGAAAGTAAAGAATTTAATATAAATTAATGCAACATCCCATAAGAAAAAGCATGTCTTTCTAAAACTCCTCCAAACTGCCACTCTTCAGAAAAGAAGTAAAAATAATTTTTCATGTTTTCTAGAAAAGAAAATGCCATAATTAAGAGTCTTGCATTAAACCCTTCTTATCTTTAAATATAAATAAATCGAAATGTGTGTGAGATATAATAATATTTTTATTCGCTTGAAAGACGCATTAATTCCGTTGTGGCCGCCACAGCTTCTGCTGGAATAGGTTCGCAGGCTTTGAAGACACGCTCTGGTTTATGGCTTATTCGGATGTATGTGGGACTTAATCTCACTCAGTCAAAAGTCTAACGGGATCAAAACACACACAGTCTCAGTGGCCAGTTTGCACCACCTTCATGTGAGATAAACATGCCCTCAAATCGCTGCGAGTCACATACCACCGCCGTTGTAGTCCGTGTCTACATCATCCAATTCATCCCAAAAGAAATTCCTAATAGTGGACGTAGTGTGCAGTTGACAATAATGGCCATCGTTCTCAAAAAAAAATATGGATCGATGATGCCGCAAATCCAAATTCTACAGCAAACAGTGACTTTTCCGTAGTGATTGCAAATTCTACCGAATTGCTGAAAATATTTTATTCATGCAAATTAGGGTCAGGCGCCAGCAGGGCGCATCCAGCGAACACTCGTCGTGGTGTGTCTTCAAGGTGTGGTCTGGCAAAAGCGGAGTTCTTGTGAGCGGCGTGAGATCGACTGCCTTATATTCTTCTACACACTCTCTCGGGCGGCAACAGATTTGTGTTTCGTCGATTGAAAGTTTGAATACTCTACCTTTCCAAAGCTGGAAAGAACTAGAACTTTTTGTGAACTTTCTGAGCCCACTATGGGAAAAATTTAGATTGTTAACATGACCAACCCAATTCAAAATGGGCTAAAAACATTTTGTTGAAAAATACGTTGTCTTCATTCCGATTTTGAAACAACGAATTCAGTAACGTACGAGGAAATCAACGGTCGGCTGCATTTATTTCTTAGACTTTATAAGCGCAAAGATGTAGATCTTGAAAGTGCCTTCGGTAATGCCCAATTGCCGTCGACTAATTGTTGTTCAAGGCTCATTCTGAACACTTTGCTGCCAGTAACTGCGCTGTGAGCCTCGACTATTCCGATTATATTACGAACAGTGGTGTCAGAAGGAATATGATTGCTAGAATCTTACGAAGTGATACGGTACCAGTTTCATCATTTCGATAGTAAATTCTTTCAGCTGAAGTTTTTGTTCAAGAGCTTAGCGTTCCATTCAAACTGTCTACTGGATTAATGTCGGAGAATGGCTGGTCCCTTCTGGATATTTCATGATTTGACAGACAGTTTATTTGGCAATCTCAAGTTTGCCAGATTTTATATTTAATAGTACAATAAAACTTAATTATAAATCAGATCTTAAATTACTTAAGTGAAAATTATTAGTCTAGCTTAAGCGCAAATCAGCGAATTTTGAAATTCTTTTATTGAATAATTTGTTGGAAATTCAAACTTTTTATGAAAATTGTTATTATTATTATGATGATTATTAAAAATACTTAGAATATATAAAATAATAATTAAACTATTAGAAAGGATCAGTACTAATTTCGAGGTCGTTGCGCCAACTCATCAGCGTTCTTTGGTTATTATTTTCCACTTTACACTGTGTTACTAGTCATTTATTGTGTTGTCACACTGACACGGTTTTAAGAAATTCTGATCTTAACGGAAAAAAACAGCTGCTAAAACCTGATTTTACTGATTTACATGATTTCGTTAAGACCAACATGAAACCATTTTTGAATTGGTTTAAAGTATGTTTTATCAAAGAATATACATAGTCTTTGGTTTTATGAAGTGCATCGTTGTGTTAACCTGTTTTCGTCTGTGCTAAGTTGAGTGCTGCCAAGTTATAATTTGGTAGCATCTGATAATGCGTGAAGAATTCAAAGTTTACATGATTTTATATGAAATAATACGTTTTTGAAGGATTTATTCGTTCCGTATAGATATTTTCATATTTTTTATATATAAATTTTCGAATTTTCTTTTATTGAATAATTTGTTGCAAATTCAAGCTTTTTATGAAAATTGTTATTATTATTATGATGATTATTAAAAACACTTGTATTAAACTGCAATGCAAATCTGTTTAATATATTATTAAAAAAACAACTGCAGTACAATTTGGGCGTTAAGTGTAATAAAATGTAGAGGAAACTGCAACCAATTTCATTGGTTAATGATATTGATGCTAAAATCAAAACTTTGAGTGTGAAATCACATTAATAAATTGTGTTAATAAAATAGAATATGAGAATTTCTGATGTTGATTTTAAAGTCAGTACAAGAACTCCCAACTCTGACGATTAGCATTCCAGTTTCTTTATATATATTTTCCACAGCCAATGGCTGCTGAGATCAAAAGCATTTTGTGTATTTAAATTGAATTTCTGTTATAGTTTCCAATCATCAAGGCACACGTAAATATAATGCGTGTCTGCGTGTATAATTATTCGAAATATATAGAATCCTCTTCAATATGGGTACAAGAATCTGTGCACTCAAAAAATCTTAACAAAGAAGACAGTAATAAGAATTAAAATATAAATTTTAACTTATTTTGATTTAAGCTAAATCACATAATTTCACACCACTTGCCAACAATAAATACGAAAATAATCTTTAAGCCCAAAAATTACCCTCATAATCATGTTAATATGATTTTAAAATTCCAAGTTCTTCCTGCCACGAAAAACCCCCCTCTGCACCAAAAACCGTCCTCGTACAAAACGTATTCAAATCTGTTACTTTTCGTTTCTTTATTTCAAAATCAGTCATGTATGCGAAAGATTAAATTAATATTTCTGTTACAATATTTTTTCTACTGCCATATTTTCAACTAATAACCATTTAACATTTTTTTTCTTCTATTTGCAGTGCAACGCTCTCCGCAAGTGGCTGCGCAGAAAATACAATCAGCAACGTGGTCACTTGAAGAACCACAAAGTAGCAAAATATTTATTTCAATTACCTCTTATTTATTTACTGTTTGATGTTTGGATGTTTTGGCCGGGTAAGTACCACTATTATTACCATTCTTACACACAAAAGATGTTGTACTCGTTTGAGTTGTTTTTTTTTTCGTCCAGCAGTTATTTCCGATTCATGCGTTTTACTCGATGATTTCAAATCACTTTTAGTTTTGTTGGTTAAGTAGGTTTTTGCATACAGTTCCGTGTCTATCTTTCTTCTTTATTGTTATATATTTGTCGTTGTTGTTGTTTCTTTCCATTGTATTACGCCTGATTGCATACGCAGTTTCTCACTGAGCATTTGTGTCGAATGCGTGCCTTATTAATCTTAAATGCAAAAGATTAGTTGTCAACACCGGTACACGTCCAGTGTAGTAAATAAAATAATACTCTTGAATACTTATGGAGGTAGGAAAATTCACTTTGTGGCAATTGTTGTACGAATTGCGAGTTACTCATGTTGATTCCCAACTGCTATTTTGCAAATATCTCAAATAGTTATTGGATTGTGAACACTCAAGAGTATTAGAGGACTTTTATGACATTTGCTCCATATAGATTTTATAAACATTTTATTTCATAGATACGTGTACGATTTGAGTTTCTTTTAAAGAATTTCAAATATTGCGTAGAGAATATCCGTGTGTGTGTGTGTAACATGTGACGGTGGCATATAATGAAAAGGTGTTAATACGAACCTCTGAACTACTAATTCAATTAAAGTGGAGCAATTGTTAGACCGTAATGAAGCGCGATGGCTATTTTTTGGATGCAATCATCAAAATAAGTTAAAATTTATATTTTAATTCTTATTACTGTCTTCTTTGGTAAGATTTTTTGAGTGCAACGATTCTTGTACCCATATTGAAGAGGATTCTATATATTTCGAATAATTATACACGCAGGCACGCATTATATTTACGTGTGCCTTGATGATTGCAAACTATAACAGAAATCTCATCAACATGGAAACTATAACCTAACAGCATCATCATTGTGCACTACTGTTTGATATCAAAATTTAATAAAAACTAGTTTGAGGGATAGTTCTTCAAATGTACTTTTCTCTCTAACACTCAGGGTATGACCCCACATATGCCCTGCATTGCGCCAGCGCTAAAAGCAGGGGACAGCGCTGAGAGGAGAGATAAAGACAGATTGGAAGATATGGAATTCTTTTCTAGCACTTTTTTCTTTGTAGTCCGTCAGTGAGCTCTTGCAGTATTCTGGTTGTTTTATTACACGACGGTGTCAAACGCTGCCGTTAATATTCAACAAGCCGACATAATTGTATACAAAACTATATCTCCAACGATATGAGGACATGTCCATGTTTGATATATTCTTAATGTTCACAATTAAATTGTAACTAAACTCATGATCACAATGGGTAATTTATTGGTTATAACTAAACTAAACGTGCGATGCCAAAGTATAACCAAATTTCGTTTGCAAGCACTTAAGAACACTTTTACTTTTCATACATTCCTTATTTAAATAAGTAAGTGTAAACTAACCATTCATGTTCTGATAATGAAGAAACCCTAAAGAGGTTTGAGGAACGCATCGTCACAACAGAAAACGAAACATCATAAGAGCTTACTTAACAAGGAGCCGCTGTTAAGCGCTAAGCACCAAGATATGGTACGAATAGCTGATTAGGAATCTTATAAGCAGGACAACAGTTGAAGTAGTTAGATAAAGCCAAAAAAAAAAATCTTATCCTGGTTGCTGTAACTGAAAAACCTTATCCAGATTGATCACAGGACACAGGACATGGAAACGTCACAGTAAACTGTCCAGTGGAAAAAATCAAAAAAAAACTTTCGAATTTAACAACAAAATGCATATGGGATGAAAGCTGAGACTTTAACGAGATGGTTTGGTTTTTCACATGCGTTACACATATAAAAAGTTGCATGGCCTTAAAGTCGAGTTATGTATTTAAATAAAAATACTAAAAAGTTTAAAATAATGTTATATTCAAAAAATATTTACACGGCAAGTCTAAATAACTAAAGATTGGTTATATTTTATAAAAAAAAACTATCAGGCTTTATCATTTTTTATGTGAAATAATGGATTAAAATTCAAAACAATAATAATTACTGAAATGGGGGAATTTTCGGTATTTAATTGTCCCCGCACCGGAAAAATAATAGGATTTCTAAAAATGTTAATTCATTTTTGAAAATAGTAGATTCATTAAGCTACCATAACTCCTTAGATTTTTTTCCAGCTTTACTATGGAGACCGTTCACTGTGCAACTGGCCAATACTGACATGCCCAGAACCAATCCTTTTCCATGGATAATGTGACGTAGCACACTGAAAAAAATTTCCTCATATACCAATGAAATTTTCTTTGCAATTTAACCAACTTCAGGCTTTGTTAGTTTAATGAGAACAGATTCGTTAGAATTAGTTTAATAAAAACTTTACCAAATAAATAAAATAATTTGATTAGCAACAGCACAATTTCAGTGATACAATGAATATGAAATCAATAGAATAAAATAATTGTTTGTTTTCAATGGAATAATTTCTTTGAATAAATAAATAGTGTCATTGTTTTAATGAAGAAGGTTCTAGTTATTGTATCAGGCTTTAATAATTTCAACGAAATATTTATATGAAACAAAGGAATATATCTCATAGATAATATTTTGTACTGCGCTTTTCAAGTTCTTTTTAATATTTGCAGTTTTAAAGAATT
Source organism: Linnaemya vulpina (assembly GCA_963675445.1). Classification (NCBI taxonomy): domain Eukaryota; kingdom Metazoa; phylum Arthropoda; class Insecta; order Diptera; family Tachinidae; genus Linnaemya; species Linnaemya vulpina. The sequence continues at coordinate 44,020,094 of OY776277.1, forward strand.
TAACATAAAACTTAATTGTGTTAAGGAACAGCTATTTAATTATAAAATGAAAATATTTCTTTATAGATTAACACTAGAAGCGCCGCTGTCCCATTTGTGGCCCTTATATATATATATATATATATATATATATATATATTTCTTAGCCCCTAACATCTTCACGTTTTCATTAAGCTTCGCGAAACTTTTAAAATTTTATTTATTTTGTATTTATATCTATATAAAACTGTATTGGATCTTTTAACATACAGATTCAATGATTATAAATTACTTGTAGCAGGAACTGCCTGCGATTGGGTAATTTTTCCTTCATTAGTAATCCAACTAAATCTTGGTATTCCCAAAGGGTGAGTCACACGATATAACGAATCATACCACAAGTGCCATTCGAGCAAAGCGCTTCACAAATAGCAGCCGCCAGCTTACAAGTATTCTGTTATTTAGTCGTATTATAAGATTAAGAACTTTGTAAGTTTTAATAGTTTTTCTTTTCCATAGATAAAGAATTTCATATAAATCAATATGTCATAAATGTATGTCATATTCAAAAAAAGCTTTAGGGAATGGGAACCTTCGGTGCTTACGGTATTAAAAAAGATACAAAATTATTTTTAAAATATACAAAATGTTGTGTTCAGATATCCAACAAATATTTTTTAAGCAACTATAAGAACAAGTTAATAAATTTTAGAGAAAACTCTTTCACAATACTTGGAAAATGTTCCTTGAATTTGTAATGAATTCAAACAAGTACAAGTGCTATATTCGGCTGTGTCGAATCTTATATACCCTTCACCAACGTACGTCTGACGTTACATATATATTTGAGTACCCATTTTGTTGTTTTTATGTTATAAAATAGTTTTAGTTAGCAAAAAATAAAAGGGATAACGTCATCTTACTTTTTATTTACTTTTATTTACTTGTGTGAATGAAAAACGAAACAATTTGCCATCCCTAGAAACGAAATTTAAATTTTTTAATATTTTTTATCAATGCAAATCTTCATGATGTATGAAGCGATTTTATTTAAGAAAAACTCAAAATATTTAAACATTTTAGTTGTTACATGTACCACAAAATACTGAATGTGAAAAAAAAAAAATTTTAATATCCCATCCCTGACAATAAAAATTAATTATTTTAGTTTTTAATAGACAATTGAGGATTCCCAAAGCATGAAATAGGTTCAATTTAAAAACCAACAAACAAATAATTGGCTTTTGGTAATAATTTTGGGTCGAGAAATAGGTGTAAGCCTCGCAGCTCTGGAACCGTATTTCGGATACCACTCTATTTACGCTCATTTCTAATCCATTAGTTCAAGAACGAAGGCTCTAGCTCTTCTGGGCGCTTGGGAAAACCGATTTCACGTACAGACAGATGGACATCGCTCAAGCGTCATCACTATTCATAAGAATCCAGAATATATATTAATATCGAAAAAATACACACGGAATGACAAACCTGTATAAATCTTTTCACTTTTTTGTGAAGTGTTTAATTAAAATGTTTCGTTATTTTAGTGTATAGTGATATTTACTGTTAAAGTTACTTTTAATCATAAAACTATTGGCATAAAACATTTATTGGCAAGTTATTTTGCCTCGAAAGCAACGTACTTTCTGTGAATATAACTTTTATATTCTATATCGTTTAATTAATTGCATTGCAATTAAGCCATAAAATCTAACATCAATTCCCTTAACCTCCTGCTAAGGACATTGACGATGATTTCCATCTAACAGAACATAAAAAAATATTAATTGCATTTCCGTTTGTTGGTGCTGTTTCTCCCAGTTCTCATGCTTCACAAGGAACTCTAAGTCGTTCGCCATTTGTATCTCAGCGTTCTCATCTCCTATAACAACTGGAAACAAAAACAATAAAGAGGAATCCTTAAAAACAAAAAATCATGCTAAACCTCCCCTGGAAAATAGATAAAAGTCTGGCTGGTTAGTATGTAGCTGGGCAATATGAAATTTGATAAGTTTGTAAAGGAAGAAGATGGGAAATTATTGTGTGCACTTTTTTCAACTTCAGTTAAGCTTGTGAAGGAACAGATTTAACAAATCCACAAATTACAAAAATAAATATGCTGAAAATGGAAAATAAAACAAAATCAGTTCAAAAACACACCCTTTTACTAAACATGTATTTACACGTCTCTGCACTCGTATATACATACGAGTATTAAACAATTTTAGCAATTATATGGTCTCAAGTATGGCTGTGTGTATGTGTGTTTTGTTACTTCTTCGTTAGGTTCGGTTGTTCTATTGAATGTCTTTTGTTATTTAATATATCGCATATGCTGCTGGATGATGTTAGAAATTTGTCCATTATCTTTGTTCATTTCCATGCAAGTATTGTTATCATTATTCTATTAATAAAGTACAATTATAATTAAAAGCATAATCACTTGAATACAATTGTACAAGCACGGATTAATATGTTGTTATTGTTACCAATAACTGTTCGTAGACGTTTTCAACGTTTGTATACCTTTCAGACTCTGTCTAGTGAAGGTATGAATGCATAAAGTTGAAAATCCAGGTTTAGCATTTTAAAACGTAGTACGTTTTCACAAATGCAGATAACTGGCAAATATGCAATTATATTTATGCACAAAATGTTATAATCTCATCATCGTGTGTGCGAGTCTATAAAAAAGGGATTAAATGCATTCAAATTCATGTGCATAAAAGCAAGTATTTGTCTGCATGTGTTAATGAAAATGTGACTTTACGATCCATTTTATTTATATGCACGTATTCATACGACTGTTATTTATAATTGTGATTATGATATTTGCTGCATCTGAAAGCATTTAGTGGGAAGTAATTGTTAGTGTTTGTTTTGAATATGAAAATATAAAAGTTAACAGCGACAACAGCAAATCTATTGTTGAATAAAACGTGTTTATATTGTGCTTGTGAGGTGTATTAAAAAATCAGAAGAATTTTTATATTACACTGGCTGGGTACATTCTACCGGCGTTCTTTTATGTCCCGAATGTATATTTACAATGTCAGCTATTTGTCCTATTTAATTTGTTTGTGAGAGTTTTAAAAGTTTAAAGTTTTCTATGTGCTGGACGATTTTTTCTTGTGGAAATTAAATTAATCAAAGAATTGGTTACTGGACTTTCGCTTCGAGGTCATGTACCCACTTCTTAACCCTTTAAACGTATCAGGATTACCATTAACGTTATGCAAAAATTTCTGAATTTCATGTCTTGATATCTGAAATAAAATTATTAGACAGAGTTTATCTGCCTTTCCCTTCGTGTCATAATATCTGAAATATATTCACGGAATGACCCACGATCTTTAGCAACTTCTCTAATAGTGGTACGACGATTGTCCGTAAGAATTTCATGCACTTTCCCAAAAAAAAACTTTTTTATCTTGTACCAGCACTCAGGCCTTAGCCCCTACATATTCGAAGCCTGAACCCCTGTTAAACGGGCCAGAGAAGGCCTCCGTGCGTAATTTATCAGTTATTTTTAGCTTTTCTTAGGAAAAACGAGAAAATAAATCATGTACATTAATTAACATATATTATTTATTATATTAATAATTTAAAAATATAAGACCAAATGAGAAGTGCTAACTGCACAGGCAATACATCAAAGTAATCCGGAGGGAGAATTAATTATTATTTGCTTAGATTTCATTTGAAAAATTGAAGACTTCTATTTAATCCCCAGGAAATAAAATTTTTGTATTGATTTTTGTTTATTTTTCAGAAAATAAGATATTTGATTTATTATTATTTTTCTGAAAATCAAAGTTATACTTTTAGTTTTATCTAGTCTTTAAAAAATTAACATTATTTGTTAAGCTTTTATATTAATATAGTTAATAGTAAACGATTTAAGACGGAATTAACAACCCAAGGCACTGCAAAAAACTCTTATTTGTTGAATAAAAAATATTATTTTTGTGATCAATTCTTAAATTACTTTTTCTATACAAAAAAGAAATTAAAATCATGAAATAATTCGTATCGTGTTGTCTTTTCTAAAAAATAATGAAACATTTCTTACACTTTTTTATAGAAAACGGCCACATCGTGTCATTTGAAGATACAGAATTTACTAGAAATTCTTTGAAGATGTCTTATAAAAAATTATTTCTATTTTAAAGGTCCTCCAAACTGCCAATTTTCAGAAAAGACATAAAAAATTTTACATCTTTTTCAGAAAAGAAAACGCCATTATATTCTGAGAAATAAAGAAATAAGACTCTGAAGACAACTTTTAATATTTGAACGAAAAATAAATATCAATAAATTTTCTAGGAGATAAAAAAAACTCAAGCAATAACGTCGCACAAATAAATAAAACGATGAATAAGTAAATTACAGAAATAACTTTTATTTGCTAAACGAAAAATAAAACTCAGAAAATAATTGTTAAACTGTGATTCTGAAAATAAAACTTATAACCGTTGCCGTCGCTCGTTTTAACACATCTAAATTAATCGTAAAGAAATCAGACTTCCTTGAAATATTTAGAACTTAATCAGCGTTCTTAACAACTTTTTAGACAGGAAAATCGTGTAGATTTTGAATATATTGTTAATGGAGAATATTTAATTTATCAGTCAACTATTTCTTACTTTCTCTGAACAACTAACTGAATAATGGTTAACGGATTGTGTACCCTCATTATTAAAAAAGGCTGTCGAAATTTACAACACGGTACCAAAACTTTCATATGCAAATAATGTGTTTAATAACAAATTATATATATTTAATATATGCAACACAAATTATGTATATATAACATGCTTTTATACTTAACAAAAGCTTTTTCCTCAAAACTTTCGCGTAACAATCTAAGAGCTTGTAGGACTTTTAATATTTTAGGTCGGTATGATTGGGGTTAAAGGAATAATTCTAACATGTAACTTATTTCAGTTTTTCACTTGTTAACATTTTTGCATGAAATTTTTTTATATAATTTTGCTTTTTTATCAGCCGACTGGCTATCGAAATGAGAGTAAAAGACAAAATTATGATGGATTGTTCACAGAAGTCATATAATTTCCGTTTGACTATGATTACTTTTTGAATCACCCAATTATATATATGAAATATAAAACTTAGTTAGTTGTTATTGTTCTTCATTTCTCTTACAACTAGAATTAGAGTCAGCAAAATGTCAACCAGTTGTAAAATAAAAACGTAAGAAAATAAAAAAAGAAAAGTGGTCAGTGAGTTCTTGTTATGACTTTGATATTTCTTTTAGACTTCTCACTTATTAAAGTGGAAGTTTGAAATAAATATCTTCAGCTATTCTAAAAAATGATCCCTCATGATCTCCATTAGCCCCAGTGAAATGCGCATAGGAACTAGATAAAATCCTCAATTGATCACTTTGAATTTTTTAGTAACACTTTGGGAAAATAGTACCAGCACGAAATTAAAATCAAAGAGTTGAAATATAAAACTTAAAAAAAATTAATATCAAAACATTGAATATTTTAAACCATAAAGCACATGAAATATGTAAAACCCGACATCACAGAAAGCTCGTAAATATATTTTTATTGAGTTCGAATAGAATGCGAATATTAAAATATAAACAGAATATTATTCAAAGTAACTCAATTTTGGAATTCGAATCCATCTGATCTAGTCCATTTAATTTAAAAATATATATTCAGATTTGACTACTTCAACTTAGATCTCTTCAATTGCAGCTGTTGAGCGATGAAGCGGCTTTCAATGTTTTTGAAGAGTTGGAGTGCAACGTAATCAACTCCAGCAAAACGTTTTAAGCCGACAGTTTGTTTTAATAGTTCGTAGTCATAAAACAAACTGTTAACATTTTTATAGCTTTCCCTAGTATATATCATATATTTTACTATGTCATTTGCTAGATCTAAGGTACAGAACACGATCAAATCAAATAAACTGCGGCTCGTTCTCATCGTCAATACTGATGTCAAAAATTTTAGTGGCACTAGACATTATGAATCGGAGTTGAAAATAAGCGAATTACTATTGAAAAACAACTTCTGTTTCAAATTTACACTTCTCACTAAGTCGAACTAGTTTTGAATATATTAACGCTTCTCTCCATTTAGGCCACGTATTTTGATCATAATTTTCTTGAATTTAGTAAATAAACGGTCGCGGACACAAATACAAATATCGCCCGATTACGGAAGTTGTCGCCTTATAGCAGGTGTGCATTAGAAGAGCTTTTACAGCACCCGTGTTTATTATTACATTCTCTTTCTCCGCTGTCAACTTTAGGATTTAACACTTCACCCTTTGACACTTCACATTTTTACTCAGTTTAAAGTGCTTTTTTGCTGCTATATGTTGATCTAAATTCTTTTCATTAAATTTTAATTGCATAAAATAAAACAAAAACCATTTATTTCTCTATGAGGTTTTGTAAAAATTCTTTATCTTATTCGCATTTACATGCCATCGAATTTTGCTTGCAAAACATTTATCATGCATTTCATCAACATTTACACAAGTAATTGTAATTAAGCAGAAAAATTGTCTGGTTTATCCAAAATATGGTTAATTATATCAAAATATTTAAACATTCATAAGCAACATTAATCAATTTTATTATGTAAAAGCAACAACACGCACAAAAAAATACCCCTAAAAACAGAAAATAATATGAAAATAATTAAACGATTACTCAACGACTTTGTTAAGCTTTAATTAATCATTCATCTCGATGTTACAACAAAATTGAACAGTTTCATTTGTGAACCCTAAAATACAAATACTCGCACGTGAATAATTGTATTTTTATTTTTTTGATATGTGTCGTCTCATTGTAGAAGATGTTGAACTGATAAGTTTATCAAAAAGGTAAGCGCACGTCAAATAAAGCGCCAATTTAAAGAAGCCATGCTTAGACCAACTCGCCTTTACTCACTGGCAACAAAAAAAAAAAAAAAATTAAAAAAAACACACGCTCGCTTACACGAGCCACAAACGCGGGAGGATCCGCTTTTATCTTGATGGCTTCTTTTATTGTTTTTGGTTTTATTCTGGTCTTCCTTTATTTTATTTATTTATTATTTTCTTTTTTCCTTAATAAATGAATATAAATGTGTACATCACTTTAGCACTTGCCAGATCTTTATCAGCCAGGAAAAAAAAGGAAAGAGAAAACACGCACAACAGGGTTTCGTTTAAACGCAACCAACACCAGGGCTTTGTATTGGACTGACAGACTGGCTGACTGGCTGACTGGCTGACTTTTTTACTTTTATATTTACTGGCAAAGGGGAAAAATTTATATAATTTCTGTTAATACAATGAAAATGATCGTTATTAACAGACTTTAGACGAAATTGAATTGTATTTAAGGGTTTTTTTTTATTCCACCAAGACTTAATTTAAGTTACTTTTGCTTAATGCAAAACCCGAAATTTGATCCTTGATTATTTTTTAACATATTTTTGTAGGGCATTTGAATTCAATATATAAATAAGTCAAACTGACCTTTGGTGTAGACATTAAGAGGTCAGTTTAATTATGTAGGGGTGTATGCTCACAATTATACACCGAAAAAACCGATGGAATTTGTTTTCATTTAACATTTTATATATAAATTTTAAATTAATGTTTGAATTTAATAAAAAGCGTTTCTAATTTAATGAATGTATAATTTTAGAATCTTTATCGGCAGTAAAAATAAATGGTCTCATTTTTATTGATGCTGTTTTACTGGGCTGTTTTCATTAAATACAAATTTTTGCATAGAACGGGTGTTTTTCATACAGCGATACAAGTTTAAATCATAATAAAATAAAGAAATATATTTTTAATATCAATGAAACCAGCTTTATTTGAAAGAAAGTTTTATGAAATTAATATTTAAGTATGCTTTCTGCCATGTGGCCGCCGCGGCTGGTGCGTAGAAGGCGCAACCTTCAACAACTTTTCTCAGCAGGGGCCGTATTTCGTCGATAACTCTTCGAATGCTGATTTCCAGATATTAAATTTTTTGTGGCTTATCGACGTAGACAAGTGACTTAACATAAGCCCAAAATAATCCAATAGGGTTAAATTACACGAATTTGGTGGCCAGTTAATCGGGCCCACAAATGTTTCTTTGAGTGAATAAATTGTAGCGCCCTCTCTGTGGCATGTGGGTCCGTCTAGTTTAAACCACATATCAGGAAGTTTAAAGCCACATAATTGAGGTAGGAAAAAATTTCACAAAATGTTTGTATACGCTTCATTACTGACAGTCTGACCATAATTGTTTTTGAAGACATGTGGGCCATTGACTCTGCCAGCCCATAAAGCAAACCAAACAGTAACTTTCTGTGGATTTGGACAAGATCTTGTGGATTCTCCTCACTCTAAATGCGACTATTCTGCTTATTTACGTACCCGTTCAACCAGAAATAGGCTTCAGAAGAAAATTAAATTTTTGAATGCTTGAGTTTGACAAATAGAATAATTATTTTGATTAAAAATTTCTACAATTTATACGCGTTGGTCTGGTGTAAGTCGATTCGTAACTATCAGCTGTCAAGTGCGCCCTCGAATAAAGCAGTGATGCCAACTCAAAGTTATAACACTCTAAAAAAACGTGCTGTACAATTTATTTGTTTTATTCTAAAACATAAAACAATTATTTTAAAACAACTCTATTTCTTACTATACGATCATAATTGTTTGAAGTTGGAAAATATTATACCCTTATTAGTGTATTCTCATTCGAATAAAAAATAATATGAACACTTTTTGACGAGTATTCGTAGATTTTAAAAATTTTTTGTCAACTCTTTTTTATAAAAATTTTAGCATATTTGCGAATTTAAGTAGAAAAGTGTTCTGCGCTACATAATTATGTGTAATTATATACTCTGCAAGTTGCGAACAGTAGAATGCAAATGCCACAAATTATTCTGAATAAAAATTTTAATAACACTTTCAATCCTCCGATCATATCAATTACAAAGTAAAAAAATATATACCATATCTTTAATAGAGCAGAAGTAGTCAATTTAATTTACATAATATATTAAGTAATTAACGACGTAAAAACTCTTAAACAATTTGTTATAATTTTCTAACTGGGGAAATTTTCGATTCAGTACTAACTTCTCTAAATATGTCACAAAGTTCAGAACAAAATAGAACGCTAATACTTTGTTTGCATGATTATTTTATCATAATAACTACGCCAAAAAATCAGACAAGTTCCGAAATTTAATGACAATAAATTGCTAACTAATTTGAAAAAGTCATGAATAATATTAAACAATTCTAAAAACACAAGAAACATTAAAGATGAGTTAAATTATTTGGAAAAATCCAAGAAAAGAGCAGACAAACTGGAACTGCTTTTTTTTTTTATTTTAGCCATTCTAATCGTATGGACCATGTCAACGATTTGTGAATGCAGCTTTTCTACTTGCTGTTTTATTAAAAATTAGAAAAATAAAATCGTAAACAAGATAAAAAACTTATTTATCTTTTGTTTTCACTTGATTACTTTGAAAGAAATAAATACTTAGATTTACATTTTCAAAGAATATGATTTTGTTTTTAATAAAATGTTTTAATTAATGTTAAAAATATTAGTTTGTCCTTAGTAATGGATTGCATTTTTATTATTAATAATAAAACTTAAACTAATATGTCGTTATTTATTTGATTTTTCAAAGTAATTCGAAGGAAATTATTCATTCTTTATTAGTTCGAATAAAAGTTTCAAATTATTCGACTGTTTGAATAAAAAACATATTATGGATTATAAAATTATGGATTATATAATTAATTTCAAACATTTTAAAAATCAGATTTAATTAACATCAGAAACATGATATCGGATTCACTGAAAAGGAAACAAAAAAGAGAACTTCTTTCCAAAAAAAATCCAGATTTGCACTGCATCCGTCTCAAAATTTTAAGATCTTACGGTCTTCTTACTGGGCAGTGAAAAAGACATTCCAAGTAGTCAGTAAAATTCTTAACTTATGCTGCAAATTTTTTTAAGTGAAATAATTTTTTTAAGTAAATAACAATTATCTGGATAGGAAGTCGAGAAACGCACTTATTGATTCTTTGGAAGTAGAGAAGAAGTATTTCCCAAAAATGACTTCCGATTTTTTTCACGGGGATTTTTGGTAAACTGGAACAATCGAAAAGAAACAAGAATATATATTTAAATATTTACAATCGTTGGCAAGTGGCCTTAACCGACAACAGTTTTAAATATTGAAAATTGTGCAGAAGTAACTTCAGCATTTTTGATAATATATCATTACATTAGGATTACAAAATCGTGATAATTAACAACTCTAGTATGTAGACACATAATATTGTTTAAGTTATAAATATTCTCCGTGTATAAAATATTAATATTTTCCTCTGTATTTGTTTGGCTTTTCTAAAAAGCAGTCGAAACATGCATGCGTTTGTTTAATATGTATTCTTCAGCTGTTAATAAATTTTTAATCGTTTACCTTTAAGTGAAATATGATATCTCACAATATAATTTATAGCAAGCAATTACACAAATTACTTATTTATAAAAAATTATACTATTTTCCAAGAAGTATTTTACAACAAACGGCAAATAAGATGGAAGACCGGTGCACGTGTTTCTTGTAAAAAGTTTTGAAAAATATGTTCTAGAAATTATGAAATTATTTTCTTTTAAAATTAATTTATTGGAAACTAATTTATTTACTGATAAAAACTAGTCTGAAATGTTTATTTACACTAAAAGACAAGAAATTAAAATAGTATCTGAGATTTTAACTAAGTTAGAACAATTCAGCCTATATAAATATTAATATGGCAAAAATAAAAATGTTCAAAAAAATAAAATCACATACAATTTAAGCTTTGGCTTGAGCTACCAATGAAAATTGGAATAACGTTCACATATACTTAAGTATAAAATTCAAACCAAAAAAGTTTGACTTAATGTATAATGAAACAATAAATCAGAAAAAATGGGACATGAAGAAAATAATCAATTGGTAACACATGTATCATAACACACAAGTGTTAACATCAGGTTGATACAGCTCTCGGATTGTTTTTCACAATAAAATTTGTGTAAATAGAAAACTGTTATCACATTCAACTAAGCCACCTAAAAAGTGGTGATAAACACAATATACACATGAGCACTGAAGATGAAAGTGTAGCGACTTTCGAAAACAGCTGTTCTGCTCTGCTGTGTAAGTTGAATAAAACTGATGTTGACTTCCTTTGTGCCTAGGAATATTTATCATCACGTCTTTCTGAGATTTTAACTAAGTTAGAACAATTTAGCCTATTACAAATATTAATATGGCAAAAATAAAAATGTTCAATGAAAATAAAATCACAAATAGTTTTATATATGATATTAAAATTATTTTATTTCAAAAAAAATTTAAATTTTTTTAAACAGATCTAGGATGAAATCGCAATTTATAGACGAAAATAAGTACAACAAAATAATACCAGACATATTCAGCCATGTCACCCATTCTGTTTGGAATGGATTTGATTTTGTTTTTCCACTCTGCATGAATTTGTTTAGAATTTTGCACTAGATTCCGACAGTTTATATCAATCCGATAAACGTTTTTCATGTTGATAATTTGTGCGATTTTATCAAATTGTAGAAACACAATAATTAGTTAGAGAGAAGATCATATTATGATCATCGGTCAATATCAAATGCAGTGTAAATATTTTATTTTTAGTGTTATTAAATAGTTTAAGGAAAAGAAAATTAATTACAAATTGCGAATGAATAAAAAAGCGTTTTTACAAAAAATACTAGTAAAAAAAAAAAGATAAATATAGATATAAATAGATAAAAAGATAGATAAAAATTTCCAAAAATACTAAATATCTAAATATTATTGAATGGCTTTCTTGTAGAATAAGTTTATTGAAAACTAATATAAAAGTTAGTTTCAAACGTTTATTTGCCTTAAGATACATGGAATTAGTAATTCCGCTCAGGATATTAAATATTATTTTATTAAAAATATAATTTTTTCAAAGCTTTTCGTTATTAAAGAGTCAAATTATGGACTGAAATTCGTTGGAATTCTACTCTAGGAGATCGCTGATGAAGGATATTTTATTAAACGTTTCCGATTTTTGAATTTAAATAAACTGAAGTTTGCGATAACATTGAAATTTGTTCTTCGTTTGATGCCAATATGTGTGGAACATAACATCTTTCAAACGTCCATCACGGTTTTTCTCCAATAATCAACATTCGAAGCATCCAATTTCATTATTTACGAAATTGACTACAGAAGCTGATGTTGGAATGCCTTTTATAAATGTAAGAGACCTAAGTCCGCATTCAGTATTCATAATGTTAAAAATAATTTTCAGTCTCTCCTCACAGAAACGTATATAGTTTTGGTCATAGTATGTCAGCTATTAACTGGTTTAGTTGAAACACCGATATCGGCGATACAGGTCAACACGCTTCATAGACTTTTTTTGATAGACTTACAAAAGATATTAGCTTGAATATATTATGAATTCCTATTATTTATTTATCCTTCTCCGTCTTTCCCAAACATTCCTCCGGTGAAAAAAAATTTGAAGTAAATTTCGGGGAAGTACCATTTTTTTACCTCTAAGTTATGAATAAGTGTGCTTTTCGACTTGCCGGAAAGCGATGAGGAACAATATCCAGATAATTGATTAGAAGTTATTTGTAGTGCTTGCAAATATTAGACTTTTATTTATGCAGAAATATTTTTAGTTATAAAAGTGTAATTTAATTAAAATACTTTAATGGAGGATTTATATTAAATTAATTGATAAAAATAAATTACGAATAATTATATGTACTTATAAACGCTATTAAGCAAAAACCAGCCATTGATTTAAATTATAAAACTTCTTTGGCAAATGGATATTGCTTCCCCGTGCCTTCAGAGCATTCATAGTAAACAACTTCCTAATTAATTTAAAACATTTAAAAAATCAGATTTAATTCACATCAGAAACATGATATCGGATTCACTGAAAAGGAGAACATCTTCCCAAAAAAATCCAGATTTGCACTGCATCCGTCTAAAAATTTTAAGATCTTGCGGTCTTCTTACTGGGCAGTGAAAAAGACAGTCCAAGTAGTCGGTAAAATTCTAAACTTATAATCCAAATTTTTGTAAGTGAAATAATTTTTTTTAAGTAAATAACAATTATCTGGATATTAAGTCGAGAAACGCACTTATTGATTCTTTGGAAGTAGAGAAGAAGTATTTCCCCAAAAATGACTTCCGATTTTTTTCACAGGGATTTTTGGTAAACTGGAACAATCGAAAACAAACAAGAATATATATTTAAATATTTACAATCGTTGGCAAGTGGCTTTAACCGACAACAGTTTTAAATATTGAAAATTGTGCATAAATAACTACAGCATTTATCAGCTGATTAGCCTCCACCTCAAATATGACGCGAAAACTACACTGTTGTTCTATGGCGGACAAGTGGACAACTTTGAAAAAATAATGATAATAAAAACTTATTTTTATTAAGCCAAAACAATTTTTTATTAAAGCAAAGGTTGAATACAATGAAAACGCTCAACTTTATAAAGTAAATTAAGTCATATTGAAATCAATTTCACATTAAGTATTTAAATATATATTCTTGTTTGTTTTGGATTTTATATTATAGTCAAGCTGCAAGTTATTTTTGGAATTATAATGAATTTGTTAGCGCCTTACTAATTTTCTTTAAAGAAATTGTTAAGAGCTTTCGCTAATGAGATACGTATCCGAATTTAGAAATTGTGGTGCCGATTACTTGATGATGTAGAAATAACTTTCAATAATCATTTGAAGGAATCTCATTAGGTATTTTCAGAAATTTTCTCTTAATTAATTTATATAAATTATAATTTATATAAATTATAATTTATATAAAAATAGAATTTATATAAAAATATTTATTTAAATAGTTTCTTTCTGTTCGAAACTTGAACCGTTTTCAGAAATATATTATTTTCTTTTGAAAAGTTCGATCTGAAATCGTTAAAACTTATTACAACACTGCTCGAGCGTTTTGAGGGCGTGGTCATCTCACGAAAATAGGTGCTGTGAATTGTGTAGTTTTCTTAAGTTGTAGGTGTATGCGAATAAGTCATGCATCAGAGAGGACCTCAATCCCAACACAATCCATGTCATCGGTTGAATTTCAGCCTTATTAATTCCCCAGAGTAATCAAATCTGGGACATTTCTGATGTGCTCCTCCCAGAGAAAATATGGCGGTCATTCAAATGATGTTATGCTCCACACAAACAAGTAACTAATTTCAATGATATGTCACACAAACTCTGTCTTATATAAATTCAGATATGGGAAGTTCTTACCAAAAGACCGCGTATTATATATATTTTCTATAAAATAAAATCATGTGTTCCCTTAATGCCTAATTCATAAAAATTATTCAAAGTCTTTAAACTGTTTATGTAAAAAATGATTTATAATAATTTAAGCATAAAATACTTTTTATAAATTGGCCAATAAGTATAAAAATTAAATACTTAAGACTTTCATTCACTCGAAAATTTTTAAATGATTTATATCATCTTAATGCGATCCATTAAAAATTAATTACTTACGCTTTTAAGCTCTGCGAGTTACTAACAAACGATTCACATGATGATTTAAAAGCTTGAGTAAACATCATGACATTTCTTTATTGGCGTGAAAAGAGTTTCTGTTTTTCCCCCATTTTTCCTCACATTCATATTCCTTCTGTTTGTACTTAAAAAAAAATCATTCATACCCAAGACAATTTACTAAAAAAAAAAAACGAATTATTTAAAAATCATAGTATAAATGCAACAGCATTTTAGAAGATGACTTTACTAATAAATAGCAAAACATTGCGACGTTAATATCATGGTGTGAACTGGCTGTAATACAGATATCACCCGACTTGCATGTTTCAAATGTACTTGTGCCATTATGTCTGGGCCATGTATTTGTTATAGTCAAGTTGACCACCTTTTTGGTAGCTCCACTCTGCTATTAAACAGTTTTTTATTTTCGTTCAAGGTTTCACGATTTTTCATTTAAAAAATTTTTTTCTCTACCAAAAACTGCTGAAGCGACATGCTTCCTCAGATCAATATTTCATCACCAGACTTTATCATCTGTCTTCTCTATAAACACCTTTCCACTACGAACACTTTGCACACGTAAAATTGACTGTGTGCTGCAAAAAAAAGACGCCGTGTAAAGTTTGCATAGTGAAAAAAGGCGCCATGACACGATTTTAAAACAAATCGGTTGCTCCACATAGAAATTAATCGCCTTAGTTCACACTCCACTTCATATTCATGTAAAACTAATTAAAATTCCCAATAAGAAAAAATCACTTTTTGTAAAACTTACCGTGACAACATGGCAGCATCTTGTGGTCCTGCGGCGCCCACTGTTACCGGCGGTAATTGCGGTATGGGTGTAATTAAATTTGTACCGTTCTTTTTCGGCTCATTGCGACTTAAAATGGAGGATATGGAGAAACTAGTGAAACCGTTACCCGATGTCACTTTATTAATGCTGCCATTTAAAACAGCCGCCGCCGCTGCTGCCGATGCAGCTGATTGTTGTTGTTGGCCGCCCGCGGTATTTGACTCATTATTGTTAGCTATTTTCGAATTATTATTATTGTTGTTATTAGTGGTTTGGGACTCCTCTGTTGTGGTAGATTCCGGTGATTTGGGAGCCATGGCAGCCATGGCCGGTGGACTAAGACGTTCACTGTTGAGTGCATTGGAGAAATGATGAGTTGCCGCCGGTGTTACAGCTGCCGGATGTAGCAAGTGTTGATGGGCAGGATGAGTTAAATGGCCAAAGCTGTGCAAGGCATGATGTAAAGCAACAGGATGACCGGCATTTAAGGAATTCAAATGATGCTGCAGGTGATGATGCAAAACTGTGGGGGGCACAGCAGCAGCCATGGTTGGACTATGGTGATGATGATAATTGGAAGTGGTTGATGTGGGTGTGCCTGCGGCGGTAGTGGGTGTATGATTTGAGTTGGGCGTTGAGGCACCTTGTGAACGGGCCGGAGAGTTGGATCTGAAGGGTGTATCACGGCCCTCTTGACCACAACCCATGGGACTTGGTTCGGGACTAGAAACCACACTGATATCAACTTCATGTTCAGAGGAAGACATTGTTTTATTTGTTGTTTGTTTTTTTTATTACTCTTTGTTTGATATGTAATTAAGTTTTCAATTGAGTTTAAAAAGGGGGAATGAATTACTTTTAAGTTGTCATTATTTTTAATAATTTTTTCTAATTATTTTCAAGTTGTCCCTTCACTGTATTCACGTTTTGTTGTTTTATTGTTGGCAACTGTTATCAAATTGTTATTATTTGCATTGTTCTATATTATCCGATATTAAAATTGTAGACGTCCTTTCACGATCATCAATATTTTACTATTAAATCGTTCATATCGTTTGTTGTGTATCCGCAACTGTTACCAAACGTTTGCTAACGTCTACTCTCGCTCGTTTCGCAGCCAAACATATAAACCAGCGAAACATGTAAACGCATACTCCTGCTTATAAGCGCAAATATATCCTTGTCGAGAATCATATCCTTTTTGTGGAAATTCTATTGAGCACGTTATATTTTTTTGAATGTGTGTTTGTTTCTTGATTGATTTTTTTTTTATTTTTTATTGAGGAGACTGTGCAAAAGAATTTTATCCAAAATCTTATTAAAATTGTTTTATTTTTAAACCGCTCTCTATTAATTTTCTAACTCTTATTTTTTTATTAAACGTAACACACCGTTTTATTTCGAATATTTTCTCTATCGTTTTTTATTAAGCAGAGTTTTAGTTGAGTTTTTGGTGACGTGTTTGTCGGTTTGTGTTTGAAACACAACTGATTCTGAGGTGGTTGGTTTGAAATTCTTTTAGTCTTTGCCAACACTACCCAAAAATTCAATAAAAAAACGCACATTTACAAAAACATACAGCAACGTTTAAGCGTAAAATGGTTTTTAACTTCAGTTCTACATACAATAAATCGACTGCCACCACCTTTTGTTAGGGTTCTACAGAAAAGAAAATATTCTCAAATCTAACAAACAAAAAACAGCACACACTAAGCCTGTTTGCCACCTTGTTTTTCCATTTTGCTGTTAGTTATAGGGGTTGGATTTGCACAACACTTTTGCGAAACCATTTTTCCAAATGAGTAACTTGGCTGTTTGCTTGTTCGTTTGTTACCAAAAAAAAAAAAGGAAAAACAAACCTAAATAAATAAATATAAAAAACACCCCTCTCATTGTAATGGATTTCTTATTTATATACATTTTGCTCAATTTTGCTCTGCATATACCTGCACGTTTCATTTCCACATTGTTCCACATCTATTTCAATACACAGATTTGTTGTCTTCATTTCCGTTTCCCTTTCCTTATTGAGACGGTCTGTACGTTTGCGAATGCGTTTGTCTTAATTGTATGATTCTACTTACTTTCTTAAGTATTTCTGCTTTTCAAGAAAGCATTAAATCAATCATTTAATATACAAAAGGTCAAGTGTTACACTATTGTAACAATAAGTAAAGTTTTCATTGATGGGAGAAGTAATTGTGTTGGCTTTTAGACTTTCTGCTTCAGTTTAAATGGAAAAAATATCAATGCGTTTCCTAAGATGGTCGTTAGTAAATGTTTACACAAAACAAAAACTTTTTATCAAGATCTCAATTGAGTTTAAATTAATTGCTTTTTTCAATTTATTCGTATGCCATACCGAAATGTTTACTTTAAGATATTGTAGTGTGAATATGAAAGAGATGGTATTTTTATAATTTTTAAGATAAAAATACCATCATGTATTATTATAGAAGGGTTCAGACAAGACTGTGCATATCGAAAAAATTAAGTTAATTCCGAGTCAGGCTTCAGACTTCAAGAACGTTTTCTTCAGAAAACGCAGCGCCTCTTATGAAATAGTTTAGTTCCAAGCGTATATAATTTATATATAGAAATCGTTATTTTAAAGCGAATACGAGAACAATTCATTATTTTAAATAAACACGTGGCTATACCATAAGGTTTCCTCATGTCACAGTTCGTCCTTGTTTTGTCTCTACTCAAATCAAAATATTTATTTTTCAATTCATTTGTAAATATGTATGCAAACAAAAATTATATATAAATAAATAATTTATGATACCAATTTAATTTGCAAATATATTGGCTATACTTTTATAATTTTTATGTTAAGGCAAAATATTTTTATTTTATATCACTATGGGTCTGGATCGGACACGTTGTGATAATATAAAATTCAGCATTTCTAGTCCTGGCCGATAATACAAATAAACTCTTAAAAAATCTAAAAATATATAAATATATTAGACAATTTCGCATGTGCTGAATGGAAAAGCTTTAGTTATTATTACATATCATGTTGGAAAAGATCACAACAAGGCTGCATAAAAAAAATAACGCACACAAAATAATAGTTAATATGACATATTTTTCGTTGCAAAAAACACAATAACTTTAATTCAAAATAGTATGACTATTTTTGGTTCCAATTTGTGCATATAAACTTTTTAGCACCCTCCTCATTAAGAATACAGAAGAGCTGAATCTCCTTGAAACAAATTTTCCATGGAGTGTTTTGAATTATTAAGAAGTCGGATAAAAGAGATCGATTTAAAGAGCTTAAATAAAACCTGTTTTTTATTATTTGTTTGGTGTAGGATTGGCCATTTACGAATCGCTTAACGACCGTAGAATACAGAGAGAGATCTTAAAACATACAAGAAAAGTTGTTGATGAAATGTAGCCAATTTTCATGTATTACAAGGCTAAAATAATCGCCATAATGGCCCCACTGTGCAAGCTGGAATTTCCAAATTAGTTTTAATTTGTATGAATTTCGAATATTTTACCAAATCCTTGTTATTCCACGTGATGAAAAATAGATTTTTGTATATATTAAAAGTAAATTGTAAGTTTATTGAATATATAAATCTTATTTGAGCTAATTTTCCTAAAACTTTAGAATATGCTTAAATGCACCTTCAGTTTTTCAGTCATTATTGTCTATGATTTGTGCCAAGAACATGGGGTCATTAATGCGTTCTTCACTTGAATTCCTTTCTTCTTGTTAATTATTAATTTTATTTACTTGGCAAAACATTTTTAAATGTTGTAGCAAGATTTTATTAATATCGCAATGATGTTTTGTTAGGAAGAACAAACTTCAAATTCATATACTGGCTTCACAAATTTAAAAATATATCTGAACGTAAGAATATTTAACTGCCTGTTTGCCGATATCTCAAGCTATCGTTCGATCACATAAACAATTGGGGTCTTCACACTTCGTGGTATTTAGTCATATTGTCCTAAAATTATAAAACTTTAGACCAGTTTAAAAAAGTTTATGTGCTGGATACAAAAAAGTCGTAAAATAATAGCACTCTTTCAGGTATTTTTTTGTGTTGTCATAAAATAGCTCTAGAGATCTGAGTCGACCGGATGAAAATCTTTAGGTGAGACAGCGATAGTATATATTTGTCGCCGTTACATAGATATTTTTCATACCTTCTTTTGCGTATGCCGCCGCAATAAAAATGTATTCAGCTCCTAACAAGGCAGCAGTTGTTAAAGTTTATATATACAAATTTATTTAGCAGACCAACTAATCTGCTAAATAAATCAGCTATTATTTTATGACTTTATGACTACAGTGTGAATCCCCCAGATATTAAACACAAAAATGATTTTTTAAATTTGTTTTTGTTTTAAATGCTATTTGTTCGTTTTAAGGATTGCTTGCGACATTGGCGAACTGGCAGTTAATCTCTTTTAAGGTTGAAGTGAAAAACGAAATTTTGTGTTGTAGATTTAAAAAATTAAAATCGTTTAATTTTTCTTGGATTTACTGGTCATTAGATTGTTAGTTAATTTTAAAATTTCGAATATGATTTTATGTATTAATCATCTGTTGAATTTCTAGTTTGTATAACAAAAAAAAATTACTCTGTTTGAATTTGATTAATATTAAACTGGAATCTAATGCAATATGGGCATCGGTATCACCGTTGTATCTCTTAGAGTATCGGCTATAGAGTGCATAATTAGTCAAATACACAAATTTACTTAAAAGAAAGAAGAAATTAAATTTATTTTATACGATTGAGTACAATATATGTGACAAAACAAAAATATACACGAGTATGATGAGGAAAGTGCAGCGGCTTTCGAAAACTACTGATCTGCTCTGCTGTGTAAGTGCAATATATAAAACCGATACTAATTTTTCCTTGTGCTTTGGACTATTTATCATGTCTTTGTGAATTAAAAATATATTTGTATCAACTAGCCTATAAAATTTGATATTTAATTTATTTAAAATATTTTTTAAGCAATCGAACGATAGCTTGTGACATCGTTGAATAGACATAAAGGCAGCTTTAATATCATCAATTAAACAGAACTCTGCTTTTTCCTATCTTTCTATTTACATCTCTTTGTGTGTGTTTGTGTGTGTATAAGAAAGTTTCAGAGCCTCCAGACTTTATACATCACCTTTAAATCCTTATAATCATAAAAATATTTTCATGTCCAAGTCGGAGCAGGAATCGAATTTTTTTGTTTAGATAATTCAGAGATTTTAATTGTCTTATTGACCGCAAAGTTGCATAAATAAATTGCCGGGAGAGTCTTTCTGTATAAAAATATTTGGAATTTACACTCAAAACCACAATAATAAAAACGTATTTAAGAAAATATATAACAAACATACGAAGACAACAGGCAGCTAAAAATATTTTTTTGTAAACGGCTGTACATTCTAAATAAAAATTTTTCTTTCAATCTTTTTTCTGATTTGAATAAGAAAAACATCTTACACTCTCTTAAACGTAAATAAAATTTGTTATCATATTCTATTATCTTCAGTTGTTCACAGAAACTCCTCCAGAATCAAAATATTGTACAGAATTTCAATGTAGTTTGCAAACGGCAATTTTATGAGCATTCAGTTTCATGGAAAGTCCACTGACCATTTAAAACGCAGGCGAACTGATAAAACAAATCCATGTCCAACATCTCAAAAATATTACAGGGAGTTATTTGCAATTGTATGCAGGGAATGATATGAAATTGGAAGTACTGCGGCATTGCACTCAATTATAAGTTGAGAAACTCAATTCAGTTCTGTTAGCACTTAAGGGTTGCAAACGGCCATTTTTATACTAAAAACCACTTAAAAATGTGCTAAACTCTTCCTCGTGTACCAACACACACACATCCTTCTGAGAAATTGTGTGTGCAGAAATGAACATTTGCGCATTATCGACGAAGTGAGGGCAGTCTGTGCCACCAACTACATGCGGCATTAACAGCATTTATTTAGTGGCTGGAGAAACAACAGCTACAAATCCATAACAAAACTTCAGAGACAATAAAACGTTTAAATGCTTTCTTTCGCTTTTTACTGCTGCTGTACGCTTTGGAAAAAATATATATTTAAACAGTTCCCGTACAATTCATTCTCGTAAGAAGAGAGAGCAAAAAAGTTCTTTTTAACAATTTGCAGCCAACAAGACAATGAGAAGTGTAAATGAGCGCAATAAAAAATCTACAGCTGCAATATGAAAATACCAGAACATGATACAAGTATAAAACATTAAAAAGGGCGTGGCTTTTAATGAATTTGACCAATCTGCAGTTGGAACAAAAGGAGAATTAAACAGTTCTAGTTCCAGCACCCAAGTTAAACACCCATTTCTATTTATTGCCAAAACATCTAGATGCGTTTAATTTTGATAACTACAAACTCCATACCGTCGGAAAAACTTCTTTTTTGCAAATTTAGATGGAAAATGAAACAACATAAAGCTGTTTCTTTGGTTTGCATTGACAAAATTATATGTGAAATTGCAACAACAAAAATATAGGAAAAGAAAAAGCTGATGCACACGAAATACCAGCATCGCAATCACAGTTTCATCATGTAGAAAAATGTGTTGAAATTCATGCGCAATTACTCTTATCCTGTTTGCCAAATTGTTTCTTGCTAAATAGACGAGTGTTATTGCTGCTGCTGGAAAAAATATATATATAAATAAAAATCAAAAAAAATTTAGCCCCTTCCATTGTAAAAAGAGTGGAAATTTTTGTTTAGCTGATTTTAAGCATATTTTAGCATCTTCAGTTTATTAAAAAACAAAACATTTTCCTGCACAACACACAGCGTTCAAGGACTGGCATGAGCAAAACCAACTCCTGAGTAAGGAAATGCATGATATTGACTCTCGATTACGATATGATATGCGATCAGCCACAGCTAGCGAATTTGCAAACACTTTAAGTTAAAGTTAAATATGTATGGAAAACACTATTACAGTGTGCGAAAATGCTATTCGCACACTTTAATAGTAACTAATTTATAACTCAGTGCATTCATAGCAGAGCACTAAACGAAAGCGTTGCCAATTCTTAAATTTAAACAAAACTCTAAAATCAACAAAACAACACGTGATTTTAACAAAAAACATAAAGTTTAAGATTTTTATTTTTATTTATTTTAAAACACATAATATATACCAATAAGACCTATAGATTTGACCCTTTTTATAAAAGAAAAACAAGTAACAGCGCTATATTCTGCTAAGTCGAATCTTATATACCCTTCACCAACGTACGTCTGGCGTTACATATATTTTTAAGTGTAAATTTTGTTCTTCCTAAATTATAAAATAGTTTTCGTTAGCAAAAATAAACAGGTTAATTGAGCAATTAAATTGCCTTTTTGGTTACATATATGAATGAAAAAAAAAATTAATTTCCCACCCCTGGAAACGAAATTTTATTTTTTTTACCAATGCAAATCTCTATGATATTTTTATTTAAGAAAAACTTAAAGTATTTAAACATTTTAGTTATTACATGTAACTTTTAATATCCTATCCCTGAAAAAAAAATATTTTTTTAATTTTTAATAGACAATTGAGGCGTCCCAAAGCGTGAAACAGGTTCAATATACAAACAAACAAAAATAATTGTTTTTTGGTATTAATTTTTCGCCGAGAAATAAGTGTCAGCTTCCCAGCTCTGGTATCGTATTTAGAATATTTCTGAATTTCAATACCACTCTAAGCTCATTTCCAGCAAATCAGTCCAAGAAGTCTCTAGTCACAAAAGCACTTCACAAATTTTCATGTCAAAGAATCCAAAATCACTAAAACTAGTGCGAAAAGCACCCGAGTTGACAACGCTGTTTATTTTGTACAATATTATTCTCTCCCTTATCTTTTCGGATTTTATGTACAGGGTGGTACAAAATTACCGAAGGGATTTTAGTTTATTATAACTTCTTCTTGAAGACATAAATACCGTGTTCAGCCATGCATTTTAATTTGAGACAATTTAGTATTAATTGAGCAATTAAATTTAGTGTTCACACATACTCAATTTAGCTGACTCAATTATCATTTGACAGCTGAAAAAACATTCTTAATAAACGTACTTATGACCAGGGTTGCAATTCGAAGTTTTACACAATTAGTGATACAATTAATTACTAATTGCTCAATTTGTTATTTGACTTATTGTATGATAAATTGTGGTAAACTAAGGCCTTAATTGCTAAAAATGCTCTAATTGCGCAATTAAATTGTATGTATTAACACGTTAAAAAAATTTTCTTTATATGCAGTAGAATATGCAGGAGAATATTAACAATATTTGAAAAATTATATCTCGCGAGTGGTGGCCATTTCCTACTTCTCCTATTAGTGCTATTCTCAGAACATTTTCTATAATCTTTCGGCAAACCCCAGGTGTTTCTAGATGATTCTAGGCTTATTAATATACATTTTTCGTATTAAATAGCCCCAAAGGAAGCGGCATGAAGTTGTTACATACAGACGTTAGTATATGCTTGTGTTAGTTATTATCGCTTTGTTGCAATGACGCAGGCGTAGCACTTGTTGCTGAACGAAGCCGACAGCAATTGATACAATCATATATTGAAGAGGAGAATTCAACGTCCTACTGTATCTGTAGTGCAGTCAAAATTCACCAACGAAAAGGAATTATTACATTGCATGAGTAGAGGTCGTCATCCCCTGCATGAAAAATTTATTTTTCTAAGTCGTGTTATATTCGATATCGCTAGAAATTTCTATTTAATAAGTCCTCTGCTTATAATAAAAGTAATTTTTTTTTCTAAATCAATATACTTAAAACTCGACTCAAGAAACATTGAAGAAAGAATTCAGAAAAATAGGACATGAAGGAAAATAATCAAACGTCAAAACAGGAACTTAACAAAATTATACTACCATCGGTTTGAAACAGTTCCAGTATGATTTTTCATAATCAAATTGACACAAATAGAAACTCTCCTTCAACTAGTTTCTCATTTACAGGGCGTAAGAAACAAAAATGAACTTGAGTACTGATGATGAAAGTGTGGTGGCTTTCGAAAACAGCTGTTCTGACATGCCGCATTAGTTGAATAATCAAAATTTTTTATGTGCTTGTGAATATTTATCATGTTTTTTTTTAATTAAAAACATTTTTCGAATAATTAGCCCCTCAAAATTGCATTTAATCCTTGTTTCTTTTTTATTGAAATATATTGATTTTTCCTTTAAAAATTCAAAATTTTAATATGCTTTTAAATTGTTTGTTGGCAGGTTCTGCGAATTACATTTTGGAAAATTGATTTCACATCCCAAAAGAAAAGGTGTTCCATGGGACCAATTTCTCAACGCCATTTGATTTTAAGGAGTTTAGCTATTTCACCGATTTCAAATCAATTGTTATTTATACGCCACGTACTTATTTGTAAAATAAGTACAAGTGTGAGTTCCAGAATAGCCAAAAAAGGCTGTGCAATACTAACACCCCATGTGTTTTGAAAGCTTTTAATATCCGGGAAATGCCTGGTATAAAGTGAATAGTGAGTAAAACTTGATGGCTGCCACTCATTGTGTAAAAATTAGTTCTTTATCAAAACCTTATTCTTATCAACACATTTTAATTAAAAACAAATTAATATTTCCACAACATCGTTATACAACATATACGACGTTGGATTAAAAATATACTATAAATGGATTATCAGTATGTCCGAACCTATTTTCCATTTTTTTTTTTGTTTTCTTAAGAACCTGCTTCCACTGGGGAAACTTACCGCAGTCCTTATTGTTTGTTAATACAAATTTCAATTTACTTACGCACATACACAACAAATAAATCCAAAAATAGTTGTGCGTAAATTTTCTCCAGATTTGTAAATCTCAGTGTGTGAGTGCAAATGGTTGAAACGTCTGTCTCCTCTTTTACTTACTATTAAAATAAAATTTAAAAAAAAGAGTTTAAAAGGTGTCACTTAGGAGTTGCCACATTTTTAATCTCCTGCCCTCTCCGTTTGATTAAAATGCTTTTACTGTAATTTTGTTGTTCTTTAATAACGTTTGCATTTTGTAATATACATGTACTTGTGTGTGTGTGTGAGTATTTTTATGTTGTACTGTGGGTGGATGTTTCATCTCTTCCCTCATCCTTTAGTGGGCTGATGGCTGAGATTAGTTTTCTGTAGTTTTCTTTTCTTCTGCTTAAAATACTTTTAATTTACAAGCAATTCACTTTGAGTTTTGGTTTTTATTTCCTAAAAGTGTTTCTGTTCGTTTCTCTTTTACTTTTTTCATGTATTCATTTTTTTATTTTATTTTTTTTATTTGTGTTATGGTGTAGGTGATAACAATGTCTTATTAAAAATAATATACCTGTTGTTAAATGTGGCTATAAACGAAAAACATTTTCCATTTATTTTTTTGATTCATAACAATTATATTTTAAGAATTTCGTTCAGTAAAAAGTGTTGCCTATTCGCAATCTGAAGCGAAAAATTGTACCAAATGGTCCCATTGATTTATGACTA
The DNA here is from genome assembly GCA_963675445.1 of Linnaemya vulpina. Lineage (NCBI taxonomy): Eukaryota > Metazoa > Arthropoda > Insecta > Diptera > Tachinidae > Linnaemya > Linnaemya vulpina. The sequence continues at coordinate 44,046,030 of OY776277.1, forward strand.
TAAAAGCAAATATTTATGCAATCTTGTGTTTTAAATATGTGCTGATTCTTCTTTCCAAAATCTTTCTACAAAATTCAAAGTGATCAATTCAGGGGTTTTAGCTAGTTCCTATGCAGATCATCAGGGAACTTTTACCCAAAATTTCTTAGAATAACTAAAGATATTATTTCAAACTTCCCCTTTGATAAGTGAGAAGTCTAAAAAAACATTAAAGTCATAACAAGAATTCACTGATCACTTTTTTTTTTCTTACGTTTTATTCTACAACTGGTTGGCTTATTTCCGACGCAAATTATAGTTGTAAGAGAAAAAAAGAACAACAACAACTAATAATATTATTTTATTTGGCAAGCCATGATGAAAAATCCAATGATCGAGTGAAGACATCCAGCATCAACTGTATTTTATTTCTTTAGATATTATTTTAAGCCTTTATGGGCAAATACTTATATAGTCAAAAACGATAAACACTTTAATTCTGACAAGTGTTTATTGAGTTAAACAGTTTCCAATTGTATTCGATTCTGCAACAGTGACTATCTCTTATTTATAAAACATGTATCAAAATCAATAAAATTTTCTTTAAAATTAAAACTATTTTGAAGCAGAAAGGAACTATTATTTTAAAGAATTAGAGACTGCAATGCGGTATAAATTAAAAACTTATATATTTGAATTAAGAATGGAATATTGTTAAGAAAATAATGAATAATATTTTTATGTAACATTTCAAACCAGTGATTGAAGTCTACTGATGATTTGGTAAAAGCACCAGTGAAATGCACATTCACTGAATTAACCACCCATGAAATCCATTTCGTATTAAATTTGCTTTTTTATATCAAGTTTCCATTTTAATATCAAAAATGAAATATTTTGAAACTTTTATGGATAATTCTTATACGACTTAATTAATAATGGAGAGCTTTTTTAAATTAGAGGAAAGAGTATTCGTTTATTTATTTTCAATATGTTATATTTTTACAAAAATCGTTTTTACATATTCCACATCTAACACTTCGGTAAACGTTCGCCCTTTTCACAAAATCTTAAACCATAATTTATTTTGTCAACTGTCGATCACAAGTCCCACAAGAACGAGAAGACCAATTGGAAATTAGTCTCATCAATTAAGATGATTTTGTTGAAAAATGATTTGTTTTCATTTCAGTTTTTCAAACAGCGAATTCAGATGTTTGACTTCTGACGACTTTACATTTCAATGATATTCAAAATATTCTCTTATTTGATTTTTAAATGAAATCTCACTCTCCGTCTAATCTAATGCAGACAATACAAAAATAGGTAACGCCATATTAAAATCCTTTAATTTCCAATTTCCTTTTCCATGAATGCAAAAATAAATATTAAAATAAAACATTGGCAACTCTAGTGTTACACATGTAAACTTACAAGTCAATGTATTCTTATAATCTCTTACAAAGTGGCTTTTAAAAATCATAAACATACCATGGGAAATAAGAAAAGGAACTATTAAAAATAACAACGAGTATAAATAATGGCACACTTTCATAGAAAAGCGAACAAACCGAAAGAAGCTCTCACCCACAGACAGACATGAATAAGCATGCAGTACAATAGCAAAACCAACACAATATAAATATTTTGCAGACAAATTTGTTGAGTGACCATTAAAGAATCAAACCCACCCTTGTATACACATAGAAAAGGAACAATTCCAACACTCTTGAGAAGGAAGAGGAGATGTACACAAAAAAAAGATTTTACCGAATCCACAACCACACACTTTGTTGCTCAATGGAATGAACAAAAATGTTTAAAAATGAACCCCAAACACACAAAATAAAAAACAAAAGGTAAAACAGAAAATAATAATTTTAAAATTCGAAGAGCACTCACAATTTTAAGTTTAATTTTTAGTTAAACGCAACAGTTTTTAGCAGACAAGGAAGTATAATAAAATCTTTAACTATTTATTGAGCGGGCAAGAGAAGTATTTTTATATCGTTTTTAAAAAGACTTACAACAGCATGCAAATTTCCGTCTCCGGTTTTCTGCACTCCCACATATTCGTTTAAGGCTCTGCACAAACAGCAAAAACAACAGAGCTTCTTGTTAATTGATGTACGACCATTCAGGGAGTTTTTGTTTACTTTTCCGTTTGCTGATTTTAATGCTCACCATTTACCTTTTTAAATCTGCTTTTATTTCTCTGCAAGTTTATATTTTGTGTGTATATTTTCTAAATGTATGTAGTAAATGCAGTCTCACAGTGTGGTGTTTGTTTCTATATATTTATATCCGATAAATACACACACTTCCATACATATTTACCAAATACCCAGGATTTTATTGCCTGCTCTCTTTCTTGTGTGAAAACTTAAAAGTTTTACAAATAAACTTTATCGATGTAAACATGTAATTGTACCGGATAGATACACACAGTAACAGACCAGCTCAAATTGTGGATTGGAGCAGAGCAAAACAGTAAAAGAGGGTCAAATAAGTACAATTTGGTTAACAAAGTTCTAAGTGGTCTTGAATCTCCAGTTATATAAAAATGAAAATAAATGTTTGTTAGAAATTAAGGTGGGCCGTCGGAAGAGTACATTGGAAATGTGTCTGTTCATAAAAGTCCAAGTTAATAAAAACTTCGTATTCATCAACTTATTGCCGGTTTAGCAAACTGAATTTTCTTCAATATGTTACAACTCCAACAAATATTTTTCCAATATTTCCATACATTTTTCAAACCAACTACGCTTTCCTTTATAACTTTGTCTATGAGATTTTCTCGTACAATTTTAAATGTTTATTAAGTACATTCAGTTTCCTTATTTGCTTGTTGTTGCTGTAGTTGTTTTAGCCGACTTTGGGGATATTTCATTTTTAATGGTCTACACGTTTTATGCGCTTTTAACGAAAATTGCTGCAGTCTCTAAACTGCTCAAAAAAATCAAAAACAAAAACAAAATAAAAAAATTTAAAACAACATATTTTCTGCAAAACTTTTACAATCCGTTTTGTTGTATTTTAAACTACAAATTAACAAAAACATTCGGGCAGATTTGGAATAAAATAAGTATGAACAGAATTTAAAAGGCCTTTGATTTATTTAGGAAGAGAAAAGAGCTTAACGCAAAATTTTCATAAAATGCCAGTTTCTGAAGTTTGTTGAAGTTATTAAAAGGTAATTAATTGAAAGTAATTATACAAAACAATTTTTAGTTTCTTTTGCAACCTTAAAAGTTGTTATACAGTCAAATCTCATTGATAGACTGGATATAAAAGTCTAAAAAAATATAAACTTCTTGACCTCCCTCCCGCATGCTTTTCACCTTTTTTCACCGTGAGCCGTTTTTTCCTTAACCTTAAGCTTAGGGTAAGTTAGGTAAGTAGGCTACTGGTAGAAAGGGAAAGAGTTCCAACTCACTTGGGTCCATTATGGATAGTTGGAGTAGGGGGCTGAAGAAGTAGAAGTAAAGAAATAAAATAAACGACAAGTAATAGCTAGAGGAAGGGGAAAAATTGGTGAAAAGTTTGCCGCGATGGAAGTCAGTAGCAAGCTTCTACCGCAGTTCTCAATAAAGACCATAGTTCCTTGAGAATGACTCCTCAGAGCTCTGATAGAGTGTTGAAAGACATTCTACCATATAATTGCAGACGTCGACCCTCCAGAGCAGGACAGAAGAAGAGTAAATATATAATTCTATTCTCCTCCTCCTCGTCATTACAGCCAATGCAGTATTCACTGTACGAGAGTTACATGTATTTGGCGTGGATTCCAAAGGCGAAGACTCCAGTGATTATTGCCACCACAGTGCGAAGTTGCTTTCTGTGAAAGTCCATAAAAATCCCTGTTCTGCAGGGGCTTAGACAAGACCATACCGTCCTCGCTATAGCGCAGGTAGATTCTTTGTATCACCTGGCCTGTGGTATTTCAAGAGAGGTGTCATTAAAACGACTGCGACAATTATGATTTTTATGGCTACAAAACTAATCATGGGGCATTCCAAGCTCTTAAATTTTCGACTACAACTTCATATTGAAATTATCCAGCTACTGGTGCTGCAGTTACTTGAAGACTTGAAGCCATCCAACGCAGGCATTTGACTCCAAAAAAATTTTTGTTATTCCCAGTGAAGGCCTTTTGGCTTTTCTTTTAACACAAGTCCGCTAACAGTGATCTTTTTGTCTTTTATGTTAGAAGTTTTAAATATTTTCTTTAGAATTAAAATTGTATGCTGTCTTGTTGCATAAAATATTTAATTCAGAGTTGCACCGAAATTTAGGCACCGTTCATTTAGACATCAAAACTGTTTATTTACATCAAATTCGTTAATAAAATGCAAAAAAAACTGTTGATATTTTTAAAGCTTTTGTGTTGAAGTAGTCAAGGGAAAGGGAAAGCTTTTTCTTTCTAATTTGGGTTGTTCATATATTCGGGTTTTCGTATTATCGCGACTGCACTGTAAAATATCTTGAATTATTACATTTTCAATTATAAATAAAACTTCAAGTTCCATTGCCATTGAAATTAGGCCTTCCAAAAGGCATCTGTCTCTAAGTTTTTGCGGAAAAAGTTCAATAAGTGTATGTTTAAGCTTCCAGTGTCTACTTCTTGGAGTTCAAATATATATTTACTCATACAAACATACATCTATACATACATACATGTGCACGTATGCCAATATACCTAGAAATGTTTTACTTAAGTACTCCCATTTATTTTGTTGGCTCTGTATTATATTTTACTGCTTTTGTAGATATTCGTTGGTCGTTTTGCAGATAAATACTTTTGCTCGACTTAACTGCAATTAGTTTGCAATCTAAATTATTTTTTCTGCAGATTTTATTTGTGTATTCCTTTTTAACTTTAGCATTTAGGAGATAAACAAGTTTTTAATGCTCCCGGTATCAAATACCAAGAGCATGAAGGAAAAAGTAAGACAAATTGCAATAAATCTTGTTCATAAAATCGTTTATTGCCTGCCTGTTTGTTGTTTATAAACTTTTGATTTTCATTAGATTAATCTGATTTCTTATACGTCATGTACATAAATACACAAAAGAGAGCTTAAACTTATTTACACAAGAAGGAGAAGTTCAATAAGGATTTTCTTTCGTAAATTTCCTATCAGAAGCTTTTAGTGACCAATAAGTTGAACTGTTACGGCGTTATTCACAAACTGTTATTAAATGCAAATTTGCTTTAAGATGTGAATTTTGCTTAATGAAAATTACTTTAACTGTAACAATCGTTCGTGTACGGTCACAGTTGAAAAACTTTTTGCCTAAAGAGCGTAACCACTGAACAGCAAAGAAAACTATTTTGGTTTAGATACGTGTTTTTTAAGTAAAATAGTTTCATGCTTCAATAATAGCCAGTCGTGTAAGATCCAATATTATTGGAAACTGTTTAGCTCAATAAAAACTTGTCTGAATTAAAATGTTTTTCACTAGTATGTAGTGGTTACGTCTTTTTGGGAAAATATTTTCCCAAATGTAACCGTGAATTGCTGATGTTAATCTTTAAATATTTCACATATTGTTGTAACATGTGATTCATAATATTTGTGTCATGACTTTTCTTCAAAACCCAAAATGAAAAAACTTCTTGATTGGGCTTTCAATACTAAAATTATATTACAAACACTTTTTATATCCAAAATTATTATGTCACATTTTAGTATATGGTTTTTCAAATCTTTAAACAAATATTAGGGCATACCACATATATCATGATGGCGGACACCCTAAAAGTAGTTAACATAGTTCTGGAGAAAAACGAAATTCGATGCATGGGTTTCATAAATGAACGCCATCATAAGAATAAGAGTATTTGAAATCAATTATATACTTAAACAAAAATCAATAATCAAGGATTTTTATTTACCATTTCATACCGTCCTGTCGCCAAAATACATTTAAGCAAAAACAAAAACTTACAACTTGTTTCTGTTCCAAGTGTTACTTTTTTAGCGATAACGGTATCGCTGGCATCAGGCAATAGCAAGGGCCTTTCAGTAACCGCTACTTTAAATATCAATATAGAAACTGGACACAAATATATCCAAGACGATTATGGAGAACGATTTGAACTCTAAGGCTAACCGTCGTATATCTTGTAAATAATAATCCCAGAATTTCTAGGTAATGACAAAGAAGGTGCTCTATTGTATCCGTATTTTCCTGCCCCGGGGGTACGATGGGCAACTTTTAGAGCTCCACAGTAGACTGGGGTCAGAGAGTTACAAGTACTTTGCTCGTTTTGGATGACTGGTTGCGATCTCCTTCGAAAGTCCGCGTCGAGACTGTGATTTATTGCTATTGACGTGGTCGGACATCGGTTTAACCGACAATGGACATTTCTATGAAAGGCCACCAAATCAATATGCTTGTGTAGTGTCGTGAAGATTCTATATTGTCGCGCTGATAAACTCCGAATATTTAAAGGGGTTGTGGTGGACACTCAATTTTACACAGACAAAGTCTTATGATAGATACTGATGTTAAAGCATGACAAATAAATCAGCGTATCCCCTCCGCCGATGCTACGACAGGTAACTTGGTAATATTCTACACGTTTTTGCAGTGCTTACCGACTTAAAGCATTGCCTGTTTAAGTCTGGTAGAAGTTGACAAGACACCCAAGGATTGTAACGGAAACAAACCAAAGCCAGCATAAAACCGGTTTGCTCCGCAGTTGAAACGCATTCTAGAGGTAGAAGCAATGATGTTTGTCAGCAAGCACGTTATCACAGGTCGGGCACAATGTGCTGAAACAATATCGTTTGCAATGGAGTTCCATTTGGGCTTCCTTAAAAAACACTCCTTTAGGAGTTAAACTGTTTTGTTAAGAAGCCTCCCTGGTACGAAAGTTCGGTGCAGTATGATCCTTGAGCAGTGCTAGTGGCTACCTGGTTCTTAATTTAAATGATGATAACAACTCCTGGGTGTGTTTTTTTTTTTTTGCTTATTGAAAAGAGTCCACATGTTTCATATTCAGTATCAGTCATCATTGAGTATTAGACATCTGTCTTCCTGTTTATTCCTTAGCTACCGGCGGCTTGGGGTACCTGATGGCACGTACTAACGTTGATCTTCAACACATCTGTCTTCATATCTTCCCTAAGTGTCATGCAAATGCTTATTATTTACATAACATATTTCTTTGAAATTGTATATTTTTTTAAACAAAATATAGTTAAGCTGCCAATACTTTTACTTCAAACTTCCTGCTAGGAAAGTATGAAAGTTTTCTAGTCGGAAAGTTATTGGTTTTAACTGGTTTTGAAAAAATCCAGCACTCTTCAGATCTCCAAGTTTTGAGATGCTAAGAAGCTCCCTCGACTAATGCTGACAATCCGTCATTATGTACACAGCAAATCGCTAAGTAAAAGAAAGGATATTGCAAAATTAATATAAGATTCGATGTCACTTAAACGTGTCCTTGAATATGACTAAAAGGGAACCATTGTTCGTCTTACTTAAAAATTCTTTAAGTATCAACTAACATATTAATTTTTTTTAATATATTTATCGCATAATAAACCAACAATAGTTACATCCTAATATTAGAAAATGTTTAAAGAGTACATATTTTCGAAATTAATGTACTGAGCTGTGGAAAGGTCACAGTAAAAATAAATTTCTTTGGGCATAAATTTTGTCCGAAATACATGCACACACGTCAACATGCCGATCAGTTATTCTACTTCGTGTTGTGTTAGTTTCCACATAAACTTGGTTGTATTACCCAAACTATCACTATTTCAACGTGTCCTGTGGACTATCTTCAGTTACTGCAGAAAATTCTTACTTAAGTCAAAAAAAATGGTATCGAGATTTCTAGTCGTATATTTAAAATGAACAATTAGATTGAAAGCAAAACATATAAAACCCGCACGCCAGATTTGCTTTGTGTGTTTTGCTTTTTGTTAAAAAATCGAAAAAATACAAGGCTATCAAATGTATTAACCGCCTTTGATGATTTCTTATGAAAGAATTTTATTGCTCACCCAAAAGCAATAACGACATCGCCAACAATGTAAAACTAATTATTACAAGAAAATCCTTTGCAGATAAAGGATTCGTAGGTTATTAACTTAATAATGATAGCTGGAGTATACAAGTGCGTTGTTGTTTCTTGGCCCGGAATATACAAACAACAATAGAAGAATGCCGATTATCTTGTAGGAAAACTATTTATTGAGCAAATAAATAAATGAACGAATCAATGAAAGAATGAAGGTACGAATGACCACTGTTTTATTTGTTCTTTTGATAACCAACAAGCACAGCGAACAACACCCTGAATACTTAACGTTTGGTAGAAGTTTGTTCGTTCAAACTATTCGTCTGTCTGTCTGTCTGTCCATGTGGAGTTCTTCAACAAGTTCCAGTGTTTATTTTGGGTTGACTAGCTTTATATGCTCATTCATTCACTTTTGTAATTTACTATTATCTACGTTATTTTCTTCTCTTTGTTCGTTTTTGTTTTTATTGCAAATTGGAAATTTTATACTGTTGGCGGTGGCAGGGTTTTTCGATTTGATCCGAACAAGCGAAAGGATATTATTTTATTTTTTTTTTTTTTTGTTATTAATTATAAATATGTGTGCTAGTGTGAGTTCTTGAATTTCTGTGGCTTTTGCTGTAATTTAATGGGTGCTTGCACTAACAAAAAAACAACTTTTTATTTAGTGTGAAAACAATGGTTGGTCGGTAGATCCTTCTTTTATGATAGAAAAATTAATGGAAATTCCCTTGTACTTGTTTCGGTTTTATTGTTTGATTTGATAGATGTTATAAATAATTGCTGTAATTAAAAATGTTCGTTTACAAGTATTTTAAAGTTGAAAACGATTAAGCTGAAATTTTAGAACTTTATAATATTATTTATATAATTAACTTTTGTTATTAAATGATAAAATGTAGAGTTTTGATAATACTAACGAGCATAGAATCGTTGTAGTGAAGCAGATTAGCTTCAGAATTCACTACAAAATTCAGGCATCAAGAAATTACATCGTCCCATAATCACCGAAAAAGTTTAAGCAATAAAAAGTAAATTTTACAGGAGAAGCTTTATTTAATATTGTATATAGAGGATTGTAGTGAACTGTAATATGTAAAATTATATATATTATATATAATATATTTACCTTGAAGAATTTTTGTTTTGACTCCTTAACAGTTCATCCAGATGATTGTAAACAATAGATGTTAGTTAAAAAACGATTTTGAATGGTGTGTCCCTTCAACTCTTTCGGAGGTTAAAGGCTCGACATCTTAAAAACGTTCTATTTACCAAGAATTGAAAAAAGATATTGAAAATGTAAGGCAAATTGCCAAAATATATTTATATTTAGTGTCATATATTTGAGATAGTCCTTCAATTAGTTTGTCAATACTTCCACAGATTTTTTGCCAATTACTGAACCAATTTATCAAACGATTTACATATATTATGATTTTGTAATAAATAAATTATGCCTTAATAATTTATTTACAATGACCCACTGTGCATATTTAATACCACTTTATCACAAGTCAATCGAAATTTTATTTCTATGAATTCGTCTTAAGGTTTTGTTGTTTCCTCTTAATTTTTTACCATTTTCTTATGCAAAATCGTATATCCAAAAAAATATTCAACATGCAGTCTTCTTAATGTACAAACTTGTGGTCCTAATCGATTTCAGTAAACAGATTTTCCTTCTATATTTTATCTCTTTCTCGCATTGTTTGTTAGTGCGAGGTTTTATTTATTTTAAACAATTTACTATTGACTGTATTTCCAAATATATTCTAGAATACAATATATTTTAAATTGATTACTTTTGTTAAAACCATTTAATTAAATTGCAGCAGGTAATTGATATTTGAGAGAAACCAGCAGATGATATTAAATAGAAATCAGTGCTGTAAAAGAATGATTCTTCATTAAGATGGTAATAGTGCCATGCGTTAAAGAACCAACTAATCCCAATGTTATATGATTTGAATAATAATAGAATTACAGTGGCAGGCAAATTTAAAGCCTCCTGAGCACAACTGGAAAGCTTCTTGCAGTTTCTAATTAAAAGTTTAAGCAAAATAATAATTATTTTTCTACAGATTTAATCAGAAGCCCTAAAACTGCAATTAACGAGCGGCGTATGAAGCTATTAAATACTTTATTAATACTGTCCTGAATGTGACCCAAAAATCAAAACAAATAATTATTCTTACACTTTGTATTCAAAAACTTATTTAATGATAATGATTTACAAACGACCCCGATTTGGCTGAAGAGTCAGACGAAGATTCCGAATTAAATAACAATATATTATTAACTGAAATAAAAAGTCTAAGAGTAGCGAAAGAATTACAAAAACATTAGAAATATTAACAACGTGATCTGTTTTGCAATGACATTTTAATCGTATCACCAACGTCAACAATTTGTTAAGCAAACTAATCGACTTGTTCTTTTATTAAAAAAGTTATAAATATAGAAATCAATTGACCTAAACAGCTATCGATATAACTTCCCGCCAATATTTTCCGCATGTTTTTTTATGCTTCTGAGCTCTTCGAGCTAAAACCCTATTATTTTAATTTCAAATCAACCGATTACCACGTGATACGCGGTGATTAATGTAGTTTTTCGATTACTATAAAAGAATCAAGAACACTAACCGATCAGATATATAATTTCGCAGTTAAGAAATCACTTTTTTCGAATTTCTTCTTTCACGATATCTCTCAAAGAGAATTAACCAATTTTGATTCGATTCGTGATAATTGACGTGGTTTCTAAATTCAAAGAGCTGGTTAGTTCGTGTATCGATCTGTAAAGCTGCTGAAAAGTTATTTAAAAAATCACTTTGAAATATGTTTTTTTTAATTTTTTTGAGACTTACAAAAATCCACCGATTCGAATCGGTTCATATCCGCAGGCTTCAGATACCCTCTTCAGAACTCCACCAGTTTGGTTTAATTCAAGCACGATAATGCAAACAACAAACATTGAAATTCTACATTTCTTTATTTAACGTAAATAGTTTCCCTCTTCAACTTTAATTATGTGCTGATACTGTTTTCCCAAAATCTTACTAAACAATTCAAATTGATCAATTGAGGGGTTTTAGCTGGTTCCTAAGCGCATTTCACTGGGGCTAATGCAGATCATCAGAGAACCTTTACCCAACATTTCTTAGAATAACCAAAGATATTTATTTCAAACTTTCACTTTAATAAGTGAGAAGTCCAAAACAAATATCAAAGTCATAACAAGAACTCACTGACCACTTTTCCTTTTTTATTTTTCTTACGTTTTTGCTCTACAATTGGTTAGATTTTTTCCGACTCAAATTGTAAGAGAAATAAAAAACAACAACAACTAATAATTGTTTTAATATAAAGACAATATTTTCCGTTATTAGCATTAATGCTTTTCGGATCCTATTTTCAAACAGATGGAGTTGAAATACATAAAAAGATCATATTGATATTGTGTAATTGCACAAGGCTCTATGAATCACTATAAAAGCTGAGTGGTTTTCACATGTATTTTGTGCTCAGATGGACTGCCGCAATTGTAAAACAGCAATTGCGTTATATATGGTATTTTTTATAAGACACTTTATTAGCACACAAACCAGCTGAAATTGCACATAAAAAAGCTTTATAAATCAATAAATAAAATTTCAATGAAAATTGTCATAAAAAGATATATATTTTCTTTTAAAAAAGTAGATGTGTTCGTAAAAAAGCATAAAAATACAGGGTGCTTCCATTGGAGACGTACTAAAATAATATTTTATTCTTGTTGTTGATGACCACTGCATATGCAGTGCATTGTGCCAGAACTAGAAAGGAGAGAATAGTGTTAAGGAGACAGATGAATAGAGATTAGAATCTAGAGAATTTTGTTGTTGCTTCTTTTCTTTTTACTTGACCGGTGAAATTATTGCTACAGGTGCTGAAGAAGGAGGGTGCTGTATTCTGCTCTTTTAGTTTATGATGGTTTTAATAGGTGTCGGTAAATTTCAGCGACCAGTGCCATGCCTCTGTCATTGAGAAAAGATGTGCACTAATGCAGATCAGAAAAATTCGGCATCGTATTCATAACTGAGTGGAGAGTCGAAATCGGTATCTAAGGCACCCCGGTATTGTATTTACTACTTCAACCAACAACAACTAGACCTATTCATAAGTTTCTTCTTAGTCAATCAGCAGAGCGTGGTTGGCATTCTGTCGACAGTCATAAGAAATGGAAATATAGTTTACAAATATAACGGCCTACTTACTGGGGTATTCAAGCAATCAGAGCTAGTACTAACTCTAATTGAAAATAACTACTTTAATGTGTAAATTTAGAAGTCAGTAGCGAAATCAGCTTTTATTTACTTCTACTTACTTTTATTTTCGCTTACCCTACTTTTGCTTACAAAACTTCGATAAAAGCTAAATAAGATAGTAATATTCGTGCTTTGCTTGTAGATTCAAAACGAAGTATCTCAGAACTTTATATATATGGTTGAAAGAACGAAATTCATATTTGCAACTTCGTGTAAACATATTGTAATAACCGCTTTAATTAAATTTACAAAGAAGGTGAGATAAAATACTGTCAATCTTGTAAACTGATATTTGCATCCAATATAAGTCGTATATGTTTATAATATAAAATATTCTTGGTAATAATCGCAGTACATGTTGCTTACAACAACAGCAACAAAATTTTTAAACTATATATACAAAATAGAACTTTTCATCATCTAACAAAAAGCATTTCTAAGATGTATTAATTTTATTACATTAAATTCAATTACGAAAGCTAAGCTGGAACAAGAACAAAACAGAAGAGCTGTTTTCGAAGGCCACCACACCATCATCACCAATGCCAAACTACCAATATTTATGTTTATAACCACTTAAAAATTGTTACCCTTATTTATTTGTTGCGAATTGCCAGCAAGCGAATTTATTGCGTGTTTTACACATCTTTTTGGAATAGCCTATAAAACACTTACTGGAACACGTTTGGATTACATTTATTTACATTAAAAAAAAAGCTTTTAAACCTTTACGACTACTTTTACGAGTGAGTGAACATCTTGAATGCGTTTTCAAATTCTGTACGTGCAAATCGTAAATAAAAATTTGATTTAAATATATTGTGGAAATATAATGTCGTTTATTATACTTTGACTGTTTGTGTTGCTTGTGTTGGTTTGTAAATACATATAATTTGAAAATCTGTTACTGTGAGCGGCTATAAATTTTAGGAGGACCTTATAAATTATATTCGGATGTATATAAATTTATTATTTCATGTTAAACATACTCAAATAAAAAGCTGCGCAGTTATACTGCGAATATATATTTATATTATTTGCATAGGAAAAGATATTTTTTAGAACAGCATAGTAACATAATTATATACCTACTTCGCAGTGAGAAAATGTTATTAAAAAAGAACTGTCTGTGTGGAATCAGAAATACAATTACAAATACTTTTACTAAAACATTTATTGTCACTATTAATATATAATTAAAAATTATTCCAACTAATATAGTTATAATTATTTAAGTGACATTTTCAAATCGATCGCTGGCTTGTTTTGGAAAAATATGTTTTTAATAAATATAAATTGGGGGTATTCACACTGTGTGTTATTTAGTCATATTGTCATAAAGATATAATATATTAGACCAGTTTAAAAAAGTTGTTGCTCTGCTGCATATAAGAAAGTCATAAAATAATAGCCCTCTTTCCGGAATGTTTTTGTTTTGTCATAAATTAGCTCTAGATATCTGAATCGAACGGTTGAAAATCTTCAGCCGAGACGGCGATACTATATGTTCGCCGCCGTCACTTATATATGATTAACGACTAAGAAAATATTCATATTAATATGTCTGTACATTAAATCATATTTTATAACATAAAAAAACTAAAAGGGAACTAAATCGCAAGAACTAAATATATACAAGTGCAAAATTTTTCTCATTTAACTTACGTAGCTGGCAGCCACTGAACGTTTTTCCGTAGGCTGCTGATCGATGTTTGAAATAGCACACTAAGTTATGACGGCTGGCTCACACTAGTCATATATATCCTGCTATTATTTCATGTCTTGTGCCTTTATGACTACGGTGTGAATCCCCCAATAATGTCTTTCACAATAACAAAAAACAGCACAGGAAACAAATTTAGCAGAGTTAATTTTATTTAACTTTTATCGTGCTGATTCCTCCCATGATTAATTTAACTTTTCAAAACAATTTGCGAAAAGAGAGGCAGCATTAATTTGACAAAATTTAAACAACTTTCGACAATATGGAAATATGTTTACGGTCAAAACACAACCCTGCAAAAAAATCATCGACAGTCTATCTCATGGATCTATTTATTCAACCGTGGTTAAAACATAGAATTTTATTAGGAGAACACATAAAACAGTTATATTTTGGCAGTCATTTACAGTAATAAAATCAAAGGTATCACTTATCATAAAACGCGTACAACGCTCAAACTCATAACGGCTGAATATAAAAGTGGAGCGTTATTCCTTTTGTTTATTTATTTAATCAAATTATTTTCCACATGAGTTGATGTGGCAGATATAGAAACTAAATTCGATATTTTTGCAAAACCTACTCGAACAATATAATTCAAAAAGAAGAAAGAAGGCATCTACGATTATTGAACGAAACAAGAGATAAAGTCGGAATATGTGCGCGTATATTTGCAACTATTGTTGTAATTCATGCAGGCATATGTCAGGTTTCTTATTCAGCTCGATAATTACCTTAAATAGACACATCAAGAGTTTAAAAATCAAAAGAAATGAGAACTATGCCGCACCGCGTGTTTATAATAAATTCTGATTTGTTTAACTTTTTTTTAATTTTAGCAAATTTTATTTAATCTTTGGTGTTGTTTGTTTTGTTTAAGGATTCTTAATCATTTGTTTCATTGATCTGACAAAAGCACAGCGTGTGGTAAAATAAATATTGTTGAAGAAATAAAAAACAACAAATCCAAGAGGAAGTTTAAATGCCACCCGTTGTTTGAATGAATGCGGTTTCAAAACACTTGTATGTATTTATCTTCTCAGGAGAGATTGTGACATGTTGGCAATAAGAAAATACACACACACACACACACACATGTGCAAGCGTGTACTCACTGTTGTTATACGAGTCCATACAAATTAAATCCTTAAATTATTGAATGAATTAAAATTTTTAAGCGTTTGATAACAAGATATTAGGGCGTGGCTATTTCCATGTTTCAATGGTGGCCAAACTAGGCGTTCCTAAACTTTAAGGCCATTATAAAATTACAATGTGGGAAAGTTTGCCACTGTAAGGATTTAAACAAAACTAATGAAGTCTCGTCGAATATCTGCCTGTAATAATAAAATTTCAATTTGCGGTTTTTATTTTGTATTGCAGAAGTTTTAATAATATCCTTATTCCTGGCAGCAATGAGTTTCAACTCTGTTTGCAATTTTTTCTATATATATATATATATATATATATATATATATATATATTAAGCAACCAAATATAATAAAATGTTCCTCCACGGTATTGAAATTATATTGAGAAAAGAAACAAAAATGTGAAAAGATTTCTTAAAGTATGATTAAATCTCACAAGCAAATGAAAACTGTTTTCCACTCAACACGGTAGAGTTTGTTGTCCTTGATAATTTGAGTTTGTTTCGATGTTTTACGTCACTTTTCTTCCTTTTTAGATGTAAAAGACAAAAATGAAACTACGCGAATAATGAAGCTACATAAGGAATATCCTCATAAAAAATCCTGCTTATCCTTGTTTGTCTTACATACAGTCAAAGAAAATTATCTTTATATAAATTGGAAAAAAAATTAACTGAAGTTCTATATACACATGAAATATATTAACAGACATTTTAGGTATCGAATTAATGCCATAATTTCGAAACAGGATTAATTCAGACTTTAAATTCTTCACTTGCATTAATCGTCAGTGCGTGTCTGTACCAGGTTTCTTATCTTTCAATTTAAAAGACTTCATTTCAACATAATTTTTTTTCGAGTGTTACTAAAGCAATCACACTGTAAAAAGCTTTAGATGAAAATGCAATTTCGCATTTTTATTACCCCGTTAGAGCTTTTTTTCCTCTCCTAACTTTACTGTTTGCCTTAATATTAACAACAGCAAGTTAATTTATGGTTTAACGCCAACACATTCCTACAGCTGAGTTGTCAATGGAATATAAAGACTCGGTTGTACAAATACGGGGTAAGACTGCAAGAATGTGTTTTATTCTTAAATAAAGATTTGCAATAGTAATAAAATCAAATTCAATTATTTTTCTGATATAAGCAAAAATAAATAAATAAATAATTGGAGATGCTATTAGCAGACAGAATCTCAGGGATTATTTTATGCTGAATAAATCAATGAATGTTGTGATAAAAGATTTTCTTAATACTTTCATAGATGAGGCCCAATTGCTTTAAATTTATTTTAATTCAGTTTAATTTAAGTGCAGAGCAGAAAAAGTTTTTTTTATAAATAATCGTCATAGAGTATCTTGTAGGGCTAGCAGTTGATCTAAAAGGTTTCAAGAGTTCTTTGTGGAACACTCAGAATCTCGAACTCACACAAGTTTAAATCATAATAAAATAAAGAAATATATTTTTCATATTAATTAAATCGGCTTTATTTTAAAGAAAGTTTTATGAAATTAATGTTTAAATATGTTTTCTGCCATATGGCTGCCACGGCTGGTGCGTAGAAGGTGCAACCTTCAACAACTTTTCTCAGCTTTTGCGGGCGTATCTCGCCGATAACTCTGAGAATGTTGGCTTCCAGGTATTCAACTGTTTCTGGTTTATCAATGCAGACACGTTTCTTAACATAATCTCAAAGAAAATAATCCAATGGGGTTAAATCATACGATCGTTATGGCCAATTAATTGGGCCACTACGTGAAATTATTTCTTTGGGGCATGTGGTTCCACGCTGTTGGAACTACATATCAGAAAGATTAATGCCACGTAATTGAGATAGGCAAATATATTGAATCATGTTCCTATATCGTTCGCCATTGAAAGTAACAATCTCACCATCATTGTTCTTGAAGACAAATGGGCCAATGCCTCCGACAGCCTATAAATCGCAAAAAAATACTTTTCTAAATTTAATGGTATTTCGAAAAAAGATCGTGAATTTTCTTGACTCCGAATTAGAATCTGAAAAAACCAACCAATTGTAGAACAAAAACGTAAGAATATGAAAAAGGAGAAGTGATCAGTGAGTTCTGGTTATGACTTTGATGTTTGTTTTAGACTTCTCACTCAAAGTGGAAGTTTGAAATAAATATCTTTACTTATGCTACGAAATGTTGGGTAAAGGTTCTCTGATGATCTGCACATATTTTATGATGAATCAGCACATAATTAAAATAAAAGAGGTTTCAAAAACACGTTACATTTATAGAAGTTAGACTTCTTCTATTCTATTCAGACAGAATAGCGCCAGCATTCAAGAGATAACAGGGCCTATTTCCCTCCTCCTGTATCCGTACCTAATACGCGTATACTTTAGCCACCACTTTTATTTTATTTCCTTATCTATTTCCTACAGTTCATTATCGTTGGTGCATAATCTTATCATGTATATTTTACTGAATCTTACATATTTAAGTTATTTTGCTATATATCACTGCGAGTAATTCGTTAATATTAGTAAATTTAACTGGAAATGTACTCGAACGGACCTTGTGTAAGAAGCAATTCACACCTTCGTTTGAAATATTAATTTCAATAGACATCCAGAATTATATATGATTTGAAAAGTTGTCCACAACTGTAACACAAGTAAAAATTTTAGCTTTTGGTGATGACGTGACGTCGACGTAGTCATTTATAACAGTGGGAAATAAATATATCAGTAATTCTAAGAGCTTTGCGATAAGGCATAGAAAAGTAACTTGAATTCAATTCATTTTTAACACAAACAATTTTTTAGGAATTTGAAATAAACAAACAAAAAATATGGATGTAAGAGATATTGTTACATGAATTGGAGCCACGCCCGGTGCCCGTTTCCCGTATATTTTTTTAATTTAATGAAGTATATATATTTTAGTAATATCCCCACTCTAACCTGCAATAGCTTCACTCCATTTATGCAGATATGAGTCCTATACCTTAAATATCTTGCTGAAAACTCCAATTTATTGTAAAAAATATGTATTTAGTCATATATATTTTAACGGGGTATTAAAACTACTTTGCTTGGTGAGTACCCAACAATTTTATAGCGTTATAGCACTATATAATTTTCTGAGAGTCGCCCTTAAGTGGTCGAATTTTAAATAAACATTTCTAGTGCAAATTAATAATTGTGTAATTCCTATTACCGGTGGCGTGACTAAGCAAGTTTACGAATATTTTTAAATATCGCTGGTCTCAAGTGGAAAGACCTTAACTCACATAATTGTAATTTTACAGCAGAAGGTAAAAACAAAACAGAAACTGTATTGATCGTAATAGAAACTATAATTATCAACTGCTTATAAAATCATTATACAAGTTTAATAGTGTTGCACTAAATTCTTGTGTCGAGGGGTGTTTTATTAAAATGTATCACAATCGCTAAAAAGCTCAATACCGATATGCACATTATTAATCATTAACTATTATTAAATATAAATTTGCTTAACATTTTGGTTTTAAAGCAAGTAATAACTTTAACAAATATCTGTGAATAAGGACATTATATTTTTGCTTGGGAATCATAGTCATACCCTTATTATTTATTTACAATAATAGATGATTCAAGCGCACTGTATACTCGGATTTTATTTGTGTAAAAAATTTCAAGACTTCAAGCACTTATATATCATTTTGAGATCTTTAATAATTAGAATTTTGTATTAGCTACAAACAGGATTTCATAGAACGTATAAAAAGTAATTTTTTATTACAAAGTTTCTTTAACCACCAGGTACGGTGAACTTGTCTCTAAATTATCATTCACCTTAAATTTAAGTAAATTGTTATAGAGGAAAAGTATCCTAATTTCAACATCTCCACTTTCTTGCATCTCCACTAGACTTCGAATTGAACATGACTCCGGCACAGCAACGGTATTAATATGACCATGTTTTTATATGTGGCAAAAAGGTGTTTGGACTTCTCAAGCAGTTTTTAGGTTGTACAAAAGAAAAGTTAACTTCATACGCACTGTTCTTCTCACTCTCCTCTGAAATAATATATTGACGCGAACATCAAGTCGGACATGAAATGCCGGACATACATTCGGCTTGACATGGACGAGACATGGACATTTGTCATCTTCATTGGACTTTTTCATGTCCGACTCAATAATTGATGCCTAGTGGAGACGTAGGATAAGTTTGACATACGAAACATTATTTAAACTGCCTCAAACTGGTAAAATCAAATTAAAACTGTATAATTTCATTATAGAAGCCGAAAGATTTGTAACAATGGCGCAGCTGGAACGTTATTTTGAAATTTACATCTTGTCGATATAAAAAAAAAACTAATAATTTTGAAGTAAGACCGCGGCGTTTGTTTTCAAACACACAATTTCCGCTATCTTAACATCTAAATATTTATGATAATTTATAAATACATATTTTGGCAGAAATTTACTGATGGGAAATAAAGATAATTGGAAAAAACTTAAGAAGAAATAATATCTATAGTCTTATGGCAAAAGAAAAACAAATTACAATTTAATTGCAATCCAATTCATACAAGTCAGCAGCACACGGTAGCAAAATCAACAGCAGAAGAAAATTATGATCCCTTTTAATTGCCTCTACACACACAAGCAAACAACTTAAGGCTTAAACTGACTTAAAAGTAGAACTGCACCTCTGCTGGTTTGCTTCAAATACAAGTTGGTGTCCATACCAATATCGATGTACATATAAAAAGCATAATAATTATGATCTTTTCTTAAAAAAGTCCTGACTGTTTGCATGCTAAAACTATAAAAAGGTTTATTGGATCTACATACTTGCATATGTATGTGTATGTTGGTGGTAAGTGTTGTTGTATGAATTTTGTTTAAATTATGAAACTTATTAAAATTGTCTGGTCAGGGATTTATGCAAAGGCCTACTTGATCACTCTGGCGCCAGCTACTGTATTTAAATAAAAAGATTTAGATTCTATTTAAGATTTGATTATTTCACAAAAAAAGAACATATGAAACTATAGTTGCATTTTTTACTAGTTATGGCGAATTCAAGCCATTCTATTAGGTTGAAAATAAAAAAATTTCGAGATCATTGACTAATACTTAACCCATCAATCAATAGCTCGTTTGAAAAAATATATAAATAAAATAAATCAAGTGAGTGATAAAAATCGATCCATTTTAAAAATGATTCGAAAAGTAAAAACTAAGCAACCGTAGGTATTATGGAGATTTCATTTTCCTTAAGAATTAAATATTTGTACAACAGGATATCTTTATTATTATAATTATATTTTAATTGTAGAATGAAATTAAAACGTAAGAAACTAATAAAAAAGGAAAAGTGATCGGTGAGTTCTTGTTATCACTTTGATATTTGTCTTTTGTAAAACTTAAAAAATGTGAATTGGTATAGTTTGCTTCCCATCTACAGATATTTTATACTGTATAATAAATGATATAGTAAATTAAAAATAAAAAACTGCTTAGATCTTGTGCATTTTTATCTCGTGCTGTAAAGATTTTTTTAATTAACAGTCAGTCATTCACGCTTATTTCGTCAAATATTCAAAACCTCTGACTGAACTTCTAAATACAAATTTAAAGACAGACTTTATTTTAAATTGTATTTAAATAAAGTCTTAGTGCACTCATATAACACGTTAATCATATTTACAACAATTACAATCAAAATCCATTAGCAATTTTGATCTTAAAACTAATTGTTTAATAGGTTTATGTTGGTATAACGAATTACGTACCACAAGTTTATTTTACACCCAACTACCGTGAGATTTGTAATCATGCAGATGATGACGATATCAATCTTAATGAAATTATAATAAATAAATATTTTTCCCAAAATATCAATTTAACTTAATAAACAACTGCGAAATTACTAACATAAAGGGGTTCATTAAAACCATACAAACTCACAACACTGTAAATGTGTTTCTTGTTTATGTAAATGAAAGTCCTTTGTACAACAAAATATATCCGGTAATACGCACACGTTTGATAGAAAAAGGATTTTTTTGTTGCTGGTGAAAAGGTGGCATCAATTCATTCATAAGCAAAAAGAAAAGTGTTTATAAATATAGACTCACTCACACGGACGTGCACATGAAAATAAAAACAGCTTTTGATAAACCAAATAAATGTGCCTTCAACATTTTTCTGCTTGCTTTGATAATATACGATCCATACGTCCTTGTATGGTTTAGTGCCTGACTGTGGCAGTCAATAAAATTCTGTACGAGTTCTTATTTAATAAACGTACAAATAAAAGTCCTGCTCATTTCACACAAGTACACTTAGCCGAAGGAGTGTGCATATGTGTGCCTTTGTGAGCAAATTAGTGAGTAATTGAAGTACGCAAATACTGAATGATGGGTTGGTAGTTTCGAGTGGAATGTACACGTACGTGCGGTGTATTATATTCTACAAAAAGAAATATATGAAAGGGGCGTCTATGAATAGTTAAACTAAAGTGATAGTTTGTATACTTTATGGTTTCTATGGAAAAGATTTTTATAAGTGTAAATAATTACAAAAATAAACATGATGCCATACAGAAATGATGTCTGAATTAATGGAAGAGCAGGGGTTGAAAAAATTAAAAGTTAAAGAAATAAATGAGGGAAATGAGTTAAAAAATCAAGAAGAGTTTTACTTTATTCGGCAAACTAAATATATTAAATGGAAATCGCCATTAAATGTTGGTTGAGATAATGACGAAAATATCATTTATTAAAGTTAAATAAAATGTTTTAATAATAAAATTTTAACACGACATATTGTGTTTTATTTAAATTTTTTTTTTAAATTAGTTCGATTAAAATTGTTTATTCCTTATTTGTGCGAATATTCGAATATTGAACAAGAGAAAATTATGAATTTTTATTCGAACTGTTGTAAAACTCGAATATTTAAGAACGCTAGTTCGAAACTCTTTCAATTCTATATTGTAGCCTTTAAATAATTGGCATCTTAGTGCTTTTCCCTTTGCCTTGTAAATACTTTCTTTGTTTGCCAAAGAAAAACTTATTGTATAAAGGAAGAAAGATAAGCAGATTGCTTCCAAATTGTGTATAAATTTCATACACTGAATACATTTTTATTAAATATTTTAACTACTCCACTCTTTGTTTGAAACAATGGCTACAAAATGGTTTTTATCTGCTCTTTAGTGACACTTTCTCACGCAATACTGCCGGTTGTACTAGGCAATATGACACTTTTCAATTTCCAAACAATTTTATCGCCGAAATCAAAATTTGCCATATCGATACACATGCGCATATTGTCAGTTAATTAACTTGGCAGTTAAAAAGCAAAAAAAAATTCCTATTTTAGCAGTTGTCTATTATAACTCAGGCAAGTAATTCAATACCATAAAAAGAGAACATCTTAAAGATTTTAAGGTGATACGCATACAAGCATGTACACGCACATACACACGTACATGCACACAACACTTGTTCTTAAAGAGATCGATTGATAAACATAATCTATTAAAGAACACCGATAATAGAAATGAAAAATATATACTTCATATATAAATTTTTTCATCATCAAAGGATTTAATATATATTCTCTAGTGCTGTCAATTATTCGAGTTTTTACAAATTATATAAAAACGATATATTAGTTCAATTTTTTATTATTAATAATAAAAACCCATAACAATAGAAAAACTAGTATTTTAACGTAAATTAAAGAATTTTATTGCAAACGAGATCATATTCATTAAAAATATAATTGTAGGTATTTATTTATTTTGAGAAATCATGTAAAATCAACAGATAATTAAGTTTCTACTTTGTGTACGATCCTTTCTTTATTTTTATTTAAAGGATAAGTAGAAAAGCTTCATCCAAGTTTCATGTTGATGCTGTCGAAATAGCATTGAAATGCAAATCAAGTTGGTCAGTTCTTTTGATGGATTTTTAAAAAATAATGTAACTCATCTTCAATATTTTTTATATTATTAGCAATTTCTTTATATTATTAGCTAATAACGTATTGTAATCAGCTGGGGAAACTAACTAAACTTTTAATTAGGAACTGTACAAGATCTTTCAGTTCGAATTATTATTTCTTTTCGAGTTGCCGATCCGTTTATACAAAAAGTCATCCGCAAGTATTTTTAATTTGTTGTATTTCCTTACACAACTCATCGTATTGTCAATAACTTGAAAAATATCTAATTATTCAGTCGAAAACACAGTTTTTAATTCGCAAATATAGTCCAATTTTTAATCAAAGTTTTTGTTCTAAATAGAAAAATTTTTTAAACCTCTTTAATTTTAATTATATGCTGATTCTTTTTTTCCAAAATCTTATTTAAAAAAATCTAAGTAATCAATTGAAGGGTTTTAGCTAGTTCCTATGGGCAGTTCACTGGGGCTAATGCAGATCATCAGGGAATCGTTTCCCAACATTTTTCAGCATAACTAAAGATATTATTTCAAACTTCCACTTTGAGTGAGAAGTCTAAAACAAACATCAAAGTCATAACAAGAATTCACTGATTACTTTTCCTTTTTTATTTTCTTACGTTTTTGTTGTACAATTGGTTGGCTTTTTCCGACTTAAATTGTATTTGAAGAGAAATAAAGAAGAACAAAAACTTATAAGTGTTTTAGTATAAAAACAAACCCGTCAATTGATCACTTTGAATTTTTCTTCTTTTTTGGGAAAAAAGAATCAGCCTATAATTAAAATCAAAGAGGTATAAAAAACGACAGTTCCAAAAAAATATGTACTAATTTGAAAAGAGACATTTTATTTTTTCAAACGAAATTTAAAAAAAAAATTTGTGGAATAATTTTTATTTCAATGGCAACACTAGTATAAACCCAGCATACAATTTTGTCCGAATACGGTTTAAGGCCTTTCAGAAAATTTACTCTAAATGATAATGGGGCGAGTCGCTGGAATGCGCTAATCTTTATCTGAGGAAATATCAAAATATTTCGATATTTCTGCACGAACTACAAACAAAATTCCAATAGAACTACGCATGTTGATCCAAACAAAGTTTAAATCATAAATGATTTTAAGCAAAAGTTTTTGAGATTAATACGCCTGTCACGTATAATATTAATAAAAAATTCTAATTTTATCATAATATCTGGTTCGCAAAACAAAAAAGAGACGAATTGCAGTTGTGGTAAAAGAAATTTCAACAATAACGTATTAAAAAGAGCACAATGTATTGAATATATATATATATATATATATATATATATATATATATATATATTGACAATTCCTTACGCTGTGCTTGATGTGTTGAGTATGAAGAATCAAATATAAACTTTAAAATCACTTATATCAAGATGTTATCTTCAATGCTCGATAGGTTTTCTTATTGAAACTAAAAGAAAATATTTCTTATGACGAAACCAAATATGAGAGTAACAAATTATTTTAAAAAAAATTGCAACAAAAGAAGCAAAGCGAATAAATTAAATGAAACATGTGGACGAATGTTACTGTTACAGCTGATATTTGGTCCATCAAAGCATCGATGTTAACACCGATTTGCACGAACGATATGTCAATGTTTTCTCAACATCAACATATCGTTTGCATCCCTATTTGCAAGCTACAAGCTGTTTCTGCGATAAGCAACAACATCTTAATCCTTAAGAACAAATAACATTCAAGCACTGCGCTTAACACTTAAACAACACAAACAAAAATTACAGAATAGCATGAAAAGAAACTATTTAACTGAATTGAGACAAAAGATGAAAACCATAAGCTAATGGCAGCATTTGAATGCCGAAAGAAAACGAATTAAGAGCATAAATAAAATGAACAAAAAATATTAGAGCAACTTAAAATACTCTTTAGTAAGTACGAGTTTAAGTAAAGGAAAATAAAAACCTAAATATTTAAAATCGCACCTTCTTCTATTTTATTGTTCTGGTGATCGAGTACTTTATGCCTAAAACCTCATTGTTTTCCAAATGGGTGACAATTGTCATGTCTTCAAACAGCAGCGGACAGTGTTCAAACATGAGAGAATTACTTTGAACAAATAATCAGAAATAATGTCATCATTGTTATAGAAATACAAA
This sequence comes from Linnaemya vulpina, assembly GCA_963675445.1. Lineage (NCBI taxonomy): Eukaryota > Metazoa > Arthropoda > Insecta > Diptera > Tachinidae > Linnaemya > Linnaemya vulpina. The sequence continues at coordinate 44,071,334 of OY776277.1, forward strand.
GCAACGCAATGCCGCATTGCATTGTGTGTGTGTGTTTTGTTGATCTGGTTTTTAAATCCCTATAAGTAGATTTCACGGTCTAAATTGCCCATATATGAGAACGTACTCGTACGTGGGTACGTGTAGTCGTAGTACTTGTGTGATAATATTTGGTAATCGTGCTGTAATTATTGTCAACATGGCAAAACCTTTTGATCCTGTTACATACACTTTTAAATACCCAGTGAACATTTGCTGTCGGCAATTCTCATGTCATTAAATATGTAAAACGTGGTCATGCCATCCGAAAACTATTTTTAAAAAATTTAGATGCATAAATAGATTTTCGTATACTTCTGTAATTGACATCAGACTTGGCAGGAAGTATAATTTTATTTAACATATCTAGCTAGACTCTTCTTGTGCCCTGAATTGTTTCATAAATGGTATTATACGTCAATTGCCATTCGTATTTTGAAAAGTCTTGCTTAACCGATAACATATAAAAATCACTTGATATTTAACTTTGATTGCGAGTTCTGAAAAACGTTATACCAAAAACATTTGAAAAATTTAATATATCATATACTGGAATGAGTGTCAAGACAATAAGAATCGAAACATAATACTACAAGTGTTGGCAAGTATAAATTATATTGTTCTATTCCATTATGAAATTATAGATGCAAATTTCATACCGACATTTAATTGACAGACTGTAAAAATTATCCCAAAAAACCAGTATATTATTGCCTTTGAAAGGTCTTCCAAAAATATCTTCAAAATTTGAAGAGACGCTTCCTATTGTTTGGCATATCGGAAATACGTCTTCGTCAAGAATTCTATAACAAAAATGTTCGCTGGGCTTATATAAAAAACAACTCAGACATATGCAAACACCTTTGATCTAAATAAATTTTAGATCAAGTGATTGTACTTCAAAATTAGCACCTGAATGTCTAGCGGTATGATTGATGACTGAAATTCTGAGAATTTCAAACTATTGAAAAGCTAAAACACTTTTTGTTTTCTTTTGTTTAAAAATCCTGATTCTTAAGGATATTTGTAGGTCATATTAGTAAATAGTACACTGAATATTGGGCTAATCTTAAATTCATTCAAGTGCTAGTTTTGTTCAATATATAAATCTCTTTGTATTTTCTGAAAAGTTTTTTTTTTCGTTTAACAATCAAACATTTTCGGCAGACAAAACGGCTTCTTTTAAAATTAATATTAAGCGACAGCATGTCTAAGGGGAAACGAAGAATGTAATAGCACCCATTTTGTAATATATAAAAATGTAAATGGCTTTGCAATCGTAAAGAGTAGAAAGGAGTTGTGTCCTTTTACTGATCATGAAGCAACAAACACAAATAACACGAGCTTGCAAGCTTTTGAGCTCCAGCAACTGAAAATTTATTGATTTATAGGGATGCTGAATTCGAGAAAAGGGCCAAATTACCGCATTCGATATCCATCAAAATTTGAATTCAATTTTAATTAAAACTTCAATTGATATCGAGTTTTGCTGTTAATATTTTTTATTTATTTTATTCGTTTATATCTCGAGGATAGTAAAAACTCCCATAGGCGGTTGAAGTTGTGTGGAGATATTAAAAAAAGTAAAATGAAATTTTGGTTCAATTTGTTCTTCTTCTTTGAAGAATTTTTTGTGCAGTAACTTTTCAAGGATCGTACATGGAAATCTTCTGTGAACATTTTGACCACTTGTTTTTTTTTTCTCATCCTCTTTATAAGTCGATGCAATATTACGATCTTCCTCTTTATTATAAAAGAAGTTTATTTGTTTTTAAAAAGTTCTTCCTCTATTCCTGAATCACTATTGTGCTCCCGCTGAAAGAAACTGGAGACTATTTTTGGGAAGTATTTCTTCTTTAATTTTAACTTATCAGGAAGCGATTATTAATAATAACCAGGTTATTGAAGAAAAAGTTATTTTACGTACAGAGAGTTAGAGATTTTATTACATATTTATTTATAAAAAAATATTTTTATTTTAGAAAAATATAATTGAATAAGAAGACATAAATAAAGGATTTATATATACAAAATTGATCAAAATAAGTTATTAAGAATTACTTGTACTTATGAGCGCTATTTAGCAGAAGTCTGCAAAGTCTATTGAGTCCCAGAGCCCTCAGAGAGTTCCCAGTAAGCAACTTTTTCTAATTAATTGAAAAAGTTACTAGAACTGGCTAAGAAAATCAGAACATGACTTCAGATTCCCTGAAGATGTAACAAAAAACAATACTATTTGCAATGACAATCCGTTGTAAAAAATATTAGAGAAGATCCAGATTTGAATTACTTCTGGATCATGAGTTAAAGATCTTGGCTTCTTTGGAGTATCTTCTTTTAACTGGGTTGTTAAAGAATTTGAAGGCTGAACTATGTTTCGTTTGTAGCAGGCAGGTCTGCTTGCCTCTTATTGTACTATTGCAAAATTACTAAAATTTTTCACAAACAATCTTAAACGGCTTTTTTTTAATGCATGCAGAAAAGTCACGGTGTAAATTTCATTTGGTTCATATGTTTAGGAATTATCTCACTCAATAACATTTTGGTGAAAGTCTTTAGGGGAGATTTGCTTCCTACATCTCTCACATCCATGAGAAAATTATAGTAAAAATATATTTAAAATAATCTTCCATGGCCTAAAAACATGGAAATTTATCGGAATGGAATCAGTAACATGTTATTTTTGTTGCCGGCTATTTGAAAATGGGCGTGATTTTTATATTTTTTATGTTATCTTGTAGTACAGAAGTGTTTGTTTTATTATACAACGATATTCAACTAGCGGATGTATGTAAAATCACTGTTATCATTTTTGTCGTATTTAATAAAAATGCTTTTTCTGCAGACATAAACATATAAGAGCTAAAACTTTCAATCAGAAGTTTTGCCAAAAATCAAAAGCCCAAGGTGATCGTATTTGTCATCCTCTAGCTGATCGCAATAGTTAAAATAGAATGCTTTGAGTTATAATAACGACAGTAGTTCTAACAAAGCTGCACTGTGTAGTACAGATAACGCATACGACTTTAGGAGGCAGCATATGAATAACTGACTGACTATATGCAAAATAAGGGCAATTTTATATGTGAGTTTATTTTTGGTAAATTTATGTCTAATACAAAATTTTAATACTTAAACTAAAATTTAAGAACATAAAAGAGATTATGGAACGTTTGTTATAGTATATGGAAGTTGAATTCCTGGGTAAGTCTTCCCATTCATCAACTTTTGTGTAGCACCATTTTGATGATTTGTTTCGCCACAATTTCATTGCACTTTAAAAGCTTTTGCGGAAAAACTTCTTATGAAGAATATACAGAATTAAAAACCTAAAATAAATATCATTAAAAAGAAATACCAAATCAAATGAAACAAATGAAAGTATAAGAAAAACTTGCACTCGTACAAATGAATGCACTGCGGTGATAGTTGTAGTAGTAGTTCCATGTAGATACATAATTGTTTATATGTGAAAAATGTGAAATATGTGCAATTGTATTATACCTCCATTTTCCTTTCATTGACTGAAGAAGAAAAAATCGTTGTTAAGACAAACACAAACAGTCGAAGAACATTTATAAATTAAAAAGAAAACAAGAACGAAAGCATTACCATTAAAGAAATTACATTTTGATGATGAGTGACGCAATTCCAAGGTAAACATATCGACAGCAACAATCTAAGGATTGAATGCATGGTGAGAAATTGAAATACATATTATGTATATTGAAGTTGCCATATTCTGATTATACTTTTATAAAAGCTCTCCAATTTAAAATGAGAATTATGGCCTTTTCTTTTCTAAGAAACATGTAACATTTTTTCACTCCTTTTCTAAAAAGTTGTACTTTGGAGGAGCTTTAAAACAGCAATTATGTGATTTGTTTATTTTATGAACATTTTATTTTTATAGGCTAATTGTTCTAACTTAGTTAAAGTCTCAGAAAGACATGATGATAAATATTCCTAGGCACACAGGAAAGTCAACATCAGTTTTATTCAACTTACACAGCAGAGCAGAACAGCTGTTTTCAAAAGTCGCAACACTTTCTTCTTCAGTGCTCATGTGTATATTGTGTTTATCACCACTGTTTTTTTCTTAAGTGATGTTGGATTAACTTCTAATAAATTAATAATTTTTAAATGACAGAACGGTGCCATTTTGTGTTAAAAAGTGCAAGAAATGTGGCATTCTTTTCTAGAAAAGAAATCAATGTTAGATCAATAATAGAAATTTGAAAAAAATCATGCAACAAAATGTTCCACCGCGATGTCTTTAAGTACTCATTTCGTACAATTTTAAAGAAATTGCTAAGGTTTTTGCTGAACCACATAATATAATTTAAAAGACAAGATAGAATTTATAAAATATTCTTAATAAATTAACTATTTGACATACTGGCATTGTACTTTTATAATATGAGAGGTTTGAAACTTTTCAAAACTGTGGTTGAAGTCTACTGACGATTTGGTATAAAAGCGCCAATGAAATGCACAAAGACATTGCTTAACCACGCAACAAATAAATTTCATATTATAGAATATTCTTAGACATTTTTAGCAGTTTGTTATTATTTATTATTATTTTTAGGACCAGAACTCAGGGGATGTCCGCTAGATATGAGGCGCATTGTGCCGGAACTAGAAAGAAGGCGAAAGAGTTAAGGAGACAGATGAAGACACATGAGAAGTATTCAATTGCTTAATTGATTTCATAGTATTTTCAAATATTTCACATTAATATTCGGCTTTCATATCTTATTTATTTGTCCGGCACAATATTTCCGACATCAAAATAGCAGCTCCAACTTCAATGTTTTGCTATAAAAGTTCGAAATATAAACTGTTTGATATTTGATATATAAACACCCAGTAATAGAGACTTAACCGGAGTCTTACTGTCAATACTAAATTAAAGATCCCTTTTGTTTACCGTATACAACATCGTGCAGTATCATACCCTTATATAACTGACTGTAGGGCACTTTATTAGTTATGTAGAGCTCAGCTTTTTTATTCCCCTTTTAGTATCGTATAGATCTCCATCATATTCATTTGCTGCCTCTATTAATACCACAGATTTTATTCCAAAATTTTTTATCACGGGCCATCCACGGTAAAAATGTCTGGGTTTTGATGTGCTGAAGTATCTGCAATTACTAAAACGCATGTGTGTGTGTGTCAGCAAAAAAAGTATTTTCAAATTCGTACATATATTTGGGAATTGTTGTTTTTTCAACCTCTTTAATTTTCATTAAGTGCTGATTCTTTTTTCCCAAAATCTTGCTAAAAAATTCAAAGTGATCAATTGAGGGTTTGTTTTTAAATTAAAACAATTATTTGTTGTTGTTCTTTATTTCTCTTACAACTACAATTGGAGTCGGAAAAGAGCCAACCAATTGTAGAATAAGAACGTAAGAAAATAAAAAATAAAATTTTATCAGTGAGTTCTCGTTATGACTTTAATATTTGTTTTAGACTTCTCACTTATTAAAGAGGGAGTTTGAAATATATATCTTTTGTTATTCTTAGAAATGTTGTGTAAAGGATCCCTGATGATCTGCATTAGCCGTAGTTAAATGCGCTAAAACCCCTCAATTGATCACTTTGAATTTTTAGAGATTTTGGAAAAATAGAATCAGAACATAATTAAAACTAAAATAGTTTAAAAAAAGTATTTTATTTATTACATTTTCGTAATCAATCGAACATCATTCATAAGTTTTTATGTTCCTTATCACAATATGGAAAAATTTTAGATGAGGCCGTTTTTTATTCTGAATGAAATTTTCTTCACAAATTGTATGAAATTGGGCACAAAGGCAATAAAAAATTTCATTGAAATTCAATCAACGTCCACTTAGTTATATTAATGAAACAAGTCTTCTTCAAATTGGTTTAATGAACATTTCGTCAAATAAATAAAATACTTTCGCCGATGCTATGAACTAATTTCATTGATACAACGGCGCAATTTCGAATATTCAATTAAGTAATTTGATCAATAAAACGAAATAATTGCACATATTTAATGTAATAACTTCATGGATGCAGTGAAGTCGATTTATTAATAAAATTAAATAATGTCATTGATTTAATGAAGTGTAATCATTAATAAAATGATAATGTAAAGCAATTTTTGGTTGACTACTGCTCCAACAAATCAGGGTTTTATGATTTCAGTGAACAGTATTTCATAGATACTATGAAATTTAAAATTTCTATTAATATATATAGATTTAAGGAATTAAACACAAAAGAAAAAATATATAAATAATATTTAAAGAAATTTAAAACTTTTTATATCCAATGAAATATTTTTACGAAGCTATGCTGGCCCTCAAGTAATGCCAATGGAACTCTTTTGCCATATACGGGAAATTTTGCTTGGATTTGTGAAAAAAAATCTAATTAAATTGTTTTGTTGAATATATGAAGCAAAATTGCTTTTTCGATATTGTTTATAGTTACTGAAATATGCGTCGTCTTTGTGCTACACAAGATTTAAGCGTCATGTTGCGTAAATTACTGTGTTCTATATATTTTAAAAATTTATATAATATGTTTCTATATGCAAGTTGAAATATTGTGTAATTAAAAACTAAATGTTAACTGCAAATTGCCAAAAGCACTTGATATCATATAGAACACAATAACCGACGAAGAACGATATACCCATAAGTAAGTATGTGTATATAATGTAAAAAATTCATTAAATATATTTATACAATGGCTTTTCTTCTGTCAGTGTAGATGTGGGTTGCCTAGTGGAACAGTGCCTGTTCTGGTTTACATAAATTCATCTTATTTTGAACAAATTCTATTTTTTCACAAATCAAGCCCCCCAGTGGTCTTCATAAAATCTGATATTCAGAATTTTGTTCTACGCAATTCTGTTTCTAAATGAAATGTTATCATTCTTCTAACATCGTTCTGGATGAATATAATTTAGAACGTTTTGATATTTTCTTTTGAGTGTACATTTTCAATCAACTCTTGAATACAGACGTCAGTACGTTTCGTAAAACAATTTACAAATTGAAATGGCATGAGTTTTGGAGGTGTTAAAATTTACTTTGATTTTATTGAAATGTTACCCCAACAAATTGAACAAAGATAAATAAAATACAAATGACTTCAAAGAAAAATCTACTCTCAATAAACAAAGAAAGAAAAATACTTGACTTTTCATTTGCTGCTAGAAGTAGAGGTATTCGTATGTACACACTTGCAGGTAGAAGAAAAGCTTCGAGAGGAAATTAAAAAATGCTTATTTATTTATATAATTATCTTGTATTGTTTGTTGTTTGTTGTTTATTGTTTATTGTTTATTGCAAATTGAATGGACAATAAGTTTTCAAAAATTAACTTAAAAGTTGAAGCAATGCCTGAGAAGGACGGATTTTAATAATTAAGAATGCTACTATTATATAATATATAAATTCATTTGAGCTGCTTAAAATATCATTTGGATTGATATTCTATCAATAATGATCTTTGTTGAACTATTTTTAATTTGTCATCTTTAAACTAGTCACCTTCAGATAATCTCTTCTGGATTTAGGTGTCATGGTTCATAAAATTATATTAAAAATTTAATTCTGGATATATTTTTTTAACAAATTTGATCAGCACGTTGGGCTTTTATTTAGATTAAACCTGCTACACAAATATATATGGGCGACAACTGGTGGCAGGTCAACTGTAAATATATACTTGGAGTAAATAACTTTCAACCATTTCACAAGAAGATATATCCTTCTGCAGTTTTTATATTTTAGATTAGCGGCCCTTAATGCTTCTGTAATTTTTAAGATATCATATACATTCCCTTGGTCTGATATTTAGATCATCGGATCTGTGATGTGTTATCAAATATATATAAAAAAAGCTTATCCACAGGATAAACTCTTTTATATCTCAATTACCAATTGGCAGCAATATCATTTTAAGAAGGCGTCTTAAAGCTAAATATGCGCCTGGTATGTCTAATAGGCTGGCTTCCAAAGCTTTTATAAAGTTCTCTTATTTATTAAAAATATATATTCATCACTCACTGTCGTACAGTCCTGGCCACCATTTTTGCTTTAATATTGAAAACAGTTTTGGTATCCACTTTTTTGAATTTATCTGTCATAACCCTTCCTCTGTCATAATCCTTCATCAGTTATTAGTCTTTTAAGCAAGTCTGGATAGCAATTGACATCATTCAATAATTCCTGAGCGATTCTCCTCCGACGATTACTTGATCTCACGACCAAAATGCCTGAACAGATTGCACGGCATGAGCCAACCGAGATCAACAACTTCAGAGACTTCTCTGTACGACGATTCTCTATAATAATTTTGTTCACTTTCTCAAAATTTTCAGCGGTCTCGAGAACAAGCGTCATCATTTGATATCTTCTCGACCATCTTTGATAAACCAATAAAATTTTCGGACTCAGAGTACAACCAACGTTTGCTACTGTCAACCAGTCAGACTAACGATTCTGACCAGTCAGACTAACGATTCCGACTCGTCAGACTAACGATTCTGACCAGTCAGACTAACGATTCTGACCAGTCAGATTAACGATTCTGACCAGTCAGACTAACGATTCCGACCCGTCAGACTAACTATTCTGACCCGTCAGACTAACGATTCCGACCCATCAGACTAACGATTCTGACCCGTCAGATTAACGATTCTGACCAGTCAGATTAACGATTCTGACCAGTCAAACTAACGATTCCGACCCGTCACACTAAGGATTCTGACCCGTCAGACTAACGATTCTGACCCGTCAGACTAACGATTCTGACCCGTCAGACTAACGATTCTGACCCGTCAGACTAACGATTCTGACCCGTCAGACTAACGATTCTGACCCGTCAGACTAACGATTCTGACCAGTCAGACTAACGATTCTAACCAGTCAGACTAACGATTCTGACCAGTCAGACTAACGATTCTGACCAGTCAGACTAACGATTCTGACCAGTCAGACTAACGATTCTGACCAGTCAGACTAACGATTCTGACCAGTCAGACTAACGATTCTGACCAGTCAGACTAACGATTCTGACCAGTCAGACTAACGGTTCTGACCAGTCAGACTAACGATTCTGACCAGTCAGACTAACGATTCTTGCCAGTGAGACTAACGATTCTGCAACAACTTCCTGTCATACCAAAATTTCGTTTATAAATAGGCCGTTATTATTATTTTTCTGATATATTTTTTTATTGAAATTATTTAAGTAGTTGTTCCTATATTTACATATATATATATATATATATATATATATATATATATATATATATATATATATAACAAGAATTTAAATTAGTAGTTTCAGTTTACTTTCTTATATATAATTAATTTTGTGTATTTTATTCGACCTTATTTAGCTTAAATTCTTATTTTAATTATTTTTCAGTCTCTAGCTTATATATATATATATATATATATATATATATATATAATATATATATGTATATATATATATATATATATATATATATATATTCATACAGCCTATTTCATTATATTTTAATCTATAAAATCATTCTGAAGTTATTGTATAAAATTTTTTTAAAAACGTATAAAAGCGATGCAGACGTTATTCATTTGCCTTGAAATCACTCAAGAACAAAAATCGTGCAACAATAAACAACTTATTTATTATTAAATTTCACACACTGCTTTTATTTTCATATTAATTAAATTAAAACAAAAAAGAAATTGTGGGAAAAAATAAATTTCAATTGCCATAAATATGAATTAACACGTAAAAGCATTGAAATTCATAGACACATGCACTTATCCCAACACGAAAAAAAGAAATATTATAAAATTTATAAAAACACATTTAAGCATTTGCATGAATGTGTTTGTGTTAATGTAAATACATGCAGCAGTTATTGTATCCGGTGGAAACAAGAGTGTGTATTATGTGTGTTATGACATGCAATTGGATACTAACGATAGCCATTAAAATTTAAATAAAAGCAATTATTATAAATGGTCAAAACCGCTTTTTAAATTGCACTTTATGGCATCAGTATAAACTGCAGCAACAATAACGGTAAACTCATACTGTATATTCTCGACAACATTGTGTTCGAAATGTACAAACGAAAGTTGGAAAAAAAGGAAAATTTACATTTACATGTAAACGTAATGTTTAACACACACACACACACATGTGCATTTTTAGGTATGAAAGTAGGAAAAGGAAACACAGAAAACTTTCACAAAAAAATTATTTTATTTATCTCCAAAACGGTTCTTGTGAAAAACATTTTATTTCCGTCTACCTTAACTTCCCACCACCACACCTAATAGTCACAAGAGATTGTAGGCTATTCCCGATTTCATATTTAGCTGCCACACAGCCAGAAATACAGGTTCACCAGCATTATAAACGCTCAGATCTAAAACCATCTCAAAAAGTTATACATACTGATGCTTAAATATTAATTTTCCATATAATTTATTTTGATAAATTTTAATATATTAACTATTTGACATACTGTCATTATACTATTGTAATATGAAATTTATTTGTTGGGTGGGTTCAGCGCCAATGAAATGCATATAGACATTGCATAACCCACCCAACAAAAAAATTTCATATTACAATAGTACAATGACAGTATGTCAAATAGTTAATTTATTTACAATTAAATTGAGATTTTGTTTTTCATTTTGCTTTATAAATACTTTTATTGTTATCCAAAGAATTTCTAATTGTATAAAGGTGTAGAAAAATAAAATAGAGTCGTATCGAATAAAAGTTGTTTGTTGTGTTTTGGTTTGTATAAGTTTCATAGCCTACTACACTTATTATAATGTGATTTTTTGAAATCGTTTGTGAATTTTTATCGTTAATTTATTGCACATAATTCTCAGATGGTTTTTGGAAGTCTTTTAATAAGTTGAGAAGTTTGAAACTTTTCAAAACTGTGGTTGAAGACTACTGACGATTTGGTAAAAAGCGCCAATGAAATGCATATAGACATTGCTTACCCACCCAACAAATAAATTTCATATTATAATAGTACAATGACAGCATGTCAAATAGTGAATTTATCAATTGATATTTAACTTAGTGCTTTTTCCCCGTCAATCTTAAAACTTTTACCCCATTTTTATATGTTCACTGTGCTTTCGATGATCCAAAAAGATGACATCACTAGTTACGGCTGCAATTCAGCGGCTGCCTTTTAGCGAAAAAGTCATGGACTTAATTTTCTCAGACACTGAAAGTCTCCTAGACAAGTAAATAACATTAAGGTTTGTGTTCTTTAAAAAAATTAATATTCTGCCGTACAAAAACTTAATTGCATCTTCCATACTTATTTACCCTAATCACCTCAATACAATGAAAACTTAAACATTTTGGCTCAATTCACTAGACTCGTGGTTATCAAACAAAATGTCCCAAAACAAAACAATATATTTGTGAAATATTTTTGTTGTGATATATTTTGTTCGAAATTTGTTATTTCAAACACAATTTCAAATTATTATTAAAATTAATATTAAATTTTCATCCTTTCTGAAGTGGAAAACAGATCAAGTCTTAATAAAATTATTATATTAATTGAAAATGATTTCATAGTCCATAAGTTCGAATCTGCGATTTGCATACTATTTCATGAATATTATCGGTATCTAATTTTCTTTAGCATTAAAAAAGAATATAAGAGCTTCTAATATTCCTACTAACTAGAACGCAGATAAGATGTTGCAGCAGCCTCGAAATCAGTACGGGTCCGTTTTGCTAGTTTTAATAATCGATATATTCCACTCCTAATAAAAGTTAGAATTGAGACAATTTCATAAAGTAATTTCAAGATCACAGATTTAAACTTGGAGCCTATTAAATAATTTCAATTATTTTATTACATTATTTAATAAAATTATTATTAAGTCAACACCTTCTTTATTGACATCATCATCATTTAAGGCCTGTGAGGCTTAAGTATAATCCTGAACGGTTGGAGACGGCTCTTACTTGCTGACCCCTCTTTTCAACCAACCTAACCTAACCTGTAACTTAACTCAATGTCATTTATTAATCAATAACTAAATTTCAATTTTATAAAGATAATTAGAGATAACCTGACACCCGCAAGAGGGAAAGAACTGTTTAATTTAGACCAAACAAAAATAATAGTAAAATGATGAATAAATTATGTTAAAAATGTTTCCTCGTTTCAAAACTATTTACAATTTTTAATAAAAATATAAGATTAATGGCGTTTTCTTTTCTAGAGCACATGTAACATTTATTCATTTATTTTTTCAAAAGTGGCTGTTTGAAAAAGTTTTGAAACATAAATTATTTTTCGAGAGGGATGTTGGGTTCATTTCTAAAAAATTCATTATTTTTATGTGGCAAAATGTTGCCATTTTCTGTTAAAAAGTGTGAAAAATGTTGCATTATTTTCTAGAAAAGAAATCGACATTAAATACTTTTCTTTGATTGCTTGGCCATTATTTTCTTCCGCATAAGAGATATTAATAAACAGCTGATATATTTGATTAAACAAATCGCAAAGAAAACACGTGAGTCTTAGAAAAGATTTTGTGATTTGTAATTCCCACGCAATCGGACAATCTGGCGAGTGTCAGAACATGTTTATCAAATAATTTGGTTTTATTGAATAATTTTATGACTTCAAATAGGAAAATAAAACTCTGCGGTTTATTGTTACAAGTTCTTGATGATTGAAAGTAGGATTTTATAGGGCGCATGTAAAGTTTGTCTCTGTTCTAAAGTTTTCTCAATACACCAGATACGATGAACATGCCCTAAAGTTATCGATGACTTTGGATTTTTAAGTAAAATTGTAAAAAAGAAGAAAATTCTTAATACGCTCTACAAAATCCTGACAAAAAAGAAGTCGTAATAATGGCTTTAAAACTTGTAGACCAATAGATTATTTTTAAATAAAATATGCTAAATTTTGTGTTCATATAAAAATTGCAAAGTCTACTCTGGTTATTCTTATGTAATTCTCAAACAGTTCTTGAACGAGTGTGCGTAAGCTAAAAGGTTTTAGAATTTTTTCTAAATAAGATTGAATACTATTCTTATCAATTAATTCCCATGAATAATAATTATAATATTCAGCATTTCTTCAATTATATTGTTGCTATTTTTTAGAGTTCAATTACATATATAGAGAAAATATATTCTCATTCTTTGAATGTGTTTACTGAAACTCAAAGAAGTATTTTTTTTCTGTGTATGTTTTTAACTGAAAACACAAACCAGCACTTTAATGTTGTGCTAATTGCAATCACAATTTGTTTCAAATGTGTCGGCTTAATAGCATTTTACAATTAAATTAATTGCAAAATACAATTGTACATTTAACTACATAGAGCTTTGGTAAGGAGGTGCATGCATATACATATTAAATAAATGCGTATGCATTTGTGAATACGTGCTGTTAGTGTTAGTAGTCTGAGGTACGTACATAATTGCACAAGTTGGGGGTCTATTGAAAATAATTGTAATTTAATACTTTATTCAAGTGAAAAATCTAAATGCATGAATTGAGAAATGCTAATGCCATGCAAATTTTAAATAATTGCTGTCGTTTCGTTTTAATGTGTAAAACAGTATGATTTGATTTATTGATTTGAAATATAAACTTTTTTTCTATATGTCTGCCAAGTGGGGCAAATAGGAGTTTTATAAAAAAGTTGTCAATAATAAAATTTTAGCAAAACACAACTCAACTCTCAAGTTGTGTATTTCGGAAGATTTATTCACTTCAAATAACTTCGGTACTCTCAAAATAAATTCTTATATTCCAAATCCGTTTCGCTGAAAAATTAAAAATTTTCTTTTGAATACACATATTTTGACTTATGATTTTGTTGCAATAAAAGCCCGAAATATGAAAAGAGTAATTAAGCAGAAAGTATTGTCTAGAAAAGTAGAAGTAGCCGTTCCCAGTTGTCAATAAAATATAAACTCCACAAATATTTGCAATAAATACTTCTTTAAAGTCGCCAAATCTTGCAAGAGCTGATTCAAAAGTAGGAGTATGTGAATGTGAGCACATGATTTAGGGTCTTAAACAGATTATCTCTTGTAAAAATAATATGCAACATGTTCGGATACGTTTTGTTCAAAATCTGATTTCACTACATCTGAGATCTCATTACCATTGTGAAGGCATGACTGATTGCATATGCTGCGCGTGCTAATATATTTTACTTTAACACAAACCTTAAAAATACAACATATTTGATGGTTTTTTCTTTGTTTGTCATATGCATAAATATTTTGAGTGTTTGCTTTGCAAAGTAGATTTGTTAAGTTGTAAGTATTTAAGTACTTGCAACTACAAAAGGTTTGTATCGGAGATTATCGAACAATTCTATTGTAACATGTTATGTACGTACGTACACACATAAAACATTAAACACAATAACGACTGCAGGCTGCAGACTACAACTTGTCAAAAATAGAATACATAAGCGTATATGAGGCAACACGGGTACTGGTTGTTGTCCATGCTGTTTTTGTGGTTGTAGCCAAATTAAACTCATTTATATTTTGGTGAGCGATGTTGCCAGTTTAATATAAATAAATACTTAAGTATAAAATTCAAACCAAAAAAGTTTGACTTAATGTATAATGGAACAAAAAATTCAGAAAAATGGGACATGAAGAAAATAATTAAATGGTAACACAGGTATCATAACACACAAGTGTTAACATCAGGTTGATACAGTTCTCGGATTGTTTTTCACATTAAAATTTGTGTAAATAGAAAACTGTTATCACATTCAACTAAGCCACCTAAACACATGAGCACTGAAGATGAAAGTGTAGCGACTTTCGAAAACAGCTGTTCTGCTCTGCTGTGTAAGTTGAATAAAACTGATGTTGACTTCCTTTGTGCCTAGGAATATTTATCATCATGTCTTTCTGAGATTTTAACTAAGTTAGCACAATTTAGCCTATACAAATATTAATATAATAAATAAACTCAATTATTCTAAATTTATATAAATATATTGTTTTTTTATACAAAAGCAAACAACAAACTGTATTACCAAGCCAATGAAATGATTTTTTGTCATATACTATGGACTTTATGTATATATTTTATTGGAATAATACTATTTAAGAGTATTAAATATATGAAAGTGGCTACACTGGCTTTTGAAGAGAATTCTACTACAAACAACAACACATGGTTAATGAATTGGTGGTGTCGTTTTAAAAATAATTAAGTAGATGACTACGACTTTTGTAGTCGGTGTTCGTGTAGCCTGCTGTCGTTATTGTGTTTAATGCTAAATGAAAAGCAATCAATATCGTATGCGTAACAACTTCTTAGCGCTAAATGTAAAGAGAAAACCGGCCTTCTACATATAAGGCCTTATATAGCAGCTACCAGCACTACCACTCGCTGTCAAACAGTTTCATACAATTGTTCTCAATATATGTTGCCACTTTCATGCTTTTCGAGAATTCGTTAGCCTTTTATATATTTGAAAGCCTTTTATATATTTAAAAAAAGTGTAGTATTTACGTTTAGTTTTTATTTATTGAAATGCATTTTGTTGCTACTCAATAAATATTTAGGATTGAAGTATACAATTCAGAATGAGTTAAATAATTTGAAAAAAACCTCGAAGAAAAGAACAGACTTGATCTGTATTTCAAAGCTATTTTGACGGTATCACCAAACTTTTCTAAATTTTCTTTTATTAACAATAAGAAAATAAAAACTTAATTATCTGTTGTTTTTGCATGATTACTTTTAAATAAATAAAAATTATTAATATATATAATAATTATAATTAAAATTTTTAAGTTTTCGTTAAAAAAAATAGTTTTTATTTTATAATGGATTTTTCTTATTAATAATAAATGTTAAACTAATCATCGTGTTGTACTTATTTTTCCAAAGTAATTCGCAAGAAAGTTTTTATTCTCTATCCGTTTAAATATTCGAATAAAAGCTTAAGACTATTCGGGGATTCGAACAAGAAAAAAGTTTGAAATTGTATTGGAACGATAATTAACAACTCTAGTTCTGTCATTCGTAGTTTTTATTAAGTGACTTTTCAGTTCCTTCTGCGCTTCGTTGTGAAGAAAAGTTTTCAAAATATTAGAGGAAAAAACATTAATATTAACAATATTAAATAAAATAATATAATTATCCCTTTGAACCAGTAATAAATTCTTTTACACAAACTAAACAAAATGGACTGTCAAAAGTGTTATAACTTCCAAGTCAAGGAAAACTAAAACTTGTTTAAATAGACTTTCATGTGTGAACATACAGGCAGTTTCCAAAGGGAGTGGAAAAGAATTTGAGTAGCAAAAAGTGCTTCGTGTGAACTTGGACTTGCAGGTAGTTTTCGACAGGCAACATCTGTGTAGTTTTCTCTGAAGATGTTTTGGGACTCCTAATTTAGCATAGTGCGAGATAGCACCAGTCAAGATTTTGCTGCTTTGGAAGCTGCATGTCATAAGAAAAGCTTACGAAAAGATCGACGTGTATCAATCGTCATTCTTATGCCTCTGGTTCCAGCATTCATTGTAATGGTTTTCATAATCTTTCGACTACTCACCAGAAGCGATTCGATATTGTGGTGAGCTAATCCAGATATATAAACTCTGCAATGGTTATCGCATCCAGGATTTTCTTTAACATCACAAACTAAAGTTTTATCGCCTGCGAATCCAACTGTCTTTACTGTTTCAGGTAAACTCAACCTCAATACTCCAGCGTACATTTCGTTCCACAACAGTGGTGCAAGTACCGACTCTTAGGCTACTCCACCAATAATCATGCATGTCCTTATACCAACACCAGTATCATATTCTAGCGCCTATTTCGTAATTAATAACGCACAATTACCAAAAGAACTAAACTGTCAATAATATGTTCCCAGTTTGCAATGCAAAAAGCCTTTTTACATTTAGATTCAAAGCTACACACCGTAAGTACATACTTACATATATGTAAATACATATGAATACATATATGTATGTATGCATGTATGTACTGCTGACTATTCCCACAAAATATATTTTGAGTTGATGCATTTAATTATTTAATATTAAGTAATTTCGTAAGAAATTTCTTAATATTTTTACGGAGATTAAGTTGGAGCAGCGCTGTTTTCTTTCTCTTTCCGTTTGGTCGTGTTTCATATTCTGTTCGGAAATTTCTTCGAGTCTCTAATTACATGCTTCGATTAAGAAATTTACTTAGTCCCGGTTCACACAAGGCACTTTGTGCTGCTCATCTTTTGAGTTTCTGCTAAAGAGGGGATAGAAGAGTGCTGTTTGGTACGGAGCTGCTTGTCAAATAATATGATAATATGAATATAAATATTGAGCTTGAGGTCACTTCTTTGTATAAAATAATGATAATGTTCTTTTATTTAATAACATTTCGATATCCTCCGGATATCTTCCTCGATATAATGGTCAACTTATAATATTCACTAATATTTTTAAGCTTAAGGTCTCTTTATTTTTAAAAAATTATATTAATAAAATAATTAATTTCCTGACTGACGAAATTTTGAAAAAAAAACATTAAATATTTTTTTTAAATAAACAGACCTTAAGCTTTGAAATATTAGTGAAAATTAGAGGTCAAACAAAAAGAAGAATTAATAATGATTAACGATATATAATAACAACAACAACAGTTTACAATAAACATTGGTCTTTGATATAATATTTTGTTATATTCAAAACTATTTCAAATTGAATTTTTGTTTAATATTTCGTTTTCGTTTTTCCTTTTGCAAATGTATACTTGAAAAATGAGGAAATGAATATAATAATTCATAAATTTGAAAAAATTATTAAATTATTATCCTGAAGAAGACATTATCGTTATTTTATACAAAAAAGTGACTTCAAGCTTATGAATATTTATAAAACAAACCTAAAGGCCGAAAAATTAGAAAAGAAATTAGAAATTTCTTTTCATCTCTGTTTCGCTGCCAAAAAATATATTAAAAATTTGTGACAAAACTCATTTTATAGTGAAAATTAATAAAATATTCTAATAATTTCTTTTCACACAAATTAAATAACATGAACTGGCAAAAAAGGAAAACATTTTAAAGTAAAAGAAAATGAAAATTTGTTAAGACATACAAATTTCTTTGTACGAACATTCGGGCTTTGCGCAGCAAAAGCTGTGTTGTGTAAACGGGGACTTGGGCTGACAAAAAGCACTTTCCTTAAAGACAATTAGACGATTCCCTTGTCTACAATTAAGCGCCATTTTTCATTTTGTATTAAAAGAAAACACAACCGTTTACTCAGTATCAGTTTGTATGTTTTCATTTATATCTACATAAATGAACACTCAACGTATTAAAAGAAGAACGCATACATAATTTCGCAAATGTACACTTAATTACTCTTCTAATTAACAATATCTAACTAACGTTTTTAAGGATGCTAAAAGCTCATTTATGTACATGATTTTGGAAATGAAAAGTAGGTGTACATAGTCAAGGGTGATGTAACCAAATTTTACCAAAAGCTCCTAAAATCTATCGCTTATCTTGAATTGACTACAGGGCTTTTATAAATATTTTCATATTTGAGAATACAATAAAATAAAATAACAATAAAAATGTGTCTCTCAGTTTAAAGTTAATGTTGCGAACTCTATTTTAATTTTAGATTTCAGTTTCTAATTCTTATTTGCAATTTATACATTTTCTACAATATTACGACGTGTTTATAAAGAGTGATACAAGTTTAAATCATAATAAAACATAGTAATATATTATAATATGAAATTTATTTGTTGGGTGGTTAAGCAATGTCTATATATATCAACCACAGTTTTGCAAAGTTTCAAACTTCTCAACTTATTAAAAGACTTCCAAAAACCATCTGAGAATTATGTGAAATAAATTAACGATAAAAATTCACAAACGATTTCAAAAAATCACATTATAATAAGTGTAGCAGGCTATGAAACTTATACAAACCAAACCCAACAAACAACTTTTATTCGATATGACTCTATTTTATATTTCTATACCTTTATATAATTAGAAAGAAGCGCCAATGAAATGCATATAGACATTGCTTAACCACCCACCAAATAAATTTCATATTATAATAGTACAATGACAATATGTCAAAAAATTAGTTTATTAATAGTAATATATTTTTGATATAAATGAAACGGTTATTGTTATATAGAAAATTTTATGCCATTAATGTTTAAATACGATTTCGGTCATGTGACCGCCACGGCTGGCGCATACAAGGCAACACCATTTCACAACACAATTTCACAAAGGAACACCAATTTTCACAAACAGTAACGTTCTGACCATCATCGTTTTTGAACACACATGGGCCAATGACTCCGCCAGCCCATAAAGCGCACCAAACGGTCATTTTCTGTGGATGTAATGGTATTTCGACAAAAGCTTGTAGAATCTCCTCACTCCAAATGCGACAATTCAACCAAAAATGGGCTTCATCGGAAAATAAAATTTTGAATCGACCAAGTGCACGATAAATTTGACGAGCAGAACCATTATTTTGATTAAAAATTTCCACAATTCGCACGCGTTGCTCTGGTGTAAGTCCATCCATAATGAAATGGCAAAGCAAACTAAACAAAAACCAACTATCAGCTATTAAATGGGTGGTCAAATAAAGCAGTTATGCCAACTCAAAGTTGTATCACTCTGTAAGAAACACCCTATATTATGAAAAATTGTAGTGTGGCCACTTTCTGCTGGCATATTCCGGTTCGCTTCAAAACCTTTGCAAAAGGTGAATGCCGGACAGATTAACTTTGATTTACTACGTTTTAATTTTACTTCCTGACTAAATTTAACTAGACTAGATTTAACCCGCGAATCTAAAGGCGATTATTATTTTATTGTTTCACCCAACATTTTTTGTTTGAATAAGCTAATTTTGAAAAATAACTGCTGCAGACACTTTTATGTTCTGTGGCAAATTATTATTAAAAACCCCTATTTAGAAAAACTTGGATCTTCAACTTTAAATGTATTTGCCTACAATTGAAAACCATTATCTATACATTATCGACTACCATTTTTTATATTTTAAATTAGTTTCAAGTTGCCTAAGTGCTACTTTTTAAAAACAGGCGTTTTTAATCTTCTAGTATCGATAGACGTCCTTAAGTTCATTTATAGCTCATTTATTCGCTTTTCATATTGTTTTTTTATCTAATTCGGAGAAGTCCAAAATGTTCTTTTATTGGATTTGCAACGTACTCTGACGCTTGGGGTAGCTATCGCGACCACTAAGGTAGGAAAGTTGTGATATATGGACGAAACAATTATATTGCAAAAAGCATAGATATAAAAAATTTTTCAATATATCAAAACTGGTAACAGTTGAGATAATAAATAGGTATTTAAGAACATAACCTTTATTTTTAATACTCTTTATTGCTAAATAAATTTAATTTTTATTGGCTAATTATTGGAAAAGTTTTTTAGTTCGAAAAGACATGATGAATATTCCAAGACACATGAGAAAGTCAATATCAGTTCTATACATTCAACTTTCACAGCAAAGCAGAACAGCTGTTTTCGAAAGCCGCTACACTTTCATTAGTTGTGCTCATACATTTTTATTTATTACCACTTGTTATTTGGCCTAGTTGAATGGGATTACAGTTTCTATATATAAAATTAAAAATTAAATTTTAAATTTCCACAAGACCATGAGCCAAATCCTTTTCGACAAAACACCGCATCAGATGTACAAAACACCATCAATATCCTATACATTTAAGTGTGCGTAAGGGTAGCTGTGGAACCACACCCGGATTTTCAATATTATAGCCACACGTTTTATTGTGACTCTGATAGTCCAACCCACATATTTTAGTAACGAGGGCATGCACGCTAACTCAAAACTAAGAGCCGTGGATTTGAAAAAGAGAGTACAAGGATTGAAGAACGTTGTTCAATTGTATACTGTTCCATATCCTTTATTAAAAAATACTGAAAAGATATTAAAAATTTATAATGAAAACTGTGTACGGAATTCAAACTTCTTCGGTCGTTTTAGCATTTTTTTTAAGTTTGCTATAACTGATTGAAATTTGGATAAATAAATATTAGAGCAATACTGTATAAATATATATATATATATATATATATATATATATTTTTTTTTTTTTTTTTTTTTTATAAAGATATATAGTTAATTACTATGCACCATGGATTAGACCCTAATGGATAGCAACTCTACTTGTTTTTAAATTTTTATTCCAAGTTAAACATTTAAAAGTCATATTTTGGTTATAAAGTCCGATAGAAGGCGTAATTATCTATTTAAAACACAGCTCACGTGAAAACTTAAACATTTAACTCATATTCTATAACCAAATCCACATACTTTTTGTGACCTCTGGAAACTGTTATTCAATAGTCTATATATTAGATAAGAATTAAATTCTTATCTACGTCTCAAATACATAAAAATGTATGTACATGTTGTTGTATATACAAACATATTTGAATGTAGAAGAATCCCAGTACTCGGTCGGACAAGTGGACTACATGTGGCTATACAATTTCTAAGCATATGTAACAATTAATAAGATTCTAAATTTCACACTTTAATTGTATATTCAAAAAGATTATAGTGGAGGATGGAATGCAATTCAAAGTTTTGTAAATCCGACATTTTGAGGAAGGCCCTTTCAAGTCCATTGCAATACTCTATGGGCCTAGTTCATAGAAAATAATTTATTTTTGCGAAATACTAATTTTACAAATTTTATATTAAAATTTGTCAATTAAGACGGTTATAGTAGATATATTATGTCTAATTTAATTAGTTAATATCAAAGTATTTTTAATACTACATAATTTTGACCCACTTGAACGACATCTTAAAATGTCCGATATGTATTATATAATTGAAGCTAAACAACTATCCATAAAGCATTTGTCGCAACACATGTTATTACTAAAAAAATTATCGTGGAGTGAGTTTTTTTAAATCCAAACATTCTTTTCAATTTTTCTCAAACATTTGCTCAAACTCAACATCATATAATTAATATTTGTCATCAGATTCCAAGTAGTTGTATATATATAGTTGTAATATACGATTAGGATATTTGAAATTTTTAGCTATTGTCACATCATAATGTCATATTATTTTACAATAGGTTATATATATTAGAAAATATTCATTTTTCATACTAAGTTTCTAAAGTTTCTGGAAAAATATTGTTCAACTTTCAACTAAAATATCTATACAAATCGTAAAAATTAGGAAAAATTTCCAAAAATCAATTTCTTTTAAATTGCCAAAAACCAAAAAGTATTGAAAAAGCTTAAATACTAAAAACAAACATGTCTCATATGAATTTCAGATCTGGAAATGCATTCTGAAATTAATTGAAAACTACAATCACAAAGTTGTTACGAATATCTCTCCGACTGTCAGAATTTGTAATGTCCTGTTAAATATAAAAACAGTTCCAAAATCATTATTGAAAGATTGCGTAGAAACGCAATCATAAAAAGTGGAATTTTTAAGGCTTAGGGCTAAATGCTGGTAAGCGTAAATAGTTCTTCTGAATATACCCAACATCCCCAATGCAACGAAAACGGTAACTCTGTGTAATTCACAACACATGATTTGTCTGGAGTTTGTTGTTTTATTTTTGTGGTTTATATCGTATAATTGGATTTTGTTAAGTGGTTCGCAGGTATATCAGTTTGAAAAGTCTTAAGATAAAATAAAAAACTAAACAATGTCGTTCCTGGTCAAAAATATCTTCCGAGTTGTAAGTAGAGTTCTTGTTTATTTAATAACTGCGGCACCGTTTTCTTAATTACCAACTCACAATTACGTAATTTCACATATTTTTTACAACAAAAACCATTTAAGCTTCCCCAAGTTGGCAAACAGATTTCGAATCACAACAACAACACAGTCAAGCGTCTTTTGCACCAATGTGAGTACATATTGAACAGAATTGATTTTACATGATGCGGCAGAAAATGACATTCTGTATTAATGATTATTTTTAGCGACAGCTTGCTTTGCCGCTAAAGTGCAACAACCCGCCCCAGATTTCCAAGGAATTGCTGTTGTTGGCAATGACTTCCAAGAAATGAAATTGTCCGATTTTGCTGGCAGATATCTGGTATTGTTTTTCTATCCCTTGGACTTGTACGTATTTGTATTAAAACCAAACTGTTTGTGGATAACATTATTATTTTATGATTTAGCACGTTTGTGTGTCCTACAGAAATTATTGCATTTAGCGACCGTATACAAGAGTTTAAGGATATTGATACTGACGTTGTTGGTGTCTCGGTAGATTCACATTTCTCTCATTTGGCGTGGTCCAATATTGATCGTAAAAATGGTGGTTTGGGTGGATTAAAATACCCTCTTCTCTCCGACATCACGAAACAAATTAGTTCCGACTATGGTGTTTTGTTGGAAAACGAAGGCATTTCTCTGCGTGGAACTTTCATTATTGACCCTAATGGTATATTGCGTCAGTACTCTGTTAATGACTTGCCTGTTGGCCGCTCCGTTGATGAAGTTTTACGTTTAATTAAGGCATTTAAATTTGTCGAGAAACATGGAGAAGTTTGTCCCGCGAATTGGAATCCCGAATCAAATCCTGACACTATTAAACCTGATGTTCAAGAGTCAAAGGAATATTTCAGCAAACATGGTTGAAAATCTCTCCATCACTTAAATCTGTAAACTTGAAATAAAAAACATAAATAAAATGAGATATACATACATATATTGTTTTCAATGAAATTTGTTTGTCTATAAGATACATATATTTTGTTCGTCAAAATACAAATATATACAATACTTTAAGTACATATGCAAATATATTCATTTTATTGAATTAAATCATATATTTCTTTTAAAGACTCATCAACTTGGCCGATAGGCTTGCCCATGGTATAATTATTTTTTAGCACGAAATAGCGACATATTTTTCATATAAATAAGATATCGTTTTCAAAAGTAATGTAATGACCAACAATAAAATGTTCAATACTTTTTATTTCAACATTCCCGAGGTGGAACCCCATTTGTTTTTATATCACAAACTCAATAGCATTCATAATATTCTACAAATAGTTCATTTACTCCAATGCTGTCGAAAGATACTGGTGCAGCTTTCTTTCGATTGAATTTTCGGTGTCGCAGTCTGAAGTTCGGTAGGTATATAAAAACCAGTATAGCAAATTATATACTTAGATTGTTGTTTTTTAAGCAGTCAGAATATGTTGTTTATTTTAGCATTAAACATTTGGCGCCATACGGACATGGTCTGATTAATTATAACTTACCATGAAAACATCAGTATTCAATAAAACTCCTCTTATTTCAAAATTATTGAATTAAGTTATTGATGTGCCTGTAATTATTTGCTCCGGTTTTTTTTGTTTTTTGGTAGATTTTATTTTGTTAATTCTGTACATTCATACATACATATTAATTTCTAGCATATTCATAAGCATGATTGAAAAATAGTGAACTTTAAATTAAAGCAATTTAAATAAGTTTATTATTTAAAAAAGTCTACGGAAGGGTAGAAGCTTAATTATTGATTTGATTAGTTGAATTGGTTTATAAATACATAATAATTATTTATTTTGAAAAACGTGTGGTTTTACTTTCGCTATGGAGAGTAACACAAATATTATTTTTACAGTAGAAACTTAAGTAAATTTTAAAATACAATAGTGCACTATAACTGACTGCAATTTTATTTCACTGATTAACTCTTCAAGTCCTTAACCAATTGGCAAAGTTTTAATTGTGCAGAATTTTGTATATACTTAGTTATTTTGATTCTCTAACCAATTACGAAGACGGCGGAGGTGGTGGAGGCGGTTGAGCTAAGCCACCTAGGGTTGGTGGTGGTGGGCCGCAAGGAGGCGGTGGTGGCGGCGGTGCATATGCACCATGTACTGCTCCCCATGCTGGAAATCCTGGAGGCATTAAGCCAGGCGCACCAGGCCATGGTGGCAAGCCACCTGGAATTGCAGTACCTGGCGGTGGTGGTAGTAATGGTGGCATTGCTCCAGTACCTGGTGGCTGCAATGGACCAGTTCCAGGGGGTGGCGGAGGATCGCCACCTGGTGGTGGAGGTTGCGCAGCACTCATCCATGGCATAATGGGTGGAGCAGCTGGGGGTGGTGGCTGCGAACTAGGTGGAGGAGGTATTAGTGGTGGCATACCCATAGGCGGTGCATTTGATGATGGTCCCCAGCCCGGAGGTATAGGTGGAGGTGGTGCTACATTTAATCCAGCTGGTAACATGCCACTTGGAGGTCCTGGAGGTGGTGCTTGAATGGCTTGCATAGTGCTAGGTTTTTTGTCAAAAATACTATAACCACGATTAATATGAGCCTGCGCTAAAGGATCCGGAGTAGGTTTTTGTACAGTTGCTGGTGGTGGCCCTTCGCCCAACTCAGCCATTAAACTCAAATACTCCTCGTCTATTTTAGCTTGGGAGTTTTCAGTAGACTCTTCACCACCTACGACACCCGCGCCAGGACGTTTGCTGCGGCAATCTTTGGATATGTGACCAGCTCCACCGCAAGATGTACAAACAATGCTGTTCGTGACATTTGGTTTATCGGGACATAACCATGACTTGTGTTCGGTCGACCCACAATTTGTGCAGCGGGGGCAATCTGTTTCACGTAGAGTGCCATTCAGCTGTGCCAACTCACGAAGCTGCATGCGACGCAAATCGTTATGGCCTTCCGGTACTTCAATGCCTTGTCTTATTACGTCTTTAATTTTATCAACGGCCCTTTTTACAGCTTCGGGATTAGGAGCAGTAATGAAAGCATGAAGTGGTTCATCTTCTCCAGCCAACGGTTGCCCATCTTTGCGGCCCACCTTGCCCTCCTTCACAGAACCTTTACCTCTGATAATAATTTTAGCGCCTGTTTCTTTTTCCATGGCTTTCAGAGTATTGCCGCGTGGACCGATTAAAAGACCCACAAAATTAATATCAGGATGTTGTTCTTGTGGTATTAAAACTTTGTCAATAACGCGAGTTACTGGAGGCCTAAAGAGGTGAGAAAATAAGCATATTAAAAATTAGAAATCATATGTATTTTTCAATCACGTACTTGTAGTCTGCTGGCGGTTTAAAATCTGGATTGACCGCTTGCATTTTTTGTATCA
This sequence comes from Linnaemya vulpina, assembly GCA_963675445.1. Lineage (NCBI taxonomy): Eukaryota > Metazoa > Arthropoda > Insecta > Diptera > Tachinidae > Linnaemya > Linnaemya vulpina. Next base: position 44,097,566 of record OY776277.1, read on the forward strand.
ATTGATGTCTTTGCTCTTCCAATTTTTTGCGATAACGGAATTCCCGTGTGTTCAACCGTTTGCCATCGGAACTATAAATCGGTTCCGGAGAGGGAGATCTAATAAATAAAAGAAAAAAATAAGTTTTCATATTAGTTACCAAACACGCTAACCCATGACTTAATTGCTGTAATATAAAGAAATTTACTTAAATTATCAAAATTAAATCCTAATTTCTGTGTTCCTGCAAATTTAATTTAAATTATTTCATTAAATTGTTCAATTAGTTAATGTATTGTAGCTGTTTTCAAATTATGGATGGGAAAAAAGAAAAATTTTGATTAATATCATTAGTTTTAAATATAAGTCTTTTTCGTGTGACTTGTCTTGACGTGACTACCTCCGTTAACACGGTCCCCATTTGGTTTATGAAATATTTACTTTTTAATTCTTTAAATTTCCTTAAGAAAAAAAGAAAACAGATTTTAATTAATAAAATTTTAAGTTTATCTGTTTTAAGTTTAACATTTACATTGCTTACTGTCTGTGGCTGGTGGGCTTTACATTTCACCCTTTCTGATCTTAACTTATTAAGTTTTGTATTTTGTGTTTATTTTTACCTAAAGATTCAATAGGAAGGAGAATTGTTTCAAGTTAGTGATAATGTTGTTTTGCTGCTGTTTTCGTAAATAGTGTTATTGCATATTTAGAACTTAATGTAAGGATACTTTAAAACTAACATCTTACAAGGTATTTAATGTCCTCTATTTAAACCCATGTCATATTCCATATTACGAAATTCATTCACATAGTTCATTAAAAAAAATAAATATGTAAATAAATAAGCATACATCAATTTCATGGCAAATTGTTTCCTTCGCCTTATTTCCTTCCCCAAAAATTCAACCAGCAAATAAAACGAAAAGATAATTTCATGAAAAAAATTCAACATGTTAATTAAGTCAGATGCATTTTTCATTTGCTTATAAGTCGTAAATATTTTACCATTTATAATTTAACCATTCAACTGAGATATACCTACATTTTTACTTGCTGATATGAGAATTGGGTGTAAAAATTTTAAAAATTCTTTCAATCCAAGCTACTTGTTTTATTAAGAAACTCATGGCAATAGCTATTTTAATTTTTTTTACTTCCTCAACTAAAATTTTAGTACATAATCTCGTATTCTTATTGAGAATATGTGATAAAGTATATACTTTTTTAAATTGAATACGACAGTGTTAAATCTATGAGTATCTGTTATCGTACTCCCATATACAAATATTGCTTGCATAATTTAGCTTCCGAAATCCTTTCGTGTTAATTCGTAGCATTTATGGATATGAATTTTAGTCTAACTGGAGATTTAAAAAGATATAAATACATTAAAAAATCTATCTTAGCAAATAAACAAATCTTGGCCTAGTTAATATTTTGAAAAATATGTATACTCATGTGACACGCCTTGTTACTCAATATCACACAAGGACCTGTTCGGATTCCTTGTTCCAAGAGTTTGGCTCTCTGCTGGAATAAAACTATCTTCTTTCGCCCACAAAAATAAGAACAAATCTTTTAAGGCGTTTTAGCTTGACAAGAACCAAAGATTCTTGCTTATATATAGATGAATTTTTTTTATCAAAAATGCAAACCTTTCTTCCGGATTTTGTGGTATACCCAATTCCCCTGTTCGCAGCTTACGGCTTATTTCCTCTATTTGTAGTTGAACTGCAATTAAAATGACGGATTAAGAAAAAAGAAGAAAGAAAAAGAGGCGAGGGCAAAGCCTCGTTATTAGTAAAATTATAATAGATTTGTATAGTTTTATGAATTAATTTATATTTGTTTATTAAACTTTTAAGAAGTATGTACGAGATGATAAAATTTTTCGGGAGTAGTGAACATACGGGCAATGACGTACATACTTCGGAGTGCACGAGGAGCTCTTACAAAACTGGAGAAAACAAATTATTAATATTATTTAGCAAATAAAAATGGGTCGCATTTACATACACTCAAATATGCATTAAGTTTCTGTACAATTTTAAATTGACTAAAACTGGAAAAACTAAAAAAAAAGTTTTTATTAGTAAGTGATTGATTATAACTGTTGCTGGATCATTTTGATGTTTCCCCGTGTTCTTTTATCATGCTACTACTATTGATCCAAGTAGAAAGGGGTTTCTTTCAACAATGTTCATTCATTTGGGAAAAATGCCTTCAAAAGAAAACGAAGATTATTTTATTAGTTCAATATGACTTTTTAAAAAGAACACTTTGTGCTATTTAAATGTTTCAAAAATCCTTTTAAGATGACGTTTTCCTTTTTCCAGAAATTATAGCGAGATTCGTTCTATGATGAAGGTTATAAACCAACCTAAGTTATAATTGCTAAATTTAACATTTTTAAATTATGCACTTACTTTACATATATTGATTTTTAACTCAAGTAAAATTTTACCCTTGTAATAGATTGTAAATATAGTATTTAAATTACCTAAATATGCTTCCTGTTGAGTAGGATCCAATGTAGATGGTAATATTGTCGGCATTCCTGGTATAAACGTTTTGTCATTTTCAGTACCACCCCAACGAGATTTTTTACGCCGTCTACGTTCTGCAGCTTCTTCAACTATAGTATAAGTATTCATATAAAATAAACAATATTTTAATATAAATTGCTTGGTAGATAAAACTATTTACTCACGTGACATTTCAGATGGGCCATTTGATGTTGAATCGTTGCTATTACTGCAATTAAAAAGTGCTGCAAAATGCTTGTTATTTGAAGTACTGCTCATAAGTTCTTGTATAGTTTGAGTCAAGTCAAAGCGTGCTGGCGGTAATTCCTCTTTTATTGGTTCCAAATGCAAACTAGGGAATCTCTCACGAGACGCGCTACGTCTAATGCGTTCACGCTCACGACTACGAGTTCGATCGCGACTTAAATGCCGTCTTGAACGTCCGCGACTGCGGCTTCGGGAGCGGTCGCGATCCCTATCACGATAATCCCTACGGCGATCACGATCTCTATCCCGGCTGCGGGAGCGTCTACGACTACTACGTTTTGAATCGTAGTTGTCATATGTTCGCGAACGACTTCGACGCGATTCACGATCTCGGTCTTTGTCACGACGTCGACGATCCCGATCAGCTTCACGGTCTCTGCTATTTCGGTCGATACGATCTCGACTATCAAGTTTGCGATCTCGATCTCTATCACGATCCCTATCACGTTCCCGATCCCTTTCTTTATCTTTTTCACGATCCCTATCTCTGGATCTGTCCCTAAAACAGCATATCAGTTAGACACCATTATTCTCGTTATCATATTATACTACCTTCTTTTCTTGCTCTTTTCTCTATCATCACGGTCTCTATCCTTGCCATAATCTTTAGATTTTGATGGTGATCGATCATCTTTTGAAGTTTTTGATTTTCTTATGTCTGACTTTTCATGATAAATGCCTTCTTCAGTTGGTGCACCCATGTTCGCCCCAGTATCGTAAGAGTCGGGTGGAAAATTGTTGCTAATATCCATTGAAGATATCTCCATATTAATAACTTGGTTAATTGCAATCCAAGTTTGTATTTGATTTATTCGTTTTGTACTTTCTGTGCAGGAATCAATTTCTTCATTACACGTCTAACTGCAAGGAGTAGAAGAAAAATTTTCATGCTGAAAAAAAAAATGGCGACTCTAATGCAGTAATTTGACTTTTACCATGCTGTCATACTGCTAAACAAAAAAGAGTACCCAGATTATGCATTGATTAATCGAACAATCGATTATAGAGCCGTGCAGTTAATTTATATCAGTAATGTCGAAATCACTCATTTTGTACGGATAAAGCAATTCATGATTGGCATAAGTAGCGGTGGTATACAGACATAACCGATAGACAGATACAGACGTTGCCAATTGATCATGCGCTACATATATGGTTTAAGAATTGGTATCATATATATGGTATCAATAGGTAAATATGCCAATATACCTAACACACTGTATTGCGATTAGCTATACATCGATCTGTTTTGACTAATGAACTCTGGGTCTACTCTCCCCTGAGAATGGTTATATATAATAATATTAGTCACAGGGTGTTAATAGTAAACATAGAGTGGTAGCGCTAGTACTTTTATATTACAAGCCTTTAAAATGCAACTGTTATTAAGTCAGCTGGCACATATGCTTAGCACGTGCGGTTTCTCTCGTAGTGAGTTTTGTTTGTGTTGATAATGCAACTACTTCTTTAAGTAAAATAACATAAATATTAAAACAGTATTGAATTATAAACAATATGACAAAAAAAGGAAAAAAATCTGCTGCCGATGCAGTTTATGCGAAAAAAGCGCTGCAGAAAGAAAATCCATTCGCTACCGCCGTTCCATCTACTTCCAAACGTTTAAATCCCTTTGAAGTTCATATGAACAAGGAGAAATTTCAAATCTTAGGAAGAACGTGTAAACATGATAGAGGTTTGCCTGGAGTGTCTAGGGCAAAAGCTGTTAAGAGACGCAAAGAAACTTTAGGGCAAGAATATATGGAAAAACATAAAACAAATAAATTCAAAGATCGTCGTATAGGGAAACATTTAAATCCAGATCAAATTGATGAGGAAATAATGAATGCTCGATTCGTGGCAGATAAAATGGAACGACTACAGCAATTCAGGCAATCTCGCTTTAACTTAAACGATGACGAGATACTGACACATCGTGGGCAAACATTGGAAGAAATCGAGCAGTTTCGTGATGACAGATCGGATGATGAAGCGGAAGAAAATGAAGCACTTGACGGTATTATATTATCATATTCTGAACATGAGTAAATGTATTCTATACATGTGATTTTCAGCTGAATTTACGGAAGCCGCTCACTTTGGTGGTGATACCGCTGCAGCCAAAGATCGTAAAAGTGCAATTGATGAAATGATTGTTGAACAAAAACGTCGCAAAATAGAAATAGCAAAAGAAAAAGATGAGCTTTTTGAATTAACCGAAAAACTAGATGCCAATTTCAAAGACTTAATGGGTTGGGTAGGGAAAATGAATAAAAATGAGATGAAATCTCAACCGCCAGCAGATGACTACGATCGTCTAGCTAAAGAATTGATATTCGCACCTAGAGGTGTAGTAAGTGATAAACTGCTGTCGGAAGAAGATATAGCTAAAAAGGAAAAGGAACGCTTAGAAAGAATGGAAATCGAACGACTAAAGCGTATGAGAGCAGATGGCGAAGAAGATGAAGAAACTCAAAAACCGAAACATAGATCTGCTGATGATCTAGATGATGGATATTTTGCTAAAGGTGACTATGAAGAAGATAGCGCCTTAGCATATACTATGGAAGGTAAGTGCATATGTAAACTTCGATCCTAAACTATTTTTTCGACGAAATGGGCATAAACTTTTATTTCTCAGCGTACTTTTTAGTACGTATTAGAAGTATATGATTTGTATTAATTCGTGAAAATAATAAAGCAGATTAACTAAGGTCTACTCCAAGGATTAAAGTTGGATATTTTTGGAAGCTCTAACATTATTTTATGGTCAGATTGAATGTCAAAGAACTGAAATTTGCGAAAGTTATTTTTTTTTGGCCAATTTAACTCTATTGTCCTGTAACTGTAATACTATAAACATTCCCAACAAAGTTTGGAAATCTTAGGTCCCTTTATAACGTACATAACAGCGTCTATTAATGACTGCTGCATAGTACTGCACTATTAACACTAATGCTAAAGAGATGAGTGAATATTATCAGCATAGTTTCTCATGGCAGTAGTGAAATCGTGATGGTTGCTCATATGCTTTGGTCCCTTTGTAGACCAAAATAAATGAGTGGTCTCATAATTGTTGATCGACATGGGAAACATAACCTATTTTTAAAGATCATATATTGAAGTTTATCACATATACAGTTTGTAAACTATCAAATAATTTATACTGCCTCATTATTAAATACGATATACACACAAAAAGAAGTACAGAAAAGTATCAAATAATAAACTAATAGGTCACAAGTGAAATACATATGTATAGTGTATGTAACAACTCAATATTTACTATTTATTTCCAAACAAGGAACACTGGGCGGCAAACAATCAGATAATGCAGGAAGTACAGCTACGGACTGTGAAGATACTGTCGAAAAGCAGGAAGAAAGTGATGATGAATCTAACGAAAGTTCAGAAAGCGAATCTTTAACAAGTGAAGACGAAGAGGAAGGTGATGAAGAAGATAACTTAAGTGACTTGAAAGTGACTGATTCGGAAGCAGAAAACGATGAAATTGTACCAAAAGTAAATAGGAATGTTAAAGAAAAAATTGTAAATATACCAATTAGGAAAGAAGAGAAAGATAATATTGAAAGAAGTGATCTTCCATTTACCATTGATATGCCTAAAACGTATGAGGAATTTTCGAGTTACTTAAATAAATTTACAGCTCAAGACCAATCGATAATAATTGAACGTCTTATTAAATGTAATCATCCAAAACTGGAAGGTGTTAACCGTGAAAAAATAGTGAAGCTTTTTGCCTTCCTGTTACAAATTTTAAATGAAAAATTTAGTGATGCCAACCAAGATGATATACGAACGCATTTCCAATTTTTATCATCAATGATGCCACATCTTTACGATCTGATGCACTTGAATCCCGAAAGAATGTCGAATACCTTACTGAATGTGATTAAGGAGAAATATGATGAATTTAAAAAGAAATCTAAGCAATTTCCATCGCTGGAAGTTTTAATTTACTTAAAAATAGTATCCAATTTATATTCTACATCGGATTTTAGACATCCTATAGTCACGCCGTGCTACATATTCATGCAGCATATATTATCAAAGTCAATAGTGCGTAGTCGGCAGGATATTGCTCAAGGTCTTTTTTTAGTTACATTAAGCTTGGAATATGGACATATTTCTAAAAGATTTCTGCCTGCTGCTTTTAATTATCTTTTGGGAATTGTATATCTTAGTATACCAAAAAGAGCAGTTGAAATTATTAAAATCCTTCCGCCTTTTCAAAGTCAAGGTATTTTAAGTAAACTGCTGGCCATACCAGAAGATTCTAAAGAGTTTATGGAAATTAAAGAAGAACCTTTAAAAGCTGAAGACTTGGTAACACAAACATTTTCCAATGATTTCAAAGTCAGATCATTAAATCAATGTCTAAAATTAATACAAGAAGCCGTAGCATTAGTTAATGATAATATAGGCTGTAACTTTTTGTGTACCCCTTTATTGAAAATGTTGGAAAAACTTCCAATTGCCGCATATCCATCATATGTTAAAGATAATTTTGAGAAAGCAAAACTTGCATTAGAAACAATTTGCAAAAACCCTCTCCACAAATTGGTACCACCTCAAAAAAAACCAAAAGCTTTACGTCTCTTAGAACCTCGTTTTGAAACCGTCTACGACGATAAACGTAGACCGAAATTGTCTGCGGAAAAAGAGGAAAAAGTTAAACTTATGGCTAAAATTAAACGAGAAACTAAGGGAGCAATCCGGGAAATACGTCGCGACACTGAATTCATCCAGAAAATACGTTTGTCGCAACAGTTGCAAAGGTATGATTATATTTATATATTAAAACATTTATGTTTCAAAAATGATTATTTGTTGTGAGTGAAACTAGCGTACATTATGAATTGCGGGAGATTTTTCGTCATCCCAAATTTTGTTTGTTAGCAATGTCAGTGCTTCTGAGAAAAACTAATGTCAACTTGTTACTCAATCTTGAACCATAATTTTTAAGCATACATAAGAAACCTAAGACTACAGCTAGGAATTACTAAAATATGAACATAATCTGTTTTATTTTATAACTACATATGCACCGACGTCAACGTGAAGATAGAGATAAAAAAATATTACACTAACTTCAAAAATTGCTGCTTGCTATTTTCTAAATTTTAGAGAATAGTTAGAGGCTGTCAACAGACAACTGTACTCAGCAATGAGTACGTAAGTATACTATTTTTGATGTTGCTTGACATCTGCAAATAATTACAGAATAATAGTGTTTTCACACTCACACGGTTTTAATAAATTCTGGGTTTAACTTGTGTGAAAACACTGATGGGAATAAATGTAGGACTAGCTGCGAAACAACCATTCCGCAGTGAACAACTCCCATAAGATACGAATAAATTAATTTATCTTGCAAATACTTTTGAAACATAAATTTTTAAAATATCTGTAGTAAATTGAACTAACCATTAAATCTTTATAACTTGCATTTTACAGTGATCAAGAACGTCGGGAAAAAGTTAAACGTATTTATGCCGAAGCATCTTTACAACAAGGCGAACTTAATGCTCTGGATAGAGCAAAGAAAAAGAAGAAATTTTAAACCACCGTTTAATAAAATTATATGTAAATTACGTGCAGATTTTTTGATAGCAATAAAAAGTTATATTATTATTTAATTGTCTTAAAATATAAGTTTTTATTTATTGATCTTCTGACATTTCACGACATCTTAATGTACCTGCTTCTACAGCACCAGCTACAGCTCCCCGAAAACCAGCTTCTTCCAAATGTTTTAAAGCTGCTGCGGTGGAACCTGCGGGGCTAGTTACATTATCTTTCAAAACTCCTGGATGCTCTTTTGAGTCCCTCACTAAATGTCCAGAACCCATAACAGTTTGGGATGCTAAACGATATGCCATATCTCGTGGCACGCCCATTCGTACAGCACCATCTGCTAACGCTTCGATCATAACAAAAACATAAGCTGGTCCACTGCCACTTAAAGCAGTTATAGGATCTAATAAATGTTCGTCAACTTCCTCACATGTTCCAATGGCTTCTAAAAGTGTTTGCGTATTTTGAGCGTCTTCGTCGGTAGCTCTCGATCCACGAACAAATACCGAGCATCCGGATTGCACAAGAGCAGGTGTGTTGGGCATAGCTCTTATAACACGAGAACAAGGTGAAAGGTTCTGAAAATTATGAGCAATGAGCATACATGCATATGGGTATGAATGTGTACATAACTCTGCATATCTACATACTTATGTATGTATGTACATATCTACAGTAACTGCATATGCGTGTTTCAATGTGTAGAAACTTCAAGCACTAATTTTTTATTTTAATACTTGATATTATGTAGAGGTAAAATTTTTATAATAAGTAATTTGCATCGAAATATTTATTGCTAAAAACAAGAGTAAGTAAAAAAATACAAGTGAGTACTGCTGATAAAAGTGTAGCGGCTTTCGAACGCAGCTGTTCTGCTCTGCTGAGTATTCACTTTCCCTTGTGCTTTGGAATCTTTATCTTTCTGAATTTAAACTACTTTTCGAGTAATTAGCCTACAAAATAAAATGTAACGTAAAATTTGTATATACATATGTAATCTCAAGAACCAACTATCCGGTTCGACTTACATATACAACACTTTCATTTAATTTTAACTTCATGTTATCTTGTAACAAAATGTACAATGTAACCTCCAAACTGACATACGGGTAAGGAAATATTTACTATCACTTAAGCCACAATCTTTTAAAGGAAGAATTTTCAAACCATTGTACTTTAATAAATAATGCAGGCATACATATATAAGGCGCTTTTATATTGCGTGATCTGCTCATTTTGAGATAATTGAGATAATAGCGTTTGTAAATAAAATTTTTAATCAGTTTTTTGTACCTGCCAACAATTATTTTTATTAAAAAATTAAACTGCGTTTTAAAATGATAGGCAACAATGTTTTTGGGGTTCTCCTGGTGTTCTATTAAAAAACTCTTTTCTCTACTAAAGAAGCCGGGAAATATTTTGAGACGCAGAGCTTGGGGTAAACTGCGGCTCTCGATATATACCAAAATTTTAATTGTACCGAATACGGTGGTTTAGCCCCTGCTTGCTTGAGCGCTCATATTTAACCTGGTTGTGTAAGCTGTTGCCGTCTACTCCAAAAACTTATTTTGTAGGAGATTAAAGAAACATAAAAGTTGTTTTCTTTAATCTATTATGAAAAAGCCTTCGGCGCAAACGTCAACGCCTTATACAATCAGGGTGGTTATAGCCAAATTATCATTATCGCACCTGACTATTTAGTTTTGATCGCAAGTTTGAAATTGTATCTCTTTCTAGAAATGAATCTACTTGAATTCAAATCCAATTTAAAATTGAAGTTCAGTTCAGTATGGATACCGCTTTCGCCGGAAAAGAAATTTTGAGTATCGTTAGTTATTAAATCGGAGTAAAACCTACAAATATCTAAATATCTTTCTAAAAGTATATAATACAATTAGTTATATACACATCTGGTGAACTCATTCAGTTCCTAGTTTTATACATACTTATGTAATTTACTTTTTGTTGAACTCTTTCATGTGCTCGTGTTGAACATAAATACATATATGATTCAAATTGGGTACATATTATACGTTTTGTTTATAGAATAGTAAATTCGATGTATTAAAATATATACATAAGAAAAAAACGGGAATGAAATTACCTCTCAATGCACTTCAATAAATTACCTGTTCTAATGTTTTTATTTTTATACCCATTGCTACCGAGATAAATAGTTTGTCATCACTCTTTGATTTAATCTCACTCAAAACCTGTGTAACAATTTGGGGCTTCACCGAAATAAAAACTATATCGGAATTTTCAACTACTGGAAAATTTTTTTTCAGACCCTCAATGTTAAGTTTCTATTAAATATAATGCATATAATTTTAAGTGTAAATTCAATTGAAATAGCAAAGAACTTTCGAACCTTTAATGCGCTCATTGATATCTCATCTGAGGGATGTACACTAGCTAAAATTGACTCTGCTTTTGTTAAACCTTATTTTGATAGATAAAATGTATTTTATTATTGGTTGAATATATGTGAATACACCGATTAATATATGTAAGTATATACCGGACGATATGAAACCTTTAATCATTGCTTGGGCAATTTTGCCACCACCTAAGAAACCAATTTTTTCGATTTTGTTCATTACTAAAATTTTGCCAAAATGATCTGAAGAAAATGTTTCATCCCACGTCTTTAAATACAATAAGTCGACAAACTCGAAAGTGAAGAAGAATATAATAAAAATAATTTGATAGTTAATTACGAAATCAGAGACGTTATTTTCTTTGATTATTATATTATTATATTATTATCGATTATATTGAACTTGATATTACCATGGCTGTATAAATATAAATATATATATATATATATATATATATATATATATATATATACATAATATATATATATATACATACATATATATATATATATATATATATATATATATATATATACATAATATATATATATATATACATACATATATATATATATATATATATATATATATATATATGCATTTTATTAATAAATTTCATATTATACAATGACAGTATGTCAAATAGTTAATCTATTAACAGTTATATATATATATATATATATATATATATATATATATATCTACATATATATATATATATATATATATATATATATATATATACATACATATATATATATATATATATATATATATATATATATCTACAATATCTCAAATAAACTAAAAATTTTATCGAAAATTATGATTTTATTTTACTTTGTAAAGTTTGAAAATATTACTATAAATAAATAAACGTATATCAGAAACTATTTAGAGATAACTAAAAGGAAAATATCTACGTATTAAAATGCCTACTTAAGTATGTATGTCTGCATGCACTTAAAATATTTACCTGTTCCAGAGTTTTTATTGTTATACCCATTGCTACAGAGATAAATAATTTTTCATCACTTTTTGATTTAATTTCGCTCAGAACTTGTGGAACAACTTGTGGCTTCACCGAAATGAAAACTATATTCGAATTTTCAATCACTGGAGCATTTTTAGTCAGGGTCTCAACGCCAAGATTCTATTAAGAATAATTTATATAATTTTAATCAATTAAGCTTGAAATAAAAATTCAATTAATTTAACAATGAAATTTTGCACCTTGAAAGATTCCAGTGATACAGAATCTGAGGGATGTACACTAGCTACAATTGACTCGGCTTTTGTTAAACCTTATTTTAATATATTAAAATTATTTTAATAGTGACTGAATCATACGCAGTTTCAAATATGTAAATACCAGCCGATATGAACCCTTTAGCCATTGCTTGAGCGATTCGGCCGCCACCTATAAAACCAATTTTGTTGATTTTGCTCATTATTAAAGTTTTACTGAACTTTTATTTATTAAATAGTTTCGAACCCCCACGTCTTTGATTGCATAAAGTCGAATGAAAACTAATTTCTTTAGACTTTGTCTAAGGTTGTTGTATCGCTCCCATAAAAAAATTGTTCACAGATAAGCCAGTACTTTTGTATTTTCCATTCTGTGCTAATAATTACGTTTTTCATACGCAAAGTGAATATTTATGTATGCATGTATATGATGTTTGACTGTAAACTAAGATTCTTTCGTTATCAGTTGAAACAAATATTTTTAAATAAACCGTAAGAAAAACACTTGTAAATACATGTTTATGTAGATAAAAAAATTATATGAATGCGTTCACTATATCCATATGTAAATAAATTTAATTTCTCTGAATTATTTTTGATATTCATATAGATTCTACGAGATGATCATTCCTCAAAAGGCTTAAATTTTGCAGACAGCCAAGCCACACGACATTCAGTGAAGATAAGAACCAAATCTATAACTTTAGATAGAAGCAGAATTTTTACGGTTTTTCTTTGTTTTTTTTTTTTTTTTGACAGAACAGAATATTGTCTGAAGTAGAGTGTTAGCAAACTTCAGACCTGGAACATCAGATTTTGAATACGTTCAGTAAGTAGTACCTCTAATACAAAAACCAACATTGAACATATTCATTCGCGTCTAAGAAAAGCTCGAACCAGACAATTTTAATTGGAGAATAAGTTGTCATAAAATATTTTCTATTACTTATGTTAAATATTGTTATTATTTGCTATTTATGTATCAGTTTTGTGACAGTGCTATGCGCTTGGGTTAATAAAAGCTTCACAAGCAGAATTGAAAGTGACTTAAATCAACTTGCAAATATTTGTTTTTATGAAAATGATATGGTTTTGCATGTTTTTTGATTAATTTTGACTTGAAATATAGTTATTTTATGAAAAATGTGCTCGATTCATTGACGAAATAAATTTATTTCTCAAATATTGTAAAAAACTTACCACCTTTCAAAAGTATTACCAACTTTTAAATACATTATATACATGTATTAAGAACAGAAGATTAAAAAAAATGTAAGATATTCATAAAATATAATTAATTAGCTTTAGACCGTTCCCAGTTTGTTGGAGAGGAGTTTGTGAATGTGGCCGAATGAAGAGGTAGTCTTAATTCTTTGAATGATATATTCAAGACTGTGTTTTGATCGTTAAATATTTTCAAATTGGTTGACATTTTTGGCCGCCACTATACTTTTACTGATGATGAAAGTCTAGACCTAGACTTAAGTAAATAGTCTGTTGAGCAAATTTAAATTGATGCTAATATATTCTTGTTTAGTGCCCAAAGAGAAAATAACAAAAAATAAGTTATATAAAAATTTTATGTCAAACAAAATAAAAATATATATGTATGTATAAAAAATATGCCGTGAATATCTTCATACACAGAAAATAAAAGAGAAACTTTTTCTCCTAAAGAATTGCTTTCTGTTATGTATCTGTATAATATTGTTTAAGTCTTCAATAAATAAATGAAATCTTCGAGGAACTATATATAAGGTGGCCTAGCTACGATATTGCAACGCCCAAAGCAATTCCTTTAATAGGTTTATGTATATTTAATAGGTTTGATCCCGTACTTTACCAAAAACGTTTTCCGTATTCAATGTTTTGTCAAGTGAGAGAGATTGTGAGACAACAATAATCTTCTTGCATGAAATAGCCCGCAAAATTTCTTCGGGCAGTTTGGAAAAAGAGTCAAACGGTCTGCTGTTTTAAAAAGATAAACAAAAAACTGCAAAAAGCTATTATTAAAAGATTTTAAATAATAATTGTAATAAAAGAAAAGTTAATGGCGAATAAATTAAGTACTGCTTGAGTTTAACTTGCATGCAAAAGACTTCGACGTTTTCTTTTGGTAAATAATTTTGGCTTTTTGTGATCTCGTACTTTTGTACATTTTTAACTATACGTGAGAGAATATTTTGCCTACTCTCACTTTATCGAACTTTACCCAAAAAGTACGGGATCAAACCTAATATTACAAGGATTTATACTAAGTTGTTGTGCAAACAGCTGTTGTTGTAACCGGTCCTTTTTTAATAGACATTGAATACAACTGACAGTTTGGTGTAATAACGGCTTCTACAATTATCGCTATCGTATATGTACATATCGATATTCAACAATTTGTCGATGATAAGGAACTCGTGACATCACTAACAAATTGTAAAGAAAACTCAGAAATTTTTTAAGACAAGTGAAATTTTGTGAAAAATCCAAGCGTTTCATTACAAAACAGGCAAAAACCAATAAATAAATTGATGTAACTACAGAAGCAACAAGAAAAGAATGAAATAAAGGACAAACTGGAGCCAAATGAATCTATCTGAATGAAGTTCATACATTAATTGCTACGAACATACGTTCACACCTACATATTCATACATGTGTGTATGTATATAAGTTAATATAGTTCGACTGCTGTATCTACATACGCGTAAATACAAATACGAGTTATTAAAGTGGTAAAAACTTTTTAAAAACAAGGGAAAGAAATCCTCTACAAAGAAGTGTAAAAAATTTAATGAAACGTCAAAGATTACAATATATAATAGACTATTCAAGAAGATAAATTTGTTAGAAACAAATATACATAAGGAAAAGGAGTTCTGTAGATCCCTTTGTGAGTGTCACTAGTTGTTTATAGTAAATATAGAAATAAAAAAGAAAGCAATAGTAGAAAAGAGAAATGAAGGTCGGAAGATGAACAGCAAGTTCTATAATTGATTGTTCGAATAGAAAAAAGAAACAAGTCTACTTTCCTGCAATTTTCTTATGTGGATTTTTAATATTCACTGGAGAGTGCATTATATAGCACATATACATAGGTGCAATATTAAGTTTGTTTATGTATGAATTTAATGGCTTTTGCATTTATAGCATACACGTGTATTTTCTACTGTTCTTTTCTTATTTGCATTAGGGTATAGCCGTCAAATTTGTAAAAATCTGGTGCAATAAGTATATGTCGTTGGTATCATGAAAAAAGTCCTAGCTCATATAATTGTGACTACAAATAAAAGAAAAAATTTGACTACAATTATGCAAGTGAAGCAGAAACTTAACGTAATTTTAAGTAGTATTTTTTGCAAATACATATGAACCTATATTGAAATATAGGAAAAAATGAGACATATGTGTTTTTGCCATGGGATCAACGATATGTTTTATAATGGTACATTGTACGTACATATATCTGGCCGTACAATTACTTTCTAACCTACCATATCAAAGCAAAATGTATTTGTTATGTACTATGTTTAAAAATTTTTCAGCTCTTAAGTTTCTTTTTAAGTAACTATTACTAATCAAAGGCATGGAAGTAAAAAAAATGCCCAATTCGTCTGCGGGACGTAAACAACCCACAGCTATATCACGCTTGAAACAGGATTATATGCGCTTAAAACGTGACCCTTTGCCTTATATCACCGCGGAACCCTTACCAAATAATATACTAGAGTGGCATTATGTTGTTAAAGGACCTGAGGATTCTCCTTATTATGGTGGTTATTATCATGGTACATTGTTGTTTCCAAGAGAATTTCCATTTAAACCTCCGTCGATATATATGCTGACACCGAATGGACGTTTTAAAACAAATACACGCCTGTGTTTAAGTATATCAGGTAAGAAAAATATACAAGAATTCATAAGGGAATTCATGTAGTCAGGTTATAATATGGTCCATATAAGATTATATGCAATACACTTATATGTCTGGGCTCTACTGACTATGTTCCTACAAGAAATAATATATTTTATAAAAATTCTTGTTATAAAATAGATAGATTTGCAAATGTCAATAATTATAACCTAACATACATATATTTTTTATATAGATTTCCATCCAGATACGTGGAATCCTACTTGGTGTGTAGGCACAATTCTTACTGGCCTGTTGAGTTTTATGGTTTGCTATATATAAGCTTATTACAAAATTGTCCAAATATAATATAAATACATATTTTTAGTTGGAAAATACTGCTACTTTAGGATCCATAGAAACTACAAACTATGAAAAACAACAACTAGCCAAAAAATCGCTTGCATTTAATTTAAGAAATCCTCATTTTGTTGAACTATTTCCTGATATATGCGAAGAGATAAACAAAAGACTTCAAACAGAAAAAGAACAAAAGCTGAAAGCATTAAATGCAGCCGCTAATGGTGCAATTGTCAACGGTACAAATGGTCTAAAAGCCACAGCGAATGGTGTGCCAGGAATCGGTGGCATAAGGGGATGCATAGCTGTAAATGGTACGACAGCAAATATAAACGACGCTAATAATGGTATTATTGCAGATCCAAATTCAGCAAAAAGTTTATCAAATTCTTATTTGAATTGGCAATCAAATATTATAATTGTAATATGTTTCGCTATATTTGTATTAGTAGTTAATTATGTTTTTAAAAATATTAATCAAGAATAGAATCTAAAGGAAGAGTATTTATATACAAATATAGCACTAATATTGCTGGAGAGTGTGGGTTTTTATATAAAACTTGTTTTTTTTTAATTTTAATTTCTTATCATATATCATTTAATATGTATGTATATTAATATTGAACTCATTTGGTTTCTTTTCTTCAGCTGTTAACTTCTTATGTAATTAGAATTTCCTTACGTTGTATTGTAGAGTTTTATCAACAAAATATAGCGTACTAAATTATCTATAAACAAAAATTCAATAAATTTAGAAATATCCCCAGCTTATTGAACAACCTTAATTTATAGTGACCATCTTTCACTGCATAGATAACTTACAGTTATAAAAATTTGTATAAAAATGAGCAAATACATAATAAATATGTGTATGTGCATAGAAATATGCACATACACACCGTTGGGTATAGTAGGCAGAGTAAATTAAAAATTTTAATAGAAAAAATATAAAAGTAATTGAAATCAACGCTTATTTGTGTAATATACATATTAATTAAATTTATATTCTGTACATGTAATTAACGATAAATAAAAAACGAAATAAATACATTTTTCCGAATTAATTTTGTACACAATTGCAACTGTTGTTTTGAACCGAAGAGTATGCATATGAATACAGATATGTACATATGTATATGTGGTACATATGTATGCTATATTGTACCCTGTAGGAAAGTGAGCTAACCATAAGCTAACTTATGGTCGACCAGAAATGAGTAAGGGGTGACTCACGACTGACTCATTTGCTATGCTAACGCTGCATCAGTTTTAACATGTAATGTCCTAGGGAATGAGTGCACTCGCTTTGCATCAGTTTTCGACTACCCATAAGCTAGCTCATTTTGAGTTAGCTTATGGTTAGTCGATTCTTGACTAACCACAAGCTAGCTCATTTTGATTTAGCTTATTATTGATCGAATACGAGTGCGTCACGAGTTAGCTTTAAACTGGTTGGTTATTTGCTAGTCTCATATGAGTTGACTTAAGGCGGATATAAAATGAATATACCTATGGATAGCTAAGCTATTGCTTTAGTTGATTAAAATGTATTTTTTTATATTTTATCTATTGCATTTTATTTAAAATAATATTATTATTTCATAACTAAAAATAGTTTTCAATTCATTAATTTTAATTTGTTTAATTTAAATAAATACATGCATATATACAAGAAAGTTTTTATAAAATAACTAAAAATAACTTTTATTTCTTTTCTCTTATATTTAACTATGTTTGTTTAAAAATAATATCTAGTTCATTTAGATTATAATACTAAAAAATCGTTATTATATTATAAAAAGAAAAGTTTTAATTTAATTTTTTGTAACTTTGTATAACAATATGTTATTTATAAAAATAATAATGAAAATATAGTTTTTATTTCATTTTAATATTATTGAAAAACTAGTTTTAATTATATTATATTAAATTAAATAATTAAAAAAATTAAATAAATAAATTAATTAAATAAATAAATAAATAAATTCATTTTTGTATATATATATATATATATATATATATATATATATACATATATATGTATATAAGTCTATTAATATATTACTTAATATTTTTATGGGAAACTATTTTTTTTTTAGTACACAATGTTTGGAAATGCCGCTTTTTAATCAATTTCATTGCATTTCTTAATGCTTTTTCCGGATCTTCAGCACCGTTATTGCGAATTGCACCTAGTTAATGATAAAAAATTTATTCAAAATTAAAATAATCAGTTAAATCAGATAATTATCTCACCTTTTAAAGTATCAAAAAACCTGTTAAATTTTTTAAGTGGTAACTTGTCGTGTATTCCGTCTACGTTAGATGCTATAATTACTTTTGTGGATAGAACTTCTGTCAGAGTTTTAGATGTTTGACCTTTCATCAATGATGTCATACAACGTAACTGAAATTATTTGTTAGATTATGTAATTACTTTTGTATTTGAAATGGTAAAATACTTACATAAGTGGAATAATTTTCATCATTAATATATAGGGAATAGGGAAGAAATTTCTAAATTTCCTGTGTATATTTTCATTTCCTAATAACTTTTCGGTAATTACTTTTTGTGCGGCAAGAGCTTCCATTATCGCGGTGTTCTGCTTAACAACGGTATCTAATATTGTAAAAAAATAGAATTTGGACATTAATATATTTCGTAAAAATTTTGTTGTTTATAGATACCTGATAATCCAGCGATTGCATCTTTTAGCTCCTTAATGGACTCTGCATTAATATGAATAAATAAGTAAAAAAATTATTTCGTTATATACATACATATCTCATGTGCATACCTGTCAATTTTGCATCCTTTGAACAATTGAGAGCGCTTGTTGTATCTGTAATATTAAATGTTTTATTACCGATGTGGCAATATATTCCAGGAACAACCTCTTTCAAACTCAAGTGTTCTTTTTTATTTTCAAAGGATTTTGCACTTTTTGGTACGCTTAAATTTTCTGCTCTTAAAATACTTAAAAGTTCTTCAAAGCTTTCTCGACTTGGTCGGTATTTAAAATACCAAACACCTAGCTTTTCACTAAATGTTTTTTCTTTGCACTGTAACTCTTCGTAACTGGATTCTGCAGTTACGGTATCTGCACTTCTATCTTCTAAGTCATCTTCGTTACTAATCGAAGTTGCACTTTTTTCTTCTCTCCTTTCGCAATTTTCCTGCATTAATTTTTTAATGTAAATATTTTTTTCTTTCTTTATTAATCTTCTTAAGTTCCTTTTACTTCCACCTCTAACAATTGAAGACATTTTAAAAATATTATTTATAAATACTTAGATATGCATGTATATGCAAGCAGGAACGTTTATTGTTATCTTTTTTTTTTTATTTTACTCAACTTTCGTATGCTCAATCCTGTAGCCACTGATGAAAGAACGCAACTGAAGAAATAACCAGTTCTCTTCTTGCTTTTATCTCTTTTTTGTGTGTAAGGAGATTATTTTTATTCTCATGTGCAAAAATGCTATGTATCTCTTGATGGCATATGTACATACATACATACATATATAACATGCACAAATATGTATATAAATGTTTCCAAAGTCTTTTTAGACCTTTATAGTTTCTTTTGGAAATATGTAAAAAGATACATCTAAATTAAAATTAATTAAAAACATAAATTTAATATAAAAAATCAGGATATTTTTCGAAAAATAATATATGTATGTATGTATGTATATTTTTTTTCCAACAAAGTTAATTTCAATTCCGGGGTTGCCAAGTCTCACTTGAGACTCGGGAAAAATTATTTGTTTATGTATATATAGGATTGATATAAGTTAACAAATAACTTTCATAACAAGGCATGAAATCTGACTATTTATCTTAAAAAATAAGACGCATCTTTTCAGAATTAAAAAAAAAATCCGAACTTGCCTAAATTTATTGTTTCTAAAAAATAATTAGGAAAACTCAAATATATTTTATTAGGATTTCATTCATAAAGGGTTTTTCCTGACAAGAAAGAAAACATTCCAATGTTTATATTATTTCCCATATTTGCAAGACTTTAAGATATAAAAAAATTCCGAAATTTATTTTCCAAGAATTAATAAACACCATAATCCTTTGATTGAGAGTGCATTGAAAAATAGTGATTCAAATAACAAGCGCTGGTAATTTTTACAACAACATCACAATAATGAAAACGTCCGACTTGCATTTCATTGCAGGTAGTTTCATAAAGGGTTTTCCCTGACAAGAAAGAAAACATTCCAATGTTTATATTATTTCTCATATTTGCAAGACTTACAGGTCAACTAGAGAATAATTGTAACACTTTCATAAGGTAACAAAAATGAACCTAAATTATAAAACATTACAAACTCATTAATATTTTTTAAATACCTTACAGAAAAGAATTTTTAAAACATATCGTTTACAAAGATAAAAACCCCTTAAAAACATTTACTTTAGGAATTGGCAACCCTTTCATAGGGGAATATTCGTCACGTATACGTTTGCTTTGAATATTATAATGTTACAAAGAGCAACGACACCTAGATCACTTCTGCATCAGATTTTAGCTAGCTTATGGCTAGTCACAAATGAGTTAGCTAATTATCAACCATATTATGAGCTAGCTCACAATTTTCCTTCAGGGTAGCGCTGGCCTCCCTCAATATTTATATCTTGTGATTTTTATGTGGTGACTAATTTCTTCAAAAGATTTTTTGCGTCAAATTAAAACCGTAAAACAAAGGTAAAAAGGCATCATAAATGTTGAAATACCACCTTCAGTACAATAATAAATTTATATAACAAGAATATAATAAATATTTACTTCTATTCCGGTATATAACTGCTAGGGCTTTTCTAATTGAGACCAACGATATGTTGTTTATTATATCTAAGCTTTTTCGAACAGGCAAATTTTATTTTGAAGAGATGTTGCCGACTTTTTTAAAACTTTACTTTACTTCGTAGTAAAAACTGACAAGGTGTACTCTAACAAAACTTTTTTGTTGTTAAATATTATTTGTCTTATGGAAGCGCAAAGTTTACTTCCACAATGTATTTTTAATATTCTTTTAAATCTTTCACCTTATATATCACAACACAATAAAAATGTGTATATATGAAGAATGCAGTATGAAACAACTTTAAGGGAATATCATATATACGTCAGTCCAGTCTAGGATATTTGGCGTCTAAATCTTATATGTATGTACATGATCACATGCAAAATTACCTGGCAACACTGATACTGTGAGAGAGAAAAATAGAAAACAAAACCTCGGACATGTGATATTTCATTAACAAACGAGCAGTGGCTGCTTGCTGGTGTGTCTTAGAAAAATTTAACTGAATACAATTTTAAGAATGATTGTGTTCGAATGTGAGTAATAGTGATTTTAGCATGTGATTATTAACTGCTTTCTTGAACGCAAATTAAAACAGCAGTTCTGTTTGTTTACTCAAAATTGTTAAACATTAATTGTTGATAGAAAGTGTCAACAGACGATATAACAAAATTCAAACATCAAAAATGTTGCAAATTCTTGACCGTGAAATATCCAGGTGAGTGTACAATGGTAAAATATGTCAACAATTAATAATTAATAAAGTTGTTTGAGACTTGAGGTTCTTTTATATAAATATTAAATATTAATATAAAAGAAACTCAAACAAATCTATTAATTATTAAAAAAAAGGTTTAAAATTAGACACAAGAATCATATTTCAACAATTTTTTATTTTGGTTTTTGTAGTGCTAGTATTGTAAATATTATGAGTATCTACATAATCGGTATTTTACAATAATAGTGGTAGATATCCCATTTAATTGAGGATATTATTTCGTTTCTGTGAATACATTCTGTATTCATTACAAATTTTTTTCATAATGTAAATCCAAAGGATATTTCGCATCTTTTGCTAATTTCAATATTTATAATGCGTGTTGTTGCATGACTGCGAGGTGTAAAAAGCACAGAAAGCAAATAACGGTGATATTCCAAATTTTAATTAAGTAACAAAATAAATCTAAATGTATTGTAATACGTGGACTATCTACAAAAAGGTCATGTTTTAGACAGGGGAGTTTTTCTTGAGGCAATTCTCTTTTAAAGCTGCTTCTTTGTTTACACTGAGACAGTCCGTTTTCAGTCTTCTTGCCTAAAGCTAATATTTACGACGCTATGTTGAGAACGAAGTAACGAAGGAGAATTGCAGGAACTTTATCGGCACAAGCAGGAACTTTATCTCTACTTTCTTGATTCCGCACTCACTTATAAACTCAGGCTTCCTTCAAGAAAAATTGCCCGAAGTAAAATAAGACAAGTTAATCTTTGTTAAATCTCAACTTTACAGATTATTTTCTGAATTTTATTTATTCTTTCAGTTATTTCTTGAATTTTATTTATTCCTCAGAAGATAAAATTATATCTTGAAACATATTGGTTGCTCAGCAAATAAAATTTATTTTTGATATATTCTATAAAGTTATTTTTTGAGTTGTTATTTTGCTAAAACTAATATTATCCTAAAATCAAAATATATTTTGAGTTTAAAAAGTAAAAGTTCTTACTAAAAAATTGCATAAAAAAAATATACGTTCTTTGGTTAATTGAATCTTTAAAATTTCAAAATTTTACAGAAGTTGTTAAATTTTTCCGAGCAAGATGGTTTTTGAGTTAATGAAAAAATTAACTGAACGAAAGAGATATAAATTTGTTTAAAAAAAATCTGATCGGATTTCATCCAAATCAATAGAGGTCGTGTAAAAATCTTTGCCGATTTGATATGCAACTACTCATATGCAATATCTTTGTAAAGAGTATTTGTCTAAATAATACTTGAATATTGCTTTTTAAAAACTTTCGGTGGCTCTCTTATCCCCGATTTATTAATATTTTATACATTAATCGTAGTTGCAACAACATATTCAAGATTTTTGCAATGGCCCTTCTAAATGTTTTAAAATTCCAATTATATATAAACAGTATGTAATTTATATTAAACAAATAATAAATTGCAACAGTAATTTGTTATATGACATTTAAGTTTACATTAATTTTTTTTGCAGATTTCTGTATGTGGACTTGAAATTAATGTGGTAAGTAAATTAATTAACACCCCTTTAAATTTGTGTAAAACAGAAACATGTTTTAAATGTCTTTAAAATTGACATAATATCAGTGTGTAATCTAGAGTTCTAATTAACATATACTATTTGCAATACTCATAACTTAATGCAAATTTCGGCAATAACTTATCAAAAATGTTATGTTCGAAGTAGTTGATTGCGGCCTCAAGTAGCACAAATTGCGTGCACTGTTAATCCAAAAGTTCTTCAAATATATCTTTGGGTAATGAGTTTCAATTGAATGTTGTTTGTAATAGTTAAGGCCAAGACCTTGAGATTGACTTCGCATTTTGTCGAATTTTTCTGATCTGCATTAAAGATCACTGAACGGTACCGGTTGACACTACTCGTATCGTGTATTAGAAAACAAAATACAGCACCCTCTTTCGTCGGTAGAGTAGCGAAAATTCAATGGTAAAGTAAGAATTAAAACGGTTATAACAAGTACACTTATCTCTCTCCATCTGTCCTCTCAACAATACCCCCTTCTTTCATAGTTTCGTCGGTGTAACTTGAAACAAATTTATTTGCACAGCTTATCTTTGACAATAACATTTCTTTACGAGTATCTAACAACAGATTACCATCGTTATAGTCGCAATTTACTGTTCCGGAAAGTCTATTCACGAAACTTTTTTTTTTATCAAAAACTATATTTGATAGTAAGAAGAGTGTTTGGAGTTAATTTCTTAAAAAAAGAAACAAATGCCACAATAAAAGACAACACCAACGAACTTTTTATAACAACATTCGCGATATATATAACCAAGACTTTTCTTGCTTCTGCCACTGAAGCTCATTTTGTCGTTTATCTCCCATTTTTGTTCTACTATTGCAGCACTTCCTCTTCACGCGGCGGCAAATAAAATATAGTATGTTTGTGTATAAAGTAATAAAATAAAATTTCTTTGACATTGTCGACTTGACTTTTCACAATAGAAAAAATAACTTGCACAAACTTTTCAAATCCAACAACTGTTTGTTTTTTATTGTTACTAAAAGCTTTAAATTTCATTTGTGATTAAAAGTTTTTGTATCTTTCTTGAGGCGTCTGTATAGAGTTTAAAAGAATTTTGTATTATATAAATTGTTATATATAATATATTTGTTAAACCTTAATAATAGGGTAGAATTGATAATATAAAAAGTTATAAGCCAGAGGTTGCGCTCACAAATAAAATATTTTGTCCCAGTTTGATGCTACGGATATCTATCAAAACCCACCTCCATCTTTAGAAGACTCATTATAAAGTCAATAACGCTTTCCATTTCAATGCCTGCTGGCGGATATGTAACTCCTAAATGAGACTTGAAAATCAATAGACTCTCAGAAAATCTAAACCTTCCAATTTCTTCATATATAATTTAATGTTGAGTTCTAAAACTGTGTCAGCCATGCAATACAATTTAAGCATAAATTTATTTTCAAGAAATTATTTAATATGTTTTGTTGTAGACCTTTTTGAATAAATTTGTTTGTTTGTGATGTGCTTTTCGGCTTGAGGTTTCTTTTATAATAAAATAATATTCAAACTTTTCTTTTAATATACATATATTTATTCCAATATTTCGACCAACTATGTTGGTCATCTTCAGGGAATTACAATTTTATTTTTATAGTCCTGGTCTAGTCACTTGCTTATACTTTAGGTGACAAAGTTTACAATTTTGTTCTTTAAATAATTTTCCTAATGAAGATCTTCTCTCCCATTTTACCCATATACCAGCACTACTGAAAACAATAAAGCAAAGAGTCTAACTCTTTAATTTAATTTCGTGCTGATTCTTTTTTCCCGAAATGTTATTAAAAAATTCAAAGTGACTAGATCATCAAGGAACCTTTACCCAACTTTCAAACTTCCACTTTGTGAAGTGAGAGGTCTAAACAAATATCAAAGTCATAATAAGAACTCAAATTTAGTTATATTTTATTGTACACTGTGCCCGAATAATGTGTACAAGTTGCACAAGGTATTCGGAAAGACCGAGAAGACGTGCATAACGCTGTTTGTCCTGGAAGCCGCAGCACATCAATAAACGATGAAAATGTTGAAAAAGTGAAAGAATTGTTATAGACAATCGATGAATCACTAATAGAGAATTTCCTGCGAATGTCGGCACCTCTGTTGGTTCATGGCCTGTAATTTTTTCTTGGGAAATTTTGGGCACGAAGCGTATGACTCCGAATTTTTTCCTAAAAATGCTGACATTTTATAAAAAACTGTTTAATTTTTTACCAAAAGTATACAATAATCTTGTCAATATATTTGGCCCTCTGCGACTTTCTTCTGTTCCCAAAATTGAAGAGATCCTTGGAAAGACGACGTTTTGTGACGAGTGAGGAGAGAAACGCTGAGAGAGCTCACGTGTGTTTGATATATAAAAAGTGTATGTAAGAATATCTTCGACGATTTCAAAAAAAGAAAAAGAAAATCTCTGGCGCAAATGTATTATATTAGAGGTGAACTTTTTTTGAAGGGACAAATTACAAATTGATGAATAAACACATTTTCAGGAAAAATAAAAGTGAACTTTATACTTTCAACAAACCTCGTTTCACATTTCTTTCTAAATACAGCACGTTAAAGACGTTAGCAATCAATATTAATTGCATTATATGTAGCCAAAAAGTTTTTCGATTTAAATACCCAAATTGCAAATTAGGCCACTGGCGTGAACCATCCATAAACAAAAAAATATTTTTTTTAAATCTACCAGAAATGCATGCTTAAGTAAAATGGAACAAAAATTCACAAAATGGTCAGGAAAAAAATAATCCAATCGTAACACAGAGAATTAATTTGTATCAACATTTGATTAGTATTCGTACAGTTCTTGTATATAATTTTCCCATAAAATTTTTATAGATGTACACTATTCTGTAATACAACTAAGCCAACTCTCTCCCTCTGTATGAGGGTAGAGGTTAACGTTTTAAAAAAAAACTATTCTGCTCTGCTGTGTCAGTTGGGTAAATCAATGGGGGTATTCAAACGGGGTGTGCTATTTAGTCATATCACAATGGCTTATTATTTTAGGACAGTCTAAAAGAATTGGTTTTGTTCTGCATCTGATTAAAATGGAGATAGTATGTGCTATCCGCAGGTTATTAGAAAATTTTCTTATTTTTATATCTGTACATTAAGTTAATTTTAATCATAAAAAAGAATTAAATCGGAAAGTCTATGGTTATACAAGTGAATGACTTTCCTTGTTAAACTTGTGTAACAGACAGGCACTGAACTTGCTGCCGCCCAGCAGTTTATTGAGCTCATATAACCGGCCATTTTATTTCCAAAATCTCTTGTGAAACAAAAGACAAATTTTATAGTTTTAAATAAAAATGGAATTTAAGAAGATTCTTAGCTAAAGTTTTATTCTCTCAGGTATGATTGTATTTTCAACGTAAGAATACTTTCGCACTTATGAAATAAATGATGAAAAAAGCATAACAACTAAATTGTAATAAAAAATCTTTCAAACATTTTTCAATAATATCAAATTCTATAAAGCTGTTTTTTAGTTTACTTAAAAAACACGTATTTGATCTGAAATATTTTTCATTAGTATTTAGTGGTTACGCTTTTATGATTAAATATTTGATAAGTGTGAACGTACCTGAAACTGTTACAGACTTTTTTTCTTGATATCAAATAAAACATGTGCTCTTATCTTATCAGCTGACCGGATTTTGAAAAATCACTTTGAATTATGACGAGATGTTGGCAGCAGTCATATTTTTTCGTGCTATTATTTTATGACATATGACTATATGACGACCATTTGCATCTTCAAAATGTGTTCTGAATGTAAGACGTTGCGAACATTTGGTATGAATTTTAATTGACCTTAAAATCCAACGCTTTACAGAAATCTAGTGATCACTTCGTACATCTTTTCTGATTTCATTTGGTTTTCCTTAAGTATTTCGTGAGCACCATAATTTTCACATAAGCTTAAGCAGATAGCCTCGGAGTTAGCTTTAAAGTGATAACTTTGTGCAAAAATCTCTTGATATATTAAAAAAGATTCGGTTATGATTTATGTACTGATCAAATAATGATTTCTTGAAAGCACAGGAACAAAATGCAAAGAAACTATAATTTTTAAAGCACTTTTCGCTCAACTGGTCCATAGAGAATATATTCCTATGCAGTTGTTCTTACTTGTAGCGACAAATTTATCATAAATTAATCAGCAGATCCTTTGAATGGTTGATTTATTTATACGTTATTATTTTCTTGCAACGGCAGTATCATTTATAATCGAAAAAAGATCTCATTTGCCCTTTAAATTGATTAGCAAAAGATTAGATTACGATACAAATGTAGCTGGGCTGGTGGTAATAAATATTGTGCACAGTCGTGTGATCACAATCCCAATTTCTCTAGTCTAAATGCTCCACTCATCTTCATTAATCAAAAGTTTTAAAAGGAAGTTACACTATTCTTGTCTCATTTAACGCATTTGTTGCATTTAGTTGTGCTTTTAATATAAACAGTTCAAAAAATAGTGAAATAAAATAAAACGTTGTTAATGTTTTTGTCTTCACTTTGAACTTTTTGTGAATATTTTGTGTTTTATTTTTCTTGTCTGTAAGTTTAAGACTATTTATTTTCTTTATGGTGAGTTTTTTTTGCAAATATCACTACAAACAGAAAATTGTTATTTTCGACTCATTTGAGTTTTTGTACATCAACGTTTAGATAATTTTCTAAAAGGAACTTAAATAAGTTGGAGTTAATTTCTTCATAAAAATTTAAAATATATTTAAATACACTTTGGTTTTTTCGGTCATATTTGAATACTGTCTGTCATTGATTTCTGCTTAAAATATGGTGTCACTTTGAACTGTTGGGCCGTACAAGCGTTATCCTTGTTTTCCGTAATGTTGTTGCAGTTAAAATTGTAGAAATTTTGCTTCCTTTTTATTATTGGTAATTAACTTTATTTGCTTGGCAAAACTTTTTAAGCTTTTGTATCAAAATTTTAGTAATTCAGTGCACTCGGGATAATATGAACCAATTGAAATTACAAAATTATTGTTTATATTTAAAAATGGCATCAAATTTCTCTTTAAAACGTTTTTAAATATAAGAAGCAGTGTAAATCTTTTATAATTTTGTTTTTGGATTTAAGAAAAAAAGAAATGAACTTAACTTACTGTCAGGCCGCCGCTGTCGCAATCTATCGCGCGATCGAATAAGAAATTTTTAAAGCAAAATTAAAAATTAGTTTTGTTTTAAATGTTATTTGTTCGAATGGTAGTTGGCGTTATCGGCGAACAGGCAGTTAAAATCATTATAGGGAAAAATCTGTGATATTCTTTTTTTGTTTCTTTTGTTCAATTATTCTGCTCTCTTAATGATTTTAATACAATCGAATCGGTCATATCACTTTCGGCGAATTCATATTCAATTGTAAAGAAAAGCGGGACTTTCTGATCTTCTAGGCGCACGCAACTTGAGTTAATGAGATTTTGGCGCGGTTGTGCAGGAGAAAAAAGTTACCCGTTGCTTTTGAGTTTTTGCACCAGAAGTTGTTTCTTCTACTGAAGTGACTTTTATATGCCTTTTGTGGCAACAATTTCCAAAACAAACTTTTCATTAAGCATTTCAAGCTCTTTAGCTTCATTTTGAAATGATTAACCACCAGGGGCAGTAGAGAAAGTTATTGTCCAGATTATGAAGACTTTTTAAAGTCACACAACCATCGTGGGTATTCAATTCCAAAAACTATTCTGTAGCGAAAGTCTTCCTTTTAATACAATTCTTATAACAGGCTTCTTTTTGTGTTTTATATTCAAAATTTCTGATT
The DNA here is from genome assembly GCA_963675445.1 of Linnaemya vulpina. Taxonomy (NCBI): domain Eukaryota; kingdom Metazoa; phylum Arthropoda; class Insecta; order Diptera; family Tachinidae; genus Linnaemya; species Linnaemya vulpina. The sequence continues at coordinate 44,126,688 of OY776277.1, forward strand.
TTTCCCTTAAAGTTAGAAATTTGTTATTTATTATGAAATTTATTATAAATTAAATTTATTCAAATATCTGCAGAAAAACTTTATTCACACCAGTATTAGTTGGGCCCTTTCAAAATGAAGCTAAAGTCGAAAATTTAACAGCTTGGAATGCTGCATGATCAGTCAAAAAGGTGAGGTTTTTTCCCGTCGATCAACGAGATTTGAGAGCGGTGACTGAACAAAAAAAAAAAAAAACAGCAAAAGAAACTCAAAATTACATTCTATAATAACTTTCAATTAAGTTTTGTCCTCTGTTATGCTGATTTGTTACTGTGCTAACAGTGGCACAACTTTTGAATTTTAAAACATATTCGGGCTTCAGTTGAGAGTATATATTTGCTTGCTGCATGTATCTGATAATCGCCGAAATATCCAGCACGATAAGAACTTTACTGGCCTTCACTTGATCATTGATCAGCTGATCCAATACCTCAATCAATCCAAGCATTTCTGCCGGATAAACTCCCTCATATGCAAGACGCAAGATAGTAAATGATTTGATGTAATTGCACAATGTTAACCTTCTTCTCTAGTGTGTAGTGTAGTGTGCCATTTTAGTCGTTGCAGCAAATTGTGTAGTTTACTCTTCTTTCCGGAACTACTGAAGATTTTATTATTGTTGGTTGCCACTGTTACTTTTGTGTTTTATTTCAATATAAATTCGTTTCGGTGAAATCTTTTCTGTTGCCATTGTTGTTGCATGACTATGAATTTTGAATGACATTTAGCTGTAACAACTTAAGTCATAAATAAATTTGTCTAAAAGGATTGTGGAGTTTCGTTTTTAGTAAAAAGTGGAAATCTTTTTATCGCTGTTTGTTAAATGGCAAAACTACAAAATACAAAATGTTTTGAAAGACTTTTGCTTTATGTCTTATGTGGCGATAAATGGAGACAGATTTATAAAAGTTTTTCTTGAAAAAAATTTGTTTTTGGTGCATTATGTGTAAAAACATAAGTACATACTGGTACATACATATGTATGTGTGCACATTACAGTTGTAGTTTGAAAAAGTAAATTATAACAGAACTTAATTTTTGTAATTAATTTATGTATTGTATGCATGTATGTGTATGTATATTACTGTATGTATATGTATGTTATTTCTTTATTCTGTTTTGCAAATCTCCATGGACGCAACAACAATAATTTGGAATGATAAAATTGTTTTAAGCGAAATTGACATTCCCTTTGAGGAAAGTGTCGCATTTACATTTTAAAATCTCTATAATTGTCATACGGATTGTATTATTTAAATTTAAGTCTACTGGCTAAGTTAACTATGTACGAATGATGGCATGCAAGACCTGCCGAAAAGAAGATCTCAGACTTTCCTGGATGACAACTTGTTGAATATGGATTCGGGTTCTTTGGTCTTGTACCAATAACGAGCCTAACGACCGTAGAAAATGATTTATTTAATATTAAAAAATTAAATATTCAATATTAAAATTAAATATTAAAAAATCATCTTCAATTATAACGCCCATTTCTGGATGAATAGGTACATAAACAGACAAACTTTTTAATATTAGGACGATATCCAAGAACGTAGAACTCATTATCGGACTATATTTATTTGAGAATGAAGTTGGCCAACTGATTTCCGTCAAAGACTAGGCCTATTGATCGATGACAGTCAACTTCTTCTGGCGGAAATTACACGATATGGATAACAAATAAACGCTGCTACATAACTGATGAACATTGTATGTTCAATATAATTGATTGAAAGGCATGAACATTTTACGCCTGTGTGATGCAAAGCGAGATCGTGCAATATGATGCTGTTAGATTCTTTCTTGTGGGGTTTTGCAAGCTTATGTTTTATGCAAATGAGTCGGAATTCGTTGCCCGACTTAAATTCAACGTAGCCAATATCATCACTAAAGTTCAACGCGATTTATGCGTCAATAATTTCGAATGTGTGCTACTAACCGGGTCACGGCGAAAACTTGCACGATTATATATTCTACATTAATATCCCCATTATTTGGAAGCTTTCTGTCTACGTCACGCCAAAACAATATTAAAAATATCACACTCACTGTGGAGAACAACAAAGTACTGTTGGCAGGCTGTTAAAAGTAGATATTGTCTTGACGTGCTGTTGACAATTAGTTAGAAAATAGGGCGGATTATATTTAAAAGAATGTTGTGAATGAAATGAATTTATCCATATAGTTTGGAATTAAAAATCGTTTTGTAAGACTATATCCTACTACAATAACCAGAATTTGTATGAACTTCACAACTTTTGCTGTTACCAACTGTTGCAACACTACGACTAGGACTACTATCAGCAAAAGTAAAAGTTGTCCTAATAATCGTAGATCAATTATCGTTTACCTCTGTACCATATTGAGCTGGCAGTTAAATGTGTTTGTAACTAAAATTAAAATCAACTCTTGTATTTGAAACCACAATTTTTTAAAACTTAAAAACATAAGCAAATTAACTTGCAATAAAAACTAATTCGAGTTATATCAAATAACAACAGCAGAAAAAGTTGGAAAACAAATAACAAACACTTTAAAAGCCAACTACAATAAATGCGTATGTATGCGCAGTGGGCGAAAATGTATATTTTCAGAAAGAGTTTTAAAGAAAATATTTTGTCTTTAACGGTGTTAACGTGAATCCTTTGCGCTACCAAGGATTTTTTGTGGCCTCAGTTGGCTAATGTAGACATCAGTGACCTTTGGTTTTAACTAGACAATCCACACATCCAGTTAAATATTTTAGTTATTGTATGAGAAATTTCCCTATCGCGAAATTCTCATCTGACGATGTCGATAAGCCGCCTCGTTCTCTCCTGATTCAAAGCTGCTGGTTTATGTGCTCGAAGACTGTTTGAAAGGCCGGGCTCACATGAACATGCAACTGACGTTCAAAAGATGAAATCCGGCGCTGTATTGAGAAGGTAAGCGAAACTTTGCTGCAAAATGTGACTCAAAGTTTTGTTAAAATTGCAGACATCTGCTGAAGTGCTAGTAGCAGACATTTGGCCGACATCATATTTCATTATTAATTCCCATATATTCACTTTGCATTGATATAGTTGATCGCAATTCAGTTTGGTATAGCATTCCCACCCTCCGAGTGATTAGCACTTAAATATTTTGCAATCCTGGGGGCTTACTGTGGATTTCGAATCGAATAGAAAAGTTTTAAAATTTTTATGTTATTGACACTGAAATTCGAAAGGAATTTCAAGGGCATATTCGTTGTATGTATTTTCAAACACCAGATAGACGTTGGTATTGAAAAGAATATACGTACTGTCGTTTTTATTAAAAAACTGGCAGCGATAATCCCTTTAAAAATATATAACATGGATATAAAATCTAAAAAAATTTTCAAATTCGCTTCTTAGGTATTTTAGAGAACAACTTCTGAAAGTATAATCAAGAGCATCTTTCAGTTTGTGGCTGGTCTTATTCTACTTGTTTGAATCTGTATTATGCAAATAAACAAAATGCATTCGTAGTAGTTGTATTACCCAGCAAACAATTAGGTTATTTATAGCTGACAAAACAGCTTCAAATAAGATCGAGACACATCGAATCTGTCGAAAGTTATGGGTTGCCTTTTTAAACTGACAATCACATTGAAATACGTGCTTCCTTAGGGGCGTTGTCATATTATTTACTTCTGCGTCAGAGGTAAGCACGATAGTTGGTCAACTTTTTGCGTATGTAAAATACTTTAGCAGATATCAGCATATTGTTTGCATATTTTTATTATTAATTTTTTGTGTTCGGTGCTAATCAAAAATAAAATAATATACAAAATTATAAATAATAAAAATAGTCAGCTGTTGAAAAAGAATATCCAAAGCGTCCAAGTTTGATATTTCATTAATTTCTGAAAATTAATGCACATAAAAATATTTTGGCTAATATAACCTGCTTCACTCTAAAAAGGTTATATTGACTAATTGTATAAATATAGTATTAGATGGCTGTTACAGTTTCCCTTACAATGTCTCATCAGGTATCCAGTCACAATAATATTTCAGTTCGATTTCCCACCTTTTTGAATTTTGATTTAAAAATTATTTAAATTATTTAAAGTGGCGACCAAAATATTCCTGTAAAAAAACTTCATGTTCATAAACTTTTCACAAGATATTCAAAAAGAAATACCACTTTACCCTCGATCTCCATTTTACCGATTTTCTTGTGATTAGGATTTGTTGAGTTCGGAACTCTTCTTCTTAAGTTATTTTCTTGTTCATATACATATCTAATATACAAAAAAAAACAACTACCGCTCTCCATTATTGGTCCTATGAGAGCAGATTATGCTATATTTTACGTCAATATTTCTCTGCACCTACTGTACAGTCACGCCTTTCATAGTATCTGATGATCTCGCAACATCATATAGAAATTGGTGCTATCGATTAGACCGAAGTCTAACATGACACTATTATATCTGAAGTATCACTCCTTACTCTACATTTTTCCAGTGACTTTTGGTGACAAACCACAGCCACCATGTGAGAAGGTGGTCTTTATTTGCGTATAATACCGGAAGCCGTGGACCCACTAGATCTCGTGAACCAAGTCAATTTAGGCTTGCAAACCCACTATGGGCTTATTGGTTTTCTTTGACTAAGCCCAGGTGCCTTTTTACCTGGGTTTCTTACTTCTAGCGTAGGCAAGTTTACTGCTTTTTACTTTATTATATGCACTCCTGATGATCCGTTAATTCAGAGATTTATAAGTTTAATGGATTATCAGCAAAAGCAACGTCATAAACTGAGTAGACTTCTCCTCCAGTCTTCACTGCAACAAAGTGTCAAACTTGCCATGTTTCCCATCGTACTCCCGAGGGAAAGCCTTATAAGAGCATGGGAGATTGCACGTAACTGCAGCCCATCTGTTCTCATACCAAATTAGGCGTACAGTGGTTGCAAATGCAGCATAAGACTAAAAATAGGTTACACCTATCTGAACGCAGCAAAGGAGTTACAAAGGCTACTGACTTATTTTAAATACTTATTTAAAAAACTATTTAACATTTTATTGTTACACGAACATTTTCGCAGATAAAACTTTTAGGGAATTAATTCACCCGTCTAGACAAAAATGTATCAAGTAATTGAAAACTCATAACAGATAATTGAAAACCATTTTTTGCTGGGTATTTCGTACTCATTTATAAAATAAAATAAAACGAAATGAGTTAAGTGAAAAACAACACAACTTTTCTACTAAATGCAATATTAATGTGAAAACTTTATCGTTGTTAGAGAGGATAAACGCATAAACTGTTACGGAAGATGTTGATTTCCGAAAGCTTTACCAAACTTAAGCTTCTTACTCTGCCGCTGCCATGTTTTCTGTCTGCAAATGTTCAATTTTCAGTAGGGTGATCGATACTCCGAAAAGTATTAAAAAGACATTTATTCGAATAGGTCGAATATCTAAAATATAAAACGGATTCTGATTTTGAAGTAATTCAAGTAGTAGATGGCATACGATGTCCAAAAGGAAAAACAAATATTATAACAACATACTGAATCGGTTAATAAATGTCCAGGATCTCATTATATATAACACATACAGCACTAATTTCCTTATGTATTTCCTCGTATATAAATTTATTACAGATCTGAATTGTTTACTCGTTTGAATTTACGCACCAAAAACTGCATCCTTTTAATGAGATTGAAATAAAGCCGCGTTGATCACTCTATTTCTAGATTACTGCGTACTACGGGTATATTAAATTCAACACAAAGTTACATTTAAACTTTTGGGATTTAAATATACCCACACATACATACAGTTGAAAGTATAACATCATTACGATTTGTTGAGTTCATTTCGGTTTGTTTTTGTTCAATGTATTCGTATAAATTAAAGTTATGAATACAATTGTGTTGGGAAGAGTAGTTTATTTGTAAAGTGTAATTTCTTGCTACTTGTTAGCATAATTCAACTAGTGCTTCTTTGTTTTTGTTATGTACGAAATAATATATTTAACAATTTGTTTTCTAATGAAGTTGCAGAGTCGTTTTTGTTATCGAAGAAGTTGAGCTTTTGCTTTTTTAGGTTAAACTCGTGCAAAATAATATTTCAAATGATATTTATTTCAAAACGTTTCATCATGAAAATACATTTACTGCTTTAAATATTTGATTATTTCATGAATTTTATATGGATAATCTTGGTGAATGAAAAATTAAAAGACCATCTAAATCAAACTTAAATTTGATTACAAATTAATTATCCAGAGACAACCCCTACATATGCAATGCATTGCGTTGGAACTGGGTCGATAGATTTTGGAGGGAGAAGACTTCTGCAGATAAATTGAAGGCTGTTCGGCCGAAAAGCGAACTCTCTTTGGAGTGCGTAGTGAACTTCGCTGTAATATCGACCACAAATGCCAAAGCTCTGTCAGAGAAACGCGTTGGACGTAAAAAGGAATGGGTTTCGGGAACAAGCTCCCTGATTTCATTAAAGAACATCCCATTATAGTAAAGATAAAACAGCGGAAAGTAGCCCACATTGCGAAGATGCTCGAGAGAGTCTTAGTGTTGGTTACCCTGCTGTCTCCAATGAGCCTCTTCGCCCTCTCCTGTACACCAGCGAGTAATTTCAAAAAAGATTTTGAAGCACCGGCTCACACGTGAGAGTTGTCCTTCAACTTTATAATGAATCACGAAATTTATATTATTAAATCTATTTGCTAAGTCAAAGGTGTGGGTCCGATCTCGGAGTCAGTCATGAATATGGGATTGAATATTTGTTGATCATCAGTGGAAGGATATTTTCATAGTTTAAATTAGAACAATAATTGCTTTTGATTTCTTGCTTAGATATTGAAATCAAACCAAAAACTTTTGAATTAAGTACAGTAAATAATGGATTTAAAAAAATTCAAAAATACCATTAAATCCCTTATGTGCGGTGTCTTCTTATACGCAATTAGTGTTTATAAGAAAATTATCTTTTATATGGATATAAAAGGCTATAGTCTCTTAACTCAGTGTTAAATCAATCAAATGTATTACATTTCTATAAAACTGAAATAAATTCATTTCGGTTATATATATATATATATATATATATATATATATATATATATATATATGAAATCTTTTTTAATATCACTAATCATCTGAGGTGTTTCGGAAATTTGCAATTTTTTATGTATTAATTGCTGCCATTAAAAAAATAATAATTATATAAAATCTTTCATATTACAGTGCAATCGCGATAATATGATCTAATTAAAACTAATTTCTTTTAAATTTGTTTTTCAAATATAAATATCAGCTTCTTTTGCAATTTTCATTATATCTTGTTATTACCTTAAGGAAATAGAACAAGATTTTGGGTTTGTTTTGTTTAATTGCCGCTTTCTTAAGATTTTAATGCATTCAAATCTCTTTAATACACCGGCCATAAAGTCTTAAAAAATTGGACTTTTTGGCCTTCCTCCTACATGCAACTAAAGTCGAAGTCGTTCGCTTCTTCTCCGTGTTTTCATCTCGAGCCATTTGTGGCAATAATTTCCAAAACAAACTGAGCATGAAGCACTCGAAGTTTTTAAATGTTGAACTTCAGCTTTATTTTGAAAGGATCCAGCTGCTGGTGCTGTGAATAAAATTTGTCTGCAGAAATTTGAAGATTTGGAATTATCCAGCGTTGGCATTGAATTAAAAATTATTTTCTGAAGGTCCTTTGGCTTTTTTAAGATGCGTCCCTCAACGGTGATCCTTTTCTTATATTAAATTTTTTATTATATTAAAAATTTTTATATTTTCTTCAGGTTTTTTTGTATGCATATATCAGAATGTTCCACGGTAATTTTATACCAAAAAATAAGTACAGAATATCATCGGAATGAAGTACTGTTGATTTAGATACCAAAATAAAATTCGTTAATAAAATACAAAAATAAACTGTTCTTGTTTTTGAAGGAAAATAATTTCATATATTACAGTAGTCAATGGAAGGAAAAATCTATTCACTTAGTTGGGTATTCATATTAGCGCGAGTGCCCTGTATTTATTATTTTTGGGGCTTACAAAAAGTGTCTTACATCAGGTTTTATCTTATGTACGATTTTCTTTTTATAGAATAGAATAAAAATGTTATAAATCGGAAATAGAGTGTTCTCTACATTAATATGGAGATTTGAAAATAATTCTCATTTATGAATTTATTATAAACTTTTTATAAATACGAATTTATACAGAATTCAACTAAAGAGTGGCGATTAATGTAGATACACATGATCGGTGCGTTTTATTTACAAAGAACATTCTACGGTCTTGTATATAAATAATATTTTTCAGTTTCTAAGTAGCTATTCTATTTATTTATACGCAACTGTAGTTGTAATATTTTTATAACTTGTTTGCTTCAATAAGACAGCGACGCTGCTTTTTTACAGCAGACAATTTACAAAGTTAGCAAAAAGAAGGCATAACGGAAAACTCAATTGAAAAGTTTCTTGTTCATTTCCGTTATTGTGCAAGAGCAAGCACTTGTTGGATGCATTAAGAAAGTTAATATTCTTGTGGTTAACAAGTACCATTTTCAATGTGTCATAATAATGAAAATAATTTAATTTTTAACGTTTTCGATTATGTTGTTATTAGAAAAGTCTTCTCATATATTCTTCGTTTTATCAATAATTTCCCATTTAATCTCTTTCTGTTGTAATTCTTTATTAATCATACAAAAGCAATAAATCTTTTTGAAAAATATAAAATTTATTATGATTTTCTATGGATGGAGAATCTCTCTTCCTAAGGTTGCTCTGGTCTTTTTAGCAATAATTCTAAAACCTTATATTCTTTTGTGTTGCAAATTCTATTATCAGCACAGACAGTTTATATGGCCAATATAACACAAAGCAAAACAAGAGTTTCACTTCATTTGCCATTTTTACCTGACATCAACAAATCCGAAACGACAGTTTCATGGGATATATATTCACAGACATTAGCGAGTACAGTTTACGATGGATGATGGAAAATTATTAACAATGGTGGTGGGGAAGTCGTCTAGTCAAGCTGCGTATGAGTAACATAATTTTTAGAATTTGATTCAAAGTGAGTATACGTCCTGTGTGCCACTGATTGCACCATGCAAGGAAAACATGTTTTCATTGCACCAGGAAACTACCTTGTGTATTGTATTAAGCCATAATTAATTGAAAAATAAACATTCGCTCTTATATTATTTAACTTAATCTAAAAAAAAATATGAAAATCTAGACGAGATTTGATCCACTGGTATGCGAATTGGTGGCTGGTTAGCATTTTTATATTCCCGATTACAGTTACTGAAGTAATTCTGTAAGGAATACTGAATATTAAGAAAACACTACTTTTATTAACTTAAACACATTATAAATTACGACAGAATAAAAGTACGAAAATCGTTTGATCCTAAAGGTCATCCCTGTAATTTCTCGCTCATTTTAACCGCAAAGCTATCGTAACTATTTGAGCACTTTCAACTAAAGCAGTATTATATTAATTTCCAAAACAACCGATTCCCACATGACTGACATAGTGTTTGGTTAATAGAAAAGAATCGAGAACATTAACTGATCAGATACAATGAATGCCTTGAAAGCAAAAATGTTGTTACATATCATAGAACCTACTTAAAGCCAATTCAAAAAAATTTTAAGTTGGTTTTAACAACATCATTTTGCAGGATTAAATCAGAGTTTATTAAAACCATTTCAGTGCAAAGATACTACTAACGTTAACCAGGCGTATACATGCTTGAAATAAAGCATTTTGACAAAATATTGTTTTTTTTTAAAGGAATTGCAAAATGTTTTAAGACAAAAAATTTTATAAACGCATTTTAATTTTTTAATTAAAATAAATCGAAGTTATTTTCAATACGATACCTTAACTGTGGCACATATTTGAACAAGCCACATACCATGGCGGTTCTCAAGGCCGACTCCTGCCATCGGTCGAATTCGGTCTGATTTATGCACCAGAGTCAGGGAAAATTGCACAGTTCGGATGCGCTCCATCCACGGAAGCATTAATAGGCCCTTGAAATAAATAACAAATGATATCCTCTAGACTTGTTGTTTGATTTGAATCTCAAGATATCTAGCGCTTAATTATTCTCAATTTACTTGCAAGCCTCGTAAGCCCCGCACCGTATATTAAAAGGGACAAACAACACATATGAATAATCTATGCAAGAATATATTTCTTGTGATTTTTTAGGTTTTTAGACTTTTAAAATAAACTTATAATAGTTAATACTTTCTTCAAACACATAGTCATGTACATAATACACTGAACTAGCCATCCCATCCAGATGCCCGCGATTGCCAATTTTGTCCACTAGAATTCTTCTCATAGTCATAACTTATTTTATCATATGACAACCATTGTTAGAATTTTACTCACAAAAAAAGAAGGAAAAAACGAATGCAGCAGTATGACTTTGGGAAAAAGACACGAATGTGTGTGTTGTATTCGACTAATGTACAACAATGCTGATGCTGCTGCAAATGACAGCAACGATGATACTGTTAATAACATTCACTGTCCATAAAGTCCAATAGAATTATATTCATTTAGTTTTTAAGGAAATTTTACTGCAAAAGTAAAATATATTGGGAAAAAAATAATGCGAAGTAAGAATTAGACGAAAGGAATGAAAATATTAAGTGGCAAGCAGACATTTCGAGCATAAATATACAACGACAATAAGTCTTAAGTAAAAAATATTGCACATAAGAACGCAAAGTGTCTTGAGGAAAAAGTTAAATGTGTTAAACTAGCGAACCACCAACTGCCACAAGCGTCTTTATGCTAGAGATAAATGGGATAATGTGGAGTTCGAATTTTGGAGTTGTGTCATTGTTTCTATTTTGTTTTGTGCGAGGAACTTTTAGGGGATCACAATTTGTTCAAATTATTCTGACAGCAGGAGGTTAATAATATTTGGCTGACTTAAGCCAAGCTGATTTCAATTGTGTTTTAGCGACTGTTTTTAAAATGAATTTATTGCTTGAAATTTGATTGTGACAACGTGATAAACATCAAATTAAAAGAATTCATTGTTATTTAAGGAAACTTATAAATGTTAATAAATTAACTATTTGACATACTGTCATTGTACTATTATAATATGAAATTTATTTGTTGGGTGGTTAAGCAATGTCTATATGAATTTCATTTGCGCTTTTTGCTGTGGTTGAAGTTTACGGACGATTTGGTTAATCGTCGTTGGCTTAACCACCCAACAAATAAATTTCATGAAACTTATGAATGTTTAAAATATAGCAAATCAGTGCCTGATAGTGTTTTCGCACTGACATGGTTTTAATAAGTTCTGGGCTTAATGTTAAAACCTGGTTTTGCCATGCCCATTTTTTTAATTGGTTTTAAGTACGTTTTATGAAATACAACTTTGTTTTTTAGCCCGTTTCTGTCTGTGCTAAATCGAGTGCTGCCAAGTTATATAATGGAAACATCTGATAATGTGCGAAGAATACACAGACAAATCCACCACATTCTAATTTTTTCTTTGCACGTAATGGCACGATTTTATTTGAAATAATATGTTTTTGGAGAATTTATTCTTTTGAATTATTAATCTTCAATTTATAAAACAATTCCTGTATCAAAGTGCAAAGTAATTTTTTCAATATATTGTTCTTCAAATAGAAACTACTGTAGTACAGTTTGTGCATTAAAATGTTATAAAATGTAGAGGAAAATACAACAACATAGATAATAGATGATTTCTCTATTTTTAATTGTTTTTATTTCTCCTCTCTTTTTAGATGAACTAGACACATGCGAGTGGCTTGAGAACCTGCAAACGCAAGAGGTGAGTCTACAAAACATTTTGTAATATTATTTGTCATATATTGATTAGTGATATCAAATAACTTAATCAATCAATTAATTGAGTAATAAGTAATAATTAATTCGCTGGTTAGCTCCTATATAACATAAGTAAATTAGTTACCCCGCAAGTCCTCCCGCAAGAGGATAATCGATAACAAAAATGGTTTTGTAGTTTTAATTTTTTATTTGCTACTTTGATTGCTTTGCAGACAATATGCAACATAAAAGTGCGGTCACACTTATCAAACTTTTGCTCAAAACACTAAAGGAAAGTAGTTTCGTTATGCTACGAGTTTCTTAACGCTTTCATAAACATTTATGTGTTGACTTTGTAATAGAATTAAATATTATTGAAAACGTTCAACTCAATAAATATTTCTTTGAACCAAAATGTTCTTCATTGCTTACGTTTATTTTGGTTAAATATTTGCCCTAACCTGACCGTTGCCGTACGACAATTACTTTCTGGTTAGTCAGGAATAATTTCATATAATGGTTCTGTTAATGCTCCATCAAAGTCGTGATTAATTGTTTTCTATTTGCATATCAATTGTATGACATGATTAAATCAGGAACGACTAAGTAATTGGAGCGTAGAAGTAAAATAACCAAAAAACTTGTCCAAAATTTATTGTAGTTTTGTAGGTAGTTTTACTTGTAGATTTGTAAATTGCAGTTTTGAGAAATAGGCCTCGGATCGCTTTGTTACTAAATTTAATCGCAAATACTTGGAACCATGTCACAGAGTTCTATTTCACTTCGTTTGTTGGCTCTTCAGAAAACGAAAAAAATTTTTGGAAAAGAAATCAGTTTAATTTTTTCATTTGCATTTTCTGAGGTACCGAAGCATGTTACGCATCTCGTTTCCAAATGGCATTAAAATATGTGAGATTGATTTTATACCATTAATTTTCCAAATAATATGAGGGAAAAGAACAATCTTGTAACTGAATTTCGCTTAATGGTTTATTATTGAAGAGTTTGATTTGTTATTTAATATAAACTTTGGAGTGAATAATGGCACTCGTGAACGAAATTGTTTTCGAATAAAATATAATTGCGATTGGTCTCCACTCTTCAAATAAGAGGCTTCATTCTGTAATTCCTAATAGGTAATAGTAGCAAGAAATGTTTGCATATTTTTACGAGTTGTATAAGTAATAATGATTTTTATGGTAATTATTTTAATGAACATTTTATATTGCTATGTTAAAATTAATTAAATTAATTTAAAAGCTCAGAAAGACATGATGCTAAATATTCCAAGGCACAAAGGAAACATCAGTTTTATTCAAAAAAGTGGTGATAAACACAATACACATGAGCACTGATGATGAAAGTGTTGCGACTTTTGAAAACAGCTATTCTGCTCTGCTGTGTAAGTTGAATAAAACTGATATTGACTTTCCTTTGTGCCTTGGAATATTTATCATCATGTCTTTCTGAGATTTTAAATTAATTTCGAACAATTAGCCTATGAATATTAATTCAATTTAACACAATAATGATTTTTATTTATATTCTGCTGTCTTTCTAGTTATTTAACTTTTTTTTGTAAGAGGCCCCAAAATTATGCAAAAGTTCGTTCCAACGATTTGCTCTAAAAATACTTTGTAGGAATGTTTGCAATTGAAGTTTAGCTTTAGCGAATTACAAAATAAGGCAGCTGAACTGAAGAGTAGCGACCAATCGCAATTATATTTTGTTTGAAATTTCGTTGACGGGTGCCATTATTCCTTCCACAGTTTATATTATATAACAAATCAAAGTCTTTAATGATAAAAATTTTCAATTCTGATTGAATCGATTTATTTCTAAACAAATAAAACACTAAAAAATACACAATATTTGGCTAAAAAGGTGTCGCTAAAATATAATTAATTGTTGATGATTTAATAAAGCTGACAGGAATAGAAATAACTAATTTCCAGAATTTGTGAAATAATTAGTAAGTTTATGCACAAGTCCATAGTTCTTGCGAACTGTTGGGCAACATTCCCACTTTCATATCTTTGTTTTGAAATTCGTTGCGTTTTGCTTATTTACTTCAGATTAATTAGGGTGGTGTGATACATACTTCATTGCATGCAGCCGGTTCGATCCATTGTTATTACTCTCTTAAGAAAATTTCATTCAAACGCAGAAGCATTATGACCTCTTGTCAATAAGCCTGAGCCACTTAATACACTTGGATTGAAATTACACTTTGTAATGTTTTCAAAAAAATGTATGTCCATCCATTGACGTCGTGTTCTCAGCAGATAATTTTTGTCTATTCTACATCCTCATAATGAAAAAGTCTGCTCTAGTTTCAGTTTCCCTAATAAACATCATCGACCTATCAGTACGCCCAGAACGACTTATAATCATTATTAGCTGTAGATTGGAAATAAAATGAACACATAAAGTTAAATAATGTGTGAGAAATATATCTCCTGAAAACACTTAATTTTCTATTTTGAACTCCAACAAATTTCATAACTTAATGCAACTACTTAATTGTATTAGACATAAATACATCTCTGCTTATAGCATTACGATTTTTGAAATTCAAAAATCTATGACATCCATTAGCTCTCTTAAAATTACTTAAAAATGCTGGTATAAAGTCACGATAAATATAGAATCAAAAACAATCTCTTTTGGCTCTTTTTCACATGCACATGAACTCGTATGATATTTAAGTTCCTCTGTGTATATTTTTTGTGGTAATTTATTGCAAACGTCATGTCGTAAATTTTGTTTTGCAAACGTTTTTTCCTTCACACACACACACACACATGCACGCATACATACGCGCTAACACATGTCCTTACAAGTACAGTTGATACGAGAGTGGTTTCTGCTCGCATCCAGTTAGTCAGTAAAAAGGAAATTACAAATCGTTTTTATAGTTGCATACTTTTTCCCATTTATTTATATGTCTCTTGACAATATTAATGATTTAAATAGTTGTGTAGCAACAAAATACAATTCTGCAAATTTAGCTCTTCGTAAATATGTATTTTAATCTCGTATTTAGCTTTGGTGACATTTCGGTAGGAAATATTTTTTCAATTCGTAAGTAAACGGAAGCAAATGCTCGTTTAAATCTTTTGAAAGAGTTCAATTTTAAATATATAAATTACTTGTTTATTTCCGACTCCTTATAATGCTTTTCTTTTCTTATTGTCATGCATTCTGGTAAATCTTTCACAATCAAATATGTATGACTTAAAATTTTATAAAAATAAAGCATTTTGTACTTCCAACTACTTGCCTGAAGAGTGTGTATTCTTAACGATAAAGTCTGACTTTGGACAGCCTGTATTTGGTTTAGCTTTCAAATGCATTCACATGCCCAACGTTTGTGCTTGAGCGGCTGCCTGGCAGACTAATGTTCTCTCTGTGTGTGTGTGTGTGGGTGCTCCATGTGTACATAATGGATATTTAAAGTTTTCAATTACACAATAGATGCTTCTCACTTTTAACAAAAGTCATTCATTCATCCATAAAACACACTCAATACAAATGAGTATTGCCTTACATGGATAGTGGGGGTATGCATAAGCACATTAACATGCGTATGGTCGTAGTACAGCTGACTGTTTGATCAGCATTATGTGCATACATATGCATTACTAACATCAAAGTAAACATTATAAATTTGAGAAGATAGCAAATAAACTTCAATTCCACTACGTTCGGATGTCATTACAGAAGTCTGTGAATGTATATGAAATAAGCCCAGTTAGCATATGAGTTTTACTTTAATTTGAATTAATTATACGCATTCAAAAATATCAAATAAATTTGAGAATGTCTGGTAGGTTTCTAATTAAACAAGATCGGGATTATTACAAATTGTGGTGGCTTTGAAAGACGTAATTTTTCTCCTAAGTTTGGCACAATCAAGATTATTGGGTGCTCCTGGTTGTACATGAAAACATTGAAATATCGCATAATAATAGTTTTATATAAATCATGATATAATCATAAACGTTAAAAAACGACAGGCAAAATAAACCACTTTGGACAAAGCCCACACTAAATGATACACAGCATCTATTTAGCTTGAACAGCCTTCTTGGGTTTAGCTTGTGTGCCTTCGCGGAAGCGGCGTCTGACAATCTTCAGCTGACGCATACGGCCTGTACCAGTGGTCTTCCTCCTCTTGGCCTTAATGGACCAATTATAGGAACGCAATTTAGCTGCTTGATAACCACATTGGGCACATGTAGATTTTTGAATGTGGTAAGAAGAACGGCCGCGTTTACCAAAGCTGGATGTACCTTTCGTCATCTTGGATCGAAAGACAGCAAAAGAAATCTATGGCTTGCGCTAACCCAATGAAAGGACGAAAATTAGGGAGGGGTAGTTTAAACGGAAGACTACGATGCCTTAGGACCCGATTTCGGCTCCTCCTTTTTTAGTCTGCATTAGTACAGGATTTTGTTTATTGTTGCCTCGTCTTGTCCCAATTACGAAGGCATAGCACTGGTCGTTGAACATTACCGACAACGATTAATACCGTCATGTATTGGGTGTTTTTTTATATAGTGATACAAGTTTAAATCATAATAAAACATAGTAATATATTTTTGATATTGATGAAACGATCTTTATTGGATAGAAAATTTTATGCCATTAATGTTTAAATATGATTTCGGTCATGTGGCCGCCACGGGTGGCGCGTACAAGGCGCAATCTGGAACACCCGTTTTCACAAACAGTAACATTCTGACCATCATCGTTTTTGAAGACACATGGGCCAATGACTCCGCCAGACCATAAAGCGCCCTAAACAGCAATTTTCTGTGGATGTAATGGTTTTTTCGACAAAAGCTTGTGGGTTATCCTCACTCCAAATGCGACAATTCAGAAAATAAAATTTTGAAATGAACAGAACCATTCTTTTGATTAAAAATTTCCACAATTTGCACGCGTTGCTCTGGTGTAAGTCGATCCATAATGAAATGTCAAAGCAAACTAAACGAAAAGCAACTATCAGCTCTTAAATGGATGGTCAAATAAAGCAGTGATGCCAACTCAAAGTTGTATCACTCTATAAAAAATACCCTATACCAAAGAGCAGAATACAGCACCCTCCTTCTTCGGTACCTGTAAGAAAAGTATTCACTGGCGAAGTAAAAATAGCTATAACGAAAAAGGGTATGGGAACTGTTTTAAACCGATGGTAAAACACTTTCGTTAAGTCCCTGTGTTGCTGCCACTTGATTGTTTTGATCCATGTTCTAGCCTTCTGAATTTGTTTTTTCCATTTTCCTAAAGCTAAAGGTTTTTGGTTTGAATATTCTTGAGCACATTTAAACGTTTTCGTCCCTTTAATTATTTTAGCACAATAATAAGCTTTTAAATTTTTAACAGTAGTTTGTATTGAACTGTTTATTGATTTATTTGATATATATTTTACTATTTTAAAGAGGAGTTTTGATGAAATTTCTTATAATTCAAAATTGCCTTGTAACAGCTATTTTTTATTATTAAGTTATTATTATAAAAGCTATTTCTTTATTCGTCAAAGAGTAAATGGTTTTATTTTTATTTTCACTTAGAAACTAGTAATTGTTTAAACTGGCAATGAACAAAACAAAATGATTTAATATATAAAATTAGATTTTTGCACGGCGTATGGCGATAAATTGGATCTTACAATTTTATGCAAAATTAAAACTCAAGAAATGATTTTTATTTTGTGATATAATAGATAAAAATCAAGATATAACTTTTATTATCTCAGATAATAATCGGCGGAGTTGAATTTTTTAATATGTACGCTCATAGTATGATTTTTAGTTTAAATTTGGAAAATAATCGTTGTTGCGGTCTTTGAAATAAACAAAAATTTAATTATTTCAGCACATCAAAAAGTTTTCACTGAATGTAAAAATCTATATTGAGAATAACACAAGAACAGGCATAGTTGAGCTTCGAAAGTTTCGAAAGAAAGAGGTTATTTTGTTTAGGATTTGAAATTAAATTTATGATTTCAACCTCAAACGTGTATATATATATATATATATATATATATATATATATATATATACATATATATATATATATATATATATATATATATAATTATATATATATGTATATATACATATATATATATATATATATATATATATATATATATTCTATATATACCTAATCCATAAGAAACAAAATATATGTTTAACAAATGACCTGGGACAATGTTTAAAATAAATTTCAATTAAAGAATTAAATTTAAAACTCTTCAATTGGAATATCGCGTTCATTCTTTTTTGCCCAACATTTTATTAAAAAATACAAATTTTGGTTGTTCATAAAGGGATAGACTGGTTTTCTTTTAGATAAATAATCAGATATATGCTAATTGATGATTGAAAAATTACTAGGGATAATTTTCAGATACTTGTTTTAGTTTTTGTTGTTGGGTTACTTATTGTATGCATTCTACAGGAGCACACTTGTTTTCGCAAGCACACAGCCATTTGCATACATGAGCATAAACAATGGGAAAAATTCGCACACACATGGATTGATATGTATGTATGTGCTTTCTTACTCGAACTGTGTTTACACGGCGCAAACGACATAGATATACGAATTTGAAGAAAATCATAATATTATACACGATCAAAGGAAAATATATAAGTTTTCTATAGTAATCATAGAGTATTTTTAAAAGTAGTGTAAACCGCTTTTAATCTTAAAACCAATTGTTTATGTAAGAAATTAATTACCGGAATCTGAAGCGGTATATAAACATGGAGCAAGGAGAACGGTACCAGCAAAAATATTTTCAATCAAAATTTCGAAGTTGAATTCGCAAAATTAATAGAGTATAACATTCATAAAAATTTTTTTTAAACTTAAAGTATATTTTAAGAACAACCATCTTTTAAAATATATTTTAAAAATAACTTTTTTTATGACTAGGCCAGGTAAACAACAATACTATTAATATATATGATGTTTTTTTCTAAAATTAAAAAAAATTATTGTCATAAAATATTGTGATTTAGTTTGGTCATGGGTACTATTGTAGGCGAATGCTCGCTGGAAAATCTTTTGAAAATCAAGGACATGTATTAGGCTTACCTCCTTATTCAAGTAATTCTCACTGGTCGTATTTCTAAATAAAATAAAGTTTTACAACAAAGAACATGTTATAAACACAAACTCATAATTTATATGTTTCCTCATGAATACTTTTATGTACTTGAGCCCATATCGATCATTTATTTCCACAAAGTCATAACTCAAAAAATGCATTTCAGAGCTAATGGTGCAAATGCAATCTCCATATCGTTGCTGTTGTTGTCGTTGTGTAAAAGTTTAAATGAAATATTTGTCCTGAGTGAAAAATTATTTTCCAGATTTTCGTTAAGCTGTTAGTAAATTTAAAACCTTAAAATCATTTTATTCAAAACAAGTATTTTTGAGTTATGACACTATTGAAATAAATGAGCGATATATGTTTGTGTGTGCATATCTGCTTAACATATACTTGTGGATGCTATCAGCAATTCTATTTCAAATGTTGTTCTTAGACATTTTCTAAAGCAAATTTATTTTGTAGCAATTATTAATTCCAGTTGTATGTTGCTGTTTACAATTTGATTTAATAGCTTGTATATATTTTTGTTAGATACATAAATGATCTGCCAAACCAAATTCCTAAATGTGAAATTAATCTATATGTTGATGATGTAAAGGGTGTTTTCAATAGAGTGATACAAGTTTAAATCATAATAAAACATAGTAATATATTTTTGATATTGATGAAACGATCTTTATTGGATAGAAAATTTTATGCTAGTAATATTTAAATATGATTTCGGTCATGTGGCCGCCACGGGTGGCGCGTTCAAAGCGCAATCAGGAACAGCAATTTTCACAAGCAGTAACATACTGACCATCATCGTTTTTGAAGACACATGAGCCAATGACTCCGCCAGCCCATAAAGCGCACCAAACATTAATTTTCTGTGGATGTAATGGTTTTTCGACAAAAGCTCCAGATGGGACAATTCAGAAAATAAAATTTTGAATGGACCAAGTGCATGATGAGTTTGACGAACAGAACCATTAATTTGATTAAAAATTTCCACAATTTGCACGCGTTGCTCTGATTTAAGTCGATCCATAGTGAAATGGCAAAGCAAACTAAACAAAAACCAACTATCAGCTGTTAAATGGGTGATCAAATAAAGCAGTTATTCCAACTCAAACTTGTATTACTCTATAAGAAACACCCTATACATTAAATCGATATGCGACTCAAACAAACTCTAATTTTGTTGTCAAAAATTAAAATGCCAAGAAAAGACCGTACAACAGATTTCACAAATTAAATTTGATTAATATTCATGAAATGTATTCCACATATATCAGGGACTTATATCAATTATATTTGTATGTTGTAAGTTCAGCTAATTTCTCTATCTGGATTTTATTGGAGAAAACTATTTTCGAATAGCGTAACTTGGAAATTGCAACCACTTTGTCAAATGAAAGTTGTTTCTGATATATAATCCCATAGTTTATTAATTTTTGTCAAACATGCACCACAAAATTACGTGCCTTATTGATGCAATCAGACAAACAGCAGTGGCAAACTAACACTTTTATGTTGTTGGTAACATGCAAAACATAAGCAAACTGAATTTGAAATCGTAAACCATGATTTTCTGATACTCTTTCATGTAACATGACTCAGTTTGCCGATATAATTTACTCAGAAATTTAAACTACAGCGTGTTTTTGTAGAGTATCACTATTTTGCGTTGGCATCAATATTATAAATGAATTATATTTAATAAGTAAAAATGTAATATTTGCAATAACTAAATTGATTTCCTTATAATTATCTGGATATTGTTAATAATTGTTTTTTGATAAGACGAAAATATTGATACTTTGGAAGTGAAGAAAAAATACTTCCCCAAAAATGACTTCTAATAGTTTCTTTGGGTCTGTGGGAAGTTATTTATTAGCAAACGGCAATAGCCATTCGGTGCGACCGTATCGTCTTGCTCATTACGCAATAAATAGAGACCGATGATGACGCACCAAATAGGCAGTTTTAATGGATGGTTCCTTAAGCAAACAAAATCGTTTGTTACATTTTAGAAGAAAACCCTTCAAAATCACAACAAAATAGTCATATGCAACAACCCTGGCACCCAGTGGCCTGTTATAGTATTATTCCTATCAGCGATTCTGATGCATATCTATGTAGAGTATAATTTACTCTAGATAAAACAAGTGGTTTTTGAGATTGTGTAAGACTTGCTATACACTAATCTTATTAAAATTTTTATTTTTGGAAGGGAAGAATCCTAAGGTTATTATCTTAGAATAGTTGTATTTCGTGAGACAAAATCACATACTGGCAATGAAGTTTTCACCAAATATAAGTTTGTTTTCACTTAAATGGCATCAGTGTAAGATACGAACTCTTTATTCAGACAGGATGTTTTCTAAAAGCTTTACTTTTTATTATTAATATATTTGATGATCAGATTAAAATCGTCTGCTTGGAATATGAAATCCTAACATCAGCACTTATTTCCATCTGCATTTGCCACTTGCTGCTTATTTGAGACTCGACTCCAACCATTATCATATAGAACGGGCGCAAAATCACCTCATCGGCAAAAGAATTTGAAATTTCACACAATAAAACTCCATTTAGTACATATTTTGGGGAATTGTCGTTTTAACCTCTTTCATTTTAAATTTGTGCTGATTTTCCTAAAACAATTGGTTGTTGTAAGAGAAATAAAGAACAACAACAACTAATAGTTGCTTTATTTGTTGTTGATCTTTATTTCTCATATAACTCCAATTGGAGTCGGAAAAAAGCCAACCAATTCTAGAATAAAAACGTAAGAAAATAAAAAAGGAAAAGTGATCAGTGAGTTCTTGTTATTACTTTGATATTTGTTTTACAATTCTCACTTATTAAAGTGGAAGTGTGAAATAAATATCAATAGTTATTCTAAGAAATGTTGGGTAAAGGTTCCCTGATGATCTTCATTAACCCCAGATAAATGCGCATAGGAACTACCTAAAACCCCTCAATTGATCAGATGGAGTTTAAACTCCATTTCATTGAAATTTATATGATCTCAAACAAATCTTTTATGGATTACCAACACAACGACAAACTTTTATGTATCTTCTTGACACGTAGTTGCAAGTTTATAAATGAAACGAAAAAAAAAACAGTTTTATGCAAAATACAATGGAAAATTGTGTGAATTACAATGGAAAAATGCTTTGAATGAGTGAACAAATGCATCACGTTAGACATTATCATGCAGTTTTGTTTTCTTTTTTTTTTGAACCTGAATCAATTTTCAGGTAACTTCATGCCATGTTGTATATTATACGAAAAAACTAACGTATGAAAAGATTAATTGAGTAGAAATGCCAAAGTGTAATATAAACAAGCAAAAGCAAAAATAATAACAATACAACAATACGATACCAAAGTGCGATATATGACACACATGCCCACAAAAATAAAAAAAGCTAAAATGAACTGAAAGCAGCTGTCATATTAAAAAAAAATCTTCATGTTTGCACGAGCAAAAATGGTGGTATCGATCACAAAAATCGAAAAAAATATGACTTTTAATTAACATGTTCTGCAAGAAAAATAAGAAATCCTGCAATAAAATGCAATAAAAAGACACGGATTGTTAATACCAAAGTATTTAAAAATAATTTTAATTAAGTAATAATGGTAGTAATCAAAATTCAACATGAACATTTTTAACTGTGTTAATTAATTCAATTAAACCAATTAATTGAGTATAACTTTTAATCAATTAAGAGAGTTGATTAAGCAAATTTCAATAATAATATCTACTCATTTTTGCTAATATGCTCAAAAAGTTATCTCCATTTTTTTTGTGAGGCTGCGTGCAAGACCGTGTTTAGGCACGTAACCCTCTAACGTTATAGTGTTTTAAAACTAACATTCGTTACGTTAATGCCGATATATGAAATGTTTGAAACAATTTTCAGAAACTTCTTCTATGTAATCGGCTGCTGCAACCATTTAAATGACATCGATAATTTCAATACTTCAATAATTCAATTCAACTCAATTTTTCAATAATTGCAATATTATAATGAAATAAAAGTTTCATCAAAATCATAACTTTACGTGTGTCTCTTTTTTAGGTCCCGGTCCAAACTATGAACATTTTGTGTCAGTAATTCTTATTTTGTGTAAGATTATGAATCAAAAATATATACCATTTCGTTCGATTACATTTGCGCTCTTTCTCACTATAAACTAAAGAATTGCTTGAACTAAAATTGCAAGAATGGACCGCTTCAGAAGGTAGCAAAAAAGTACTATAACATTGAATAAGTGCTTGGCTCTTACGGACATAAATTTGGATAATTAAATTCAATAATCTACAGGCTTTTTCATTCATTCATTTTGAAAATATAGATGCACCATGTTTGACTCTAACACGCCAAAAATAGTGTTTCCAAAAAGAACTTCTCTTTTTATATTAAAAGTATTCGTATTTAAAATTTTAACTACAACATTTACTTCCATATTCATAAAATTTTAAATTTTTTTGAAATATATTTTATTAAAAAGCTTTCATGCAAAATTTTTGTAAAATGTATTTCAAATACATTTTATATTCTCTAAGAATATGGGCTTAATCCCCATTATTATATTAAAATATAAATAAATTGGAAAACATCAAGTAACGTTAAATTTCAATTTAACATTTCCCAAAGAAATCATTTTAAGAAAAATAAATTGTTTCGTATTTCTTTGACTTACACGTTTTATTGGAAAACTCTACAAAAGTCGCGTTAACAATTAAATAGTTTTATATATTATTTCCCTTTCGTTTTATTACACTATTTACAAAAAATCAATGTTCCATAATCTCATTCTGTTGAATCACTAACACTCCAATTTCTTTTTCTATCGCTCATCTAGAATGTTTGCTTGTTTGAAATGCTTTCGCAAATTACAAAGAGAAAAAAAAAGAATCACATTTTTATAAATTGTTTGCTCCCTCAAGATTTCTATTGTAACAGCCACGTCTAAAAGTCTATCTTGGCTTTTATAAAAGGATACTTGTTGTAACAATTTTAGGTTGCTCTTTGGTTCGTTTGAGTGTTTCCTCAATTTTCTTACTTTGTTTTTTCCTTTGTAAATTTTTTATTTGCTGATTAAAGATTTTTTCTTACATTTTACTTCATTTATTTCAACTGACTCTTTATTTTCTTTTCTTCTTTTTTTCTGTATTATTATTTTTGTGGGTATAAAGAGAAATAAAGTCAGTAAACACTGATTGAGTTGACCGGAAACGGAAATTTTTGTGTTGTCAGTTCATTGCTTTCTTGCATTCTGTTATTGAATTCGTTCTTATTTTGCACTCTTTGCGCTAAATTATTATAAGCCGTAGCACACACATACTCGTATCAAATATTAGAGTTTCTCTCTTGAGGACGGAGTATTTGCTTCTTTTTTAGTTCAGATACTGCGATGAATATTATTTCCCTTTTAAGTATTTAGTATTGGAAAAAAGTCTTTATGGTTGAAAGAAATAATAGATCGCCATGGGAAATGTTTACTATTGTTTTGCGAATATCGGAGAATTATATTTCAGTGATTATTAAAAACTTCTTTCGGAAGGGGTTTGTTTCAATTATCCTCGAATTCGCATCATTCGACTGCGGTTTCGCAGCAGTAACTCATTGAAAATGACACTAAGTCGAAACCGGCACGTTTATAACTAAAATGTGATGACACAAAATTGTTTCAAGTCATATTTTTATTTAAAAACATTCTCAATGACATTTTTCCTTCGAAGAATTTATATGAATAAAAAACAGGCTCAAGTAAAAACCCGCGCATTTTCAAACTGTTTTGCATTTGTATTAAATTCGATTTCTTTTGTTAAGAGCAGAGTATTTAGAATATCAATTATAATCATCATAAAAGCAGAACGAATCAGTACTGATTTTGAGGCGTTGTTTGACCAATATTTTCACTTTTGTAAGTCATTTTGAATATCAACTGTTCACCCAACGTTTTTAACGAGAACTGAATATGAAAAGTTCTTATATTTCATTTCTAAGTCCTTACTTTTGTCTAGTGTGAAACTCTCCAACCCTGATGACTATTATTCCAAGTATTACAATATTCTCTTTGCTTTTTCAAAAGCCATCGGCCCCTTTATTTTGTTATTTATGAATTTCTATTTAGTTACAAATTAAAAAAAAAATAAATTAAAAATAATTTGTGAGCTCGTGGGTTTGAATTTGAGCCCTAATAATAAGTCTTAAATTTTGCCTGTGGAAGACAATAACTTACTGGACGATATGAAGATAAGCTGACAGGAGGCTTTCTTGGGGCCTTTTATTGGCAAGAGTTTTTATGTTTCAACATCTTGTGGGAAGTATGATATTCAAACTTACAAGCGTTCAAAATAGCAGTTGAAATTTTTTCTACATATTCGATATTTAGATGTTTATGGTTGACTCCGTCGATAGCCGCAGCTTTTTAGGTTCGATTTGGAAATTGAACATCAAACGTTTTTAATAGGAAAGCAGATCGACAAAATTTCCTTGCGAAATATTATTAAAATCTTATATTATTGCTAATTGAAAGAAGTTGAAAGGCTGTTGGTTGTAAATTATTTCCGTTGTCCCAAATTGTAATATATTTGCTTATAATAATTACCTGTCTCGCGATGCCATTAGATGTAAATGTAAAACTAATTAAACATCTTTGTTGTTGCTTTAAATTGTGTGACATAATGTTATATCGTGACTTCGCGGGATAAGTAATTAGGAGCATGATGTTGGCTAAAGACTATGATGCCTTAGGTCCCGAGTTTGACTCCACAATCAGTCATAAATATGGCGGCGAATTTTTATGATCTGCATTAGTGCAGAATTGTGTTAATTGTTGTCGGCTGGTCTCAATGATGAAGGCGATTAACACTGCCGTGTGCTAAAAGAGCAGAATACAAAATAGCGAAAAATTCACCGGCGAAGTAAAAAGCGAAAAGAACTTTAACAAAATTCTCTATCTTTTCTAATCTGTTTTCATCTGTCCTCTTAATCTATCCCCTACTTTCTAGTTCTGGCTTAATGAACTGCATATGTAGGGGTCATACCCTGAGTACTAGTCCAAGACATTTGTTTGTCCAAAAATTAATTTATTTTTATTTAAAAGAAAATTTCACAACTGAAGCCACAAAAACAGATTTTTGATATTCAAAACCTTATTTTCATTAATTTATTTTATTATTTTATTTAAAAATATACTCAGTGAAAAAAAGGACGACATTTTTGGGGAAGTACTTTTTCTTTGTCTTCGAAGTTTTAATTGGTATTTTCGACTCGATTTAAAATATTGCGTCTCCGAGCCTTCAGAGAATTCGCAGTAGGCGACTTTTCCTAATGAACCAAAATAATTATTATACATAGTTTTCATTAGAAACATGACTCTGAATTTACTGAAAAGGTGACAAACAAAGAGAAAACCTTGCCATGACAACCAGTTGTAAAAATAATTAGAAAAAAATCCAGATTCGTACCACTTCCTGATCACACGTTTAGGATCTTATTGGCTCTTCTCGGTATGTCTTTTTTACTGGGTATCATTGGTTTTGAAAGATAAACAAATGCTTTTAAGTGATTTATTTTACCCACTTTAAACACAATAAAATACATTTAATTGATTTACATATACATATAACGAAGGGTGTGTTGTTCTTGCTTCTATATACTTTATGTAGTATGTGGCAAGTATACAAATGTACGCATCAATTACATTATCGAAGCAACTAGGAAAAATATAAAAACTTTTAATGCCAGACTTATCGAATTCCAAACTCATATACGATGTTTACAACTTGCACAATACCTTAGGGGCAATGCTGATATCCTTTGGGCAATTTTTTTGCTATCGACGTGCAAACAAAAATTTTGTTTGTCAAGCATCCACACAAAGTTGCTACTGACTACACGTACATATATACGCACAAGGACATGAAACAGTTGTGCAAAGGAAACTAAAGATGTTATTGCGTCTGCAGTTTCTATTTTAAGGAATTAGAAAAGTATATCTACGAAGAATAAAACTACTTGGTCTTAACAAAAGTAGCAATTGAAATGCTTGAGAGTTACTTTCAATTACGGCACATCTTTGTTTCAATGCGTAGTAAAGTGGTGCTTTTTTGAATTCATAGAAATTTTGTCTTTTACCAAAAGAAAAGCAAACAAAAACTAAAAGTGGAAATAAAATATGAAGTGTTAGAACTTTTCTGCAATGCTTTCTGCTCTTCCTGCATTCTGTTTTCCAATTTGGTGTAAGAGGAACAAAAGCTTCTAAATCTGCAGGATGCAGTGTGCATTTTGTTTTGTCAAGTTAAGAAAATCTAGCAAAACTTTTATGTGTCGCTAAATGTGTGAGGAGATTGTGTGCGTCTATGGTTGTATGGCTAGTATACATCCATACATATGTCCGTGTATATGTGTGTATATATTTATACTAGTGTATGTATTATTCATTGTTCGTGTATATAAAATGATCTGAGTTGTATGTATCTTTAGAGTCTTGCATCTTCCTTGTTACTTATCCTTTTTTTCTTTTGTATGTGTACTTTAAGTGCAAAATCCTGAATGAAGTCAATTGAAAATACAAATACTGTAACAAAAAC
The DNA here is from genome assembly GCA_963675445.1 of Linnaemya vulpina. Classification (NCBI taxonomy): domain Eukaryota; kingdom Metazoa; phylum Arthropoda; class Insecta; order Diptera; family Tachinidae; genus Linnaemya; species Linnaemya vulpina. The sequence goes on from OY776277.1 coordinate 44,154,310, forward strand.
AGAGAATGTATTTGCTTTTGGCTTTGTTAGATGGAAAAGTACCCTAAAGTTTTGTTTGTAAATTCGAGTAAGAAGTTTTACAAAATACCATCGTAGAATTGTTTTTGTGTGTATCCTTTTAGGGTCAGTTTTAAAACAAACGAAGTTGTTTTTTTATTATTTGATTTTTTTGTTGTTGTTGAATGGGTTTATTTTCAAAGCCAAATAATTGCATCATGTATTGAAAAATAATGATTAATCGGCCTGACTGATTCCATTAGACGCTGTGCTGGCAGGGATGACTTAGCACTTTTGTGTCCCTTGACTTACTTAAGGCCTTTGACAACTTTAGTAGTGCTGTATTAGTTCGTAAACTTCGTATTATATTAAATTGTAATATTTCAAATAAAACTTATAAAGGCTACGGTCTCTGATTTCCGCTGAAATCCTGGGCAGATTTTCGCGGATTTCGCGACTTGAGCGTTCTATATGAAAAGTACATGTGTAGCGATTTGGTTACGTATCCAAAAAATTCAATATGATATATTCTAATGCAATTCAATAAAAAATGCTCAAGGCATTTGAACATTCGATGTAATTTAAATACAAATTTGGATTCCATAATTTATCGTCAGGTCTGCAAGTATTTACTCATACCATCAACAACTAAAGACATATTTCTCTGCTTAAAATCATGGGAAACTATTATGTCATTTCGGATTATGATGAACTAATAATACCGCAAAAATCCTTTATGCCATAATTGCAAAAAATGAAATATTATAAAATTACAGACACTGAGTTAAAGAATTTTTAGTATTATGAAGTAGTCGTTTCTTTTTGTCTATTCCTTTTGTTTGAAACTTCTCTGAATAAGTTCACCAGGTGAAGAAGAAAACTAAGGGAAAAAACACATGATGATGTTGACGAGGAGGATGATGAGAGACAATTCTTACTAAAAATAAAGCCACTTAAAATGGGGAAAAGAACTTAAGTACTCCAAGATGACGAGTGGGCTTAAAACAGGATGTTGAAGAAAAAAGCAAAAGGAGAGACCAAAGACAGCAAAGATAAAAGTAGCGACGAAAGAAAGGCAACATCCAAAAAAAAAAATCATTTAATTTAAATTTAACTTTAATTTCGACCATCAATTTTATCTTTTGGGCACGAATATAAAAAATTATTTAGGAATGCAAACGGGGAATTTAAACAACAATTCAAGTATAATTTATAATCCTAATAATATAACTTTATGGTATTATTGGACATTTAAATTTTTGTTTGCTTTCTTTTCCGTTGGGCCTTTATTTCCCACTCATTTCCCAATACTTTGCCTCCTTTCTTTGGCACATTTCTTTGTATTTGCTTCAGGCTACAATCATTTGGCCTATTTGTTTTTTCTTTTTTCCTAATCGTTAAGCAAGTGTAAGTGCTGCGAAAATAAAACTAATGTTAATTTGCTTTTAACGCTGCTGGTGGTAAATGTGTTTTCTGTACATTTATTGCTTCCTCTTTTACTTCTTATATATTCTGTTTTCAGTTGTGCTGCAGACAGTCATGACTTTTTCCGTTTCACAAAATCGTTTAAGAATTTGTCTTTTTTTCTTTTGTTATTTATTCATCGTCATCTAATAAATATTGAATTTTTTAAAAAGTACTTTTTTGATAGTATTTTTCTGCACAGTCAAATTAAATTATTTAACAGATGAAGATTTATTTTGATCATATTTCGGTAGCAGTTTTGCACTAATTTCAAATACTTAAACTCATTGTGTGTTGGACTATCATGTCATGCTAGCGCCTCGCGAAGTCGTTCGTTACATATATATTTTGTAAGTCGTACAAAATTCTGTATCAATAGAAAATATTTTGATAATGTTAGCAGCGATTTGTAGGTATATATATATATATATATATATATATATATATAAATACTTCTTGGGGAAATACTTTTTCTTTATTTTCGAAGTATTTTCGCCTTATCAGGAACTGATTATTAACAATATCCAGATAATTATTGAGAAGTTACGCAAAGTTGAAAGTTTGTTTTGCAAGTATTACATTTTTATCCATAAAACATATTTTATCTAATAAAATATAATTGAATTAGAAGATATTAATGAAAGATTTATGAAAAATAAATTGATTGATAAAATTAATAATTACTTTTTTTTAAACCTCTTTAATTTTAATTATGTGCTGATTCTTTTTTCCCAAAATGTTTTTAAAAAAAATTCAAAGTGATCATTTGAGGCGTTTTAGCCAGTTTCTATGCGCATTTTACTGGGGCTAATGCAGATCATCAGGGAACATTTACCCGACGTTTCTTAGAATAACTAAAGATATTTATTTCAAACTTCCATTTTAATAAGTGAGAAGTCTAAAAAGAACATCAAAGTCATAACAAGAACTCACTGATCAATTTTCCTTTTTTATTTTCCTACATTTTTATTCACTTTGATTATTTTAGTAAGATTTTGGGAAAAAAGAATCAGCACATAATTAAAATTAAGGAGGTTGTTGATTTAATATATAAAACTCACGTTGGAAATGACACGTCTCCGGAACTTCAGAGAATTCCCAGCAAGCGACTTTTCCTAATCAGTACGAACGTTATTAGAAACGGCTTACAAAAATTAGATTTAATTAAGATCAAAAACATGAGTTTGGATTCAATGAAAAGGTGATAAAAACAGAACTTTTTGCAATCACAACCCGTTGTAAGCAGCTTTAGAAAATTTCCGGATTTGCACTTCTTCCGGATCATAAATTTAGGATATTATTGACTGCTTTGGAATGTCTTATTTTTAAGAGATTTTCGAACCTGAAGATAAAAGCAAATTTTTTACTCTAATATAAAGCAAACACCCAAATATAATGGAAAAGTAAAACAACACTTTAAAAATTTCATGAAAAATTTTGTTTAAACAACTCCATTTTTATGTTAATTAACTTAATTTAAAATTCATCGTTGTTATAAAACAAAATAGAAATATATTTTCAAGTTAATTAAATTAAATAGATATCGCGCTGCTATTGTCTGTCATATTTTTCAAGTGCAGCACACAAATCCATTATTCATTATTCTTATTTTATGAATAAGTTAATCTCTTAATGCTTTTTGTACTTACTGTCTATTGGTCTATGTCTGTCCTTTATTTAGTTCATTTATATATCCTTTGTGGCTGATGTTGCGAAGTAGATTTAGATTTGTTTTTCCAGCACCATAATGTGGCCAATAAAAAATGCAACTACCATTTGCAACAGAAATAAATAAAAAAAAAAGAAAATACTTTTGTTGACTTTGAAAATGAAAATATAAACAGACAAACACATGCACTCTGTTCATAACACTGAAAAAATAGATGGCAAAAAAGGAAAATATGAAAACTTTTCCTGCTGCCTTCTTTTCATTTTTAGTTGAGGGGTGCTTTTTTCTGTTAATAAAACTAAAACACTTGAAAAGTTGAAAAAGTTTGGCTTTGAATACATTTGATATTTCAAAGGAGGGCTAAATAAATGTAATCGAAAAAAGATAAGTGGTTAGAAATCAACTTAAATTTTAAATAAACAAAATTAGTTCACCAAAAATCTCAAAGATACTTCAAGTTGCATGACTGGGAGGGTTGTGCTAAAAGTATATGGCAGATTAAATATTATATAGCCCGATAGTCTTTGGAGTAACTTAGTGTAACTTAGATGGTACCGATTTTTAAAAACTCCATGATGATAATGTCCTTAATTACTCGTCTTTTTCCGGTTATTTGAAATGCAAAGAATACCGTTAATTATGAGTTAAGCGAAGTGTAACTTTTTAATTCTCAACTTTTTGATTGGTATGTTATTTGTCTTACAGTATTTTCACGTTGAAAGTTAACACCTGGTATTAGAATTAAAGCCATTAAAATATGATTTCAAATTCACACTGCTTATTAAATAACAGACGCTGTCCAGTAAATTTAGTCACAATAAAAAAAGCTCCCAGAGAAATTGAGGTATTTGTTGTTGTATCTGCCTTTAAATTTTATAATACTGCAGCTGTTTTTGTTTGTGTAAGAAATTAAGTTTTAGAATTGTTATAAATATTTCAAATTGATATTTTAAAAATATCATCAAAATTTTTAAATAAAAAATGCAGATGTGATGGATTTTTCATTCCAATTTCCATTCTTCAAAAATTATCAAACGTTTTCAACATGTAACTTGGCAGCACCGAGCTTAGAAAGGTTTCATGAAAGCCACTTAAAACCAATTCAAAAATTGTTTTAGTTGGTTTTAACACAGTGATTTTTCACGATTTTGAAATCAAAACTTATTGAAACCAATTGAAAAACTACTTAAAACGAATGCAAAATTCGTTTCAAGTAGGTTTTTGGAAATGCTTTGTTCTTGCGTGTGCTAAGTTGCGTGCTGCCAAGTTACATCTTGAAAACATCTGATGAAGTTTGAAAAAAAATTTTTTTTTACTATATTTTCTGTGATTTGTTTATTTTATGAACATTTTATTTTTGCTATATTAATATTTTTATAGGCTAATTGTTCTAATTTAGTTAAAATCTCAGAAAGGCATGATGATAAATATTCCTAGGCACAAAGGAAGTCAACATCAGTTTTATTCAACTTACACAGCAGAGCAGAACAGCTGTTTTCGAAAGTCGCTACACTTTCATCTTCAGTGCTCATGTGTATATTATTTTCATCACCACTGTTTAGGTGGCTTAGTTGAATGTGATAACAGTTTTCTATTTACACAAATTTTATTGTGAAAAACAATCCGAGAACTGTATCAACCTGATGTTAACACTTGTGTGCTATGATACCTGTGTTACCATTTAATTATTTTCTTCATGTCCCATTTTTCTGAATTTTTTGTTCCATTATACATTAAGTCAAACTTTTTTGGTTTGAATTTTATACTTAAGTATATGTGAACGTTATTCCAATTTTCATTGGCAGCTCAAGCCCAAGCTCAAATTGTATGTGATTTGTTTATTTTATGAACATTTTATTTTTGCTATATTAATATTTTAACATAGCAAAAATATATACTATATATACCATATATACTATATTTTCATATATATACTATATTTTCATTTTTATTTAGAATTTACATGATTTTTATGTATACATATTTTCCTAATTTTCAAATTGCAAAATGCAATAGAATTTCTATTTTAGAGCGCATTTTAATATTTATTTTTATTTTATTTAAAAAAAAAACAGCTAAAGTACAGTTTGTGAATTAAGTATTATGAATTAAGTATCAGAAACGTACAAAAACAAATGCACTTATTTTAGGTAAGAGATTGTTTTCGTGATCAAACTTATTAGACAAACTGTGTATTAAAACATGAGTTTATTAAATGTGTAGTGTAAACGCAAAATCATATGTTTTATGTAAGTTAAAACTGGCTTTCAACTTTCAATGTGAAAAACTCATATTAGTTCGTTTGATTTCGCGTTAAATATCTCGTTGGGGCATAAGCGCCTCTACTGCAATCATTTGAATGATAATACTTTTCGGCATATTTTAAGTTTTCTTTACTTTGTATAAAAAATTTAATTAAAATTTTATATTATGCAACTGGCGCTTGTAAATATAAAAAAATTAAACCATAAAAGTTTGTATTAAACGAACAAAAATTTAGAAAATACGACATAATGAAAATAATAAAACCTCAACATGGAGGCTTAAGCTGTGTTACTATCGGCTTATTACTTATACAATTCTCGTATACCATTTTACAAAAAAATTATATAAATAAGAACAACAAATTCAACTAAGCCACCTTATAATTGCTAATAAGTAAAAGCACACATGCTAAGTACTGCTAATGAAATTGTAGCGGCTTTTGAAAGCATCTGCTCTGCTGTGTAAGTTGGATAGTTCAATTAATTTAGAATATTATCAAGTCGCTGATACATACCTCGCATACAATTTGCAGAAATGTTTTTTAAATCGCAATTGCAATATTCTTGTCGATTTTATAACACAAGACTGGGGCTGAAGTAACATAATATATTTTTTTAGACTGAACTATTTTAAGCTTATGTATAATTAAGATATAAAATGTTTTCTACGTATGGATTATGCGTGTGCAGTATTGTTTCTTATAGATCGACGATTTCAATAAACTTTGAAAAACATATAGGAAATTTCAAGCAAAATGTAAAAGCTTACGTACATGCAAAATTTAGTTGGCGATTTACAACTCGCAAGCTTTCCGATAAACGGGCCGTGCGGGTATGAAAGCAAACGTGTAAGCCCGAGACATGCCTCTTTCTTTTATATATGTATATAACACTAAATTTAATTATCATACACAGAAGCAATTTGCAGGTTTAATTCCTCTTTAAACTTTTTTTATAATGATATAAATTATAAATGTTATTCGTTTAAGCCAGCAGACAGACATACAAAACTGCCAACGACGTTATTGCGTTACACACTTGTTTTTATGATCATTTTATATAATTAATAGCTTAAACGCAACAAAGCGTAAATATTATAAACAAACAATTAGCAGCAAATGTTGTTCATTATGTTTTGCTGGTGTAGAAATATTCTTTAAGTTGAATAAAATACACCTTCCAAACACTTGGAATAATGCACAGAGTGTAAGCGTGCCAAAGCAAACCCACAACAATTAACACCAACATAAAATTAGCTGAACAAGCATGAAAAAGTTTTTTAATAAGTGTGCTTTAAATGTTGGCTGGTGCATGTGTATTAGGGGCATAACTTTTCGTTTTTTTTTGCTACAGCATTTGGAGTTATCAAAATCGTTTTAGTACTTTAAAATAAGAAATGGATTTTATAAATCTCCTTGTAAAATCTGACTGTGGCTTATATGCAGGGTGTTTGTTTAACCTCGTGAGGGTAAACAGTCATAAACTCATATATTCATAATCACATATGACCAGTATTCGGGATCACATTTTTATGAATACATTGATGCTTAAACAATGCTACCATTTTTTTGAAATTTATTTCAAAAATCAGTTACAAACTCCCATAACTTACAGAAGACTTCGTAATATTTTGTAGTCCAAGAAATTATCCATCTAAGGAAACCATCAGTCGAATTGTGGATACATCTCATAGATCTTTGAATGATACAATAACACCAATATGTCGAAAGAATGCGAGTACTTAAAAGAAAATGCCACAATAAAGCGATTATTCATCGATTAAACAAAAATGTTCATTAATTAATCAAACAGTTAACCGATTAATGCAATAAGTTTTCTCACGAAAATGTTTACTTTTCCTTTGATTTGTTTGCTGTTGAATTTGAATTTAATCTTCGCATATATTTTTAAGGGCTGGATTCGTGAGTAAGGCACAAGCTGATATACAATCTACATATTTTAATTTGTTGTAATTAGTTTCTTGTATTGGGTTAAACAGCGTTGTAATCAAATCATCTAAATACTATAACTACTAAATATCTTTAGCTTTTTTTCTGTTTTCACACTCATTGAGAACTGATGGTCGGAATAATTTTTCCCTGGAGATTCATTAAAACCTTTTTCTCTTCGAGGGGAATAAACGTTTCATGAGTAAAAGAATTCCACTTGGTATTCACGACAAATATGAATTTAAAATTGTATATAATTAAATTACGAATATAATAATTTTAGCACTGATATACGTTGAACTTAAAACTACACCCGATTATTAATATGAAAACTTTTGTACAACAATTCAAAATTGAAAATCCATTTTTCCAATTTATTTATATCTTAAGTATAATTTATTTACGCGCAAGGCCTTAAAGAATTGATTTTATCTGCTTCAGTATTTCGCTAACTTACCAACGTCAGGAAATTAAGTACTCGGCATTTGTCTTCTACTGGTTTTTTATTTAATATAAAAAAAAAATTTTTTTTTAATATTCAGTAAAAAGTGCGTAGATAAATCGTATAAAAGTTTGAAAAAGAGATAACAGAAACAAGTTTCAGTTTATTTTAATTCAGAAATTGTAGTTGACTCGAACTTCTGTTACGGCCCTAATTTAAGTATGTAGTTGCTTCTACTTCCATAACCAAGTATGGATACCAATAAAGAAAGACATTCATGGTGCCAAGCGTACAAGGAGCAACAAGTGGAAGTTTTATTCATATTTCTAGACTTAGACGCACATGCACATACCACTCACTTACACACTCTCGCGCTTGTGAGGACTCGCATGTTTTCAGTGTAGTAAGACTTTAATAAGCACGCTTATGTGTTTAAGGTTGTGCATTTATAAAAAAGTTTAGATTCATGAATATGCGTAAATACATGTGTATATGTGAGTATATATATATATATATATATATATATATATATATATATATATACATATATATATATGTATATCATTGTATTGAGGAAATTATTAAACTCATTGGCATATAATAGCAAACTATTTTTGGAGTTATTATTTGCTACGGACGTGTGTGTGGTTCTTCATGCTTTTTTCTTTAACTATAAGACTGTTTAAAAATGTACTATAACTTTATTGATATCATTTTCTGCACATCTTTTGTAAAGTTTCTATTAAAAAAAACAGTTCTAACATCCTTCAAAGAAGTTGCTTTTAGTATCATTTATAATGGGTGCTTTTTATTGAGTAGCACAAGTTTAAATCATAATAAAACAAGGAAATATATTTTTAATTTCAATGAAACGGAATTTATTTGAAAATTAGTGTTTAAATATGATTTCTGCAATGTCGCCACTACGGCAGGCTCGTAGAAGCGGCAATCTGAAACACTAATTTTCAACAACTTTTCACATCATTTGCCGCCGTATTTCGCCTGTAATTCTTCGAATGTTGATTTCCAGGTGTTCAACTGTGGTTCATCGACGTAGACAATTAATTGGGCATGAAATTAAAAGTGGCTAACTAGTAAAAGTTGTAGTTGACGCTTGCCGATCGAAAGGACATGTTAGAGAGTTGCCCTAAGCAATGACACAAACAACGACGCAGGAACTGCGACTTCAATAGCTAATGTTTTGGCTTCTTTTCGTTGATAGCGAAAACATCCAGAAAGTTTTTAATTTTGTGGAAAATATTTCACAATCCATATATATTTTTTCTTAAATAAAATTCATACATATATAAAAACTTATAGATGTATAGGAATTGTTGATTTTTTATATTGTATTGGCCTTATTCATAAAAAAATATTTTGTGTTTTTAAGCTGTTTATAAGACAAATTTTTTATATGAAATTTGTTGCAGAAGTAGCTTAAAAATTGGGCGTTAAATATATATTTTTGTTGGTGTAAACTACAATTTCAAACACGTCATATATTTATTTCAGTCCTATTTTGAAAAGAGACCAAATCTTCTTGCAAATGATTATTGAATTTGAAACAATGTGTTAAATCAGTATTGCTCAGCAATGTATTGCTGTAAATATATTTATAGAAAATAGCAAAATATAAAAAAAAACAAATTACTTGGCTTAAAACGTAATATATAAAATGGTTTTGGAATGTAGTTGTTATGGAAATTTTGTTTAGTTTTTAAATGTAATTTTACCATAAAAACATCGCTCATATTAACTCCACTATTTCCAAACTTGTTGCTGGCAAAACAATTTGTTATACTTGAGAAACAACTGTTTTCATAATAGTTCCTAGTTCCTTTATTAAGAGAAAAATACTTCGAAATAATTGCAGCAGCTGGCACAAAATCAAGTTGATAAGCAGGAAGCATGAAATGTAGTGCGCCACTATTTACAGTCCGAACTTAAACTAGTCTGTAGTATTGCTTTAAGAACAACATTCACATGTAATTACCCACTTGGAGGTTACATAAAGTGTTAAAATGTGGAGCACTACTATCACTATAATTAACTATGAGAGCGCGCTATCTTGGGCATAAGTCGATTCCATCGTATCACTCTTTATATTCGCTGGTAAGGATTCAGAAGAAAAGTCCTGCAGCACGATTTTGTACGGGGCCTTGGAGATTTGCAGATAGCCATTCAATCAATTGTAAATGGATCAGAACAAACAAACAGCTCTATGAAATTTATTGTGAGAATAGTTTAAATTAAATATATTAACATTTATTATATTATTTTTAATCCATACCCAACAAAAATTAACCTCATATTATTAAGTATTGAAAAAGTACGGCGTCTGCTTAAACGCTTGCCGGAATGCTACTGATGGAGACGAAAAAAATATATTGGAGTAAATTTTATTTTAAATACATAGTTCTTCCTCACCCACTTTCGAGGATAAATTATTTTATGGAGTTACTTCTGTCTTAAGTTATGAGATCTATCACTTGATACATAACGAATAAAAATTGCGTGATGCTGAAACAGGTTGCTTAGCGAGAATTGGCTATATTTCGCTTTAAAAAACGTCTCGAGGTGAAACGTAATTCTTGTTAGGCAACACAGAATCTTGTAAGGAAGGTGATATATATTATATTTTACTATTGAATTCCTTATTTCAATAGCGGTTGATTCTATTAATGGTCAACATTCTGTAACACCATGTTGTATCTTATTTACTTACCAAATTTATTAGCAAAAAAAAAAGAGAGTCAGTCTCTGGGTTTCAAATTAGTTGTTTATTTTAAATTCGAATATTTTCGATCGTTTGGCGTTGTGTGACTTTATGTTAATATTAATTACAATTTGTTAAAATTTTTCAATTATTTAATAATTTCCTATCTAACATTAGCTTTTGCTTTATTTACTTTCAGATAATCATCAATTGCAAAGATGCATAATAACACTATGTTGCAACTGCCTGGGGATCTGTTTTAAATCATGGAGAATGCGTAATTGTGGAGTTAACCAAAATTGTTGAGTGCTACGAGTTGAAATGTAAACAGCAGAAAGCTTGGAAATCCTGTTAATAGATTCCATCGCAGATTAATCCCAGTTCGAATGCAATTGCTACTGCAGAAGAGTTGGACCACATTTCATCTTTAGACTGCGGCTATAACATGAGCACTGATCATAAAATAAATTTATTAAATTGTTTCTACTGATATACAATATATGTTGCTTAAATCGTATAGTAAATAATAATATTAATATTCAGGGTATAGCAAAAATGCAAAATAAATATATTTATTGATATACTATTTGTTATTTATATGTATGTAGCTAAATAAATAATTAAATAAAAAAAAATTTATAAAATAAACAAGCAAACAAAAACATATTTTTATTTTGTTAAAAAAAAATATAAATGAATATGCCAATAACATCTAATAATGTAAGTATTCGTTTGTTTATTTTTCCCCACAAAATTTTATGTTATGTGAGGTAGGTAACCCTGCAACGACAAATTCAAAACTTCACTTAAGCACTAGGCGAACAGAATTAGCAGCAACAACACGCTGATAAATTTTTCTTCCGTAGTGATGACGTCATCTCATTTGCAGTACACACAATATGTATGTAATTTGAGTGTGCACACAAAATACCAGGAGATCAAAATTCATAGCAGGAGGACGGTAGAGAACAAAAAACTAAAGTGGCTATGATTGCCATGCATTATTTATGTATATTATGTGTAGGCAAATTACCAAGATCGCCAAAATCTCAGAACAAGTTAAGTAATAAGTAATAATAAGTACTGCCGGATCCCCGTAAGATCGGATTCAGAAGGAGATATACATATATCTATATATGCAGCAAGAAATAAAGCAAAATAAAAATGCAATTTCACCAATTTCAATTTTTATTCATAATTTAATTTTTATTTTATTAATTCATTCTTAATTTTCATTTTATTAATATTAACAGATTGTACATGTACATATAAATATTATTATATATCTTTGCATAATAAACACATTGATGAATATTATATATTTATATTCGTATTAAGGATTTTGCCATAAAAATTTTAAATTACAACCAATGCACATGGTAGCCCTAAAAGAACTAATTTTAAAAACAACATCTTAATATCATCTACAATTATTTACGGTAACTATGACGTCAGTCGAGTTTTTTCCTATTTTTTCGATTTGTCTGTTTTCTGCAAGTAATAAATATACGTTACGTTTGTATGTAAGTTATGTTTCTTCGCTTACAACTGTATCAGATGAGTAAAAATTATAAACACAGCTTAAAGGGCTGCCAGATCAATAGAAAATAATAATGAGGAAGGGATTTACATTACTAGAGATTTTTGTATGTGCTGCATATTAATTTTGTTTGCACTGTTGATTTTATATATACACTTATCTAGTTATTGTACAAATAATATGTTCATTACATATTACATGCACATATACATATGAATTTCTGGATGTGCGAAACACAATTATTGAAAATACATATATTTAGAAAGAAAATCTTTTATATTTTTGGATGTGTCAATGGAAGTTAAATTTAATAAATTTTTGCTATGTAAGAATGTTGATTATAATAATTAAAAAAGTCCTTAAAGCTCTTTGAAATAGGAAAATTTCAAACGTTGAAAATAGAAAGAAAAGAATATGCATAAACTAAGATTTTAGCAAGTACTTTTTTTGCGGTAAAATGTATTAAAAAAGAGGTTGTTGCTAAAATTTTAGCTTTTGAATACTGCTAGAATAAATACATGTAGTTTTGCATTACTTAAACTATATCTTTTGAAGGTTTGAAATTTTCATGTTACCAAGAGCTTTCACTGTTTTAATTATTGTAATAAATATTTTTAAACACCAAATCAAAACAAATACACATATATCTATAATTTTGTTTCAAACTAATACTATATAAATTCTCAATATATATATATATATATATATATATATATATATATATATATATGTATATATATGAAATAAACTTCTTTAGGACTTACGGTAATTGATACACAATTATATGCCGATATGTTAGTAGTTCTTCCGTACTTGATATGTAGTATTCATTTCTACGTAAGTGAAATTCAAAATTTTTCATATACATGCGTGTGTAAATAATGCGCAATTTGGATCATCTCGATTATATAAAATTATTATTAAGCAAACACTTTTCCCTCCCCAAAGACTTTTAATACTGTGTCTTAATCTGGTATCCTTTAACGTGATGTTAATAATTATGGCATTATATTTTTTAATATATTACATTCGTCTAAAATTTCTGTGCGCCTTGCGATAGACGTCATTAAGTTGAAAAACATCGTTCCTTCCTTTTTCTTCCTTCAAAACATATATGATTATTCTTTCTTATTCATTTGTGCACTATACAAAACATAATGTATGTATGTATGTATTGTATATTTATATCGTGCGTATAATGTTAAAACCCTTAACTAGCCGCTATTGCTTTGAACATGATTGAGAGATTAGAGAAGAATCAATAATATAAGAACTGTGATTATTATTATTGAAATAAACTACTCTTAAATAATTTTTTTTGATATTACCAATACGATTTTGTTTTATGTGAAATGTATTGCAAGTACTAAGGAAATTAATTTGGGAATATATGTAAGTATTATTATATATGAAAGTTAGGGACCCTCTTCTGAGACGAAAGATATGCTTGCTCATATAAAAAGCTTTAATATTGATCAAGAAATTTTAAAGTCGTCATAACTAAGAACACTTGCTGTGTGTATTGCTAGTTGGCTGGTATTTATGCAAAATGTAGGTATGTTGCTTCTAGGGTTACCGTGTAATGTAATTTTAATACATTTTTTGGTATTGTACACTGGATCAACAAGTGCCCCCTGGTTGACCCAGTAAAGCCATATTTAAACATTTTCAATATCAACCATGAACTCTTTGTTTATACTTAAATTAATTGGATTATTTTTACTAAAAATAGTAGCCCAACTCAAAGCAATTTTATGAATATGTACGATGAATTTCTATTTCATCTTTTTTGTTAACTCAAGGTAATTCCTAATATTAGTACTCTTTAGTTTTAATTATGTGCTGATCTTTTCCCAATATCTTACTAAAATATTCAAAATGATCAATGGAGTTCTTGTTATGACTTTGATATTTGTTTTAGGCTTCTCACTTATTAAACTGGAAGTTTGAAATAAATATCTTTAGATATTCTAAGAAATGTTGGGTAAAGGTTCTCTGATGATCTGCATTAGCCCCAGTTAAATTCGCATAGCAGGTAGCTAAAAGACCTCGATTGATCACAATGAATTTTTTAGTATGATTTTGGGAAAAATTAAAATTCCTTTTTGATATCCAATATACATACATACATACATATCTATACATACATATACATACATATGTACATATCTAGTAGCAAGTTAGTGATGTTTTTGATTTCTTCAAAAATATTAAAATCATAAAATTTTAGATCTCTACTTCTTGTTCAAGTGTGATAAAGGAATTAACATAAAAATAGTATTTGCAAATGCACACGGTAGCCCTGAAAATCTTCTATCAAAAACAACACCAGGAGGACATTATTTTAAGAAACTTACTTTTTCAACTTTACCTTCACTAATCTTGACTTTTTTAAGTGCAAAAATAGTACAAGAAACCAACCAACAAATTGCATTGGAAGTACAAATTATCGGTGTTGCTTTTTGCGAGAAATAATGACGTCAATTCTACAAACATACTCTTCTTACATTTCTTAGTGAAATTTCTTGGTTTACCGTTTATCAGATGAGTGTTTGATATAAAAAGAACTTAAAGGGCTGCCAGATGAACAGAAGTAAACACAAAAGGAGGGATTTATATTACCAATAACTTTCTTTATGTCCAGCATATAACTTCATGTGTAAATATGTATCATAAACTTATTTACGTTATATACTTAAATAGGTGCAATTAACTTTAAGCTTATTCCTTAAATAATATCTTCACTTTAATATTACATACTTACAGGCGTACGTAGTAATTTCTGTAAGTGTGCATGCATATTGAATATATGTTGAAACCAAAAACTTTTAAATTAATATGCAGTAATTATTTATGTAAGAGCAGAACGTAAGCAGGTAGTACTAAGTCCAACTAAAATCTTAGGTGCTCCACATATTTTGAATCTATAAATGCAATTTCACATTATATCAAATCGTTTTCGAAAGTTTGATATTTTCATTGCTCAACGAGCCTTAAGCATACTTATTAATACATACATTCTTATGTTCCTCCGCACGAAGATCATACTTCAAATTTCAATATATGTATATACGTATAAAGCAAATACACTTTTCTCCTAAAAATACTAAGTGGATGTGAGTTTATCTGGCAGCCCTTCATGATATACTGATGTTTATCATATTTTCATGCTCATTTCTTAACACATCACACTGACCTAAAATTTCTATGCGCCTGCTGCATTTATTCAATCACGTACTTGCAATCGAGAGAGCGAAGACAGTGGGAGTATGAAAAATCTCTTTACAAATAAATCCTTTTTAGTCACATCATTACATATAACAAATGTACATTTACATATCGCGCGTATCATCTCGGTAAGACGTAATTTAGAATATTAGTCTTGGCACATGAATGTAACTTTCGAGCAGACTTGACTACACATGCAATTCAATATTTTTCAATTTCATTCCAAATTTTGATTGAATTATTTTAGTTACAATTTTTTTTTTGTTGTAGAAAAATATTAAACGACAAACAATTTTGAATAAGATTGTGGTGAAAATAATTCAATTAGAACTACATACATACATGCACACAATTGCAATTAAAAAAAACCATTTACAATAACATATAACTAGAAATATAATATCTTAATTAAGCAATTATTATAATTATAAACTTAAGTATTATAACAATTCCTTTTGATTAATTAAATGATGTGTCGCATATCGTTAACTGTCATTTCTATTGTGTATGAATGTGCGTATCAAAATTTTTTTAACTATATATAAAAAGTTAAAGATATGTTTTCACAAAAATGGAATTGATTGTCGGAAACTTAAGGTCATCATTATATCCCTAATTACAAGCAATTGTAATTGAAACATGTGAATGTAATTAAAATTGCGTAAGTCTCCTTTAAAGGAACAGTAATTATAATAAAAGCTGCAATTTTCAATTGCTAGTGAATCGCTATTTTTGAGATAAAATACATTTGGGGATAATTGTAAGTTAGACCTTTCCACATGATACCAACCATATGTATGCGCATGTAGCTTTATAATTGAAGAAGAGACAAGAATAAGAAACATGTAAATAAAGCAGCAGGTTCTGTACGATTAGTGTCGCCTGGTATTTTTGCAGTGTCCCCTGTAGGAATTGTTTTTTGTAACTAATTTTTGATATGGAATTTTTAATTCTAATATAATAGTATTATACTATTTGCTATTTATCTCATACTATTAACCATTTCACATACATATCTGGGGATTTATGGTCACTTCCATTTTTTCGCAGTTGTTAAATATATTTTATGATCCACTCCATCGTTGTCATCTGAAAATATAGAAGACAAAATATATTATTAACTCTCTCTAAAAATCGTAACTACGGCAGTTTAGTTAAAGATTATAGAGACCACAAATTCCTGTCCGTGATTTTATTTTAACAGGTTTGGTGCTATATCCTAATTCAAAGCGCCCTGCTACACGTTCAATATATATTTTAATGGATTGATGGATGACGACCGTATGCTACGTGTGTAACATTTATCGTGTCAGTATTTACATTGTTTTTGTGCTGTGCGCATCGTATTTTTTGCACTGCGTCTTTTATTTTATTTGTTTTATTTTACTTCTTATTAACGTATCGCGATCTAATAACATGAAAATTCTACATGATGCGCGATCTGGATTCCATAATCTAGGCCATTCTGCATTCATGGATTACGATCCATCAATACTGCATGCTACACGTTCAATAAATATCGCGATACTGAATCGCGTATATATGAACGTGTAGCAGTGCCCAACGTTTGAACTAAAAATATACAGAAATATATTACGGTTGCATGAAAAATCGTCCAAAAGGAATTTAAACACCAAAAGGAATTTATGATACAATATCGCTCAATTTTAAAAACTACCATAAATAATGAAATATACTCCAATATATCAGATATAAAAATAATTTTGAAAAGTGAACCGAAGAAAATGGATATATATATATATATATATATATATATATATATATATATATGTATATATATATATTTGTATAAGTAAAAAAGTTATAAATATTTTTGTAAGTATATATATTTTTGTATAACCGAATTTCGGCCGGACTCAAGGATGTTCTCCTCTGGGTATACGAAAAAGTGGTTTTCTTCCTCTACTTATGTCGAAAACTGGCTTGGCTGAGAACATATTTTTCTTTGTAGGCTAAAGAGTTTTCTGCTCTAAGTATGTCGGAAACTGCCTGGCTAGAAGACGGTCTATTTCTTGATGTATCCAAAAGCGGCAATCCTTAAAATTCTTTGCTTCGCGAAGCCATTTTTCAACATATTTAGAGAAGAAATTTTTAAGTTCAGCAAATGGCAAAAATAAAAAAAAATTAATTCACTATACAGCGACGCAACTGTCTACAGAACTTTCGCCTCCGTGCTATTTCCAAAGAAGGTTGAAAATCGATTTCTTAAAGCAAAAAATGTGTTTTCCGACGTATACCGATAGTTATTACTTTTAGTTAGCATTTTTACAAAATTTAGTTATGGAATATCGATCATTATTATGGACGACTTTTCATAAATATTTTTGAAGGTTTAATAAAACCAATATTTATAAAAAATTATCCAAATTTTATGGACTAAAATTCCATGTTAGCTTCAACTAGAAGGATTCTGATATTAAAGCGGAGTTCAAATCTTTTTAGTATTTATCATTTATATCAGACATACGTAATTATTTTATAGTCTGGATGACAGTACATATAGTGATGATAATCAGTTGTTTTATCGTTTTCTCATAATGTTATGTAAATTTCTCATCGCCTTACGATTATTTCTATGCTTTTGTTACTTCATATCATGCTGTGATGTTATTTTAATTCAGATTTATTATGCGACCCACAATATTAAGCATCAGCATTATAAAATACTGTACAGTGGTTTGAAAAGTTTTAATTTATGACAATTTATTCGAAATGTTATTATTTGCTATAGGCTAAGCTGGCCGCAATTCTGTACATTTTCGTTATTCAATATGTATGAGAAGTACACAGGCGAAATTTCCATTTAAATAATGCTAATTGATAGAATATTTTATATACCATCATCGACTATTAAAGAAACGCTATACTAATATAACAAGATTTGTCTAATTTATAATAAGTTTAATTATAATAAATTATAATAAGTTTAAGTATAAAAATTGCAATTGCTAGCGATTTTCTGGTAATTGGCCTTTGTTGTGTTCTACTGTATGGTAAATTCAGATCCAAAATGTATAAAGCACTTTTGAGCAAAGAAAGCGATGCAAACATTTTAATCATTTCAATAATTTTGTTGATTATTATCTAAATAATTATGTCTACTATAAATATTAGAATCGTTTTATTTAATGTTAATTATGCTGATACTTTTCTCATAACATTTTGTAAAATTTTTGGGAAAAATAATCAGCAGAATTAATAAAATAAAAGTGTTAAACAAGACAATTTCCTAACATACAAATATCTTGTTTTCAGATTACAAGAATTGTTAGCTTTTCTTCTTTATATTTAAAGGTACGTTCACATTTGTCAGATATTTGCCCCAAAAAGCGTAACCAAAAAATGCCAAGGAATCATTTTTGACTTCAGATAATTCTTTACTGAGATACATATGTATATATTTTCAATAGATACTGTCTATTTTCTAGGTATCAAACTGTTTTGCTTTATAAACCCGTGTCTGAATCTAAATACTTTTCATTAGTATATAGTGGTTACGATTTTTTGCATAAATATTTGATAAATGTGACCTTAGATTTGAAAAATGGCCAGCCAATATGGAATAATTAAGTAAGAAAATTAAAAAAAAGGGAACACTGAATTCTTATTATTACTTTCTCACTACTTCAGACTTTTTGTTTCTTGAATTTAATAAAATATCTTTAGTTATTCCAGGAGATTTTGAATTGCGCTCAGGAACTATTAACAAAATAACGCAATGATAACATTGAATTTTTTTGGAATATTTGGGACACAGAATTAGCGCGATTAAAGTTATAAAGAAGTGAAAAAAAGACACTTCTCTAATATCTAAATTTAACATCATTGTGATCTTAAATGTGACTTATTTATTAAGTGCTTTTTTGCAAGTTGTTGTTTGAGCACCCGATCAAACATATAAAAGGAAAACAATTTTTAAATGTTATTTTTGTTTTAAACGTTGTTTTATTCCATCAAACGATAGCTTGCGATATCGGCGAACATGCGTTAAAACTTGGAAGAGCTATTATAAGAACTGCATGTCAGTAAATAGTAGGATGTTGTCGGACGTATAAAAACTTTTTAATTATTTAAACTTTTTGTCGTGGCCCAGATTATGGCCCATACATATGAAGTATATTGTACCGTAAATTGAAAGGATGGGAAAGGGTTAAGAGAAGAGTTGAAAATAGATTAGTGATATTTTTACTTCTTATATTGCTGGCGAACTTTTTGCTACAACTACCGACGAAGATGGGTACTGTATTCTTTTCTTTTAGTAAATGACGGTGTTAAAGCCGAGGCCAATACGTTGCCTTTTTCAACTGAGAGCTGAAAGACACGGTTTCTTATGAGATCTGTCACATTTAGTAGATGTCCGCCAATGCAAAGTGCAAAAGTTTATCATCTTTTAAATTTTGCAGTACGTTGAATATTTTGGCAGTAGTTTTTCATTGATTTTATCAACTTTTGTTAAGTTAAATAAATAATAGGAACATCCAATAACTGATTCAATAAGGCACTCATTGTGTCAACCTTCTCCGTCAATACTTTAAAGGTAATTAAAAAAGTCGACGGATTCTATGTGTTTCGGCCTTTGATCGTTGTCGGCAATGTTTAGTCAGCAGTTCTATGCCTTCGTCATCGGGACAGGCCGACCACACTATTGCAGATCAGAAAAATTCGCCACCTCATGAATGAGTGCTGAGTCGATATCGAGATCTAAGACATTATAGTCTGTTCGGAGCGACAAGTTGAAGTAAAGTTCATCCTATCTGATTGATTAAAAAGTCTTTTAATAGTGACAATCCTTTTAGAACATCAATAATGTTTCACTTTTAATTAACATGAAGATGCAATAATGGCCGCATTGAAAGGTATTTATGTGTGTGTATGCCCAGAATTTTATTGGTCTTTAAGGATGTTAGGACATGGACCGTGATTAGATATATAAAATAGAGCAACAAAACTGCTATTCTCAAGGCATTTGCTTCTTTGTGGTTTGTACATCCTGCATTAATATTTGATTTGCAAAAAGGAAGAATAATATTTCAATAAAAGCTATCAGACCATTCATTTAGGTTGCAATTAGACAGATGTTTCAAGACTCATACGTAGGCGATTAATGTGATAAGATTTTAAACCACTGTAGAATATCCATAAAATATTGAAATTTTACACAAAGGAGCAACTTTCGTTGTCATAATCTTAAGACAGGTGTGATTATATGTATAGCAGTGAAACTAAAATTTATACAGTCGCTTTTCCTCAAACCAAACCAAGTGATACAGAGTGTTTCTATCCAACAGGTTAATGTGAAAGAAAAATTCCTTTAAATGCACGAGCACACACACACACACACATACATTTTTATAATAAGAAAATAATCGTGTTATAAGGAAAAATTAATATCTTTATTTTTATGCTTTTACATAAATTTATTAACTAAATATTATGATATTCATACACAGGCTCATCTACTCTATACACTCGTATGTACATAAATAATGGTAAAACCTAAAAAATATACCAACACGAATATATTAAGTGAGAGCAGAAGCTTAAGGGAGTGCAAATCATATATAAATTTATTTACAGCCAATTTTACAGAATTTGGATGGTAAAAAATATATCAGAAGCAATTTAATAGAAGTCACACATGACCGATAATTATAACACTAAAGCCTGCCAAAACAATTAGTTCCTTTAAGTATCCACTAGATGTCTACAGACAATGCAGACTAAAGAGCTGAGAATAAATTTTAACTGTAACGTTTAGCAAAAGCAAGATGAGTTTATAATAAGTAAAATTTATTGCACACATAAACTGGAAAAAATTACTTGTTAAGAAAATTTAAACCGAACCCAACACCACAGGACTAACGACTGGATAAAATAAAATACGAAAAAAGATTCACACATCTAGTGGAATTTTTATAAACTTAAAAACTTTCCACCTAATTTTTGTACTTGTTTCATACAATAAAAACGAAGATCTGCACACCGCATGGCATCGTGGTGTTGCATGAAGAAATTTTGTGTTTATTGAAACGAACAGTTGTAATCGTGCTAATATTGGCAAGTGAAATACATACGCACATGCATACACGTATATATGATACATACATGTGTATACATGTATGCGAGATAAATTTTGGGAATGTATGTTTCTTTGGCTGCTGTACTTAAATTTGAAAAATTTATTTTCTGCTTAGTCAACAGGATGCCAGGATACATAGAATATGTATGAAGCTTCCATGTACACATATGCATACAAACATACACACACTTGTATACAGACACAAATTTTTTTTACTTGTTTTTGTGTTATCCTTTCGTCCTTCCTTGCTGTGTTACCAAATATGTTTTATTTTTGTCTATATAACAATATTTAGTTGCTTTGTAAGAAAGTACCCCCAATAAAAAGAGCTCGTCATAACATCTTGATGTGGACTGACTCAGAACTGCTCTGCGACTGAAAAATGTATTTTATCCTTAACGTGTTATCTGTTTTGTACGCAAATTATTGGGAAGTCCTATTAAGTCTTCTATTAAGGATAGCTGAATGTTCTTCTAGAAGTTCTACTAAAAGTACTTTGTTTAAATTTCTCTTTTATTTGAGATTGATCAAACATCTATGTAGAAATTTACATTTCTAAACTTACCTAAAATGTTGACTTCATGCAAATAATGCAATCAAAATACTATCTGACCTACTCCTAAAGAAACACACCTCATGTGTGCTTCCTTGTTACCTTTTGAACGGAGAGGATGAAATTTTAACTACCTGGCCCAACATATCACTCGATATCGTTCTATTGTTCAAATGTTTTTTGTCGACGGAACGATATCGAGTGGCATTGTGAATCAGGCAGATAAAATTTCATCCTCTCTGTTCAAAAGACAGCAATGAAGGCAACTTCCCATAAAAAGCCAATAGAAAAAGGCAACAGAGATCTAAAATGTACAAGAGAACATGATTAGCACACTAAAGCCCTAAAATAAGCTGACGATAGCAGCAGGATACTGAGACATATTTTTCGGCGTATTCGAAAAATGTATTTATATAAACCAGCTGGACTTTCTTCGTGTTTGCCATAAGAAAATCTCAACGTGGTCTCACACATTCAAACACTTTTCTACCCATATACTAACATACATACAAACATACATAAAAACAAATATAGATACAAAATTATATATGTGAATGTGTAACCAGAAACTGATTATAATTTTGCAATTTATTTTACAGCTTTAAATAAATTCTGTTAGTCATCATAAAGCTTATACGCTGGGACATTATGATAATAATGCTAATGGTGATAATGATGTTAATAACAATGCTGGTTAGCATTGGTGATATTTTGTTGGTAATATTGCTGATTATAATATAAGGATAACGAAGGCTAAGAAAGAGGACAAGAAAAAAGGATAAAAGTCTGAAATCTCATGGAGGTACGTACAACTGTTTTATGGCAGACCAAAATTTCAAATAATGCAAAGCCAGCATATTAAACGTAAACCAAATTCATAAAGAGTTAGGAGAAGTGTATAAGATTATTACGTTTATATGCATTAACTTTTGTTTTGCAGAGGGTTGCTGGAAGCTAATAGATATTTTTAGTTGTTGAACAGAGAATTATACACTAAAAAGTTTACATGTGAGTATATTGAAAAAAAAAAAAAAAATGATTTTATGACGGCTAAAACTTTGAATGTATTGTGGGGGTTCTTCAAAATGATTTATTCAGCAGCATATTAACGTGCTGTTTATACAATCCAAATGGTCGACTAGAGTGAAAGCAATTTATAATAAAAAGCACTGAGTTTTCTTTAATGGTTTCCATTGTATCTTCAAGTTCTATAACAATATGTTATATAAAAAATATTATGCAATTTATTTGCGGTATTATCTCAGTTAATTCATTAAATATTTGCTGAGTTTTTTTTAAATTATGTGCATTTTATTTGATTGTCCTAATTCCAACATATTAAAACAAGGAGTTTACTATTTAAAACTGATCATAACTTTCCCTTGTCCTTTGGAATTGTAAACACTTTTCTAGCTTTATCTTATCAAAATTATATTTGATATAACAAAACAGCCTTGAAATTTATTATATAACTGAGCAGCTCTTTACATATTTATTGATATCTTGTTCATGATATCTTCCAACTCCGTTTCGAGCTCACTAAATACTCCTCTATACCTGCAAAACGAACGCATAGGTTCTTCTAACTCTAAGCGAAATAAAAAGTTCACATCCTTGCCCGAGCATTTATGTTACCTTCACAAAAACAGATATAAATTGCTACCATCGGTTAGATCGACGACAAAACAGTCAGAACACACTAACTTAGCGTCAGGCCATTTATACCAGTGAGTTTTAGAACAGATCACAGCCGTCATATATATTCACGAGGCTGATCAATTTAAATCATTAAAATTTTTGTTGGCAACAACGAAGTTAGCCATCTGAGTGTACCTGCACAAACGCAAACATCATCGTAAAAGATGGGGTAAACAGGATCACTGTGGTAAGAACTAGAATGAAGAGGATGGTGTTAAGAGAACAGATAAAGAAGAGAGTTTTGTTGCAGCTATTTTTACTTTTTAAGCCACCGGTGAAATTTTTGCTACCGATGAAGGAGGAAGTTGTATTCTGTACTCAAGCAGATCAATATAATTCGATATCATGTTTATGACTGAGTGCGAAGTCCAACCCGTGATTTATGTCATCATGGTCTTGTGTTCACTACTTCAGCTAACAGAAGAAACAATACATAATTTCTCAAGGGTTATTGAAATACATATATCTTTTACAAATAAATTTTATAATAAATAAATTTTACAATATAATTAATAGATGAATATGAATTTATCTTTTGATTGTTTTACTAACACGGAGAAATTTTCCCTTCTCAAGCACCACGATTACAAATAAAAATTGTGCAAAAATTGTTTTTAGGAGTTTTTTCCTGAAGTATTTGAAAGGAAGTCAGACTGAAAATTTTAGTATCGATATGTTTCAAAACTTGTTTGTCACGGCAAAATATACAAACTCCAGGCGAATCCTGCAACAACATGTGGGCTTTTTAAGGAAGATTCTGGGAAAAAGTTGGCAGTGATTTTAAAGCTCTGGGTGCACCGACAATAAAATTAATTGATTAGAAAGAAGATTGTGTTCATGATCAATTAAATATTTGCTATTGCATAAAATTCACCAGCATGGGCTTAGACGCGTATATTCCAGAAGGAAACATCTCAAACAATTCCGACTTTACGACACTCTTCTACAGGATATTCTGCTGCAGTCATGTGAAAAGCTTGGCAATTTCATCATGTAAACAAACTTAATTTTCTGTTATTAAATTTAAGCGAAATCTCAAAATTAAATGTTAAAAGTAAAACATTTTATTCTAATCTCCCTCATCCTTTTTTGTTATTCCCTGGTCCATTAAAATAAGGAAGATTTTTCCCGGCAACAAGACATTGGGAAGGGGAAAAATTTTCCGGGAATATTAACAATAGGATTGATAATGAAAAGTGTATGAGTATTTATTTGTCGAAATTAATTAGTTTCGAATGATATTAAAATAACTTTTTAAACGATTAATGCAAAATTAACCAATTATTGCATGATCCAATCAATAGCTCGATTATACAATAGATTATTGATTTATTACAGATTAACTATATTTTCTAGTATTTAGCAGCGTTTTTATTGTGTAGCCTGCTGAAGACATTTATTAATTTACAAGGAATATATGAATACGGTATTTAGCGTTTAAGTTAACGCTATTTAAGTATTAGTTTCGTTTACATAAATTATTTAGTTTGCGGTATTAAACTGAATTAATTAACTTCTACAGTACCTTAACCCTTTGAAAACATCAAATTACGTTGAACTTTTTTTTTTTATAAATTGCAAAACCCACACGAAATTAAAGTTCAAATAGTTCTTTTTAATTTAAATGAAGAAATGTCATCAAAACAAGTATATTTTCTATCTTTACTAGATAATTATAAATTTGTATAGCGATGTGTGGTGTGTGTTTGTGAATCTGTGGTACGTTCGGAGTGTATTTGTGCAGTCATGTGAATTTCAACTGCTTTTAGAATGATACACATGCATGTATGCCTGCTGACATACGTATGTATGTATGTTGATATACACACATGAGTGTAACGATATATAAATGCATGTTGATTTTCCCTATTTTTACTCTATTAATTTATCCCTAACATATGCTGGTAAAGAGTCCTTAATATGTTATCGTCAAGTGTGTAAATTATGCAAATTGGATATAGACTACACATTCATATGTATGCAAGTGTGTGTGTGTGTGTGTGTGTGTATAAAGATCTTAAACAAACAGGCAATATAGAGACGAATATTCACTTACACACCCTCAGAAACAAACGATAATTTATATCATATTTACTTACAAAAAATATCAAAAGCATATATGAAGTTCTATTATTGTAAGTGACTTTGACTACACATGCACTACCACACATTTGCATATCGTGTATTAGTTGGGCTCCATTTCAAACGCACATGGGAGAATAGTTTTTAAATTGCAATAGAAAAGATTTATAATCATATCTATTTGATGGTTAAGTTGAATACATTACAAATATGTTAACACTTTTTTAATTTCCTGGTATAAAAATTATAAAAAATTGGGGAGTAATTAGGCCGTTTTGAAAATATCGAGTTCTCGTCAGATCTAGATATTTGAGATTTTAGGAAGTTTTCCTGACTATTTCTGAGAGCCTGTCACTATGTTTGCATGTATGCAATTGTGTGTGAGCGTGTTGTATGTTTGTGTGTCAGTATGTGACCTTCTAATAACCTTTAATCAGTTTGACCAAACTGATAACGTTCTAAAGAGTTTCACTGAACTTAGATTTCTTATGAATCGGATCCCATTCGGACCAGAAGATTTCAGGAAATCTAAAAAAGAATTAACTGCCTGTTAAAACAAAAACAATTTTTCAAAATTGTTTTTTGCTTTAAATGTTATTTATTCGAACGAACGATAGCTTTCGACATCGCCGAACAGGCAGTAAGTTTTTCAAAAGTATTTCTGAAATAACTTTTACATGTCTTTTTCGATGGACTTAAAATAAAAGTTGATGTACTTTCAACTTTCTGATAGAAAATTTAAAATGTTAAAAACGGGAAGTTATTGGTTTTAGGTCGTTTTGCAAATAACGCCACCCTTTAATACCTGACCAAAGTAGTGACAATCTTGGGAATTGGAATCTATTCCGACCAGTATTTCTGAAGAAATCTTAAAACAAATTTAGATTAAATTTATTAGAAATAGCCTTTCATAGACCTTCCCGATCGATTTCCCAAAATAATCAGCTATTAAAATTTAAGAAATCACGTAAATCAATGAAAATATGCGAAAACAGTGATTTTTTAAAGTCCGGTGTTATATATCTGATCAGTTAGTGTTCTTGATTCATTTAGTTGACTCTAAAACTACATTAATTAGCACTCATTACGCAGAAATTGGTTTTTTTATAATGTGCTTTAGCAGTTTGAAAAATATAAATGAACTCGAAGATCTCAAAGAACGTTGTTAAAATTAGTGGAAGTAGCTCGACTTTCCTCATTTTTCTTTATATATATATATATATATATATATATATGTATATATATATATATATATATATATATATATATATATATAAAGAAAAGGAACAACTAAATTTCAAAGATAAAGTTGTTTATACTGCTATTTAATATTTAGTTTTCCTTAACACTAGTACTCCCCTAATTTACTTCATATGCAAAACAAAGTCTGTTTGAATAGAGATAAACATCATGATGTATGACGCTTTTGCTTAATTACAGGCTTTGTAATTGTATTAGGGCATAAAAGACTTGGGAAGTTATCTGTAGTGTTGGAAAATTAAATTTTAATTCAATTTATATTAATCGCATTCTTCTTTTGAACAACAGTATCCTGCTAAGAGTAAATAATGTTGACTAAAAAGATTTCATACAACAAATAATTTAATTTAAATTTTGTTTACAATAAAACTAAATCTGAGGATACAAAAACATACCGAAAATATTAAAAATCTATTGTCGTAGGTCATGTCCATAGCAAAAGGTTGCACATATACAAACTCCTGTGTGACACACACACACATACATACATATAATATCTATCAAAACATCTATCTGCGAACAAGTTGTGTGCTCCACAAGTTTATTTATCTGTGATTTCAAGATAAATATTATTTAACTAAAAGAGTTTCTAAACTGTATTGATTTCCCGCGCAGGCGTGCTGAGTTCCACAAGAGCATTTTGATTTCTCTTTGGGTATTTGCAATTTTTCTTTTCTTTTTTTTGTCAGCACGTGCGATTGCAGGACAAACGGCAGCAGAAAAAATGCCAACGCAACATATGGTAAAAAGTGGTGGTGAGGCAAAAAAGATATAAAAAAGGGAACATGCAATATTATGATTTCACGTTCAATGTCGCGTAGTAAAGTTTTTTATTTTTCGTTTATAAACTTTTTTAAGCATGTGTTTTTTAATACATAGTATATTGTATAAATTTGTGTGTGTATGCATGTCATTTATTTCGTAGCGTCACATATTGTTTGCATAATTTTTGGCGCTTAAACTGTATGAATGATTTGCATATGTTCGCGGATGATGCCAATCATAAAAATATTTTTGTGTGAATAAGAATTTTTGTTGTTAAATTTTGTGCAGCACGTGCGTATATACACTTTTATATATACTGTTGGTATATGTTGGATACCAGGGTTAAAGATATGTATTTGTTATTATGTGCAAAACTATTTGAAGTTCTTTCACCAAAAACTCTTTATTTATATACAAACATATATATTGATTATAATATCATAGCGAAATTTTATATTTATATTTGTTTATACAAAAAAAAAAAAAACAAAAAACACTTGGACAAACTTATTCAATTATGAAATGCAAAACGATCGTTTTTAGAATTCTGACCGATTTTTGCTTCTAATTTTGAGGCAGTCTTAGTTGTTTCAAAACCACCACTTCATAAAATATATGTAATTTATAGCATTTTCAGCTGAAGTGGAACCTTTTAAAAATTAAATTAAATCTTTTTCACAGTGAATTAAACTTTTTTAAAAATAAATCAAACGTTTCTTAATTAAATGAAACTTTATGCAATATAAAAATTAAACTGGGGCTCAGGTTTCTTTATCCACCATCAGAAAAACTAAAGATATTATATCAATATGAAATCTATAATATAAAATCTATTTGTTGGGTGGTTAAGCAATGTCTATATGCATTTCATTGGCGCTCTTTACCAAATCGTCAGTAGACTTCAACCACAGTTTTGCAAAGTTTCAAACTTCTTAACTTATTAAAAGACTTCCATATATAATATATATATATATATATATATATATATATATATAATAGATTTCATATTATAATAGTACAATGACAATATGTCAACAAATTAGTTTATTAACAACGATATTATATCTGATTTAAATAAATCAGACGTTTAAAAGAGTGCAAAGTTATAACAAGAACTCATTAATAGTAATTCTAGAGTAGATGTTCTCTCGCGTTAGCCCTATTGAAATGCGTATAGGAACTAACTAAAACCCCTCAATTTTGAAATAGATTTTGAAATGATAATTCCAGAGAAACTATTTCAAATATAAATTTCCCAAAATATAATTTTCCCAAAACTTTACTTAAAACCTCAAAGTGATTATTTTTTTTCATGTTAAAACAATTATTAGTTGTTGTTGGTCTTTATTTCCCTTTGAACTACAATTAGAGTCGGCAAAAAACCAAACAGTTGTAGAATGAAACGTAAGAAAATTAAATAGAAAAAGTGATCAATGAGTTCTTGTTGTGACTTTGATGTTTGTTTTAGACTTCTGACTTAATAAAGTTTGAAATAAATATCTTTAGTTATTCTAAGAAATGTTGGGTAAAGGTTCCCTGATGATCTGCATTAGCATAGAAACTAGCTAAAACCTCTCAATTGATCACTTTGAATTTCTTACTAAAATTTTGGGGAAAAAAGATACAGCACATAATTAAAACTGAAGAGTTTAAAACGACAATTCCCGAAAATATTAAACCACTTTTATGATATTGTAAAGTTTTCTTTGCGTGGCTTTTGTTACTCTCTTCTTCTTGCATTCCCGATTATTATTAAGTGGTATAACCTGCAAGCATAACATACACTTGGTATAACACGATCATCCAAATTCCTAAAGCGACTGTGGACAAACTCGTCATTAGTTTCACTTCGTATTACCACGTATACCAGTAATAAATGTAAAATTTTTGATAACTTTTAGTATGTTTTTAATGTTAAAAATAATTGAATGTTTCACTTTGTTGGATTTGCAAAATATGCTGGCATAAATTCGACTTTAATATATTAAAATTATTTTATTTGTTTTAAACCAATCAAGTATTTGGTTTATATGTAAATTAATAAAAACTATTTTTCATTAGTTCCATAAAAAAATTTTGTAAGAGAACACTTCGTGCTCTGCTATTTTAATACACTTAATTTCAACGAAATTTATTTTTTTTTTAACAAAGTTTCATTCATTTGGGAAAAGTTTCGTTTAATTTGATAAGAAGTTTCTTTAACATTGGAAAAGGTTCCGATTAACTTGAAAACAACTTAATTTAATCTGGAAATGATATGAAATGAAATAAAGAAATTTATCAAAAATGTTGATTGAAAACAATTATAATCAATTTCGAAAATTATTAACCCCTTGTTTGCAACTCACGTTAATGTTTGAATCGTTTTTATCACATTGCCGAGCTCCTGTAAATTGGAACTTGATTCAAAATATTATTCCCTTTACTCAGCCTGCTGGAAACTCTTTTTATATTTAACATTAAAATTGGTTGGAATTGCCATTGTTTTATATAACACTTGAGCTGCGTGGGATTAGAAAAAAAATATATACCTATAAATTTATTGATTTATATTTATTATTAAAGATAAATAAGATGAAGAATATTTTTCCTGAAGAAGTTACGCAAACGCATGGCGAAATATTGAGTATATAAAAATATATGGCAAAGCAATTGTTATATAAAAAGACTTTGTTATTTTAAAAAAATATTTTAATATAAAAGTTTGAATCTAAAAAGTAGACTGAAATATGTTACGATAACTTAAAGAAGACTTATTGTGTGCTTCGATATCAAAATATATTTTTGAAGCATAATTCTTATTGGTTGAATTTCGATTTGAGGATTTAAGTCCTCAAGTAGTTTCACGAAAGCATTTATTCCTCCTGAAGGACATTTTTATTCTTCCTGTTTTGTTAGTTAGAAACTGGGATTTGTCAGTGATACTGGTTGGTGTTAATTTTGAGAACATGTTAGCTTGCTTCTTATAATAACATTATGGTTGTTGCAACTAACTTGTGGTTATAGAAAATAGAGTATTGCTATTTTCTTTATTTTGTTCATAACACTTTAATGATAATTAAGAATTGATTAAACTCGACCATTCATGAAATTGATATTGACTTTTCCTTGTTACTTTCATGTTTCTATGAATATATCTAATACGAGTGGAATGTAATATAAAATATAATTCAAAATAACATGAAAATAATTTTTAAAATTAACTGTTATATTGGAAAAGCAAACCATAATTGGCAGCTATTCTAGGGCATCATACTTTTCCTGGCAGGATCACTACTCCGTATTTATTTGTTTAACAGCAAATAAATAGCTGCATAAATGTTTCGAGTGTAGGGCTGCGTGCGTGAAAGCATTGTACGATAGCCACAGGTCTTCAGGGAATTTCTCTTATGTTTTTGCACTTTTAAGCTCTTTTGCATGCTGCTATTAGGCGACATTAGATGATAATTAGACGTTTTTGATGGTGTAGCTAATATTTCTAATCTTAAAATAAAAGTTTCCAGAAGTTTCGCAAATAAAACCTATTTGAGACCCACAACTCATAAAAAGTGAAAACTGTTTTAGCTTCAATGCTTCCACTTAAATGGTGACAATATTACAAACTTTGCTGCTCAATAAATAAGTAAGTAAATGTTGGAATCCACAACTAAAGATAAAAATTACTTGCCTCTTAAAAAATTTCGTAATTAAAGTTTTCAAGAAAGAATAATTAATAATTTAAATATGATTATGACAACGACCTACATTAACAGACTTTAAGCGAACATGTAAATAACAACACAATTTCATTACTCGTATCCTCTTAAGGATATTAAACCACAATGTGTGTACCATATACACAAACACACACACATACACACAGGCAGGCAGACAGACAGTAGTAGAGGCCATGGCGAAACTTCTGAACAATGGAAAAACAAATTTCATTCATACGCAACAACGCTAAAACAACAAAAATTAAAACGTAACGAAAGTATGGGGATGTGTGTGTGTGTGTTAAATATATAACACGTTGTTTATACCAGCAAAACTTATGTGTGTGTATTTGTGTGTAAGTCTATGAGGGCATTTGACACCATAATAAAGTTTTTGTGTACAACAATTTTATATACAAAACCAAAATGTTTCAAAGTTAAGAGAATAACTCAATACACAAAGAGAGTTTGCTGCACGTAGTGAGTCTTATGAGTTTCCAGAGAATTTATCTGCGAAGAGTCAAAAGTGTATTAGACACTTTTTTACAATGGCAGGATATAAACATTTGAACAATTACAAGCCGGTTGGTTATTTTAGTGTTTTGCTGCTGGCAGAGCTGTTGCTGAAGAAAGATTGTTTTTCGTATTTATAATCAAGACTGGCAGATATTTTAGAATTCAGTCTTAGCCGGCATTCTACAGCGTTTGGACGTGTTTAGCGGTTATTTAATCGAATCCACAGCAGCAGTAGCAATTTATTTGGTTTATGTGTGCTTAGAAGGACAGATTAAAGGCTGTTTGTGATGCTGCATGGCCAGCAGTGTTATCAGTTCGGTTGAAGTTTGAGTTTTAGCAGCAATAGTTGGTATTGTTGTTGTCTACTCTAAAAGGCCATTAGAAACGAATTGTGGCAAAAGCAGTCGTAGTGGGAGGAGGCAAGGACAAGAGATAATAAATTCTATGTGTGATAGTTCATGGAGTAGTTGTGTGAGGAAGAAGAAGAAGTTTCACTCACATTACCAATGCCATTATAAATAATTGAATATGTATTAGTTCGTACTGTGGATATGGGAGTGCATGTATGTACATTTGTCACGAAGTACATGTGCGTGTGTGTGCATTGAAGTGTATATGTGGACAAAGCATACGTAGGGGTTAATGTGCCTAAATGTATGCTACAGAATTTCATTTGTAATTTGAAGTTTGAACACTAAACATCACAGATATTGTTACGCATCTAAATAAATAAAAAATATATTATTAAAATTAAAGCACTTTATTCGTACGCTCTGTTGGTCAGTTGGTCAGTTGGTCGGTTTATTTAAGTTCCATTAGCGTGCTGAACATTTTTCTTCTTTAAAAAGATGCCACCACAAAAAAGCATTTCTTTGCTTAAGCCTTTAAGTAGGCAATAAAACTAAAGAAACGATGAAGGAAAATAAAAAGAAACCTTTTTATTCCAACTTATTAATGCAGAAAGTGTGAAAAGATTCTCAATATTTGTTTACGGCTGTTCAAGTAAAAGAAAAAGAAAATTGAAAAAAGGTCTTAAGATGGTTGTCAGGGAACGTTGGCTGCTGTTTGTGATGCTCGTCAAATTTTGAGTGACCAAAATAATAAAAAGAAAGTGAATAAAGGACCTCAAATAGGAAGGAAATAATTTCCATATTTAATGTAACCTAAAAATAAAAAATGTTAATGCCAAGAAAGGAAAAAAAAATAATCAGCCCGTAGAGATGGTTATTAAATAAGCAAACAAATTCAAATACACCAACATACACACATAAAATGGTGTGAAAATATTTAAAATCAATCAAAGTAAAGAATGCCCAAACGAAATAGAACCTTCTCAAAATCCCTCAGCAAATATAATAAATTTCGGGGCTGATGCTGAGCGTAAAGCAGAATGCTTCACGTAAATTGAATGTAATAAAAAGAAATATTTGTTTCTGCTAAAGTAAACAGAAAAATTAAAATATGTATAAGAAAATAAGTGAAAAGGTTTTGCATAAAAAATCACTTAGACTTTCGTGTGAAAATTTATTGTGCGAAAGGTGTTGGAAAAAGAAAAGTGATGGTGTTTTGTGAAAA
Organism: Linnaemya vulpina; assembly: GCA_963675445.1. Classification (NCBI taxonomy): domain Eukaryota; kingdom Metazoa; phylum Arthropoda; class Insecta; order Diptera; family Tachinidae; genus Linnaemya; species Linnaemya vulpina. The sequence goes on from OY776277.1 coordinate 44,187,823, forward strand.
GTGCACGATAAAGAATTGAATTAAATAATAGAATAGTTGAAAGGAAATTGAAATTTTTTTCTACACACAATTCTATTAAATGAAAGTTTTTGTTACAATTTTTTCCTCAAGGCTGCTGCTGCCTGCAGTAAAAATCAAGTAAGTCAACAGCGATTATCTGCCAGCCATGGAATGTCCTCAGCTTAACTTTAAACTGCAAACTTTACACTCACACTCACATACGAACCTTTTATTTGTTATTATATGAACCTACAGACTCTTACACATGCACAGATTTCTATTGAAACTTACGTACAGAGGAAACTAGTGCACACGACAATGTTAAAGTTGTAGAATTTTTTGTAAATTGTATATAAAATTTATTGCATTTGGCGCATACTTTTGTAGTAGAAATATACTTTTACATTTTCGTTAATACTTAGAATAAGAGGAAACATATTTTGAAAACGTTTTCCTGATCTAAGAAGAGATAATATGTCAGCGAATTTTTTAAATAGAAAATTTTGTTGTTTGTGTGAAGAACTTTAAATGATTTAGTTTTTAGTTTTAGTTTTTTAATAAACTTATACAATTTTTTAAATATTTTGGTGTGATTTCAAAGATCACTATTAAAAATGAGCTTAATAACCTTGTCTACTTTTACAATAATCCGCATACAAGCGTAAAGTGTTTTCCAACTTCCCGCTAGAAAAATTTTAAATTTTTAAAAGTCTTGAAGTTATTGATTTTACCTCGTTTTGAAAAAAATTATTTCTCATCAGATCTCCACGTTTCGAGGTTCTATAAAGCTGCCGTGACTAATTCGCGAGCTCGTCACTATGTCTGTTAGTATGCAAGTGAGAACACTAACTGATTAGATATATAATATCGGACTTGGAATTTTTTTCTTTGAAGATATCTCACAAACGAATTAATCAACTTTGCCCCGGTTTACGATGATCAAAGTGCTTTTTGAAAGTCAAGAGGTGATTAGGAAAATTCGTGATATATATCGATGATGCCGTTTTGTTAAATAGTGATGTGTGTATGGGAGTGTGCGTGTGGGTGTGTGCGTTTTTATGTGATCCAACTATAGTTTTTGAACGGCTGAATCAAATCAAACCAAACTGAGAGCGCTATGAAAAGCGTTCCTGAACTTAGAAATCCTGTGAACTTGAACCGATTCGACCCGGTTATCTCAACACAATTTCGAGAAAAGGAGTATATTTCAAAGAAATTTTTCTTTAATAACTTTTAAAAGGCTTCATCGATAAACTCCACAAAGTCATGAGCTTCTGACGTTGATCATCGTAAACCGGTACAAAATCGGTTAATGCGTTTGTAGGATGTCTTGAACGAAGAATGTGATTTTTTTATGTCCGATGTTTTATATCTTGATTCCTCTATATAACTTGAAATTCACATCAATCACAGCTTGTTACATAATATAGCACTATTTATCATTTTATATATCTGATTTATCAAATTATATATCTGAATAGTCACTGTTCTCGATTCTTTTATAGTCAACGAAACTATTTCAATCAATGTTTATCACGTGGTAATCGGTTTTTTTTTTTAAATTACGATAACATTGTTTTATCTCAAAGAGCTCTCAACATAGAATTACACAAAAATCATATTACCAAAGCTTTGGGACTAGATCTAGCGAGAAGTTACAGGGCTGCATTTTAGAGTCAACCGTTTTCCATAAATTTTTTATATATAAAGAATGTTATTTTAAAATTTTAATAAACTACAGCGGTGCTGTTATTTTTATATTTATAACGATGTGATTATTAAACGTCGCTGCTGACAATATAAACAAACGAGATTTAATTATAACATTAAACTATTGTGTATTGCTGTCATTAACGCAATCGATATGGAACTATTTAAAAAAAATTAAAGTAAAACTTTGGATCAATATGAAATCTCATCGTTTGGCACCTGGTCTCTGCAAATATTATTTAGCATGTGAAAACTTCCAGCACTAACCATCAATCATTCTTTCCTACAACATATTTCATATATAGTGGTCATGAGAAAATTTTGAAACTTTCTTATGGAACGTGATAACGATATGATAAAATATACAAAACAATGAAACTAACAGAACTTGTAAAGTCAAGTTTTCAATCACCAAAGCTTTTTTGAGTGTTTTACTTCGTAGGTGATAAACAATATGTTTTCCTTCACTAAATTGTTGTTTTTATTGTTTTGAAATGTTGCTGAAAAAAAGAATTGATTAGACTGGACTAGATTTGGTGTGTTAAATGACAACTGAGTTGATATAAAACTTGATTTTAGGAATAAAAATTTTTGAAAACACAAACTTTTTTTGCAGACATTGTTGCGCTTCGTGTATAACTTAAAGTAACTTTAAACTACTTTTGCAAATAGTTTGAAAGATTTCTTTGCATAACTCTTCAATGCGAAGTATATTTTATTTTGCGTTCACTATTTCTGATTTATTAATTGAAGATTGTTATTGGTATTTTACAAATATTCTTTAAAATACAACTAGCAAAAAAAGCTTATTGAAAGCACGCTTTGATTCAACATAATTTTATCATAATATGCCCATATATACGAAATATTTATGAATGACTGATGGATTAAATCCGGGATACATGGGATAAGAAACTTTACGCTTATGGAAACAATTTAGAGTATAATACTATTGATTTTGCAATTTTAATAACTTTTCATTTTAAACGGTTACACATTTGTTAGAGTTGAGGCTCTCAGTGAAATACTACGAGAGGTCTATCGTCGTTGAGAACAATTTTGTAACATAAAAAAGGCATGAATGTCAAAGAGGAGTTTTAAGACAATAATTATTTTTCGTAATATATTTTGGATTAATTCCTAATAAATTATAAATTTTTAAATGGCGGAATGCTTTCACTTTCTATTAAGAAGTGAAAAATATGTTACATTATTTAAAAGAGAAATCAACGGATATTAACATCACGAATTTAGGCAATAACTTACTTTTCCATTAGCCATATTACAATAGTAAAAAAAAATTTTAATCGATTGATCCTAAACAACATCCCGATAATTTTAGCCGCAAAGTTCTTGTAACCTGGTTTTTGTATTATCCTATATTTTGAGCTCTTCGAGCTAAAGTTCTATTATTTTAATTTTCAACCCATTCACATGCCATACACGGTGGTTGATGTAATTTTCGATTACTATAAAAAAATCGAGAACAGTGACTGATCAGATATATAATTTCAGAGTTTTCAAAATGCTAAATAGTTTTATAAAACCACCGATTACTACGTGATCGGTGGTCTGTGATTGATGTAAATTTCGAAATAATCAAGAACTGATTATATATATATATATATATATATATATATATATATATATATATTGATGGGCTTTAAAAATATATTATATTCTTCGAATTGTTTTCGTTCAAGATACCTCACAAACGCATTAACCGATTTTGGCCCGGTTTACGATGATCAAAGTGGTTCTTGAATGTCAAGAGTTAATTCTTTTGTGAAATTTATCGATGAAGCCGTTTAAAAGTTATTAAAGAAAAATTTCTTTGAAAAGTACTTTTTTTCGAAATTGTTTTGAAATAGCAGACTCGAATCGGTTCAAATTCACATGATTTCCAATTGAACACTGTTGAATTTGGTTTGATTTGATTCAGCCGTTCAAAAGTTATAAGCTTGTCACACATTTCGATCACACGCACACAGACACACACAAATACAGGCATTTCTACGGGATTTTAAAATTACTCAGAGAAGCTTCCTAAAAACTCAAAACGTGGATATCTGACCGAGAACTCGATTCTTTCAAAAGGAGGTAAGACCAATAGCTTCCGATTTTTTCAAATGATAAATTTCCCTAGAGGGAAACTTAAACAAAAATTTGCCTGTCCCACGATGTCATTAGATTTCACTTTTTTTACACAATCATATATAACACCAAAGCAAATTGAAACATCTCATTTTGGCTTTAAATGTATTTGTCCAACAGAATGACGGCTAGTGGTATTGTAGGCCAGGAAGTTAGTGTTTCATATATCTTTTCTTATGTATTTGTGACTTGTAGAACTGAGATGTTGGACCCGTATGACATTCTTGGATTATGCGACCGATAATTTGATAAGACTTTTCTAGGGCCATTCGAAGCACAAATGCATTTAATACTAATTTAAATTTAAAATTGCATATTTTTTATAATAAGAGTTAAATGAAAAATAAATATATTAAACAAGTTTCTGATACTATCCAGTTTATTTATATGTTTCGGTATGTATTGACTGCAACTTACAGTTTTTGCCTTCTGGCATATGTTGCACAATTAAAGCTGGAATATTTTTTTAAAAGTATTCTCTTTGTATTTATATATGCATGTTTGCTTATGTGTAAGTGTAAAAAACTGCTTATTTATGTGTGTATGCATGTATTTATTCTTCGAATCTGAATAAATTCATGATAAAGTGTGACCTGTACGACAAGTCTATTGGCTTTAGAATTTGTGACACTTTACTTTATTCTCCTTTTTTATTGCATGTCTCTCTTTCCCCAACCCCCCCCCCCCCGTACTTGTGCAGACATGCACACACTCGTATACAAACGAATATTAAGTTTTAAATGCAGTTTTCTATTTCCAGTCATGCTTTATGATTTTTTCGACTGTAATATTTGAGAAGTTTTTTTTCACGTCAAATAGTTTTTCCCATGTATTTTCTACTCTTTTTGTATTTTTAAACTCATCAGGAGTTAGAGACAAATTGTTTTGGCATGTAGCCAAAATAATTATTGCAGCAGTGTTACAGCCAAAATACAAAAAGTAGGCTTATTCATGCAATATGAGTTAGTATGTGTGTGTGTGTATCTATGTGACACAGGATAACAGTGTTATACTTGTAGTGGTAGATATTGCATTTATTGTACACATTCACCGTGTTTTATATCTTTTTGTTTTTATTAGTTTTTCCCTTCTGTTCTAATCTTATGAGAGTATGATTGTTGGCATTCTATATATTTCTGTGTGGCCAAAACTAACGAGGTAATCATTTAAAATGATTTGTAGATATGACTTTTTTTGGTATGCTAATAAAATATTTTTTGCTTCGGAATATTTTGTAAATAAATAAAAATTACTGCACTGTTTAATATGTTTGCTAAAATGTATGTGTTGCATTAGCAACAGTACCAAGACTGTGTTGCATTACAATAATTCCTACCAATTAGCAAAAAATTAATAAATAAAACATTTTATTAATTTCATTAAAAATATTGTGTCATTTAATTTCTTAAATATTTAGTTGGTGTAACGATTCCGCGTAAGCGCCAGTTAAGTGCAGGCAAGATGTACTTAAACTCCAGCAAATCAGGCAGATTTTCAATTAATTAACGAAGACAATATTGAAAATCAATTGCATTATTTCAATACTTCAGGAACTATTTCTTATTTCTCATTTTGTCTCATTTGATAACTTCATGAGCCTAAGATGTCTCTTTTATTTGGAATATTTGTAATCACTTTCTAATTCTTCAATATATTTTATTGTTTTCCAATGGGAAATGAAAGGTAGAAATATAATATTGAACATAATTTGTTTGCGGGTTTTCAAAAATGTTAAGTCATACAATGTTTTTTCTAATGTAATTCTCAATTAGTTTTTGAAAGTTTAAGCGTAAAGCCGAAAAAAGACGGCGGTAGTTTGTGACACGGCATTTGCACCATCATTTACATATTTGCAGTTTTGAAGGCCACATAATAAGACATAAGAAAATGGCACACGATGTCACTAGTACACATTATTGTTTTGGCTTGCAAAGGCACAAAATAGCATAGTTTATTTTCGACTAATGTTTTTTTTAAATTATGAGAAAAGCGAAAAATATATATACGGAAAACGGTTGACCTTAAAGGTTATCCTTGCTATATCCTGCTAACTTCAACCACAAGGTCATCGTAACGTGATTTGTTGTCATCAATCTCAGCGTGACTCAAAGTTTTTGTAAAAGTTTAATAAAACTTGTCGTTTCAATTTTAAAATGAATTAATCAACCAATTTCTAATTGATAGGCGATATTTGATATAGTTTTTGTGTTCTCATAACAAAATCGAAAGCACTCACCGATCAGATATATAACTTCGGAGTTAAAGAAATAATTTCTTCGAATTTTATCGTTCACGATATCTAGCGATGGGATTAATCCCCTTCAACCCGAGTTTTGAAGATTAAACGGTCAAAAAAGCTGTTTAAAAGACATTTCAAAATATAATACTTCTCAAGAAATGCTATTCCTCAGTTTTTGTTGAGATTTTCGAAATCTACTAGAACGAAACGGCCTCAATTTGGCTATTGGATCACATGATTCTACCTACAAAAATACACACAACACATACAAATATCCACCCACATAGAGACATACTGACAGCCTTTAAAAGGAAGCTTTCTGGAAACTCAAAATGTCAAGATGTGACTGCAGCTTGATTTTTTTGCAAAACTTAACCCAATAACTTCGTGATTTTTTTTAGATTTTCGTAGCGGGAAAATTCTTGATATATGTTTTTTAACGCAACTTCAAGTACACAATTTAGGCCTATCTAATTGCTGTATTTTTTCGCTGATACATCTTCATTAAATACTCCACAAACCTATAAAAAGAATTATTTTCAAAACCTGACCGTTGTCCATGATCTTCACATATCTTGCTCTTTGTAAAATGTGTTGACAGTGTAAAAAAATTTTGACAAAAATAATAGCAAGTCAATCCATTAGCCAGCAGTTGTATCAGTAAAGATTTTGAAATAAATTTTTTCGGTTATCAATAAGAATGAAGTGTTGTACAACAGTAACTTCGATAACAACCATGAAAAAGTCCATTAAGTATTTCTTTTTTTCGTTTTAGATAGAGAGGCAATCATGTTCACACTTTGCCATGTTCACACGTTGAATGAAACAATCGCTTCGCCATACTAAGAAAGATTGTGAATTTTACTGTTCACACGACAGAATCTTTTTTCATATGGCCAATTTCGTTGAATGTTATAAAATATATCAAACCTTTTTAGATTAATTTTATTTTATTTTAGGTTTATTTTGATATTGATTTTTTTATTTTAAATCTTGTTTTGGCAGTTAGTTCGGGAAAACTCGCGATACATTTTGATAAAAATTAGAGTTAATAGAAAATTCCTCCTCCTTCGTATGCTACTACATACGAATGAAGCATATTAACATATGATTTGGTTGTGAAGCTTGAATGAGAGACCGAAGCATGAATTTATAAGTCTACGTAAGCTTTCTAATATTTAGAAATCGAGCATCTATTAGCTACTTATACACCTATATAAGTCAAGAGAATCGAATGCATGACCACGATAGTTTTTTAACAGTTTAATAGAAGTTATTAGATAAAGTTTTTAATAAATGTCGTAATTAAAAAGGGAATACAGCATTAATGTCTCAAATCGTAAATGATTCTTTTATATGTATGCGTGGATGTTCTATTAAATTTTTCTTGCACATATAAAATTTATATGTTTAAACTTTTTGTTTAACAAACTTTTTATGGAAATTTTGTCAAATAACAAGACTATAAGTCTGAAATATTTTTTATGAATTAACGCTTGATATATTTAAATAAAATTTTCTAAGCTCTTAAAGCACTATTAAATTTACTGTAGCACCGAAATATAAATTTCAATAATAATTCTGTTACCAACCATTAACAATATAATGGAAATGAATTCTATGAAAATAAAAAAAATTAAGAAAAATAACATAAATATTATATAAACAAAATTAAGATGAGATTCGCGTGTAGATGTTTTGTTGCTGCCGTTGTTAGAACTTTCGTTGTTGTTGCCATTTCTCTTCTCTCCTCCATACTAACTTCACACAATTATTTTATGCTCTGGCTTAACTTCCGGTCTTTTGTTAGGCAGGAACGTTGCTCTCGTGCCATAAACAAAATTTTCTAAAGAATTGCCCAGACAATGTTGTATTAAAAATTATTAGGGACGGTTATTTAACTAGACAACCGGCAAGAAAAAAAAAAAGTTTTATTGTACGATATTTTCGCGGTATTTTCCTCACCAACGAAACTATAATATAACGGTAATAATGGCTGAACAGAATACAAAAAAAAACAAGCGCAAAACCAACAAACAATAACAATGAATGAGAAATAATAATAAAATAGCCGCGTTTAGCTTCATTGGGCATTGTTAAGCGGAGTGTATACTTAATGACATTTAATCAAAAGCATCTGGCTTTTTCAAAATTTATTTCGTTGTAATAAATGCATTAGCGATAATTATATTATCAAATATTATATTGAAATATGTGTTTGTTAATTTTTTTTAGTATCGAAGGTTCTTTATCACAAAATGAAAATTATACCATCTGGTTTTTGATTTCCACCACACATTCATCTTCAAGTACAGTTTCTGCTCAGAAGATATAAATATTTTTAAAAAGGCTCATATTCAATATCGATCTTTTAATTGATTAAACTGGACAGTATCAGAAAACTTGTTGTAGCTGAGAGCACAGCCGTTTTCGTATATCTCGTTGCCTAGAATTATTGCCTTCAAAACTCGAAGGATTTTTTTTCAAAACTCGAAGGATTAATGTCTTAACGAAGTTTGTTCTTCTCTATTTATCATCGCTCTTTATTGCTTTAGAACGAGCTGCCGTTACGGCGAGTGGTCATGCAGACTAAATTTTTATTTCCACAGCTAAGGATAAAAACATTTGGTGCCAGCAACATAAAGTAATAATCGATTTATTGCAAAATAAATTTCGTGACAATTTTATTTGGAAAAAGTGGTTCTGTTCACTGGCCCTCTTTCGTGCTATTTAACGCCTTGTGATTACTTCCATGAAGCTATAGATACGTTCACATTTGAGCAGATATTTGTCCCAGAAAGCGTAACCACTAAACGCTAAGAAAAAACATATTAATTGAAACATGTGATAATTAAACACTGTCCAACAATACTGGATTATGCACCACTGACTATCAGTTGTTGAACTTTTTTATTTAAGAATCAGGTATCGAAATCAATATATCTTTCCGCAATGGTAAGTGGTTGGGTTTTTGGGGCAAATATTTTGCCAAGTGTGAACGTACTTTACGTTAAGTTATTGGCTTACGTCGACAAACCAGTCACTCTGGAAGCATTGCAAGCCAGAAATACACCCAGACTTATTAGAAAAGTTAGTAATATATTAGAACGATCGAGTTTACCAAGTAACTCGTAAACACGGTGGACATATACCGGATATTTTCTACCAGATAATAATAACACAATTTCATTCCAAAAAATATTTCTGTCTCGTACTACCATTTTAAATTCTAATGCAGTTAAAACTTCACATGTTATTAGGAAAGGTCGTATATTAACCACTAAGTTACCTAATTTTAAATCCCTACGCTTTGAATTATAATAACTAACACATATTTAGAACTGCCGTAAGTTTAATATAACAACAACATTATTATATAAAATTTTAGGCTAATTGTTCGAAAAGTATTTAAAATTCAGAAGGATATGACAGATATCCCACATCTCAAGCGAAAGTCATTATCAACTTTTATAGAAACAGCTGTTTCCGAAAGCCGCTAAACTTTCAGTACTCATGTGTATTGTTGTTTATTGCCACTTACCCCTAATAAATGGAATTAATAAAACTAAAACACAAGTTATGAGATCTGGTGATGAAAGTGTACCGGCTTTCGAAAAAAGCTGTTCTGCTGTGCTGTGTAAGTCGAATATCTAAAAACTATTGCAGATTTTTTCTCATGATTTGTAATACTTGTCATGTCTTTCTAAGTTTCCAAAGACTTTTAACTTTAACGTTAGATTTAAAAGAATGTTGAACATTAAATTTATTTCATATTAAGCAGGGAGATTTGGGATGTTTCACGAAAATGCATTAAATGCGTGTACTAGAAAACCTGCCCTCATCAAGGAGCGAAAACAAATTCGGTGGACTATGATTTTGATTTCACGTTACATTTAAATTGTCTAAAATTTGGCATTTGAAAATATGAATGAAAATTTATATCTAATAAAATTTGAAATGCTGCAGTTCTAACTTCACTTTTTAACGCTGACTACCATAATTTAATTTCATTGGCTATTCTTTTATAATATTCTTTTTTAAATTATTATAAAGCGTCTATAAAAATATGTGCTGATGTTAGAAATGAATAAACGAAGCGTTAAAATATTTGCTATTTAACTCACCATCACCTTCATGTCGGTCATTACTTTCCCTCGCATTGTTGTTCTATTGTTTTTGGTGCAATAAAGGAAGCAGGAATGGTTGTTGCTGCTGCCACCGATGACGAAGACTTATGACGTTGATATTTGCTTGCAAAGGGTTGCAACACAGTCCAATGCTTGAAATACAAAAATCTTTCTTTACAAGTTGTTTGACTTTCTGCCACTTTTTAATGTTGTTTGTTTTTGTTTTATTTTTGCTAAAAGGATTTCTTTCTTAGTCCTTTGCTGAGCATCTTTTGTTATACGGCCACCAACTCATATTCTTAGATTTTTGTTTCCTTTTTTTATTTTTGTTGTTGTGTAGACTTATTAAGTAACTGCATTTTTACGTGAATAAAATACACAATCGTACATATTTTTCTACGTACTGTTGGTACTCATAAGCAAATGGGTTTTTCTGTATGGTACGCATCGTTATAGTATATATTTCGAGTGTATTTAGTACCAGCATTTTGGTGATGGCGATGATGATGACGATGGCCTGGTTATTGTTTAAATTTTTACGAGTGCAAGTGCTGTTTGTTGTTTGTTTGTTCCATTGAAGAGGTGCTATTTTTCTTGCCTTTGTATGCTGTACAGCTTTTGAAGTGGGTGACAAAAACAGGAAACTCTTTAAAATGTTCTTTAAAGGTGTTGTGCAAATATTGTTTCAATCTAAGATTCACATAATAATGACTTTATAAATTCTTAATGCACGTTTTTATGTTGTCGAACAATGAAAATGCTCTGAAATAAATGAGAGAAATGAAAATGTTTCTTAAAGAAGGAGTATGTATTAGAATGTTATAGTAAAATTAAACTTAAATGCTGGAAATTGTTGAGAAAAATATAAGTTGTATGTGGTTTTGGGTAATTTATTTATCGCATAAATTAATATATAATATATAAGGAGTCATTTAAAGTTTGAATAATTTTTTAAATAGTAGGTCTTCATATAATTTGTTATTAAGACTCTTGCGGCCATTTTTATATAAAAACTTTGCGAAAAACTCGCCATACTGTATCATTTTCATTATTATTTTTTGCCTTGGACTTGGACTCAGGTGATGACCCTTACATATACTGTGCATTGTGCTGTGACTGAAAAAGAGGTTGATAGTTTTAAGAAGTCCGACGAAGATAAATTAGAAAATAAAGAATTTTGTTGCGGCTCTTTCTACTTCGCCGTTGAATTTGTTACTTCAACTTGTTTTATTCTACTCTTTTAGCACATGAAGCAGTTAATCCCTGTCGGTAATGTTCGGCGACCTTCATTGTGAAAAGCTGATAACAGTTAATACAATGCTGCACTAATGCAGATCAGTAAGATGGGACAATATATTCAAGACTGGGTGTGAACTCGAATTCTTTATTTAAGACATCGTAGTCTTGTGATCACTACTTCTGCCAACAGCACACTTGTCGCCTTACTGTGCTTTGAAGAGCTTTTTTAATTATTATTATCATTTTATAAAGCACAAGTCAGTCATAATGATAATTTATTAACTTCTAGGGAAAACATTAACAGGTGAAATGAGTTTGAATGGAATTCTGTTGGACAATCGAATCAAACAGAAGGACATCATTAATTCCTCAAGCCAAAATAAGCGACATTAAATTGATTAAACTTTATTTAATAAGATTGTTGAAAAACTCGAAGAATTATCCAGAACGCTGTTGTCCGAAGAAGAAATTAACATGTTGACTACAACGCCAAAGATTCCGGGACCACTTTTACACTATGAAAATGGTATGGAATGTTTCTGATCATCATTGCGTGCATGATTCTTTTAGTACTTATTGGTCTTTTTAAAGGTTGAACAGTACTCGAAAGCAGTATCAAACTAAAGAATGCTTTAAGCATCCCCGCTCGCCGGTAGTACAACAAAAAATCGCAGTGGAAGTACAAGGGAAAATGGCTACAAAAATTCACTCTCTTGTCATTTTTCTCCATCTGTCCACTTAACACTGTACCCTGCTGTTACAGTTCAAAACATTGAATGAGTGGGCGTCACGCCCAGAGTGCCGGTCCCAGCAACAATATATAACATAAATAAATACAAAATTATATATAAAAATTAATACAACTTTGCTGACGTCACTTTTGAGCCAAATCATTATCAGCAATGAACTATAATTTTGACTCAATTTCCTGTTAATTGTCCATCTTACAAAATTTAGGTCTCGGAGGACACACATGAGATATGGAACGTATTACTTTGCGTAAGCAGCATTGAACTATATAAACCTAATCCTATTTTTAGGCGATATATTCTTAAGCGAATTTTATTTAACGCGTTTTTAAATAAATATTTCGCTCTGTTTTCACGCGATTTGGTTTGATCTAACGCGATCTAAGACTGAACTTGCTTTCAAGGATTTTAAATTAAACGCGGCCCTAGGAAAAACGACACAATCGAAACATGAGATTTTTCTAGTTTATTTAAAATTTAGGTTAAACTAATAATGTGATACTCAATTCTCTTTTTTTTTTTACCTGAAGCTTTTACATATTGGAGACTAATAAACAGACGGACAGTTTTGTTTGTTTAATTATAGTAGGACAGCGAAAAATATACGTACTACGCACTCTGCATCGTCCCCTGTTCTTCTAAAAGATCCGTCTGTACTGCAAGAATCATTTCATATATAAAAATGGACTTAATTAACACTCATGTAATGAAATGTTAATGGTCTACAACAATGAGTTACTTAAAAATGTATTCCAGACGAAAACGAACAGGTTGTAGCTGAATTTTTTAAAGGACAAATGAAAATTTGAAGAAGCACCAAATTACTGCTTTTCTACTAAAAATTAAGATCTCTTGTTTAGGATTAAAAAGCTCTAAAAATAGTGCCGAAAACGTTAAGTTTACATCACTGCTCTTGATTTTGGACAAATCAATATTAAGGAAATTTGCGCATGATATAACGACGTATTTAACAAACGCTTAGTTCTTAATTTTAGCTTTTATAAAATCTGGTCAGACGTGGTTTTAACACAACTTAATTTAAGAAAGACAAAAAATAATTAGACTTTTGATGCGGTAAATTGGTGAAATTTTATTATTACTTTCATTCAAGACCATCGCGAAGCCAATTGGCTTATATATATATTTATTTGGACCATATTGTCACATTATTTGTGGGAGTTAGAAAGACAGTTCTTCTATTTCAATATAATCCTGATTTGAGTTATAGAGCTTTTAGTAATTTCTGTTCCTTTACTTTGTGAATTCATCGAACAAAAGGTCGATGAGCAGCATTCGACTGAGTCAAAAGCATTAGGCAAAATGTGTTGCGTTTTGTAGTATCCATATACAAATATAATCGGTGTGCATTTCAAACCTTTTAATATATAATCTTTCACTATAAAAACGGTGTTAACATAAGAAGGTGACGACCATTAAAACGATTCAACAACTCAACTCAAAAGAAAAATTATTATTATTGTTGCATTGTAAACTTCTATTATTTTGTGGGTAAACACATGAACAAACACTCTGCTATTCATGTACGTAAATGTGCATTTGCAACAGCGGTAAATTAAACCCATTCTAATAATGCATTAACGTATAAAACTCCAAACATTTATGAATGTGCATTGTGTATATGTGTGTGTGTGTGTGTATGTGTATGCGCATGCATCTGTTATGCTAACCAAGTCTGGTAACAGTGCACTGTGCAGGAGAATGGCTGACAGACTGGGTGAATGTAATGCATGAATAGAAAAGCATTGCAAGCGGTGAGTGGGATTGAAAAAAGTGTTACAAAAATACATATGAAACATATAGCAGTTGCACAGTTGAATAAAAGATTATAATAAAAATGTTGCCGAGTAAAAATTTATAAATTTTAACTTTTTCTCTCTTGATTTCCCATCAATTCATGAAAATTTCCTTTTCAATACCGTTTGCGTGTAAATAAGAAAAGTGCACTGCAGTCGTTGTAATCAGAAATGGGATTTAAAGTAATTCCCATTATTATTACGGAAGAGTAGTAGCAGAAATGCTGAAGATATTTGATAATTGAATACATGATCGTTAGGAAATCGTGATGAGATTTGAAATTTTTGTTTCTATGAAGTTTAATCACGAAGAAAGTGAGTTTGCTATTATGAAATTCCCGCTGTCAAATAATGAATATATTATATGGGGAACAAGCACTTTAGCAGCTTAAATATTAAAAATTTTTTTCGTCATGAGTGTCTCTATTATTATTTGAATTTATAGGATTATAGACTACCACAAGAATTATTAATAATAATTATTCTATTCCTAGTATTTTACAATAATTTGTTTCTTTGTTACGCTACAGCACCGACGAAGGAGGGCGCTGTAATCCCCTGTTTAGTGCAGGCCACTGTCCATCGACTTTGTGTTTGCAAGAAACTGGAAACAACTAAAACGATCGTGCATTAAGGAGAATTAGAAGAATTCGAAAATATATTATTGACTGAGTGCAGAATTGTCTATGCGTTAATTACTTCAGGCAATAGCAGCCTCCTACTACGTTGTTAAGACATACATTTTCGATTGACTTCATTTTCACTTTATTGACTTAATTATTTTCCTGTTCATATACACGAAATTACGTTGGTTCAATTATATTATGAAAATTAATATACAAAAGAGTTCATATTTTTGAGGGTCTTAAATTTGAAGGTGCTGTTGGGTAAATTAGAATTTTCCTGATCTGCATCAGTGCAGGATTGTTGTTGTCGGCTTGTCTCGATTACGAAGGCATGACACTGGTTGCTGAATATTACCGACAGAGATTAACACTTTCATATAAAAAAAAGAGCGGAATATAGCTCCCTCCTTTATCGTCATCTATAGCCAAAAAGTAAAACCAGCTACAAAGAAATTCTCTATCCCCTAATCTGTCCTCATGTGTCCTCTTAAAAGTAACCCCTCCTTCCCCAGTTCCATCACAATGCACTGCATATGTAGAGATCGTCCTATTCAGAAAAAAAGCATGTCAGGTTATATGCCAGTATCTTATTGGTTCTTACATCAAATCATCAGTTGACTGCAACCTAATTTAAATGTTACAAAACCTTTAAAACCTTTCAGTTTATGCACAAACTCTCGAAAAGCAATTGAGAATTGTGAAGGTAAAACCGCTGTAGGTCTTGCTGTAGCAAATGAATTACGTTTAATAAGTACTGGTGATTTGGTGTAGACATATAGACAGGTTTTTAATATTTTAAAGAAAATTAATATAATTTTATGCAGTAATTAAGAATTTTCTAAATATTTTAGCCGAAAGAGATTAAAAGTTTATAGTCGGTGCTATTGTTTAGTTGCAAGGAGAGACGAATAGGTGATGACGCGAAAGGTGCTGTTGCTACATTTTTTTCGAATTCCTAATTGTCTTCTGGTCAATTCTAATTGACAATTTTTGTGAAGCCTTTATCTTTCACTCTTGTAAATTTATAAGCATAAAGCAATCGAACTGAATATATTTTATTTCGGTGCTTGTTCCTCTTTAAATTTTCGAGGCATGTTTAACCGAAGAGAAATTTTTTTTGATTAACAAGAGCTTTTGAATACCCTGGTCAAAGTTAAACCAAATAAGTGCATCGTTGCATATAAACTGTTTTTGTTTGTTTTATTAAATGGATGGAGTTACAGGCCATCGCATGCAAAGAGTACAGAAATTTTAATATCTTTCTGAAGATTTATTTAATTATATCTTTCAGTCTACAATAATTATATTTATGCTTTGACACATAAAAGTTAGCGCACCTGTAATTGTATGCAAATTGCAATGGCTAAAAGAAATTGTTGCGTTAACTACAACAAACCGAAACAAAAAGTCTTTAAACAACATGAATAGAATATGTTGTGCATGAGTTTAGACCTCATAACGGATACAGGATGTGCTACGAATGCTTAAAGCGGTTTATATTTTAAACAGACCAACTTGTGTTTACACAAAGAAGTATATGTTTGTGTGTGTGTGTGTGTGTGTGTGTGCGTGTGACTGTGTGTTGTTCTAGTACAGCACAATTGTGTTGCTTCAGAAGGTAACTTTTTAGGGGCAGACAGTAACTGTTCTCTTTTCGACTTAACTTTCTCGCACACATCTACCAATTGCTCTTCAGTCTTTAATGGTGTACAAGCACTTGTGCAAATATTTGTGCAGATGCACTTGCATATTTTGACTGCAGGCAAACTAACAAGCTGCATGCACAATCGCGTAGCTTTATAAATTTAGTGGCAAAAATATTATATTAAAACACTGTCTGAAACACTTTTGTAAATACATATACATATAAAAATAATTTGTTTTCACGCAGGGTCTCGTAAAGATTTCTACATTACAAATGCCCTAAACCCGATTATGAGAACCACAATTTTATGAAATTGCTTTCCTCATTTATTTATTGTATTAACATTTTTACTTATAATACGAGTACCCACATTTTGAAGTTAACATTTCCATGAAATTTTCTTATAATATTTTCAAGAGAGTTGTTTTAAGCATGAAAAGAAAGAGTTGTTAATAATATTTTGATTTCAGTTTGAAATGTGTTTTAAGAATATAGTGTTTGGAAATTTTGTTGGACAAAACGTAACCAACTTGCATTTGTTTTTATGAATACGGCAGCTGATTTGTTTTCTTTAGTATTTTGTTTGAAATTTAATATTCTTGCATTTGAATAAAAATTTAATTTTCTATTTAACTATTTTAGACGGTTTCCTTCGAATTTACTTATTTCTTTCCAGAGAATTTTATATCACCCTTATTGTGATTGACATGCTCCGTCTTCGAATTCAACTTTTTGTAATAGATGAAAGACAGATTATCCCCTTTTTAACATGAATTGAAGCTGAGTAACATGGAATATTATAAAGCTTTTCTTATAACATTCTTTTTCTGAAAATTTTAATTTTTTGGCGTTGAGAAAAAAAATCTTATGATTTTGACGATTGTTGTTTTCAAAGGAAAATATTATAGTTTAATTAGAAATTAGAAAGTATTTAAAATTTTCACCAAAATATTTACTTATTTTTAAAAATTATTTATATTTAGTTCGCTTCTAATTTCTTCGCTCCACTATAATATTCTTTTACTTCATGCAAATGTATTACTGTACTGTGGTAAAAATAAGTTGAAGAAGCTGGCGGTATTAAAAATAGCCAACCTACCTGGGAACGGATAAAATATATTTATAAAATTTCCATGTGGGTCTGGGAAGCTGGATGTTTGGCAATTTGCAATAACGAATAATTATACTTATTTCTTTCATGATTTCGTTTTGGTCTGCAAGTTTATTAAACGATGCTGTTTTCGGAAGTAAATAACAACGGAATATGATTCCCAAGACAAAACACAAAATGTTATAAATTGTTTTTGTTTTAAATATAGTTGTGCGAATGAGAGAAAGCCTTCGAGATCATGTAACAGGCAGTAGAATGTAAAAATATTTGTAATAAATCGATTTCATATTCGTGATCAACAACCTCAAATAAGTTCAGCGAATACTATTCGGCAATCAGACTAATCACTTAATTATAATATTGAATAGTCAACACCAAAGACAATTAATTATTCGTAATCTACCCATTACTCCAATTTTGGAGTTTTTGAAATAATATTTTTAATAATATTTTAAACGCGCGTATTCCTATATCTGATAATATGCACACTACATTTGCACTGTGAAACGTATAAGAATTTCTGCAGAATTTTCATTACAATCAATATATTTATAATTATTATTTGAATGATTAATTAAATGATATTCTACTGAAAGCAAACTAAAGTTCCGACAGTCCGAAATAATTTAGTTAAGTCTTTTAGCAACAATAACTTATAACTTGAAATAATTTTAAATCCATTTAACTTTATATATTATTTCTACATTATGGTGATAACTACAACAACAGAAAACTTTTTTAAAGTTGTGCTGCTAGATAAATTTCACTAAAAACATATAAAAAAGATAATATAATAAAACTAGTAAACAGTTGATGATGACGACAATGAAAGTTGTTTAACAGTTTCGGTCTGTCTGTCTGTCTTGCCAGTATGCGTTTGCATTTTGAAAAGTAGTTGCGAGTGCAGTTTTGTTTCCTTCTGTTCACCAACCGGAAGTTTAGGAGCCACATATAAAGTTGCTCAAGGCAAAATACACTGTTAGACATGTTTTAAATAAACAGAAAAAGTTAAATGAAAAGAGATTAGATTTGCTGCTTCTTGACTCATACATACATATATATTGTTTATAATTTATAAACAAAACTTTTTTGTTAAATTATTTTTATACATTTCTAACGTTTAAGGGATGTAAAAAATTGTATTTGTTTTGCTTTTAAACAGCGACAAAACAAATATAATCATGACACTCATCAACTTTAACAAATGAGGCCATCACCCATAAAAAATATTACAATTTCTATTTGAGCCATGATACTAAAATGCAAAAAAAAACATGATGTATGCACACAAGATTATAACAAGAACATAATAAAAATCATATTGCCCTGAGAGATATAGAAATAAAGAAATAAAAAAACAGATTGAAATAAAAGCGGAGGCACACCAGCCTGTATTATATTTTCTCTTTACAAACATTTGCAAAAAGCCTTTTATTTTAATATTTCTTAAAGTACGAGGGGGAAGTGCAAAGTTTGAAAACAATCACATAACAAATACATTTAAAGAAAAGTTAAACGTTTTTACATTTTTATGTGATTTAAGCATTTTTTTAAATATCTGTAATAGCTGATGCACTTGCAAACGTTTTATATGCTAAACAAAATCAAACATTTTAGCAAATATTTAGAAGTTGTCATTTGAGATGATTTAAATGCTTTAACTGTTGCTAAATCTTTAAAACTCAGATTTGAAAAGTTTTTAAGCTCTTTGGCTCTTAACAGTTGAGAACTACTGGAATACAAGTATAAAAATTTTTAAAACTTATAGGATCAGTGTAGCAAAAAAATATAGAAAACAGTTGAACCTATAGGGCATCCATGTAACTTCCCGCTAACTTTAATCCCAAAACTATCGTACCCGGGAGTTTGTGTTATTCTGTGTTTTTGAGCTCTTCCAGCGAAACACTTTTTAGTATAAAATTTCAACTCGAACGATTCCTATTTGATAATCGTTGACTGGTGGACTTTTTAATTACTTTAAAGGAATCGAGAACACGAACTAGTCAAATATACAATTTCCATGATTAGTCAGTGTTCATACGAGTCATGTTTTATTGACATGATTGCTAGTTTAGGGGCGAGAGGGACGAGGGGAAAAGTAACGAGTACTCATGCGTATGTACTGTCAGAACGTACACAACTATGTATATGTACATACATGACATGAATTGTGTGAACACCAATGAAAGTTCAAAGAAGAAAAAGTAAGAATATTGTCAACAAGACTCGTATGAGCACATAAGTTTTTCATTCACGATATCGCACGAATGGTTTAACACGGTTTTGAGCCGGTTCGTGGTGATCGACGTTGTAGCTTTTTAAGAGTTATTCTAAAAACCACTCTGAAAAATGGTTTTTTTAAATTTGTTTTTGGGACAGTGAATCGGTTCAAATTTGCAGGATTTTGAAGTTCAGGAAGGCTCCTCAAAGCTCTATTAGCTTGCTTTCATTCAGTGTAGCCATTCAAAGCTTTATAAGTGGGTAAAAATTTACTCCCAAACCCACATACACAACATGAAAAATATACCAAAGACAAGGGAAAGTCAACTTGAGTTTTATATATTTAACTTGCACAACAGAGCAGAAATTGTGTTTTCGAAAGCCGTTACACTTTCTTCATCAGTACTCATGTGTATATTAATTTTATATATTCCCATTTATAACACGTGTGTACGAAATATTGTACATTTTTATCCGTGGTGTGCACAAGTTTACAAAAAGTCATTGAAAAATGTATACACTTTATACACAAACACACCTTGAATGTACAGAACTGTGCATTAGACAATGAAAACATTGAATTTACTTTATGTACGTATACACATTTGCAGTGGTAATAACATTATATTTGTTTTGTATCATCATATAATTAATTTGTGTGTGTGTGTGTGAAATAACCCTCCACCTACGTGTTTGTAAACAAAAGCACATACACGAGATGTACACAAGTAAGTACAGGCATAGTCATACACAAGCAGAAGGTGTACACCACGAAAGAAAGGCAATGTCTATAATGTATTGAGGGTGTACATTAAATTTTCGTGTACGCTATGTCGTTCTCTGGTGTACACATACATTCACCTTTGCTTGTATATCCAATATATGCATGAATGTAAATAATTTTAGTACAAATGTTAAATTGAATCTGAATGCCAGCTAAATGTGAGTGTGTATGTGTAGAACTAAACACTGGTTTGAGTTTAACACTTATTTTATGGAATCTCTTTGATATGACAGTTATGCGATAAGCCTTCCAGTACGCAAAAGAAATAGTTCATATGCTTTTATTCTAAAACCTTTCATTTCCATGTGTTCGTAGTTAGTGTGCGTGTGTAGCAGTGCTGTGGAAAAGATCCATCTAATTGAGAATTTTAAATGTTCTGTTTACTTTGTGCCTTTTGTTAAAAACTTCGCCTCCAGCTAGCTATTTTTTATAGCGTTCTAAAACGCTCATATAAAATGAAAAATGTAAAAGAGTTTATATTATTGGGATGAAAAAGACATGTCATGATTTCATACGTTTGTGAATTTATAAGTGTTAACAGTGGAGCAAATATATTTTGTATCAAAGAAGTTTATTTTCCGTTACAAATTTATTAACTTAATCATATTAGTCAAAATATTTTTTTGTTAAAAGGCCATGCTAAATTGTATAAACACATTTATATGCATAAAACAATTAAAAACAAAACAAGCAGATATTTAGAATATTCGGAGTATCTGAAACCTGCTGTTATATGAAGCCCAATTGGTCAACATTTTTATTGTTTATTTCAATAATCTTCCAACTCTATTATATAATCGTTTAAAGGTTTCGACTTGCTTTTCTAATTTGAAAATTTTGAGGTTTTAATATAAAGATGTACGGAACAATTTTTAAAGTTACATTTGATCTCGGAAAATAAAATCTTTTAACTCCTTTTCTGCAAAATAAGCTTATTGGAGTAGAGATGGTGTTTTAGCCAGCAAGCGGTGTGTATTCATGTGTCCGTATTTAATTGTTTTCACAAAAATATACTGCAAAAACAGAGATGCCAACATATTACTTATTGCAAAGTCATGCACATGCATGCTTGTATCTTGTATATATACGAATTGTTTTCATTTATGAAAAGTTTTTGTGGGTGTGTGTGTAGGCATAACAAACATTTAAAAGTCATTATTAAATGTATTTTTAAACGAGTAAGTGGTGTATGCTTGTAAGTACATGCCAACATCATGAGTACGATGTCATGCATAACATGTATTAGGGTGGTTAGTGTTGGAAAAAATAAATTCAAAATTAATAATTTTTTTTCGTTTTGAGGAATGGAAAGGAAAAAGTTGATTGTTAATGACTAATTTTGGAAAATTTGCAAGTCGAATGAAAAGAACTCAGCGGTTGAAATATATTTTATTATTGATTAAGTAGCTGGCTTAAGTGATCCATATCTAAAGTCCTGTCACAGATACATATCTATTTTATCTATGTGGATTCTAAGGCGGACATTTCTTTACCATTAAATTTTTATTAAAAATCTTGGACGCATGTGCAGAATTTTATTCATTGGGGTTGTATTTCTGTGACGCCGTTGCGTGCAGAAAATCTCACTATTTGTTCTGTAGTTTTTTTAAAACGATACTGGCCAGAACGTTCCAGGTTGTGACCGCTATAGGGTCATGTAACTTTTTCGTTCATCGGTTGAGCAACGATGATGTTCAGGTGATGTGGTTTCCACAAGACAAAGAATCACGTGCTATAGTCGATTTATTAAAGGAAACTCTTAATATCCGCATAGTTTCACGTTTCGGACTCATAAAATGGCCTCAAAGATCGTGAGACTTAAAGCTTAAAAGACTAATATCCGTGGGAATATGTGAAGTCCCTTGCAAAAGCCGATAAGCCGGAAAAGATTTACCACTTGGAAGACAATATTTGCCGAGCTAGTGCCGATATACGGATAAATATCTTGAAAAGAGACATCAAAAATTGTGGCACCAGGTTAGACTATGTTCGCGATAGTGGCGGTCATAAATCTGAAGTCATATTTGAATTATTAAGTAAATTTAATTTCAATTTAAGTTTTGTTCCATTTCAAAGTTTTATGCCTCTATAAAACTACCCTTCTTAAACTTGGGCTGAACATTAATAATTCTGATATATAATAGTAATTTTGTTAGATTCAATTTATTAATAAAACAAATGACTATAACACAGAACTATGAAGTTTTAACCTTAAAAGAGGATTTAGTTTTTTATTTTATAGCGTGTTTTTTTTTTTTTGGTGTTACAACTTTGAATTGGCAGTACTGCTTTATTTGACCACCCATTTAATGCGTAATAAGTGTTTTTGTTTATTTTCGCCAGGGCAATGCGAAGAAATCGTTGAAATCTTAAATAAAAAAAACTGTTCTATTCGTCACGCTGATCCATTCAAAATTTTATTTTCCAATTAAGGCCATTTCTGGTTGAATGAGTAAGAAAATAAGCAGAAGTGTTGCATTTGGAGTGAGGAAAATCCCACAACCTTTTTTAGAAACACCACTACATCCGTTTTATGGGCTTGCGGACTCATTGGCTCGTATCCTTTCAAACACGGTGAAGGCCAGAATGGTACTGTCAAAGAAGAGCGATATAGAAACATGATTCGCAATTTTTTCGTACCTTAATTACGTGGATTTAATCTTCCATTCTGGTTCCAACAGGATGGAGTCACAAGACACACAGTGGCCACCACAATTGGTCACCAATACCGTGTGATCTAATCCCACTGGATTTTCTTCTTTGGAATCATATTAAATCACTTGCCGAAGTGGGTAAACTACAATTAATTGAATACCTGGAAATTGCGCTTCAAATTGCGCTGTCCACGCGCCAGCAGCGTGGACCACATGACAGAAATCATACTTAAACATTAATTTCATAAAATGTTCTTTCAAATACAGCCGGTTTCATTGATGTTGAAAACATATTTCATTGTTTTATTATGATTTAAACTTGCGTCGCTCTACGAAAAGCAGCAAGTAAATTAAAATTTGCATTGTAAACAACTGCGTGATATAATTTAATTAATTTGTTCCGTCTCAGATACTGTTTTCCATTTTGTTTTAGAATATAAATAATTTGTTTCCTTTTAAAGTATTTTCACAAGCTATAAAAGAAAAGCACTGAGAATATCTCAGTAAAATTCCCCTCGAAGTACTCGTATATTCAAATACTCGGTGAATTAATCAGAGAAAATGTTTTTTGAATCAGTCTAATGGAACACCTCGACGTATGAGCAATTTTCATGCGTAAAGTGTGCGCACTACAAAAATATTTGTATGGAGGTGTTTCTATTAAGTATGATTTTGCAGAGCACATGGGTGTATGTTCGTTCGTGTATATGTACATGCCATTAATGTTGCTGTTGGAAATGCCCTAAGTCACATATTTGTAGTTTTACACTTGAAGAAACTGTATTTACAGCAAGTAAAACTCTAAATGCAAGTAAAACTAGTAAATGAAATATTTTTGATGAAATGTTTTGTGTGAATTTGTTGGATTTACTAAAAATATCAGTGATGGAAGAGAGGCCGGTTAAGGCCTTTCTGCAGCAGACCAACGATATTTATGAATGTACGTGTGCATGCAGTTGCTGTTAATGTTTTTCTTCTTCATTTGTTTTCTACATGCATTAAGCATTTATAGGTTGCTGAGCAATTTCCCCCCTCTAAAAATGTTGTTGTTTATACAACATTATGTTGATGGCTTCATTTGTGTTGTTGTTTTATTAGTTGCTTGTTGTTTGTCTAACTTCTCACTTTACATCAATATATATTTCGTTGTTGTTGTTGCTGCTGTTGTTTATCTTTTTGCACTTTCATATTGTCATTAGGACTATTGTCTGCTGTTGAATTTTTTCGTCTGTCCTGATGTCTGTCTATCACAGCCCACTTTCCCATCTATTGTCTGGCTGTTTATTATTTTATTGAATCTTAAAAAAAATGCTTTTTGTTGGCATGTGAGAGCATGAGTGTGTGTTTGCAAACAGTTTGACATTTGACGAGTTGTTTGTGTAGCTGTTTGAATGGATGAGAATAGTCTGAGTTGCTGATTGTTGTTTTTAAATATTTCATTGTTTTCCTTTATTACTCTTGTTATTTTCTGCTTGGCTGGTGGTGGATTGGGCCAATGTTGATGCTGTTACCATGTTTTATATTGCGTTTATTATTAATGCCATTATGGCATTTTATTTCTTTCATTTGCTTTAGGTTTGGTCGTTGGAAACGTTTTTTTATTAAGTTATTAGCTTTGCGAATACAAGAAATAGTGACTTCTCATGTTTCCTCTTTGTTTTGTTCTGATAATCATATTAATTATGTAGAGATGTGATGTCAAGACTTAAACGAAGTTTTGCTTTTGCCATTCTTATTATCATTATTATTATTATTACTATTATTATTATTATTATTATTATTATTATTATTATTATTATTATTATTACTATTATTATTATTATTATTATTATTATTATTATTATTATTATTATTATTATTATTATTATTATTATTATTATTATTATTATCACTAATATTATTATTACAATTATTATTATTGTTCGCTAATACTTCATGTAAAATTCACATGATGTTATTTGATGCTTTTCTTTCGCATCGCATAATGCCCCTGGGCATAAATAAGATTTTGTTGAAACCATATTAAAATCACTTTTGAATTGGTTTTCAGCAGGTTTAATGAAATGAAGCCTTGTCTTTGCCTATTTTGTCGATGCTAAATTGATGTATTGACAGCATCGTTCAATGTTCAAAGAAGGCACAGAGAACTTCACAGAATTTTCATGATTTTTATGTAAAATTATGAAATTTTCCAGCATATTTTCACTTTGTGTAGGCATTTTTAAAACGTTAAAATAATAATTCTCAATATTGCATAATTTCTATTTTAGAGTTCAGTGGAAAATCTCAGTTTGTGAATTAAGTGTTACAAATAAACAGGAAAACTTAATTTGTTGTGTTTGAATTAACGTTATTTGTATGTTTGTTTGTATATATCAAACTTTTGTATTGTGCTTCCACGCGAATACTTAATATTGTTAAGCAATAATGTTGCTCATACGGCACATTGTGCTAGCTTTTTACAAAAAGCGTAATATTTATTTATTTTTTTAATTGATTTTAAAAATCAATTCCGTGGCGGGCAGACCTGGGAATATAGCTTTTTTGAGATTAATTTGTAGGGCTTTTGCATATATAATATATATAACACCAGATAGATATTAAGTTCTTATTAATGATACATAATATGATCAACGATACTGTATTATCTCAAAATATTTTCTTTACATCACTTTAAAAAAAAAGTTAGTAGATATTTTGAAAAATTCCCATAGTTCAGACTACTCTTTCTTTCCAAAGGATATGTTGATATCTTTTTCCTGCTGAAATGGTTTATTTCTTCTAATCAAGAAATAAACTATTTTTTCGTTTATGCAGAAAGGGAATGATATCAAAAGTTCCTGAGTCGTGAATGGTTAGAAGTTGTCATATCAAAAAATTGGAACAAACGTGCTTACGAAATCCCTGCATTCTGCGTAACACCGAAAGATATATAAATTTTTACAGGCTAATCTAGGATGGTTCCAAAACAGGCTTTTGTTAAACTTTAATTGTGAGTAGTAATAATCACAGCATGACAGGTCAGGTACATAAAGTTAGGACTAGACCCTGTCACCGATTATCTTAATTATGTCAATGGCAATGCCATGTCAATATACCTTTCGAGATATTTGGCTCTTTGCATGAAGATATCTAATTCTGATAAATTGAAAAATTGTTTCAAAGTCGTAAAAGATTTTTAAAATTATTTAACACTTTTCTTTAATAATAAATTTTTACTATTAGAAACATGTTTTGAAATTCATGAAAACGGTTAATCCGGTGCATATTAAAAATTTTTAAAAAACTTGAATAACAAAATACCTCAGCTTAAACAAATCAGTTGCATTTATCTGATATCGCAAAATTTATTTATTTTTAAACTTATAGACCAAAATAATACTTTTGCCAATTCAATTATTGGAATAAGTCTCATATTTTCGGCAAGACTAAAAAGTTCTAAAAATTCTTCAGAACTACACTTTTTTCGTAATATTATATCGTCAATTTATTTCGATAATGGCATAACTCAAAAAACATGTTTCACATTTACTAATAGCTTAACGGAAAACTAACAATCAATTTTTCTGTTAGAGCTAAATGATATAAGAAATTTCAATGAAATTTTCGCACATAAATAAAAACGAGATGTAGTTTATGTCTGCATCATTCGCACTGAAAAAGTATTTCTTGAGTTATAGAGTAAAAAAACAAGACTTGGCAAGTCTAAAATATATTTATATAATCTGCGCAACTTTCTGGAAATGTTTAAGGCGACCAGAAAAGATCAAATAATACAAAGAAAACAATAGAAAATATATAACACAACTTTTAACCCTGGATGGCTACTGTTCATATATAATCATATTTCTTATGTGCCTGCTCTAAGTTGAATTTTAAGAGAAAAAAAAACGATTTTATTTTATTTCTTGATTACTTTTTTAATAAAATACTTAAACAAAAATAGGTTTGTTTATTTTTAACATTAAAATTTGTTGCGTTAGAATTATTTTTAAAAACTGTTCGTTGATTCAACGAAGAAATATCTGAAGAAGTTATTTAAATATTGTGCTTTAAAAACTATGAAAATTAGCAAACTGATTTTAGATCCAGGGAAGCTGTCTTTAACCTTTTTCTCAAAAATTTCCATTATCATATTGAACATTATTTCACTTGTATAATTTTGAAAATTTTTCATTTTGTATGAGTTCTTTTATTTTTCAACTACAAGACGTTGCCCACAAAAATCATACAACAAAATTAATTGGACATTTCTAAAGTCGCCAACTATATATTTCAATTTTAATTTAAAATGCAGATTTCCCTTGATTATAGTGCCCAGATTAATTTTTAATATGTGTTTCTTCTAATTGCAGTTAATCCCATGGATATAAAACAAGTAAAAATATCATCCTAAAACATTTATAATTATTTAATAATTAACAATCTGAATACCACAAACCACTTAAAAGCCACTATATTCACAAAACGAAACACATGCACAGAAATGAGTGCATTAGCAACTGTTGCCAAGGCAAAAGGTAAGTTTCATATGAATATCTGAATGCATACTTAAATATATTTATAAATTAGTTTAAAACATTCTTAACACTAAAACCAAATGCATATCCACGTTTCAATTTGAAAATAGTCGCACATATCCACCTTCATGACTTGACAATTATAACACATGCGAGGCAGCAGCAGCAACCTGCAAAAATAAGTATCTAATTGTTGTTGAGTAACAACTTGAACTAAATTTTTGTTTGCTTCCAAATAAAACTATCACAAGTGTAAAATGGCGCTCCTGGCATTAGATGTGAACCAGCTGAATACACACACACACACACACAAATGTACGATTTTCTATTCACCATGACACAAAGCATTTAGAGATGTTGAAACAATTATGTGGCACATATGCATTTCATGCTAAATCTTTGTTTAAGGTTAAAACTAAAGAATTAGGAGCATTGCTTTTTTGGGTAAAAGAAAATAACAAAAACAAAAACCAAGCGCTCGTCTATTGTGCTACTGGTGACATGACACCCGTATTTTATTGCAACGCCTGCAATATGTGTAACATTCGTTATGTGGCATCCACTTTGCAGCCACATGTCACGATTAAAATGATAATTTTCATTTATGAGTTAAATAGTATTCGTGCTACGCTTTCAGAGAAAAGAAGAAAACCAACTATGAGGGAAAAAGCTTTGACGCAGGACCTGCATGAGGCAATTAAGCTGGATATTTATTTAATTTTAAAATATGGTTTGACCATAAAATGGGTGTTTAAATGGATTTTATTTGAAATTGGCTTTTGACCTTCTGAGATTGGGCACAACGTTCGTTATTGTTTTCAATTATGAAATTAACCAAATAAATTGTAAAGCAGTGGAAAGGTTTTTAGTACCAAAACAATGGCCAATGCGCTACAAAATGTTACTCATAGTGTTTTTACACTGACATGACTTTAACACATTCTGATTTTAACGCTAAAATATTGTTGAAACTAAATTGGAAAACTGTTGAATAGGAAAGTAAGAAAATAAAAAGGGAAAAGTGATCAGTGAGTTCTTGTTATGACTTTGATATTTGCTTTAGACTTCTCACTTATTAAAGTGGAAGTTTGAAATAAATATCTTTAGTTATTCTAAGAAAAGTTGTGTAAAGGTTTCCTGATGATCTTCATTAGCCCAAGTGAAATGCGTTAAATCCCTTCAATGGATCACTTTAAATTTTTTAGTAAGATTTTGGGAAAAAAGAATCGGCACATGATTAAAAATAGTTTAAATTGAGAACCTTTTTTGCGTTGATTTTAAGTAGTTTTTATAAAATGCAACCTAGTTTCTGTCTGTGCTAAGTTGGGTGCTGCCAAGTTATATGCTGAAAACATCTTAATTCTGCTTTTAGAATTTTCATTGAATTTCATATGAGAAAATTTAATTTTTCAGCAGGTTTACGCTTTCTACAAATACTTTTAGTATTTCAAAACCTTCTTTTGCAAAATATAACAAACTTTCTGCTTTAGAGCGCAAAGAAAAATTCCTTTTTATACAAACAAAAACAGCTGCAGTACAGTTTGTGAATTAAGTGTTATGAAAAGTCAAGGAAATCACAACAACAAATATCTATGGGAGATATTATTAATTGTTATAAAATATATCGGACAATTTGTGTGTTGATAACTGAGTTTATTAAACTTGCAGAGTCTGAAAGGAAAATGGAATGTTTAGAATCTTAAAGTTAAAATGAAGTTTTATCTTTCAGTGTTAAACAGTATGAAAAGCTGCTTGCACAAGAACAGCCCACACTTCAAAAAGCTTGCGTTACACTTGTCAAGTTTCTCTACAAGATTTTTTTTTTAAATATATCTGAATTTTCGTTATATTTAAAAATATTATATTTATGTTATAAGAAATTTTTCAGAACTTTTCTAACAAAATAAGTTGCTCTAAGTTCATATTTACATATTTTTACTTAATTTGCGGTCACATAAGATTTAATATTTGAACAAAAGAGCGTAACCACTAAATGCTAATGCCTTTAATTTTGAACTCATTAATTGTGCCATAAAGAAACCACAAGAGATTTCTAACAATATTTGAAAATTTTAGTTTTATTTGGAAACTATTTTTGAGATTAATATTTTTTATCGAAGTTTTCTAGTAAAATTACATTGAATTAATTTTTTATTTATTTTTCAATTTGGTCTGGATCAAATTCGAAAATTATGACAGTTATGATCCGAACTGATTGCGTATTACTCTGGTATTTTTAAGTCTGGTGACAATTTATATTAACAGCTCAAACAAAATTGATTTAAGAAT
Source organism: Linnaemya vulpina (assembly GCA_963675445.1). Lineage (NCBI taxonomy): Eukaryota > Metazoa > Arthropoda > Insecta > Diptera > Tachinidae > Linnaemya > Linnaemya vulpina. The sequence goes on from OY776277.1 coordinate 44,217,704, forward strand.
AATATGACAAAAGGTTTTCCTTATATTATATCTACTTTATATGGGAGTGGCACAATCGTGGTTTTGGTCATTCATAATGATGAATTGCTTCAAGAAGTCAATGATCGTGACGTAACTATTGCTAGCGCATTTCGTTACACTGCCTTGATTTTAATTTATAATATTGCACAATGGGCTTGGCTGAAAACAGATTTTAAATATGTCTGCTATTTCTGAACGGATGTTACGATTGTGATAAAATTTAGAAGCGAAGCTATAAAATTATAAGTCGGGGAATTACATTTCTAACTATTTAGATTCCTGTTCTAAAATTTGTTAAGATCAGATAAGCAGACTTGCTCTTAAAATATTAAAATATCATAAGAATTCATTAATATGAAGTAGCTGACAAACAAGTGTCCTTGTCAATGGCTCTCAGGTCAGTTGACTATCTTGAAAAGGAATCTATTCGCGTGGGTTCTCGTGCAATGAGATGGTAAAAATGACCAAAGTGGCTGAAGTTTGACTCCGCACTTGGTCAGGAATATTGTATCAAGAGTTTTTCAGATCGGCACTAGTGCAGGATTGTATTGCTGTAGCAACAGTTTGCGTTTCATTCTCAATTTATTTATTTATACGTTTTCATTAAAGTATTTATTAAATAAAGTGATTTCGTTTTCAGAAACAAATAAGAGAATGAATTCTAAGAAAAAATAGAAATAAAATAATATTTTATCAAATGAAAATGAGTTTTTCATAATTTCTTAGTTGGTTGCATTACTCCCAAACAAGTGAAAGTTGTGACATCACATCTTTTATTTTTGTTCGTTATGCTGAACTAATTAAATTTTTTTAACTCAAAAACAAAAGTTAATCTTAAATCAACTAAAGCGTAAACTTAGCATACAATTAGTACGTATTATTGCTTTAATAACTTTGACTGTAAATTCGTTTTTATTTTCGCTTTTATGTCGTTTTAGCTCTTGTTTGTCTCACATCATTATCATTGTTGGAAATTAGTTTAATAACCACAATATTATTGCTGCCACCGTCTGTGGTCAAAGCCACAAGCGGCTTACGTGTACCCACCTTTCTGCAGGAGCCATCATCACGTCTACTCTTTAGCAATGACACTGGAACACAAGTTAGTTGTACGGCGCATGGTAATCCACCACCGGTTGTTTCATGGATCCTCAGTGATGGTACAATGGCTACACAAGTGCCAGGATTAAGGTAAGAAAGTTCTTTGATTTTAAAAGTTTTTTATTTAGACAAATCTTGGACGCCATTTTTCACAATTCGCACGGCATAATTTTTTTTGCAAATATTAGTGAAATATTTTTATTTATTACAACTACTTTCCAGATTCTTCAGATTGTTCAACATTTTCGGAATCATATTAAATCGGAGTTTTATGAAAAGTTAGGATTCAGAATTTTCTTTAAGACGAAAAGCTACGACTTAGAATATATCCATAATCTGTCGTGAGCGTAGGATTAGATAAATAAAGGTTGTGACAAGAAGTACTACTCTGTTCTATTTTAATCTGCATGGGGTCTTAAAATCATAAAACAAAATAGAGATATTTCTGAAGTAACTTTTGTTTATTATGATCTGGTAGACATTTCATTTATTTATAACTATAATTTAGGGCACATGACTGCATGTGCTACCTGGTAGTCTATTCCTCAGTACAATAATTGTATGCATCTTTCCAAAAAATCTGTCCGAATGGCATCAACGCTGGCTTGAACATTAATTTCCTATGGCTCAAAAGTTATACCCGCAAAGGCAGAAGCCAATAAATGACCTAATATCGCCGTTAAATCTTAAAAAACGTGTGTCAATAGGACCACTTCGGTCACAAAATTTATCCTGCAATTTTTAAATTTATTTTTGGATACGGGAACTCAGTATACAAATCTCGTAATTTCTCGCCATTCAATATAACAGCCGTTCCTTGTACATTTCGCAAGAATTATAGTGGACGAAGCCCTCTGAGAGGAAATGGACCTGTCACAGGACACGCTTTGTGGCTGGTTCCGAGCTACTGAAAACCGATGCGAATTCCTGGATATTGTATGAAAAGTACCGGTATCTTTTTCATGGCATTGTCATTGCAGGTGATTAATTGACGCTCAGTGACAGGTTCTACGCGGGACATTTATGCACTTGTCGTGTTGTGGTGTCTCTAGAACCGCTCCCAGTTGTGATTTCACAAACGTCGATAATAGAACTGCTCTGGAATATCCTTGCAAATATAATATGACGTCCGATTTTAGACTGATTAAGCACCTCCGTTCTAGTTTTGTGAAATGTACCCTTTTTAACCGATCATGATTTAGGAATTACTTATATCATTCCCATTTGCATCAGGCATTGGAGTATGTTGACACAACGATATATTCCGCAAAAACTAACTGTTTGGTATGGAATCGGTTGCCCGAATATCTTTAGGACGGTACAATGATGATTGTAAGACAGCGCAACATGTCACAAAACTCGTGCCAATATTAATTTAGTGAATTAAACCGTATAGTTTTATGTTTCAGATTCATAAACCAGCCTTGAAGGCTGGTTTAATCCTGCTAGATTATTTTCTATGGGATATTTGAAGTCGCAAATCTACGCCGATAAACCCTTAACGATTGACCACTTGGAGGATAGCATTCGCCGCGTTATTATTGATATACGACCACATATGCTGGAAAGTGATCGAAAATTTTACTTCCAGAACAGATGCCAAGAGATTAGCCTTTATTTCCATTTCAAAGTTTCTTATATCTATAAAAACACTCTTTGTTTGTGTTTTAAAAATTTGGTTAAGTTCTTCTCCAAATTTTATTCTTCGCAGTGACAGTTTGGTTAACCTGCCCACATACAGATGATAAATCTATGAGTAGTTAAGGCGTCTTAGTTTTTGCCATACAAATATAATTTTCAAGCTTATGAAGAATAAAGTCGCTTTTATTCGATTTATTATTCACTAGTTTTTGTTTAATATGTCCCAACATGTTATCTAGTGTGTAACAATATATTTATTCGATTTATAAATGTTCAATCGAGAATAATTTGTGATTGATTCTAATCATTGAACTTATTAAAACCTAAAACCATAAGACTTTATGGAGTACAAACTAATTCATATCTTGTGATTTATGTAAAGAGATTTGGAGGATACAAACAAAAGCGTTCTCCACAGACTGATGTTTAAGTGCTGTTTGACAGAGACTCAAGAAAAATTCTTCTATCAAAACTGAAGGACCGGATTGTGTAAACAACCCATACGATTGTATATCAAATAGCGGCAACAAGAAGGTCATTGTTAAGTTCAATTTGTATTATCTCCCGGCTGCAGTATATCTGCTCATGGCAAATTTAATAAAAACCTTTAAGTTCCTACAAACAACTTTTCTGCAGCCTTGCATATTATTTCAACTGAAGCTAAAAATAAATTTTGGCATACAATTTAAAGGATTTCTAAAGGGTGAGTGACGCCCTTTTTGTGGTTATGCCGGCTGGTTTTTGTGGTTGCCAACAAATAAGGGACAAAACTAAAAATTTTATATGAATACATTTTTACATGCTGGTATAGCATGACATACATACGACATATATGGTTTTTGCGGTTTTAAACAAAAAGAGAAATTTGCTTGCATTATCCTTACTTTTTTTTTCATGTAACAAGGATTTAATTATAAATTCGCAATGTTCATGTTGATGAGAAGTTTTAACTGCACCTTAGAGACGCTTGTCAAATATTATTTGGTTTAGTGTATATACAGATATAATTACTTATGTGTGTATGTATTTATGTATGTATACAATGTTGATGCAATAAAAAATATTATTTTGAGTGGTGGAAGTCTTTATATGTTCTTAATTGTTATGCAAAAAGTGAATTCTTTTAACTGAGAAACGATTTAATTAAAGCATATATTCCTTAGAATTTCACTAGTTCATATGAAACATCGACAGTGTTGCGTGTCATAAAATATGTGTTTTTATATGATTAGAAAACAAAAAAAAAAAAATATTAAGTATTTGCCTGCCAATATATTTTCATTCATAAAGTCATTAGACGAAGGAATTATCCTTTTTTTCAAATCCCAAAATCGGTAGGACATCATAATAAAATAATTTATAATTGTAGAATGTGAACTTTCTCTTACAGAGGAAGATTTTTAAAGTTTGGAGACTTGGAAATAGTCAAGATCGCGTGGACGAATGCAGCCGTAGTAAATATTAGAAATAAGTTTTGGAAAATCGATAGTATTCGTGGTAATTAAGTGTATTTTAATGGAGAGCACTATATCTCGATGCTGAGTGAGGCTCTGAAGGATAATATTCACACTCTGATTGATATTGATAATAAATGATAAAGGAAGAATCTACGGACCAAATTTCGTAAAACATCAATTATATTATTTTATCGGCGATGAAATATGCATCCTGCAAGACTACAGATTATTTGCATCAATATATATTTTAATGAGCTGATAATTATAATTATTATTCGTGGACAACTTTAAATGCCCTAAAATGGCATTTAATTTGCAACTAGAAAATCATTTTGCAAAGGTATTACATTAAGGAATAATCGGATTACTCAAAGTCCAACACCGAAGGACTTCCTATTAAACGATTTTTTCTAAAGGCTTGACTTTTTGTAGCTGTTGATTAAGATGCCGTGGTGGAGTTGGAAATTGATTTTAGAGAGCAGGAATTATTCATGTGGATTACATTAAGGAAAAGTACTTGCGATCATTATTATCTTAAGCTTCCGACAGCCCTATTTATGTGATCGTTCGACTTATAAAATTATTGCTATTGTCTGGTTTGGGGGAACTTTTTCAAACTAGAAAATTATAGAGTGTGATATATTATTATTTAGCCCACTACAGGGGAAGAATTGTAATCAAAAAACCATTCTAAATATATTATATTTTTTAATCAAATATCATAATAATATAATAATAAAAATTAAATATAATAATAATAATAATAATAATAATAATAATAATAATAATAATAATAATAATAATAATAATAATAATAATAACAATAACAATAATAATAATAATAATAATAATCATAATAAAAAGAATTACTATATTAAAATGTCTGCTCAAATCTGTTTGTTGATATCAGCTCAAATCTGCTTGGTTATATGATTTCAGAAGTATTTATCTAGTCTAACTAAAATAAGCTGCACTTATTAGAACTTCTTTTTATTGAAACTCCCGCATAATACAGAAAAAGTTCCTGTATTATTCCATTTTGCGTAACCGAAATTGAGTGCATGTATGGGATGCACACATGAGAAGAAAACAATAAAAACGTCATGGGTTTTAACTGTAAATTCATAGCCGAATGTCAGTTTCGTCATGTTACGTGTCAAATAAATGTTATAAACAAACTCCCACCCATGGCATAGTGAAACACACACATGCACCACGTATTTGTGTTAAGGACTTTGCCAACAATTGTTTTTCTCCTGCATACGATTATTTGTCTTCTCTTGTATGGTTTTTCTCTGATTTATTTCCACTTCAGTCGTTTTTGCTGTTGTTTAGAAGCACGTTTTTTTTTCTTTGTCGGAATTACAGCATTTTTTCTCTTTTCATATTTGCTAGCGAATGCCCCACAGTAGAGCAGAAGTGCATAATATAGTACAAAATATCGCTTAGGACTACCTGCAGTACTACATGCTCGTTAATTAAGGTAAGGCATGGAAATTAGAGGCTAAAGATTGAAGTATTTCAAATCTATTTAAAAATACCGAAATTACGTATTTTGTATACTGCGCATTCCCACCGTGTTATTTCAATGTATAAATACTGTTGGCGCCCTGTTAACAATAACACCCTTAAATATTTATTTAGTTCAGGCTTCAGCGCACAGAATGTTCAATAAATTAAATTTCTCTGACTCTTTTTTCCTAACATGTTACTAACAAATTCATAACGAAGAAAAGTTGGAAAAAGAGCCAACCAATTGTAAAACCAAAACGTAAGAAAATGAAAAAGGAAAAGTGACCAATGAGTTTTTCTCATGACTTTGATATTTGTTTTAGACTTCTCACTTATTAAAGTGGAAGAAATGTTGCGTGAAGGTTTCCTAATGATCTGCAATAGCTCCAGTGAAATGCGCATAGAAACTAGCTAAAACCCCTCAAGTGATCACATTGAATTTTTTAATAACATTTTGGAAAAAAGAATCAGCCCGAAATTAATATTAAAGAGTTTAAACGACAATTCCCAAAAATGTGTACGAAATCCTAAATAATATTGAGAGGGTGTCGCAATGTTTGTATCTGTGTTGAGTGTAAGGATGATGTGTGTGTGCTTCGAGTTGTTCTATGTATGCAAGTATGTGACCTGCTCATAACTTTGGAATGGCTGAACGGAATCAATAATAAGATTCTAAAGATTTCTAAGAATTTGAACGAATTCAAAGCGATAGATTTTAAGACATCACAAAAAAAAATTATAGGATAAACATTTGAAGTGGTTCTTTTTGAATAATTTTTGCACGGCCTTACCGAGCGATCTAAGCAGCTCCTGACATAAAAAAAACTACGGCGGCCACTGCAAATCGGTTAATCCGTTGGTGTTATGTGTCGTAAATGAAATATTTCGAGAAAAGTAATTTTTTAAAATCAACGAAATTATATATCTGATCAATTAGCATTCCTGATTTTTTGATAGTTTCGGAAACTTCACTAATCACCACTTATCTAGTGGAAATAGATTGATTTGAAAATGAAAATAACAGTGTTTTTGGTCATAGAGCTCTAAAGAATAGAATAGCACGGAAGACATGTTGCGATAGTTTTGCATTTAAAATTAGCAGGAAGTTACAGGGATCAACAGTTTCTCATACTATTTTTTTTACACAATTGGTATCTAAAAAGTACAATTTTGGTAAAATATTGTATGTAAAGAGATCTCTTTAATAAATGAAATCGTGTACAAAACATTAACAGTCCTGACGTTGGTAAAAACAAAATATCACAACATATGAAACTTTTACTAACGAATATGATCAGTTCGTCTTCCCAAAATTAGTTTGTTATGAGAGGACATTGATTTTGACAGGTTCACTGCGCTCAGTCAACCAGCCAGTCAGTCAGTCAGTCAGACATTTATGAATTCATTCGTACTTTTACGGTTGCGCGCTGTTGTAGGTAGTTCTCCTTATACTTCTGCATATGAAACCAGTGTTTTAAAGGATGTGCATGTATTTAACAAATACAGAGAGGGAACACATACACATTCACAGTTAAACACATGGAAACGCAGTCAACCATTCATCAACATCTTTTTCAATTGTGCTTATTTCTGTACGCGAGTATTTTTGTCTCTTCTATTGTGTTTAAGTCAAAAGCAAAGTAATAATTTTTTATGTCTTTATTTTTTATTTCGTACACCCTTTTTCAAAATTTTATGCGAAATTTTGTTGGTTGATATCAATTTGTGTAAGTGTATGCGTTATTTTCACTTCAATTTCTTAATTTTTTTCTAGGTTTGTTTATACTTTTTTCTTTTTCTTTGAGTTCATACACAACGAAGTGGATTGCAAATTCTTTTTATGTGGATTTTTTTCCTTTTCAGAGTCAGTTTTATTTTCTTTGGTACAACATAAAAACATTGTTGAGTGGTTTTATGGTTATTTAGATAAAAACAAGGAACTTTTGTTGGAAACACGTTTGCAAAAGTGTTCACACGAGTGTATTTTTCTATTGATATGTTGCTTGTGGGAGAGTAAATAAATATATACCCAGCAGATAAATGTTTATATACCCAGCAAGCTGGCTGGAATATACGATTATTTAAAAATCTTTCTCATATGCAAATACTAAAGTTAAAAACGGGATAGTTATTCTTTAAATACATTTAATTTCCTTATTTCTATTATATTTTATGTAAAATCATGTTCAACTAAATCACAAATTAATGGTGATATCCTGTAAGAAAAAATTAAACAGAAACTGTGTATGTATGAGTGGACTCGACTTCAATTTTCATAACCTTTAAAATGATATTCGAATGGCAAAAGCATGAAGCCTTAACATGTTCATGAATTGGTTATCTATCTGAAAGCAGACTAATCAAGCTGATACCTCGAAGAATGAAATTTGGGGAAGGGCTTTACCCAAACAAAAATTAAGGACTTTTTGATGAGAAAGAAAAGTTTGAATTGAAATAAAACCAAGACAAATTTATTAAATTGACATAAAATTTCCTTTATTCGAAAGATAATCTTCTGGCTTTATAACATGAATATGACCGCCACGGCTGGATCGGACTTGGTATAGTCTGGAGGTCCTAATTTTTTTTAAATCTACGAAAAAGTTCTGACTTACAGTCCTAGTGTGTTCTTAAGCTCTCTCAGCAAATATGTTTCTATCTCTTCAATCGTTGTAAAACGTAATTTCTTCATCGGGCTCCACAATCTTTGGAACAGGAAACAGTCTTGAGGGGCCAAGCCTGGTGTATGTGGTAGTTGGACATGGCTAAAATGCTAGTTTTCAAATCAAGCACTTTCGGAATGAAAAATTCACTTTCGTAACATTTTCATCGGCTATTGATGTGCTGGGGCATCCAGGACAATTGCCTGTTAATTGTTTTTGAGGTTTTAATGAATTTTTTTATAAAAAATAGTAAGCAAATCTAAATTTATTTCTTATAGGCTAATTGTTTGTAAGATATTTTTCGTTTAGAGAGACATGTTGAATATTTCAAAGCACAAGGGAAAGTAAACATCAATTTTATATATTCAACTTATACAGTAGAGCAGAACTGTTGTTCTCGAAGGTCCCTACACTTTCATGATCAGTACCCAGGGTTATTATTGTTAGTTGAATGTGATAACTTTTTCTTTTAGTAACAACTTTATTGCAAAAAAAAATACGAGAACTATATAAAATCTGTAGTAACACAATTCAATTAAGTCCTTGTATTTCTGTTTCACTATTTTCTTTATGTCCTATTTTCTGAGTTCTTCATTTCCATGTTCCTGAAGCCAAAATTTTGTGGGTTGAATTTTATTAACTACGTATAAGCATTTTTAGCAAATTTATTTATCCATGTTTTTCGACAGCCGAACATCGCCGACCACGCCAAATACTTCCAAACAATCTAAACATGTTTAAAAGCTATTTATTTTAATAATTTCCAGTCATTTAGTGGGGAAGCTAATTTGTCCACATCCACAAGGATTCTGGATAACCCCTTTTAATTTTTCTTTCAAATGATTATATTAAAACAGCAAATATTTTATCATTAAAATACATATTTTCATATATTCCTAATGTACTCCTGGGGTTTCTTAAAACAAAAAAACAAACAAAAAATAAAGAAAGTCATTTAAGAAACATTATTCATATTTATGTTTAACCATTTAAGCAAACGTGATCACATTACGTTTCTCTTTCCTTCTTTACTTTTGCACTCTATTATTTGACATTTGAAATATAAATTTATTGCAACAAAATTGCTTTTTTTCTGTGATGGAAAACTAAAATGTATGTGCATTTTTATCGTTTGGGTTTGAGTGATGAATGCTGTTGCTTTCTGTTTCTGTAAACGTAATACAGCGACTATAATTTACTCGTACGTACTTCGACACACACACACATTGCTACTTTGTTAGCAGCGAAGGAAAAAATTACTGCACATGTGTGCTGAATATTAAAAAAAAGAAATACAGATGCTTGCATAAAATTGTTGTTGATATAAAATTACTTTGATATTTTTTTTGGTGGGAGCATTGAGAATTTCATTAAACTGGGAGATCGGAACCGAAACAATTTAGATTTGAAAAACAGCTCGACTTAGCTGCAGTAGCAATAAAATTAAAGTTTCCAATTCAATCATTTTCAAAGCAGCATTCATTTATTAGAAAACAAATCAAAGCTAACAAAAATTTCCCTTAACACAGACATAATAGATTGTCAAACAAACATAATTTTTAAGAATTCGTTGAAATTCTTAAAATCAATAACACTGTGCAACAAAATTATTTATTTTTTAGTCTTAGAGTTCCTAGTATCTGATTCTGGTAGAAGCAAATATGACCGAACCGGAATTGGAAAATTTCTGCTGCTATTGCACACTTGCAACTAAGAATGTTGCATATTTTTCTAACATGACACAGATCCATCCCTGCCATGGTTATATTAACTCTTATTTGATGAAATATTTTACTTTTCGCAATTGATGACTTTTAAATTTTTTAACAAGATTTCGAGTAAAAAGAATCAGCATGAAATTAATTAATAGGAATTAATGACATTTTCCTTTTCGCTAACAACACGAAAGCACTTCGTGCCGAGGGTCCGATATTTTATTGCATACTGTTAAATTTTATTATGTGTCTTATTTAACAATAATAATAATGTTAATTATCAAAAACGGTGCTGAAAACATTTTTTAAACATTTTGAAATAAATACAGAAAAATATTACAGAACTGATATGCACCAAGAAATTTTAGAAAAATAAATTTGGGCACTTTCAGTTATTGATATTAATTATGCAGTCTCATATATGAGGACATCTTCGAAAATTAAATACGAAATGGTTCGGATAGAGATTAAAAAGTTTCTAAATTTTCCACTCTTAAAAAATTTTTTTTGCAGTATTCGCTGATTTAAACAATAATTATTTATTTAATAATTCATTAATCTTTAATGATCAAATAATTTATAGTTCTTAAATAAAATTTAATTATGATTAAATCAAAAATTTAATTTCTAATTGTATAAAGGTATAGAAAAATAAAATAGAGTCATATCGAATAAAAGTTGTTTGTTGGGTTTGGTTTGTATAAGTTTCATGGCGAACTACACTTATTATAATGTGACTTCTTGAAATCATTTGTGAATATTTATAGTTAATTTATTAACATAATTCTCAGATGGTTTATAAAAGCCTTTTCATAAGTTGAGAAGTTTGAAACTTTTCAAAACTGTGGTTGAAGTCTACTGACGATTTGGTAATAAGCGCCAATGAAAGGCATATAGACATTGCTTAACCACCCAAAAAATAAATTTCATATTCTAATAATCTTCTTGTTTTATCGTTCTTAGGACTACAGACGATCGACATATTGAAAATATGTTAATTCAATATAATTTTATTTAATTTTTAATTTACATTGTTCCCCTGAAGATGAATAGCGAAGCTATTCGAAATATTGGGAAAAATAACATTAAATAAAGATTAAATAATAAAAAAAAAAAAATATTTAGTGTTTATTGATTTTTTTAAAAAACCTGACCTATAGCCGAACGATAAAACAAGAAGATTATTATAATACAACAGGTCAACGGTTAAACTAAATATATATACAATTTCATATTCTTAAATAAAAACAATTAAAAGTGGTGTACTCGGCTGTGCCGAATCTTATACACCCTTCACCAACGTACGTCTGGCGTTACATATGTTTTTAAGTACATACATGCTTTTTGTGATATTAATTTTTAATTGCGAACAAAATATTGAATGTACAAAAAAAATTCATTCTCCCAACCCTGGAAGCGAAATTTTAATATCTTTTATTTTTTTTATCAGTGCAACTCTTCAAGAGGTAAAAAGTAGTTTTTAAATTTAAATAAATTAAAAATTTTTAACAATTTTGGCCACTTTCATGTTTTATAAAATATTGCACTTGTCCATCCCTACGTTCGAAATTTTGATTTTCTTAAATTTTGATACCAATTTTGTTCCTCCTAAGTTATAAGTCCAGTTAGCAAAAAAAAAAAAACTGTCAGTTGCCCTTTTGGTTACTTTTATTAATGAAAATTAAAAAAATTAATTTCCCACTCCTGGGAAATCTTACTTTTTTTATATCTTTTACCAATGCAAATCTTCATGATGTATAAAGCGGTTTTTAAACATTTTAATTATAACATGTACTAAAAATACTGAATGTGCCAACAAAAATATTTTAATTTCCCATCCCTGGAAATTTTTTTTTAAGTTTTAATAGAATATTAAGGCTTCACAAAGCATGAAATAGCTTCAATTTACAAACAAACAAAAAATAATTAGCTTTTGGTATTAATTTCACGTCGAGAAATAGGTGTAAGCTTCCCAGCTCTGGAACCATATTTCGTATTTTTCTGAATATGATCCTATTTAAGTTCATTTCTAGTCCATCAGTTCAAGAACGAAATCTCTGGGTCTTCTGGGGGCTTGGAAAACCGATTCCTCGTACAGACTGACGGACAGACGGATATTGCGCAATCGTCATCGCTATTCATAAGTAGCCCAAATAAATATACCAGAATATATTCACTTTCTTGTGAAGGGTGTAATAATTTAATGGCGTCATATCAGGACGTTCTTGTCACAACACACGATAAAGTCTAAAATGGTACGAACTTGAGTCCAGCTAAACATTTTTTTTTCGTTTTTAAAATAAATTTACTGAAAACTTAACAATCCACCCACATACTTGTGTGCGCATATTTTGTGTAAAAACCAACTTGTATCTGCTGGTATACTCGTACATTTCAAAGGAACTTGATGTTGAATGTTGCTAGTTTTGATGTTATTTATAATACGTTCTTATGTGAATGAGTACACTTGCAATATACGAGTGGTAGTCAGTGTACGTTTTTTTCTTTCTTTAAAGTGGGAGAAATTCTTATGAAATTAAAATGAAATAAACAAGAAATTATTTATTTTTTAACAATTTTCCACTTTGAATGTTGCATTAATAAGTACGTCATGGTGATTGTGGCAATAATTCGTTTATATTTCTTAAAATTCTTTAACAGCAACAGATAAACTTAATTATTTAGTTAAAAATATTTGGCTTCTTACAAAAAATAAATCGTTTCTAAATGTTTTTTAATGATATTTCATTTCAGGAAAATATCTGGGAATGGCACGTTATACTTTCCACCATTTCTGGCTCAATACTATCGCTCAGATGTTCATGAAACCACGTACCGGTGCCGCGTTTCAAATGAAGCCGGAACGATATTGAGTCGTAACGTTCACGTGCAAGCAGGTAAATAAATTTATTTTCAATTCTTCACTTTTTTATCTCGCAAATGCAACTTTTATTATGCAGGTGCACGAACACATACAAACGTGTATTTGTTGGTGCTAAAAGTTTTATTTTCTTAGCGTTTGAACGATTTTATTCAATATTTATGCATTTTTATTGCATTTGATTTATCTATTTTTATTTTTGCTATTCTTTACAAAACAAACTTTATTGAAAAACATGCATGAGAATTTACGAAGTAGCACAAATAACTGAGTTTCTGATTTTATGAAATTCTATATTAAAGTTCATGTAATTTGTTTGAAACTTAATTTGCGTATGAAATATAGTTTCTGTGTTTTGAATAAAATTTAATGTCAAGATAAGAATTTGAAAGGATAAATCAAATAAAATCCATGCAGAAGTTATATTTTGTATTCATATAAAATGTAAGACTTAAACGTGTAGGGAAATATTATCTGCCACCCAGAGAGATATTTTTATGTAATTTGAGATTTTACCTAAAACTATTAATTTGAATATCGGATATTTAACGACTTTTATATAAATTTTAAGTACGGGTGTAAACGAAACCGATGCCGACACCGACAATACTACAGTTTTACCGCTAAGTCGATTTCGGCGATATTTTACTGTCATCTTAAAGTTTTTTTCTCCAGAATAAGTTTTTGTGTAACAGTGACTAGAAATAGCACACCGATTATTTTTTGCTGTGTAGTCAGTGTTGCCATATTATTTTTTTAAATCTTCAAAATAAGGATTAAAAATAGAATTTTTCTATTAAATATATTTTTAAGTTGAAATATATTTAATAACACCAAGAACTGACAACAAAAAAGTTCTACAATTGAGGCTAAAATATTCAGTGCGAGTTATAATCTGTTATCCTTTGAAATTCAAAATGATTAGCAAACCTTGTTTTCTTATTTGTTCATAATATATGTATATATATAATTTATTGTGTGTTGAAGTTTGTCATTAAGCCTGTATTTCATTGGTTCTAATACTAAATTCGCTTCATCCAGTATAAAAAAATCTCAAATATATAAATTTTTTTTTGCTTTAATACAGATATTATCTTTGCCTTGTAATAAATGTTGTTATATATCATGAAAAAAAGTTAGATATTATGGAAAACGATTGACCCTTAAGGCCATCCCCATATCTTTCCGTTAAGTTTTACTTGGTTCGTTGTGCTGTACCATGCTTTGAAGGTCTTTGGGCTAAAATAAAAATTTTTATTTTTCAAACTTCTAAACCATTTTATAAAACTACTGAATTAGTTTTCGAGTCATATTAAAGAATGGAGAATACTATGGGACTTAAAAAAGAAATCCCTTCTTTCGAAACTTTTCGTTCCGATTTTTATGCTTTCTGCATAAAATATCCGTTTTCTTTGCTTCAATTGCTTTAATTCAGTTTTAGGGGTTTTCAAAGAATCTTAAAAGTTTTTCAAAAATTTTGTAATAACTGCAAAGCAAAAAAATTGCTGCGCTTTAGGACGTATTTATAGTTTCAACTAATTTAAATTCTTAAAATGTTGTGCCCTTTTTACACCAAAAGAAGTTTTAAATATTTAACTTTTTCAAAACCTTTTCGTTTTTGAAAATGTCTTGTTTCCCTATTTCAATTTCTGCTGCCTGTTTCACAATGTCGAAAGAGTTCTTTGAATCGTACATTCGACACAAAAGCTAAATTTTATAAATTGTGTTTGTTTCAAATTTAACTAAACATCGTATTTTTGAAAGTGTTACAACTTTGAGTTGGCATCACTGCTTTATCTGAGTACCCATTTAACAGCTGATAGTTGCTTTCAAGTTTTATTATGAATCAGGTTACACCAGAGCAACGCATGCAAGTCATTGCACTTGTTAGTCCAAATAATTGTTCTATTCCGTAAAATAAAAACATTTAACTTGACCGATTAATGAATTTTTTTTCTATTCGCATATCAAAATATTTTTCATTCAACTTTCATACACTCTTATATTCGTTTCTTTGTTTCGAATTGTTATGGAACATACTTTCTATTTTACCTTAAAACTACGAAAATGGTTTTCCATTTCTTGCCTGGTTAACTATAGTGATGTACACTCATTCCAATTCAATGTCTACCAACTCTATATATTCTTATTTAACCCAGTAAAATATTTAATTTAATGCAATTATTTTTAGAACAAAATATTTTATGGTTTCTTAAAAGCATTTCATGCTACTCTCTCTTCTAGTGTGTAGCATTACTTGCCAATAAAACTTAAAAGAATTTCCTGAAAGTTTAAAGCTTTTAACTTATTTATTTATTTATAAAATTCAAAGACATCAGAAGACCACAAACCGAAAAAACAACAAATACGATACGAAAACAAACACATTCAAAGTATAATACTAGAAATTATTGGGTAGACAGACAAATGGTCAGACAATATAACTTGACGACACAGTCAACATCATCATGATCATTGTCATCATCATTATCACCAATAATATCATCATGATTCGTATGATTCGTTGAGAATGTTGAAGTAATTCCAACAAATTTTTGTGGTGAAATTAGTTGACAACCCAAATGATTACAAATAAAAGTTGGCCAAAGCGTTTTATCTGGTCCGAAGGCATTTGAAAGAAAATTAAATAAATGCGAAAATGTTTCATACAGTCATTTCCTTTCCGGTAACTGCTTTCATTTCCGCTTCTAATATTTATCACTAAACTTTTAGTAAAAAACACATTGAGGAATTATTAATAATTCTCACGTGAAATAAACTTGTAGTTTATTCTCATATCATTGCAGAACGAATAATAAAGCGATATGCAAATTATATTAAGATTATTTAATGCCGTGTAGACCCTAAAGCTTCTCAGATATTGAGGTTATTTCCACTTTATTTTAATCAACCTAAAAACAAAATTATTTTTAAAATTTAATGAAACTTGTCTGTTGAGGAACTAAATTTGACGTGAAAAGATGAAAAAAGCTAATCAGATTTTTGTGATTCAGGAGCTTAGTTCTCTGGATATACACTTAAGCAAGAGCTCTGAAGTAAAGCCATTAATGAAGAAACAATCCGATCACTGAAAGTCAGGACTTGGAGTCATTAAATCAAAATAGTTTACCTTCTGGAATGTGGCCTTTAACCTTAAAGGATCTTAAAAAATATTGACATTTAGGAGGCGTTAGGGATGGTTAATAAAGTGTGGCCGAATGTACACTAGACAATTTTTTTTAATAAATGCTGTCAATTTCAACATCTACCCAATGAAAAATTTCATCAAAATTCAACCAAAAATTTCATCAAAATTCAATCACGCTTCGTAGAATTAATGAAATGGTAGTGTGATCGTGTAACGTTTTTACTATCTGCGACATCAGTTGTAGTCAGCGTTCTTTTTACTTATCGTCAACCAAATGAAAATAATTTTTATGCTGTTAATTTTAACGTGCTAAATCACGGCCCGGCTTCCCTTGATGCAGCTTTTTAAAATAAAGACATTTTGACACAAGACTGTTACATTTTATATGGGTTTGATTTATTTTGATTAAAATTAATAAACAGTTTTTGTTCTTTTTTATTCCTTGCTGTATTTTTTCCTTTTTGTAAAGGCATATTGTAACGATATAATTAAAAAAAAAGAAGTTAGTGAATCAGACAAACAAGTGTAATTGTAGAAAATCTTGCTTCTAGCGAATCGTTAAAAAAACTGAATCGCACTACCAGCGTCGTTAGAATAATTTCGTTGATGCTGTGAAATAATTTCATTGGAACAACAGCACAATTTCAATGATACAAGAAACTGATTTCATCAATTGAATAAAATAATTGCATTTATTCAATTTAAAAACTTTATTGATTTAGTGAAATTAATTCATGGATAAAATAAAATAACATTGTTGATTTAAGGCACTAAATGTGTAATTTATTTAAAATTTTTCTCAACTAATTTTTTTTAACTAAACGGTTGTTTTCTTAATTTAGTCAAAAGTTGAGAAATCTTATGCGTGGAAAGTTTTACTCTTAAAGAAAGAATTCAATTGTAAAAACTTACTGTCACTTCCTAAAATTTCGTACAACTTCTCCCTGTAATCGAGTTACATCTCTGACCACTGAACTTATTGGCTAAATTCGAGGTACTGTTGCTCGTAGAGGACGTACTGATGTAGCCGGTGTAGAGCAAAGCATTGGGACTGAGCCTGCACCTTCACCTCCTGAACCTTCGCAGCAATTTGGGCATCACCAGAGACACTTTGAGCAATATTTTGCATAAAGATCTTCGTCTTGAAGTTTATAAAGTTGAAGTTTTCCATGATTTGAAGCCGACCGACCATTGAAGGCGTCGAAGGTTTTTTGAATTGGATGTTTCAAAAACTGAAGAAAATCATAAAATTTTTTAACAATATCATTTAGAGTGATTAAGCGGTTATGTAGAGAAACAAAACTATCGTTTAGCGAACTCACAATATCCATAAATGGTTCTCGAAAACCGCATTACCATAACATGATAACCGATGTTTTGTGGGCACAATTGGCTAAAATTGACGGAGTCACGCTTAGTGAGTCTTAAGTTAAATGACGCCACCAGCCACACAGCCGGCCAAACAATTCTGTTGTTGCACGAGAGATTTAACTATTATTGTGATTTAATTTTTATTGTGATTTAACTACCCTGGATTGTTGTCTCTGCAGCCGTTTAAAAGAAAGACAAATCACAAATACCTAACGTTTTGAAAGATGAAATTCGGAACTGCATTGGTGATATAAGCGAACCTTTGCTGCAGAATGTGGTTCAAAATTTTGAGAAAAGAGCGGATGTCTGCTGTCGCGCTAGAGAAGCACACTAGCTCGACACCACATTCCGTTATTAATTCCCATATTTTTAGTTTACATGGGTATTGTCTTAACTGATTTGAGCAGCAAAAAAGTGTGCTGTTAAGTTAATTTAGTTCTTAACCTTAAATTTGCCAAATTTTCGTTTTTGATAGCAAGAATAATGTAAATAAAGTTTTCATTTTATTTTGCCTTTTCTAAGCACTTAATGAAGATTTTTTTTCATTGTATCTCATACTATTTAAGTTTATTTATTACTTTTGCAATTAATAAATTCAACAATAAATGCCAGAAATAATGCTGGTGTGTTGCTGGTGGTAACTGAATGCTCAGCAAACAAAATAGCTTAAAGGTAGAAGTATTACGCCCGTACTTTTGCAATGAAACGAGAAACAATCAGTTGCTTAAAGTGTTGACATCAAAAGGATTTCCAATTCAGCAGAATCAGCATAAGCAATATGAACAGCAGCAATACAAAAAAAGTAACAACAACAACAGCAACACCAGCGAAAAGTTTGTAAAGGAAAATAATCACTGTTACAACCCAAGGCTATTACAAGTACTCAACGGATAATGATCCTTTTTCATATTTTCTTACTTTGCATATTTTTCTCGCTCTTTTTATCGTAATAAATGTAATATTCGAGCAATTTAAAACACTTACGATAAAATATATATAAATGAAACGTTGAAAGGAAATAAAGGAAATGCATAATGCTCGTAATTTTATGTGGAAAAAGGAAAAAAAAATTCGTAATAACAAAAACTACATATTGACCTGAAAACCTTCATTGTGATGTTTGCACATCCTGTGAATAACAAAACATGAACAAGTTTGAGTATGAGAGTTTTTTCATGTGCGTTATTTTGCAATTTTAATTTCATATTTACTAAAAGCGTTCAAATATCGATGCATTTAAATATTGGAAGAATGAATTAATAAAGACTGTGCTGAGTATGAGTATTTCAATTTGATATGCGAAAAAGTTGTAATACGACTTACAGACGTACTCAGTGATAATAAATAATTTCTTATGATTACTGATGACAAAGTGTAGCGGCTTCCAAAAACAGCACTGTTCTATTCTGCAGTACGACTTGAAAATTAAACTGTTGTTGGTTCCTCCATTAATCGAAGGATTCTTTGTCATGTCTAACTAACACTTGACAATTAATTAGGAATTCAATTTAATACTCTTGATTCAATTAAAAAACTGCTGTCTTATGAAAAAGGTTGGTTTGTTTAAAATATTAAAAGTTTCCTATTTTAATAACACAATAATTTAATATTTTGTTAATTATTTCAACAAAATCAATTCAAACAAAAGTGATAATAATACATTTCTTATGCAAAACAGATACGGTCACACTTGGCAAATATTTGTATAAAAAAGCTTAACCACTTAACAGTAAAGAACAAAACTGGTTTCAACTTTAATCTCTAATCTGTCTTCCTTTGTGCTCTTAACACTATTCCCTCCTTTCCCAGTTCCAGCGCAACGTATTGTAGGGATCGCCCTCTGGCTGCTAGTCCTACACGTGAAAAAACTTTAAACAAAAAACATGTGATTTTAAGTTGATAATAGAGAAATAATAAATTCAGATTTTAACACACAGATTGTCTTAAAAAATTTGATCACAATAAATATTAGCTCTCATAGAAATAAGCGTATTTGTTGCTGAACTTTTATTTGCTTTCTATAACACTTCATTCACAACCTGTTCAGCAGCTGTTTTTGTCTGTATAAAATAATAAATGGAATAAAATAAACGCTACGCTTTACCAGAGAGATTCTGTTATATTTTGTAAACGAATATTTTAATATTATAAAAAAGCGATTAATTGCTTGGAAGTTAAATTATTTTATATGAAAATCATGCGAATTCTAGAAGAAAATTGCAGATGTGGTGGATTTTTCTCGGTATTCTGCAATCTCGGCGTTCAGATGTTTTCAACATACAACTTGGCAGCACTCAACTTAACACACACACAAAACAGGCAAAAAAGGGTTGGCATTTTATAAATATTAATCAAAACCAAAGCAAAAATGGTTTTAAGTTGGTTTTAACAATTTCATTTTCCATGGTAAAATTGGGGTTTCAGTTGGTTTTAGCGTTAAGGCCCAGAATTTATTAAAACCATGTGCGTGTGAAAACGCTTTTATATCCCTATTTCTCAAGTAAAACAGTTTCATGCATAACTGATAAATAGTGAAGCGGAATTCAAATATGGTTGGAAACTGCTTAACGCGATAAGATGTCTGAATTAAAATGTTTCATATTATTATTTAGAGCGTAGCTGTGGGCTAATTTAATTCGATAAAATTGTCGAACGCAAGCATTCCGCATTCTGTTAGTTTAAAGTGTCACAAGGTTGAGTTGGCATCACTGCTTTATTTGAGCAGTTTTCTTTCAAACTCCATTATGACACGGCTTACACCTGAGCAACACGTGCAAATCTTTGAAAGTTTTAATCAAAATAATTGTTCTGCTAATCAAATTCACTCATTCAATATTTTATTTTCCCATGAAGCCCATTCCTGGTTAAATGGGTAAGTAAATAAGTAGAATTTTCGCATTTAGAGTGCGGAGAATCTACAAGTTTTTGTCGAAACACGATTATGTCTTCTAAAACGATGATGATGATGAGAATTTTACTGTGAATGGTGAACGGTAGGGGATCACGATTCGAAATTTTATCGCACTTTAATTAAGCGGCATTAATCTTGCTGGTATATGGTTCCAACAGGATGGAGCCTTTGATTTACTCAAAGAAATTTTAATGAAAAAATATTTTCACGAAATGGCCTAATTAATTGAGCACCAAAAAATCGTGTGATTTAATCCCACTGAATTAATTCCTTTGGGGTTATATTAAGTCACTTGTGTACGTCCTTAAACCATAAACAATTGAAAATCAGCATTCAAAGAGTTATGGGCGAAATGCTGCGAAAAGTTGTTGAAAATTTCTGTTTCAGATTGCGCCTTCTACCCGCCAGCCGTGGCGGCTACATGGCAGATATCATATTTACGCAATAATTTCACAAAATTTTATTTCAACTAAAGCCCATTTCATTGATATTAAAAATATATTTTTAATACTATTACGGTTTCAACTTGTGTCACTCTAGAGATGGCAGCCATTATGTTGGGAATAGGTGTTGACTTAAATCATTCAATCCAGCACAAAATTAAAATGCAGCACTTACTATCCCTAAGAAATATTTTCTTTCTGAATACAAAAAATCAGAAAAAAGGAAAATTTCGTACGGAATATGCATCCGAGTCCGTACGTAAGCTTAAGCTTAAGCTCTGTCAAGGACACGTATTGTTAAAGTTGCTCGAGCTAATTTAAGCTGGTGTAGGCATTTTGTTTCTTGTTACCCATTTTTTTTTTTTCAATATACTTGGAATTAATTTGATAAATTTTGTTACAAGGACTTCATCTTAACTTCCTGTGAAATATTTCATCTAACATCAACATTTTTTTCTTCGTTTTTGTTAAATATTTCAATACATTTTCCATTCGATTCAATCAACATCATATTCAGTTGATATTTGCAGAGGGTCGTAATCTGCACATCCGTGCAATGTGCTGATAAACTTTGGCTAAAAAAAGGTTAAACGAATACACATGCTCTCATAAACGTATATGTTTAACGGAATATTTACTCAGTGTTTGTTTATGTTGTTGTGTGCAAGTATGTGTTCATCGCATGTTACACATGCACGTTTTTTAAATTTTTCCTCACTTTTGGCTAAAATCGTTTTCGACAGCAAAATTTAAGTCCGCTCCACATTCATGCCGTATGTATTTAGTCCATATCTCGAATTTATTTCCCTTTTTTTGGTCTTTTACTCTTTTCACTGTTTTTTGTTTGTTATTTGCATACACTCTGCTTGCAGTGACTATTTCGCCAAAAAAAAAGTTGTCGTCGTTATATGTTGAACGAAAAAAAGAAGAACTCGATTTTTTTCGTTAGAGGTCAGTTGAAAAAGATACAGGTTTGTGTGATAAATTACTTTTTATTAAATTCATGTATGAAAGTTTTTGGCTTTATTGCTGAATATTATTGTTTTAACAAACTATCAGCCATTATTATTAATATTTAATGGCGCTGTATGAAAAGTAACATACATTTCGCTTTAAAAGCCGTTTTTTTTTTAAATCTTTGTATGCATAATAGTAAATTCAATATTGACTTTTATTACTGTAATTAAATAGCAAACATTGTATTTTATATCGGTATTTCATGCTGACAAACTCATCTATTCTTCTGAAAATGATAGCAGCATTTGTCAATTGTATTTGTTCAGCAAAAAATTGAAAATAACGTATATTTCTGCCGTGATGAAAAACATGTAGGATGTTTTCAATTCATTATCGCAGTCTTTGAATGGAATGATGAGTTATAAGTATGCATGAGCCATATGCTCCGATTGCTGCAAGCATCGTTTGTTTAACCCTCGAATGTATGTTTGAGTCTGGCGAAACATTTTTTCTTATCTTTTTTATAAAAATATTGGACGTTTTCATATGAAACATTATGTGCTCCTCCACTTAAGTGTTTGCTCCACGAAAAAGGGGGAATTTTGAAAAAATGGGCATGGCAATTGCCCCAAATTAAATGTTTGTCCACAGTCATACCAATTGGCAAAATCTAGTTCAGAAGTAACTGAAATGTATAACATAAAGCACCGATAAAACCGCCATATTTTTACAATATGATTCTCATAATCGCCTTGTCAAGCTATATTTTATAGAACGAAAGAGTTTCTGTTGCAAATAAAGCATATGCAACAATTAATTTTTATCCCAAATTTCAGAACAACTTTTTCAGACTTGTGTTTGGAGAACGAACTACATACAATTTCGTTAGCAGTTTGGGAATACTGTTTTTTTACATATAAAAATTAAGTTAAAGCGAAGTAACCGATTAAAACATAATTGATGATGTGAATGAAATAATAAAGGACTGACAACGATAAGAGAACCTGGGCTCGACTCCGAACTGAGTCCTGAATATGGCTAGGAATTTTTCTGGTCGGCATTAACACATGGTTGTGTTGGCTGTTGATGGTCTATTTCATTAATATTAAACGTATAACCACATACTCTTGCAAAATACATAAATAAAAAATCTGTTTTTAAAGTATAAATCTATTTCTTTTAGTTGTTAAACTCAATAACAAAAACTATTTTAAAATACGGTTCTACTCATATTAATTTTAGGAACTTTAAATAATTTGTTTATTTGAAATAAACTATATTTCTTACAAATAATTTTTTTCCATTAAATATTTCATAGCTTATTTTGCAAGCCATAAATGTGTTCAGGTGGTAGTTTGTGCCACTTTGGTTAGTTATGCATTTGAGACGTAATATAGACTCACTAAGTAATATATAATAGAGGCTCAAGAACTAAATTTTTATAAGCCTTTTTTCGCTTCACTTGTCTGTTTAAATAAAATCCGACTTTAAATAAATTTGTGACTTAATTTTATGTAGGTTTTATGAAATGCAACCTTGTTTTTGCATGTGCACTCCTATTCATAAAAATATTTGCTAGCGGTACAAGCTTGTCAAAGTGGATAACGGCGCTATCTCTGGATGCCCCAGTAAATAAGAAATTTATGAAAATACCAAGAAGAGGAGAATAGTGTTATAGATAATCATCGAATTACTATTCGATTATAATTGCTGGGTATCTAAGCCAAGTGCGGTTTAAAATTACTGAGCTTTAAAAAAAAAAAGAACAAAAACGTACAGTGATCCAGATTTACCTAAAGGGGCCATAAGGAGGCCCAGCGACTCTCTTCTGTCTCCCTGATCTTTAAAAAATCACTTCATTTACTAACAGGTCGCTTACGAAATCTGAAATTTAAACTAACACTCAGCCGCATCTCTTTTAGTACAGGGTAGCCGTTTTCAAACGGCAGACTCATTTAATATTTTGTCGTTTAATTTTTACCATAACGTGCCATAGTAGGGGAATAAGGCATAACACTGGTCGCTAAACATTGCCTACAGCGACTAACACCGTCGTGTACTAGAAGATAAGAATACAACACCAGCCTTCTTCCCCGGTACTGCAGCAAACGCAGTAGTAAAAGTAAAAATTGCTGCAACAAAATTCTCTCTTTTAATTTGTATTCATCCGCCCTTCCACTACTTCGCGTCATATCTGGCAGAACAAAGAATATTAGTCGTAGTTAGCATTTCTTTTATATGTCCAGCTGCTAATTATGAATTGAAAATGAGTTTTTGAAATAATTGCGTGCGACTGTTGATTTATTTTATATGAGAATCTCTTACAAAAATTAAATACAAGTTGAAACAAAAGCTTACAATTATTGTCTACAAACGTTTTTAACTTTTCTCTACACTTTTTTTTATGTCTGAGGCAAGAACATATCTAAAATATTTATCTAAGCTCGCAAATTTCGCAAATAATATTTTTATCACATATTTAAATTTTATAACAAATTAAATTTTTTTGTTAAACAATTATTTAAGGCGCGATTAATATAGTCAACGTAAAGCAATTCCCATGTTGCATTTCAGAAAAAATGAAGAATTAAATATTTGATCAGTTTGTCTTTTCTGCTGTTTATTTATTTCGTTTAAATTTTAAACACCAGCCATATCTTATTTCAACGCTTTGCTTTTTTTCACTATTTTAAATATTAAAATTAAAACCTGTTAATCCTGGCTGTTCATGAAAACTATTTGGTTTTTGTGTATTCATTCGCTCATAACCGGATATAGCACTTTTGTTTTAACACATACCGATACATATTTCATGATGTTTTACTTCATTTGTTTTTATATTGTGGAGTTGAATCGTATAACTCTGGCACTGTTTTGTTTTTGTTATATTTGTGGATACGTGCAAATGTGCTCGCCAGCTTCAGTGCATAATGCATGTGTATTGTGTACATGTAGTAAAATAAATATGCATGTACGTGCATGTATACGTAATTGTTGCCAGCAGGAAAACGATTACAGGTATGTGGCAAAATATAAATAAATAAAAAAAAGTCATGGTTACTCGGTTTGAGTCCCCTCACCAATTAAAATTTTTTTGTGGATCTATTTTTGATATGTTCTCAACTTTATATAATCAAGGGCCACTCTAATATCGCATGAGGATATATATAAAGGGTGGTACAGCCATAATACACGGTGTTTATTGTGAGTCACAATTCAACGGAAAGACTTTTCCCCATGTTATTTGACATTTCTGTGGTACAGTGTTTGATAAATTTAACGATGGAGGGCTACACAATTGAGCAGCGCGTTAAGACTTGTAAGGTCTTTTACAAAAATTTCTTTTCGAATCAAAATTCACTTCTTGCCATCAAATATGTTAGCAGCGGAAAGAATTATGTAAAACTTTTTTCAAAACCGTGACTGTGAAAACACCTGAGCCTGCTCGTTCGTTCTTCGGCAAACATTGCTGATGTTCGCGATGGTGTGGCAAAAGACCCGTAAACCTGGACCAGTCGTCATGCCAAATAATTGAATATCACACAAGCGGATTTTTAAGGAAGATTTGCTTTCACACACTTGCAAAGTTCAGTTGACTCAGGAGCTGAAGGAAAATCATCTTCAGCGACAAGGTACACTTTCACTTTAGTGGAACCAGAATGGCTGCACTTGGAGTCCACGACTCATTGTTGAAAAGCCGATGTGTCCTCAAAGTGCGACTGTTTGGTACGGGCTGGTGGCGCCATCGGGCCGCACTTCTTCGAATATGGGTTCGGCCAAGCAGTTACCGTGAATGGTGTTCGCTATCGCGGTATGATAACAGACTTTTTGTAGCCAAAAATTAAGAATATGGACCTGGCCGATTTGGAGTTTTAAAAAGATGGTGCCTCTCGCCCACAGCCAACGAAACAATGCGATAAAATTTCTTTTACGCGAGAAATTTTATCGCACATCAAGGCGATGTTAATTAGTCGCCATGGTCATGTGTTTTGACACCACTGGACTTCATTCTTTGGGGATATTTAATAGGAAAAGGTGCGTCAGTAGATCAAGAGTAGTTCAAGATTGCCAGCGATACATTAAATTCCATTAACCTCAATTATATCCCAGAGCCACTAAAAATATGGACTATCACAGAGGGTTATGCCACCAAAATCGTGACGAGCATTTGGTAGTTTTTTTGTTTCGCACATGATTATTATGGATCCTCCCCTCATAAAAAATATGTTAAAATGATTCTCTGAAAACTTTTCCATTTTATTTACAATTAACAACGTGCATTATGGTTGGACAACTCTGTACATCGCGTGTGTTTTAACTGCAACAAACCCATCGATATCGACAGCTACGGTTTGATAGCTGTTAACATCAAATTGTTTTTGACGTTTCTGTCTGATCAAGTTTGGCAAATAACCATGAATCGTTTGACGCCAGAACAACGCTTACAAATTGTGGAAAATTATTTTGGAAATGATGAGGCTATTCCCAAGTTCTTGGGACATGACATAAATAACGTTACTATTTTATAAATAAACTTTGATTTGAAAGTTTTTTTTTTAAGACTTACGCCTGGACACGCGACAAGAGTTTTCCCAATGTCATATCGTATTAAGAGTCGACTTACCTGCAAAGAAAAAAATAAAATACATTTCAATTTAGTTTTAATAACCAGCAATTCAATTATATAAATAACATTTTGTTTGAAATGATGTAAATTTAGTAAGTTTGGCTTTATTCCAAAGACAGTTTATTTTGCTAACTTTATGTGAATGTGATATTCGAGAAAAATCTCGTATTCTTTCTGAAAATCATTTCCATAACTTTTGATCAATATTAAATCATTTGATTTACAGTAAACAATTAGTTGCGAATATAAAGTTCCACTACTTAACAATAATTTTTAGACTCTTTAACTTTAATTAAGTGCTGATTCTTTTTTCCCAAAATCTTACTAAAAAATTCAAAGTGATCAATTGAGGGGTTAATGCAGATCATCAGGGAACCTTTACCCATAATTTCTTAGAATAACTAAAGATAATATGAAATTTATTTGTTGGGTGGTTAAGCAATGTCTATAGCATTTCATTGGCGCTTTTTACCAAATCGTCAGTAGACTTCAACCACAGTTTTGAAAAGTTTCAAACTTATTAAAAGACTTATAAACCATCCGAGAATTATGTTAATAAATCAACTATAAAAATTCATAAATGATTTCAAAAAATCACATTATAATAAGTGTAGTAGGCTATGAAACTTATACAAACCAAAACCCAACAAACAACTTTTATTCGATATGAATCTATTTTATTTTTACCAACAAATAAATTTCATATTATAATAGTACAGTGACAGTATGTCAAATAGTTCATTTATTAATAACTAAAGTTATTTATTTCAAACTTCCACTTTAATAAGCGAGAATAATTTTTTAGATCCTGCCCTTTAGCTGTTTTAAAATTAGTTATAAGTTTGTAATTCCATTTGTGATTTTCTTACTATTAATATGACACACCCCGTTCCTATAAATAGAGAAATCAAATAAGCGATGCCCTTCCGTCTGTACGTGAAATCGGGTTTCCAATGCATCCATAAAAGCAAGAGACTATAGTCTTTCTATGGATGTACTCAAAATAGTCCTAAATAAATTGCTATTGAAAATCTCCAAAATACGGTTCCAGAGCTGGAAAATATAAATTATTTATGGAATATAAAATTAACTACCCAAATTGAAGTCAAGGGCTAATTGCTCGAAAAGTGTTAATTTAGAAAGACATTATAAATATTCCAAAGCACGTGCGACAGTCAACATCAGGTTTATGTATTCAGCTTACACAGTACAGCAGAACAGCTGTTTTCGAAAGCCGCTACACTTTCTTCATCAGTATTCATTTGGGTTTTTATTTATTACCATTTCTTAAATTGAATGTTGAATGTGCTAACAGTTTCTATTTGTACACATTTTATTGTGAAAAAAAAATACGAAACCCATGATAACACACATTTGTTAAGTCCCTGTATTGCCGTTTGATTATTTTCTTCATGTCCTATTTCCTGAATTTCTAATTTCATGTGTCTGAAGCCGGACTTTTTCTGGCTTTTTGACACTTAAATCAATTCTGACTTCAACGCTTATAATGTGAAACTGTGTAGGCGTTTCTGTTCAGTAACGTTTGGCAAGTTTAACTGCATAACAAATATAAAATAACTTCGTGAAGTTCATAAAGAATCGCGATTTTTCGGTCAACATATGAACCCTAATGGGCCATTTTCACAGCCATTTTTACTGTAATAATAGTCTTCTCGATATAAGCTATCAAGAAGATAAAGAAATATGTGTACGGAATAATATACTGCTATTAAAGCGCAGTGTTGAAAAGGCGCCGAAAGGTTGAATTGTCGTCGTTACTAGCTAATTGGTCCTTCTGACAAAAAAAAAAAAAAACGCATCCTACATTTGTTAGCATTAGAAAAGTATCATGTTTTATAGAATTTTTTCGCTGTTGGCTGAAATCGTGAACACAAGATCCCGGGCCTTAAGTCCCTAGTTCGACTTCGACCACAGTTATGAATATGGTAACGTTTTTTTTCTGATCTGAATACTGGCATAGTATGACAGTAATTAACACCCTCCTTCGTCGGTACCTGCAGCAAAAACTCCATCGGCGAATTAAGAACTAAAAGAGCTGCGTTCTTCATTGCGACAAGTAACAGTTAACGCAATCTTGCACTAACGCAGGTCGGAAAAATTCGATACCATATTCATGTCCGAGTGCGCATTCGAACTCGATATCTAAGGCATCGTAGTTCACTACTTCAGCTTCGACGTAAATATGGCAAATAAAAAAAATTTACATGAAAAAAATTTACAAATTTTTTAATTTTTTATCTATCAGTTTAAATTTTACGGATATTTCTTATTATATATTCAATATATATTCTCATGCCTCTTAAAAAAACACCCTTTAAATTCGTATGTTTGGCATTATTATTCATATATTTTTTATTCCATTTCGTTGTAGTGGTGCGCCGACAATTTCATGTACATGTGGAAAATAGTGAAGTCTATTTGGGAAATTCAGCGTTGATTAAGTGCGTCATACCGGACTATGTGCGCACATATGTTAAGGTAGCCAGTTGGCAACGTGGGGAAGAGATACTGTTGCCGGATCTGTCGGATGTTGGTGAGTGTTGTTTGTTTTGTTTATTTTTCCACTCACTACTCGCAGTTGTATTGTTTTACACTGTTGTTTTATTTTATTTATTTGGTCGTTTTTATTTACCTTTTTTTTTTTTTTTTGTTCCTGCACATACAAATCGTACGTACAGAGAGTTGGAGTGTTTGAGATTTTGGCTTCTCATTGGGAGTTTTATACTCACTTTTTCGTTTTCACAGATAAACAATGGACCGGTAGAACGCATGTGAATACATGTAAATATGTATGCCCATGCAGTTATAATTACATTTTTATATAAAATGTTTTTGTGCATAAGCCGATATACATACAAAATCATTGACTATTGTCTGCTGTTTACAATTGTATTGTAAATTTGTATTGCAAATTTATGTCCTTGCATTTTGTGACTGTCTATTTGATCTCATGTTGTAACCCAGCAAGCACACAGGAACTGACATAAGTGTTTTCTGAAGTCTGGAACGCTAAAGAAAGTTTTTTCAATAATATCCTGAAATAATATTATTTTGTTAATGCTATTATTAAAACTCTTAATTACACTGGTCTGCATGAATGTCGGTCCATAGGTCCTCTCAGCTGATTCTTTTATAATGTCCCATTCTGAATATGACCGCCGTTTTTTGGGGGAACAGCAACTTTTTTAATTTTCTTTTCCTTAATTTTGCATATATTGGCGGATGCTCTTTTTGAATTTCTCTGACTGAAAATATTTTAAATTCGTTTGTTGTTTCCTAAATCTTTGTACCTTAAAGTATTTCGTGTACTTATAGACCAGTAGTATTCAAAACCACACAACTTTGCTTTAAGTAAATTAAATAAAATTAACAAAATTAAACAAAATTCTGAAAATAGTTGCAGCGGCTTTTGAAAGCAGCTGGTCTGCTTTGCTACGTAAATTGCAGGAATAAATTGACTTTGCCTTGTATCTAGAAATATTTTCAAAACTTTCTGAATTAAAAATTTCACGCACAACAGTTAAATTGAATTTAACCTGGTATTCCACTTTCCGAAAAATATTTAGCAATATTTTAATGAAATCATTCTTGATATTCATCAGAAACTGGGCCTAAATTTGCAGCAAAACATTTAACGCGTAAGTGCAAGAAGAATGTGATAAGTTTTATACGCTGACAACATTCCCACGCGAGGTAAACGTCCCTTTTCTTGTTGTTCAAAAAGTTCGCATGCACGTTTTATAAACGTTGAGTCTTAGAAATGTTGTCGTATGTGGGGCCTCACGAAAGCTCGCAATTCCA
This sequence comes from Linnaemya vulpina, assembly GCA_963675445.1. NCBI lineage: Eukaryota > Metazoa > Arthropoda > Insecta > Diptera > Tachinidae > Linnaemya > Linnaemya vulpina. Next base: position 44,247,974 of record OY776277.1, read on the forward strand.
TTTAATCTTCAATACGATGGTCTAATCGATTACCAATCTTTTTCTTTAATTTTACGACCAACTTGATAAAAGCGAGTTTCATATAAAAAGACGGCAAATAAGTATTTTTCTTTGGTACCAGAGAAACTAAAGCAACGTATTTGTGGCCGAGACAGAAACCTTTTCATTAGGGCCCGTTTTATAAAATGTAACGCTGGATTGACTACCCCGCTTACAAACAGAGCGGCAGTGTTTTGTGAATTGTAGTTTTGGACTCATAACTACAGGGATGCTGCTGTGATTTCGTTTACCACTGAAAGCTCTGGCTGTTTTTCGTAAACAAGAAAATCACTTTTGGGGCTGGGTTTGCTAAAATGTATGTAATTATTTTTTATCCACAAATCTGAAATTCATCTTCTTTGATGAATCCACTAACAATCTCCACTTGCCTGGGCCACAAGAATTCTTTCGAATGAAGAATACAATTGTATTAACAGCTAAAAACTATGGAAATATAATCGGCATAAGAAATTGATATATTATCCTGTAAAACATATTCAAATTTAAAAAATATATATATTTTCGATTTATGAGGAATCGCAATTAACACAAATAAAGTTTCAAGTTTAAAATAATTTACGAAATTATGAAATTTTGAATTTTTGTCGTTGTGTTTGCTGGGTTAGTGCACAAATAGTTTTCTGTGGAATGTTGTGAATATTTGGTTGTAGCTGTAAATCCCATTTTATGTAGTTGCTAGTTTTGTTGCTGTTGTATTGGGATATGTCTGTGTTTATCCGTTAGCTAAAATTTATGTTTGCGCATTTTCTTTCCTTCCGCTGTACACGTATGCTACACATTTCTTTGGAAGCCAACAACGTCGCATTAAATTCTAACACGAACGAATGTTGAAAATTTACCAATTTTTGTGGCACAGAGATGTGCAGATACTATATATTTGCTCTTGACTGTAATTTAAATAATATGTGGCATTTTTGTGGAAGTTTTATTAAAATTTGAATGTATTTTGTTAGTTGAACTTTTTATGTCTTAAATTACTGAACTGAAAACTATTTAACAGGCTCTGAGTTAAAAAGCGCCAACGGCAAATTATTTGAATTTGTTTAAATTCTATTTTTTTTTTATTAACATTGTTTGATTTTTAAAATTCATATTAATTAGTTAGATTTAAAATACTAAAGACGCAAGCATAAACCATACGCCGTAACACTCAGTAGCAACAATTTCCACTGCAAACAATTAGGTTGCAAAAAGTAAAGGCAAGTTAAACCGAGATTAATGAACTTGAATCTTTTCTCATTCAATATTAATTGAATAGATTTCCCAACTAGAATGATTTTCTTTATATCCGATATGAGTTAAAAATTAAATTCCTTAACGGAGATTTTGTTGAGCTCCATCAAATTTCGGTTTTCCTAACTCAGTAAATTTGGTACTGCATCATGTTATTTGATAAATAACATGATGCAGTTGTCCATAGAAAAATATATTTATTGTTATAAAAAACCAACAAAATTTTAAATGCGTTAAGAAATATATTCTGACTCATCCTGTGTTTCACAGAGTGACGACAATTTTTTCGATGCGAGAAGTTCTCACTTCAGTTACAGAAACGAGGCACTGGTTTTTGTGCTATTCTTTGAGCTCTCGAGCCAAAACACACACCAATTTTAATTTTTAAATCAAACGATTCCTACGTGAAAAAAGTGATTTATTTGTTTTTCGAATACTTCAAAAGAATCGGGAACACTAACTGATGAGATATATAATTTCGGAGTTAAAAAAATAATTTTTTTAATAGTTTCGTTTGAGATATGTCACGAACGGAATAACCGATTTTGAACCGTTTACGGTACTCCACGTGGTTTTTAAGCCGAAAGAGCTGATTTAAGGAACTGTGAAGCAACTGAAAAATTATTAAAAGAAAACCACTTTTAAAAAACATTTTCTAAGCTTTTTTAAAATAACTTGAAATCTACCAATTCGAAACCGTTCAAATTCATAAGGAATCTACGTTCAGAAATGCTCTTCAGAATGCCACCAGCTCAAATGGGTTCAGTCTCACACAAACTCACACATCATAACAAACATATCGAAGGCCTCTCAGAATCAGTGAGGGCAGCTAAGAACCTCAAAACGTGGAGTCTGATGAGACCTATATATTTCCCGATATTTTTTAAATTTCAATTTTCCTAGAAGGAAGTTAAAAATTATTTCGATCGTCACTGGTTCTCGATGATTCCCTATTCGAGGAAATTCTTTGAAAAATGTCAATGTTTCTACTAGTTTTATAATACCAACTACAATCCCATTTCGTATTTTGTAATACGCGGATTGTGTTTAAAGTGATTAACATGAATTTTATAGTTTTGAAAAAATTAGTTAAGATATAAAAATAATTGAATATAACAAAATATTTCGTATTAAAAAACAATTTCCAAATAAATTTATATTCATAAGCATCTTGGTAAAGCCTTATCTACCAAATTAGTTACCATTTAATCAGACTTTATTATTAAATAAAAAGAGAGTTCCGTTCGCGCTATGTACAGCGCCCCTTTACGGCCGTCATAGTCGTCCTTACGAGAGGACTATTCGTTATATGTTCGACAAATTTGCTTTCGCTGGTTCAGTAAACTATTCACCGACACCAATACGCCAACAAAATGAAGCATCTTTCGAAGATGTTGCTGCTTTCCTTGAGAGTGTGCCGAAGAATCTGAGAACTTTGGTCAGACTATCACTGTCAACTACGAACGGTATACGCCAGTGAATACCACTTTGTTTTGGCTTGCGGTTACAGCAAACCTACTCTACGTGCGACAGAGCTCTCATGCCCATTAGATATTGTGAACTTCTATTTTACATGAAGATCGCGCGATTTAATCCCGTTAGGGTATGCAGGTGCATAGGATTAAGCACAGCTGTCTTCAAAGACAACATAACCCATGCCCATCAGATTAATTTATGCAATAGACTTTTGGAAAAATAATAATAATTTCGTGCCACCAAGAGAAACCTTGGAGAACATTTGAACGATATAATATTGCGCACATAACGGTCCTCAAGCGGATAAATTATTTCGATGATATCACCGCCACTTTTTGTTTCATATAAATTTTAAAAATATCGGTGAAAGGACGCCGTGGAGGCCACTTGACTATATGTCGACGATGGTCTGAAACCAAATTTTATCCTTCACTGTGACTGACTGTACAAAATCTTCACTGAAAACATTAAACTACAATATTTTCTGTACAAAATAACAATCAGGCACAATATGTTATGCAGAGATGATGAAAGTGTAGCGGCTTTCGAAAACTACTATGTTGCTCTTCTACGTAAATTTAATATTTAATGTCTTTCTGATTAAAAAACACTTTTAAAACAAGTATTCTATAAAATTAAATTTAAAATTATGCAGAGATTTTGAACGTTAGCACTTGGAAGTCGAAAATAATATAAATGTTTTGTTCATGAGTATCAAATAAATATAAATTGTTTTACTTATATGTTATTAGAAATAATTAAGACGTTGCCTATCTGCACATAAATATTTTTCAAATCATATAGGTTTCACTAAAATTGGTCGACGATAAGATGGTTAGAAGTGTCCCACGAATGTACATCTGGCGTATTTGTATATGAGATATATTTTCTTTAAACATTTGAAAAATTTATCTTTAAGATTTTTCCGAAATTCTTTAGCCTTTAAACTCTTTGAATTTTGACCAACGAAATTTGTATCTATTGCGGAAAAAAACAAATAAACGAAAAAAGTTTTAAATTTGCACTGTCTGTGACAAATATTTAGTTTATTCGTATGTACGACTTTCGGTAGTCGAGAACGTGTGTCTTCGCATGTGGACGTACATATTAATCAATTCATATGTTAAAACTGGACTACACATTCGTATTCAGGCTCACACACACTCGTGTAGTAAAAATAAGACAGTCGCACTGAAGTTTGTGTTTGCAGTTGTTTTGGTTGTTTCTCCTTTTTTTGTTTTCCTTTTTTGTTGTCGAGTATATTTTGTAGTTGACATTTATTGGAAAATGTTTTCATGTCATCATGTGGGAATTTTCATGTTGTCCAGTATTTTGTTGCTCTGTGTCAGTGTGTGTGTGTGTGTGTGTGTCACATATACAAAATTTAGTTTATATTTTCATGGGATTTTCAAGTATCCGCTGCTTCTGTTTTTACTAAAGTTGTTGTCAGTGAGCTCTAATCGAGTTGCAAGTTCTCTAGTAAAGTTACGGATTTTTTCTCTTTACATTTTTATAGGTATTAGATTTTTTTACAACCTTTTTTATATATATAAATTTTGAAAACACGTGAAGTCTGAGTGGTATAGATTTTACACCATTTGCAGAATTATACTGCATTTCAATATATACGCCATATCAGAGGATAGTGAATATATATAAGTCGTCCTGATTCCTACACTAACGAACTTAAAGAGTGAGAACTTTAAGATGTTAATTTAAATGCTTCTCTTCAAAGAAGATGATTAAAAGGTAATTTAAACATCTCTAAATAAAATTTAATTTTGTTATCGGCAATTTTTTGTTTGTTTTAAATTTACTGATGATGGAAGTGTAGCGGCTTTCGAAAATTGCTGTTTTGCTCTGATGTATAAATTGAATATCTCAAAGTTGATGTTAAATTTCACTGGTGCTTGGAAATATTTTTCACGTCTTTTGGAATTAAACAAAAAAATTCATATAATTGAGGATACTGTGAGCTGAAGTAGTGCCCACAAGACTACGATGCCTTAGATCCCGAGTTCGACTTCGCACTCATTTATGAATATGCTGTAGGTTTTTACTGATCTGCATCAGTGCAGGATTATGTTAATCTCAATGACGAAGTCAGATCACTGGTAACTGAACATTATCGACAGCGATTAGAACCGGCATGTCTTAAAAGAGCAGAGTACAATTCCCTTCTTCGTTGCTACCTGTAGCTAAATAGTTCGGGAGCAAAGTAAAATATAAGAAAAGGTTAAAAAAATTATACATCTTCTAAACTGCCTTCATCTTTCCTCGCTACACTAACCCCTCCTTTTTATTTCCGGTACACTGCACTGCATATGTAAAAATTAGCTGATAATGGCTGAATTTAATATAGTAATCGTTCTATAAAAATTACTAACAATTAATATATTGAATTTAATTGAGATTTTTGTTTCGGAATTATATAAAAGTCTCCTGATGATTTGTTGTAAGAACCAATAAAATGCTCATAAATTCACTTGAACTCACAATAAATAAAACGATTGTGTATTTTAGAATAAATTATTATGGTCTTAATTGGTGGAGTACTACCAATAAAAGCCATCAGTTCGACTATTTCCGTATAGTTTTGCAAAACTGGCCAACCTGCATTTTATAGCTTGAGCGGGAATGTACAGACTCCAGAAACTATTCAGCGTATTACTTGCCTTTTCCCAAGATTGCAAGGACATGGTTTTAAATAACTCAAAGACTACAGCATATCAGTTGCTTCCGTTATTAAATCTTTAAGCAAATGTTGGTATAAAATTAAAGACCTTTAACAGTGAATTACCATTACTCTTCTACATAAATTAATCTATTCTGCTGGACGGGAAAGAATGAGTTTTTATGACATAAAATATGCATAAATAATTCTTTAAGTATTTATGTCCCAGTTGTTGGTTACAAATAATAAATTGCCTTCTCAACATTATCAATACCTGAAGGTACAAAAATCAAAAACAAATAATGGAAATAACATGTATCCATCCATACATCTACAGTATGAACTGTAAGTGTGCACAAGTGAGCTGGTCATATTTAATGGGTGGTCAGAGATGGAAAATGTGTTTGTAGTTTTGTACAATTGCATATAGAAATTGCCACAAGAGCAACAATTTCATTTTAAGTTTATGAAAAGTAAACATTTTCAAACAAAACTGTATAAAATCATATTAAAATAAATATTTTTATTATATTAATATTTATATAGGCCTATTGTTCTAACTTATTTCAAATCTCAGAAAGACATGATGATAAATATTCCTAGGCACAAAGGATATCAGGTTGATACAGTTCTCGGATTGTTTTTCACAATAAAATTTGTGTAAATAGAAAACTGTTATTACATTCAACTAAGCCGCCTAAAAAGTGGTGATAAACACAATATACACATGAGCACTGAAGATGAAAGTGTAGCGACTTTCGAAAACAGCTGTTCTGCTCTGCTGTGTAAGTTGAATAAAACTGATGTGGACTTCCTTTGTGCCTAGGAATATTTATCATCATATCTTTCTGAGATTTTAACTAAGTTAGAACAATTAGCCTATATAAATATTAATATAGCAAAATAAATATGTTCAATAAAAATAAAATCACATAAATATTTTTATTTAAAAAATAAATCTACAGAATAAGCAAATTTGAGTTTCTGAAGTAAATTGTCGGTCAAATGATGAAATGTCAAGAACTGAATGGTCATCCTTCAACAATTCTTGAGCAAAAAGTTGAAAAATTTTGACAATGGAGCGTTAAACTCTTGAGCAAAGAATTTTTATTGTTAAAATTTACTATCAAAATGGTGAACATTTTACTGCATCAACTCGTAAAACTCGAGCAGCTGTTTATTTTAATCGGAGTTCATCTGAGACCCCTGTGCTTAATTTGATCGCTAATTTTACGCAACTGTTGCTGTAAACAGATCAAAACAATAAGCTCGTAGTGGTTGTAGGGAAACAAACATTGCCGCCGTACAGCAAAGTGATGAGAATGAGCTTGGAACATTAACTATTTTCCCAACAATTTGGACACCATCAGTGGCAATTTTAACAAAATTTTTCTCAAAGATATTTTGAGACTTGTTTACAACAAAAAATTTTTCTAGAAAACCGTCTTAATCGATGAGGCCCATTTTGAGTTAGCCAATTGTGCAAAAAAAAACAATCCTTGGAAAACCAATACATTCGAAGAAAATGAGCGTATGGTGCGATTGGTTATCAGGCCGCATCATCAGTGCGTATTTTTTCGAAAAAGAACAAAGAAACGCCGTCACCGTAAAGTCTATAAGCCACCAAACCATGACAACATCTGTCTTGTGGCCACAATTGGTCAAATCTTTGTCACCTTCAGCTTCAGCTAGACGGCTTCATAAGCCACACTACCGGCCAAAACAATTAAGTTATTGCATGGAAAACTTCTCGACTTCGAGATGTGAATTGGACGCCACGTTTTTGCTATTGAGAGCCACTAGATTGTTTTATATCGGGCCATTTGAAAGGCCAAGTTTACCTAAACAAACCACAAGTAACTGGCGATTTAAAAGATAAAATTCTGAGCTGCATTGACGAAATACGCGAAGCTTTGTCTGGTTCAAAACTTTGTGAAAAGAGCGGTCGTCCAGTGATGTGCTCGAGTTAGATTTCAGAACGACATCATATTTCAATATTCATTCCCATATTTCTTTTCTACATCAAGAACAAATTTACATCAATAGAACTGAATTCGCCAGAATAAAAATTTGTCTTTTGATCGTGACATTTGATGCATTTATTTTAGAATGTTTCCGATATCATGGAAACTGTGTTGAGATACTTCTACAAATATTGATTTTATTTTATATTATTTTCTTAAAATCAAATAAATCTTAAAATATTGAAAAATTTGTTGCAAACTAAACTTTTACCTCGTACTTCCAGCTGGTCGTTACGTTGTTTTATCAGCATCCGGCGATTTGTATGTACGTTCGATACGTTCTGAAGATGCTCTAGTCAAATATGCCTGTTTAGTAACGAATACACTGAATGGCGACAGACAACGCAGTGAAGCCGTAACACTACAAGTGAAAGGTGAACTAAGAAATTGTTTAAGTGAAACCCGTATAAAATAAATTTAATGACTTTATGTTTGTTTATCCTTTTCCAACAGAATTAAGCAAAAACTTAGCACCCCGTACAACGCAGAAGCCGGTTTTGGATATCCATGTCGAACGTGGCAATGATGTGCATCTACCCTGCAACATACAAGGCAATCCATTTCCCATATTTACGTGAGTATATTTTATTACCACATTTTGTACTGGAGAGCTGGGGAATTACTTGCTTTTATATGGAAAACTTTATTGTTTTCTTAAAGGATAGTTAAAATATCTTAATGAGGTGTAGTCATGTTTATTGTTATTATTGGGCTTGAGAGATAATTAAAGTAAAGAAATAATTTCTAATAATTATAAAACTAATTAAAGGCTTATTTTAGGATTAGCGCAGCAGGTCACTCGTTCTGCAAATGATACAAACTTATCTGAGCACTCCCAGATTGTATAATTTTGATATGAACTTTAAACAAAAGCCAATAAATGGCAAAACACACTCCAGGTAATACAAACCCAAGAAGTGATGGCACTTTTGCGCCAGATACATTTTACAGCGTACTTTTTTTTAATGTTACACCACTGCTTTATTTGCCCACCCATTTAACAGCAGATAGTTCTTTTATGTTTAGTTTGCTTTGAAATTTCATTACGAATCGACTGGCACCAGAGCCAACGCGTAAGAATTGTTTAAGTTTATGAGCAAACTTTGATCATCAAACTTTTTCATTTAATATTTTCCCATGAAGTCCATTTCCTGTTGGAAATAAGCACAATTGTCACATTTGAAAGAAGGGGATTCCCTTTGGGTCACTGTCTTCAAAGCGATGATAATCAGAATGTTACTGTCAACAGTGTTCGGTTTAGGAACATGACGAGATTTTTTTTGTGCCGCCGTTATGTGGCATTAATCTTGCCCGCCGACGCTGCAATTGTTTTATTGAAAGAATTTTTTGATGAAAAAGTAATTTCACGTGGGGACCCAATTAATTGGCCATTTAATTGGGATTTAATCCAAAAGAACCGGCAATTCATTCAATGGGTAATGGATTAGAGCGAAGTCAATATACAATTTCCGAAAAAATCATTGAGTTGTTAAGAATTCTCATGTATACCATGAGGAATGAATGCACCCACCAAAAAACTGTCTCTTGGAGAGTTTCATGAGGACGAAAATAAAGCCGAAATAAAAATAAAAATAGAAAAGGAAAAAATGATCAGTAAGTTAGTTCTTGTTATGACTTTTATCATTTATCAAAGTAGATTTCAAAAGGGGTTTCAAATAAATATCTCTAGTTATTCGAAAAAATTTTGAATAAAGGTTCCTTGATGATCTGCATTAGCTTCAGTGAAATGCGCACGGGAACTAGCTAAAACCCCTCAATTGATTATTTTGAATTTTTCGGTAAGATTTTCGGAAAATTAGAGATTTTACAAGACTACAATGTTTTAGATCCCGAGTTCGATTCCGCGCTTAGTCATAAATATGGTACCAAATTTTTCTGAGCTGCACAATTACAGGGTTGCGTTAACTGTTGTCGGCTTGTCTCAATGACGAATTTTGACGGGCATAGCATTGCCCGCCAATCATTACCGACAGTAAATAGCACCATCATGTACTAAATAAGCAAAATATAGCACCCTCCTTCGTCGGTAACTGTAGCAAAAAAATTCATCGGAGAAGTAAAAAAAGCAACAATTTGTCTTCGTTTGTCCTTTTAACACTATCCCCTCCTTTTTGATTCTGGCACGATGCACGACATATTTGGGGGCATCCCTTAAGTGCTAGTCCAAGACAAAAAAACATAATAATAATAATAATAAACTGTAATAACTCTGAAAGGCATTTGTTACAGAAACAGGGTAATTAATCTCTTGTGGCCTCCTCTGGTTGGCATGGATCTGGAGGAGATGTAGTTTCAGTAAAACACCGCCACTCTATATATCAGACTAAAAGCCATCGATCTATTGCAGCATCGATTTACAATAGTAAAGAATATAAAATAAAATATTATTATGTCAGAAGATTTTGATATCAACTGGCCACTAAAATCATCTGATTTAATGCCCTCCTTTTTGCGAATAAGCCGGAAATAATTCCTCAGCTCAAATCAGCGATCCAAACTCGTCATCGATGATATTCAAGTATTCCTGAGAATATCTGTTCGATAATAGCTTGAAAAGGTTAATGGCCTGTCGTCAGAGCGCTGAAGGCAATCTGATGAATATTTGATTTTAAGTTTTTGCTTTTGCATTGGAAACCCGTCTTTGCAACACAATATAGAATGACAACTACTTCAAAAAAATACGTGGCTTTATTTTATAATAAAAAAGTGCATTCTAATAAAAATTTAATATTTAAAACTTAAAAATTTTACAAGTTTTAGTATAATTGAATAGAGATATTTTCTTAGTTAGTTTATTTGCTGCGTTTGTTGTACCTTCCATTGACTCTAACGCCAAATATTTTAATATTAATTGTGCTGTATTCTGCTCCTTCATAAACGCTGCTGCCAAACAATATCGGCACTAGTTAGCGATCAGTGCATTAACAGGCCGACAACAAATACCACAACCAAGCACTGAATCAAATAAAAGAGGTCGATACCATATTCGTGACTGAGGGTGGGGTCGATCTCGGCTTCTTAGCCCTCGTAGTCTTAATTTACTGCTTCTTAAGTATCGACTACCACTCTAGAGGCAGACATTTAGAACGTTTCGTATATACCAGTATTATAATAGTTTTGTCGTTTTCTGTTACATTTACATCTAAAACCAAAACATGAGCAACTCATGTTCTTTAAGAATAAATCCCGTAACTGTAATTCGATATTGATTTCAACATTAAGTAAAATTTTAAATTTATATATTAAAGGTTTGCAAAAGTCTCACTTATTAATAATTTAAATGTCTAAGTCTTTATTGACATTCACAAAATGTCATCAATAAATTTATATTAACCGTTAGGATGTATCCTTGCCTTTGCACAAATATATCTTTTATTCATGCTTAGCATATCTTGAAAACTAATTTATTTTTTTTCCGTGCATTATACACTCACGTAGCGTTATGATTGTGTACGGGAATTCTTCCTCGCTCATATAGACACGAAATCAATAAACGCTACTTAAGCATAATCTGTCACAGATTTCCTTTTATGAACAACTTAACGTTGTATCCTTTTTCCTTTTCGTTAGTTATGTCAGGCACGCATTCACTATTCTTTTTTTATATGTTTTTGCAGTTGTCCGCCTGATGTGATTTTGTAGGGGTAGAAGAAAAACTAATAAAAACGAGAAAACAGCACAAGAGTTTAACAGCACTTCAATGTTCTCTTGTGCTAAATATTTGTCGAGTCTATTATTTTACATTTGTTTTTAGGAACATGTTAATGGGGGTTTTGTTGTGTGTTTGGGTGTATTATTTCAAAGAATCTTAAAACCTTTTCTTTCATTTTATTATTCTTTCATGAAGAGAGCTTTTTTTGTGATGCTTTATCAATTAACTCAATTTTTACCTTATGATAAAAACTAATCTCTTAATAATAATAATAATAATAATAATAATACAAATAATAATAATAATAATAATAATAATAATAATAATAATAATAATAATAATAATAATAATATATTAATTATATGTATTTAATTATTATTATTATTATTATTATTATTATTATTATTATTATTATTATTATTATTATTATTATTATATTTCTCTTTCAAGCTTTAAAAAGAACATATTTAATCTGGAGTTTGGGAGCCATAGTTCGGTTTATAAGTCGGTTATTTTACTTAAAGCACATTCACACTTTTCAAATATTTGTACAGGAAAACGTAACCACTAAATATTAATCAGAAACCTTTTAGGTCAGAAAAGTGTTTATTGACTTAAACAGTTAAAGTGTTCTGTCTGTTAGTTATGAATGAAACTGTTTTACTTAATAAACACGTTTATGATTCAAAATGTTTTTTTATTAATTTATTGTGGTTACGTTTTTTTATATATTTCACAAGCGTGAAAGTGCTTTTAGATATTTGCCCAAAATTTTTTTTCTTACATTCAATTTAATTTATATCATTTTTTTCATAATATTATTTGCAGAAGAGAGCAAAGCGAAAGTCGCGACAAGCCCATTATCAGTACTTGTTGTATTTCTATTATTGAGGGGCTTATTTGTGCATGAAAACAGTTCTCATTTTTGAAAATTATAGCAGAAAAATTTACGTGACAATCGTATTAAAACTATAGTGATGTGAACGCAAATTTTACCTCTTCGTTTGATCATTTTATTGTTTTGATTTCTCGTTGATTTGGAAAAAACTGAAGCATGTCTTCTTTACTATCTAATAAAATAGTACAACTATTTCAAAAACCACCCAGTTTTATTTTAAAATAAGAAAGTGCATTATAACGTAGTCACCCTTTAAAAGTTTTTCAAGTTTATGAATAGATTTGCTCTTTTTAAATAATTCACTACAGATGTTTTCTTAGTTAGTTTATTTGCGTAACTTCCATTGGCTCTTCCATAAACTATGCTACCAAAAGATATCCACAATATTAACTTTGCAATTGAAACAGGCCAACAACAAATATCACAGTTAATATAAAAAATAAGTCGATACCATATTCGTCACTGAGGGCGGGGTCGATCTCGTAGTCTTAGTGTTAACTTAGCTTGTTCAATCTGCGAATCTAGAGGCAGACTTTGGAAATATATTTTATTTCATATACACCGGCATTATAATAGTTTTATCGTTTTCTGCTTTATTTATATTTACTTCAGAAACCAAAAAGGGGACAACAAACTAGTGAAAGAGTGAGAGAATAACTCTCGTAAGTCCTTCGTCGGTACCTGTAAAAAATAAAAACTCACTTCCCTGAGTGCCATTCAAAGAATGGAAATAACGGGTGGTTTAAATTTAAACCGATAGATGGTCGATATTAACTGCCTCCTTTAAAGCCCTAATTATCTAAAAATGGTTAGCTGGGTTTTGGTAGCCGTTCCACTAAAATGCTGAGCTGCATCCGCATTTAAATACTACAAATTTTGCATTAAAACTCCATTTTATTAGTTTTTGGAACCTTAACAACTACATCGTTAACAGTGTTTATTACTAATGAAAGCGTTATTATCGCTAATAATTATTGTGCAATAGAATTCAATAAGCCACAACAGGAATTCAATCACAGATTTCTATTAAGAATTACATAAAAGTTGTGTAAACATTTAAGTACTTGAAATCAAAAACATTCCCAATAAATACGCTTCAGATACACAAACTGCTATTCAACATGCTGCTCTCTTAAGAAAAACACAAGCAACCAGCCAAGTGTTGTGGCATTAAGATTTCTATATGATTTTCAATAAAAACTGCACTTGATTTTAATCGACAATATTGATTTCCATTATGCTAAAGATAAGTAATTGCAGTGAGCGTTATTAATGTGTGTTATAAAGCAAATTTTAAGAAGCATCGTAAAACCATTACGAGGAAATTGTGTAGTCGAACATTTCGACAAACACACGCCTGCATTCACGAGTTACAGTAGAAGTTTGCGGATAATAGATATATTTTGCGCAGAAAAATTATTTTCATACAGGCAATTTATTTGTGTGTATATTTTTTGTTAATATTTTTCATATTTTTGTGTGTGTAAATGTTTGCTTATTTTTTGCTCTTCCATTTTCTTTCTACTGTAGCTGGTATCGTGTATCAGATTCATCAGCTTTATATCCAATACCATCCTCACAGCGCGTTATATTATCTCGAACCTTGTTGCTGATCAAAAATGCTGACGAACGTGATGCTGGCAAATGGGTAAGTAAGAAAATATGTGGGGTGTTTCATATGTAAATAAATTTAATAAGAGTGATTAGTTTAACTGTTAAACTAATCATTCTTATTAAATTAATGTATATATAAACTTTAACAGTAGCCCTAAAATATTTCATTCCCAATATTGTATTTTTTTATATCAACAAAGATTATTTAATGTATTTCTTAAGACTGCCGGGTAAACAACAATAATTTTTTAAATCAAAAACTATTCAAAACAATATGGAATATTGTATTGGAAAATATGGAATATAGAGCAGAATGAAATCTCCTGATATTTACCAAGATAAGATTAAGGAATATCATAAATCGTTTTCCATACTGGCGTCTGCGATTTAAATAAATACTGGCGATTCGTTGAAATATATATAACGCAAATTCAACGAATTTTATATTTTTTAACATTTTTAAAGTTATTTGATATCGGTTGAAGTCAGCTAATTTTTTTGTCGATTTATATATGTTGGCCACCAAACAACAATGATATTTTATTGTTAATTTTAACAATTTTCCTCCTGCTGACTAAATATGAACTCTAACGAATACAATCTCTTTTGAATAGATGTAGTATTGAGGATCCGTATTCCAGTAGAGACTCAGCCGAATTATGCTTAAGTAGGGATCGGAGAACACTTTAGCACCCATTTTCAGGAATCCTAAAACACCAACGGCTTTGGCATTTGTTAAGTAAATATGTTTTCTGAATCAGTTGCAAAGCAGCTCTGAATCAGTCAACATCAAGCTTTGTCGGCAAGTAGTTTTTAAGGTCAGCCACACCACTGATCATTTACACTCTTACGAGAGTCTAGCGTCTCCTAATTCCTTAGACAATTGTATAGGATTGATGTTCTTCTAAAGATTTATCCGTGTTTAACTTCGTTGCTGCTTCTTATGTGAAGGCATTAGTCGAGTACGGTGCCAGAAACAGATAAGAATACGCAACAGTGGGCACATATACCAGTCGGCATCTGTGCAACAAATTTCATTACAAATTGTTTTTAATACAACTTCAAATGCTTTCTGAAGTCCAACTTATTTATTTATTTTTTTAGCAACTTAAAGTTCTTTAAACTCGTTGATTGAGTCAAACATGTCAAGAGAGTTGGAATTTTTCATAATAAGGCCCACCCAGGGATGTAGAAAATGTAATTTTATCGGCATTCAAGTTGGGATTACAACAAATCGAAGAAGCATTTTTAGAAGAGGCTTGGCAGCACATTCAAATGAAATAATTATTATTTCAATTGAAATTAGCCGCATACAGTAACTTATTCGACTAAAGAAAATAATTGATAAATATTGTAAATAAAACGGGCCCGAGACTATCGCCTTAAAATTGAGTCTTAGAAGTTGTAAATAAATTGAAGGAATTTCTTCTATTACCGTCTAACAAACAACTGCTAAAGTGCAGTGAATTAGAAGGATAAAAAATATATAAATTATGTCTGATAAAAAATATATATTTTCCCCAGACATATCATAGTTTTTATAGCGAAAGAAAAAATTAATTACTAATCAAAATTTTACATAAACATACAGAATAATAATATTTGCAGTTAACAGAAATAGTCCTGTAAAAGAACATACAAAAACTAACGGCGAGAGAACAGGACAATTTGAATATTGTGACTGTTATAAGTTAAATCAGCAAAGTGAGTAGCAACGTAAGCAGGAAGTCAACTAAATATTGTGTAAGTAAGTGAACAAAGTTGGAGTGTTTTAAAAACACAACGAGGCAAACAGGCAGTCAAGCTGGAAAACAGGCAGATAATCAAAACGAAAGACAGTGAATGTTAATGCAACAGACATCATCGTCTAAGAGATGCATACCCACACACCACGTCCATTCATGTATACAAATACACTCACACACACACACATACAACAAACATGCAAAAAAAGAGGAAGAAAGAAAAACAATGAACTCTGCAGGCAGCTATTCCACACACAAACTTGCGCCATGGTTTCCTTGTTACAAGTACTTTTCTGTAGGATTGTTCATATTCTAAATTGATTTAAATTCAAGTAGATTCTTTTTTATGACAACAATGAGTATCATCAACATCAACGTAATCATGCTCATGTTGTTTGTAGTGCTTTTCTGTTGTTCATCTACGCGCTAAAAAGGAGTCATAATGAAGAACAATTTAAATTTGCATAAATTTATTTGCGCAGAAAAAAAAACGAAATAAAGAAGAAACTCACTTTTCTACTCCATTCATTATATTCATTTAAATTTTTGACAATAACAATTTTAATAAAAACTTTTTTATTTCCCCGTTATGACAAATTGAATGTTTGAGGGGAATTGTGTTGGAGAATTAAAATATTAAAATAAAGAGTAGAAATAATTAACATGAAAATTTCAAATGGACAATAAGAGCAAGACAGCAAAGAAAGTGGCTGTCAGTGGCTGAATGTCTTTCAAAATCTTATTTAAATTTTGTAATAATTCTCAGAGGCACGATTCGAAATAGTCTGCTATTTATGGTACACAATTATTTTCAAGATAACAATTAAATTTCTTTAGAGCTGGTAGAAGGGATTTTGAAAAATTTGCCGATATGTTCTCTGGAGACAATTTCTGAAACTAAAACTATTTAAATTTTTTTTATTTGGATTAATTTTTTATAAAATTTCCTTATTTTTGAATGTAGTTAGTAAAATTTCCGTTTGCGTCTTGACTAATTATATGTAAATTTATCTTCACACACACGCATTTAGAAAACGAAATATAAAAATATAGAAATAAAAAAAGAATATAAAAAGTAAAGATCTAATATAATTAATTTTCACTAAATATTGTTCTATCGGCAATACCGCATCGGCAAATCAACAATATTTTATAAATTTAAATCACACAATATATTTTTAGCATAAATACATTTTTTTACTTTTCGTTCCATCCGTCCTCATGACATAAATTTTCTTTTGTTATTTAAAAAATATCTCTATATTATAGTCGATATGAAAAGGGAATATTTTTATTGTTGTTCGCTTGTATGTATTTCATATCTGAATTTTCCTCATTTTATTTTACAGGTTTGTCAGGCATCAAATCAATTTGGAGAACAACGTATTGAAATACGTTTATTTGTAAATTCATATGTATCTGTTCATATATTGCCACAAGTTCAAATTGTCAATTCGGGCGGAATGGCAATATTCAATTGTACAACAACCGGTTCAGCAATCGATAATATTGAATGGCTGCACAATGGCAAGTCATTGCAAGAGGATAATGTTCTAACAACTGGCAGAGATAAGTGAGTATCGTTTATGATGAATATAAATCTATGCACACACACACGTACACACATATACAAGTTAATATAAAATAACTAAAGTAACAATTTTACATGCATTCCCTACCACAGCGTTACCAATACATGTGCATTTGAAATTGTGTAAATCGATAAACAGTTATGAGGGGCATATGGAAAGCAGGAGGATATGGTACATGGTTTTAAACATTTTATGCATCAGTATGTGTGAAATCGCTACAGCCATTGTTTTTCGTAATTGAATGGCATTGAACTCGAATTTTTTCGGATTTATTTATTTATTTTTTTATTTCATTTTTACTATTTTTCCTTGTTTTGCTATTGTCAATTTAAATCTTAATAAAAATGTCAATTTATTTCCGCCGTTTATTAAGTGAAATAGATGAGGACAGTATTTTTATTTACTTGTTTATTTGCAGATCGTAATCAAAAAAGAAAAAAAATCTTATAACAGTTTTATAAGCCACTGACAAGTAAAGTTGTATGCAAAATAGTTCAGTTACAAACCACCGATTTTAATGAGGATGTATGATAAAACAAATTATGAAATTTATTTGTTGGGTGGTTAAGCAATGTCTATATGCATTTCATTGGCGCTTCTTACCAAATCGTCAGTAGACTTCAACCACAGTTTTGCAAAGTTTCAAACTTCTCAACTTATTAAAAGACTTCCAAAAACCATCTGAGAATTATAATAATAATACAAAGAATTATATAATATAAATTTCATATTATAATAGTACAATGACAATATGTCAAAAAATTAGTTTATTACCAATTCAATTGAGATTTTATTTTTCATTTTGCCTTATAAATACTTTCATTGTTATCCAAGGGATTTCTAATTGTATAAAGGTATTGAAAAATAAGAGTCGTATCGAATAAAAGTTGTTTGTTGGGTTTGGTTTGTATAAGTTTCATAGCCTGCTACACTTATTATAATGTGATTTTTTGAAATTGTTTGTGAATTTTTATAGTTAATTTATTTAACATAATTCTCAGATGGTTTTTGGAAGTCTTTTAATAAGTTGAGAAGTTTGAAACTTTGCAAAACTGTGGTTGTAGTCTACTGACGATTTGGAAAGAAGCGCCAATGAAATGCATATAGAAATTGCTTAACCACCCAACAAATAAATTTCATATTATAATAGTACAATGACAATATGTCAAAAAAAATTAGTTTATTAAAAAACAAATAATTTTTTTAAATAAATACGAGATGTAAGTACATTGATAAAGTTAAATATAATCAGGGGTGTCATGGAATACAATTTTGGTTTTCTTGAATTTTTCATTTGTTGTCCTGAAACCAAATCAAAAACAATGATTTAAAGTAAAACCGATATTTGAATCAGCTGTTTCCAGCAACAAAACCGATAAATTGGTTTCTGTGATAGTGAAACTGACAACATTCAATGCCATGACGCCAAAGTATATTTTATTTCGGTTTCAAATCCAATTCCGGTAAGATTACTTTCTATGACACCCTTGAGTATTTTATTGCTTTAATTATCACTGATGGGTTTTAGTTATGCTGCTGTAATTGGTCTACCACAATTTTTTATTTTAATTGCGATTTGCATGATTGAATTGCATTGCTTTACGATTACTTTACGTTGAGTCTCAGTTTATATGAAGTGAATTTTATTTTCTGATGAGGGAAATCGAACGCTTCAAATGAGTTAAAGATAAAAATTCTTAAAAGAATTTTGTCTTATGACGAAAATAAAAGTATTTTTCAAGAGATTCACATGACTTTTTATTTCTATCTTGAATAACAATTTTTTTTTTAAGGTCACAATGAAAAAAATAAATATTTTGCAGATCACTTATCACCGTTACGGTCTGTGATGAAATCAAGAAGCCCGAAATCTGACAGTAGATGGTTCAGACATTTATAAGCTCGAAGGAATTTTTTAATCATATTTGCTGACGATGTTTAAAGTTAATTTTATTTTTTGTATTTGTATTTGTCTGTTTCCATGACTGACTGTACATGACTTATGCCTTCACATACGAAGTGGCACCGTAGTCAACTATGCAAAATTTTTCACGAGTACCGTGATCCTATACAGTTAAGTGCGAGAGACACTCATAACTCTAGAAAGAGAGTAAATGATGAGTAGTGTGGCTGCACTTAAAAATACTGGCCAAAGAGGCCTCAACAATAACCAAAGCATCTGGTCTTCTAGCATTAATTAAAAGATGTACTAAAGAGTTTTTCGGTCCATACTTAAGGAAGCAACGAATTTGGCTGCGCCGCTATTTGAATACGGATCCTAAAGACCACATCTTTTCAAAAGAAATTGTGTTTGTTCGAGTTCAGATTTGTGGACTAGAATGGAACGCTAATGCGTGATGGCCGTTTCATATAAACCGCTTCGCTCCTTTTAAACTACCTTTTTTCAAAGGCCGTAGGCGTATGTCAAACGTGGCTTTCCTTATAAATCTATAAGATAAACTGGAATGTACCATTGCGAGTAACTAGGAACTATAATACGCTTCATATTAAATATTATTCCTCAGAGTATGCTGACTCCGACTCTCTTAGCAGAGTTTGTGACCAGCTCAAGGTACTGTAGCCATATATTGACTTATACAAAAGTTTGAATCTTGGAAAAAGAAATATTGTTGCTCACTTAAATAAATACTCCTTCAGTGAAAAATAGTTGGAATTCGTTTTTGGAAATCAATAATTTTTTATTTTCTGATTATGTTTGATTATTATATTTGAGGAATATTTTTTTTAAGTACTATGTGGGTTTAGGAGTTGTTCTGTTTTCAGTTTGATTTGTTGTAAAAAAAAGAAATGCAATAAAAATCATTTTAGTTGATTGAGATCTTTTGGTAGAGTTATTCGTCAATCGATATTAACTATTTCAATTATTCGATCAACTAGTGGAAAAACTTTACTCTAACTAATCGATCAAGCATTAATCGAGCTTGTACACTAGAATAAATTTGGTCGTTGCTAAGTGATGTTTGTAGAACACCAATTAGAGTGATGCCAAGCAAAAAGTATTTTAATTAATCAGCGTTTTAATTAAGCGATTTTTCGATTAAGAAAAATGCGCTTATAAGAATCTGTTTTTATTATGTTTTTAACTCTAGAAAATTGTTAAAAAATTTTGTGATTTGGCTTAAAGGTTTTCAAACATAATTAAATATATATAATATAATATAATTAAATATAAAATAATATAATTAATTATATTATATATATATATATATATATATATATATATATAATATATATATATATATATATATATATATATATATACATATATAATTATAGTCTTATAAGTATAATTAATTACCTAAATAAAAGTAGAAAAAACAAACTGCTAACGACAAAGGTTTTGAACCAGGTAGTAGATGCTTAAAATATTTTCTTTATGAATGGAGGCTGTTGGGAGTGTATAGGTCATCATTTATAATAAGAATTATTAATTATACGCCTTTAATAAAAATCTTAATCCTCATAAATAAATTCAAATACTTAAAATTTTTGTCATAATTCTAAACTTTACTGGGTATCATATATAATAATATAAAGTCTGTGCAGTTTTTAATACAAAAAAAACATTTTCAAAACCACTTGGATTTTTTTTGTACATTTTCCAAATATATTTCCTATTTGTTGGCAATTTAAATGAGTTGAGCTCTTTGATTTGCAATTCTTTCTATATTTGCTCGTCTTTTGCTGACCAGCACACATTCAATTATTATGCTTGCGTACACTTTTGGCAGGATTTACTTTCTCCTTAATATTCCCATATTGAACGTAGTAAATTTGCTGCTTTCAAAGAACATTTCTCATCATGATTGAATGCAAATAATACACAAAATTGACATGGAAATATAAAACATGAGTTCATAAATACATATTTATGCAGGCATTCGATCAAGCGAACTTTTATAAAACTTGCGAAGCAAACTGATATTAAAAATCTATTCTGGGATTTCCTGAATTCACAAGTGGATTTGTGGCAAATAATAACGAATACCAAATTTAAGGAAAAAAGCTCACCAATATTTTTAGGAACTCTCCATCCTTTTGCCAAAGAATAAGTAAATAAATAAAATATGAAGCAAGTGCATAAGAAGAAAATTATTATTAGACAATTCAACAGATGTTGGATTTTCTTTATTCCATTTGTTTGATTTTCTTTCTTGCTGTGGAATCTCATGATATGAAAAAATCTAGATAACAAATCAAAGATTTTTGCAAAGAGGATAAAACAAATATCGTGTACATATTTTGTAGTTGCCAAAATTTTTTTCACATATTCTGGCCTTATTCATACAAAATTTGTATATACAGGGTGTCACAACTTTGAGTTGGCCTCACTGCAATATTTGAGCATCTTTTTAACAGCTGATAGTTGCTTTTTGCTTAGTTTGCAACACAGAGACTTAACAAGAGTGTATTTTAATCAGTTTGATACGGTTCTTGTATCCTTTTTTATAATAAAATTGGCACAAATAGAAACTGTTAGCGCTTTCAGCTAAGCCAGCTAATAAAGACTAATAAATAAAAATATACTGATGATGGTACTGATGATGAAAGTGTAGCGGCTTTCGAAAACAGCTGTTCTGCTCTGCAAGTTGAGTATTTAAAACTGATGTTAGTTTTTTCCTGTACTTTGGAATATTTATCATGTCTTTCTCAATTACAAACAATTTTGCAACAAGTAGCCAATCATAATTGAATTTACTGTGGACATGATTTGTTATTTTATTTTACTCAATATTAATGCCAACTCTGCCATCTATTTAATCTATTGAACACCACACTTAACCATCTTCAATGATGAAACTTTCACATAGAGTCTTTACATGAAAACTTTTCCTTAACACCGATCGCTTGATATTTTTTTCTTAGCCGCAACATCTGATACTTTTTATCTTCTCAATCTTCACTATATTTTATAATTTTTGCTTATATTAATTGAGAAAACCATTATATAAATATATGTATTCTTCTGTTAAATATTTTCTATTCTAGTTTGCGATTTTTGGCCAAAACTTCACTAGTCATACAGAACGTGGGCCGGCGAGATCGTGGCGTGTACCAGTGTTTGGTGGAAAATCAAAAATCAAGTGCCCAAGCAATGGCTGAACTAAAAATGGGTGGTAAATATATATACAATTGCACAAGTTTTCATTTGAGATAATCTAATTTTTTTGCTTATAATTTTTAAGTAAATAATAAACAGGGTTTGGATTTTCATAACATATAAAATTTGTACCAAAATTAAATTAACAATGTGAAAATATTCGTTTTCCCCATGAAAAAAAGGAGCCATCTAATCAAAGCTTTTGAAATAATTTAAAAAAATAAAGTAAATAATTGGGGGATTCACACTACAGTCACGAAGTCATAAGTCATACTTTAATAGCACGAATAATGTGACCAGTGTGAGCAACCGGTCATAACGTAGTAGGCTATTTCAAACATCGATCAGCTGATAAGATAACAACACATTTGATATGAGCTGAATACATCTTCTGTACGAGGGTAAACAGAAAAACTTTCAGTAGCTGCTAGCTACGTAAGTTAGACTTGTATATATTTAGTTCCCTTTTAATTTTTCATGCTATAAAATATGAGTTAATATGCAGACATATGTAAGTAACGGCAGGCATATATAAGTCGTTCGACTCAGATCTCTAGAGCTATTTTATGGCAAAACAACAACATGCGTGAAAGAGTGCTATTATATTATGACTTTTTGGTATGCAGCACAACAACAACTTTTTCAAACTGGTCTAAAAAATTATGACTTTA
Organism: Linnaemya vulpina; assembly: GCA_963675445.1. Classification (NCBI taxonomy): domain Eukaryota; kingdom Metazoa; phylum Arthropoda; class Insecta; order Diptera; family Tachinidae; genus Linnaemya; species Linnaemya vulpina. The sequence continues at coordinate 44,270,756 of OY776277.1, forward strand.
TAACAATATGATTAAATAGCACGCAGTGTGAATACCCCAAATATGTTTAATTAAATAATAGTATAATACTACCTCAGTACTCTGTAGAAATACCATTAAGTTTTATTACTGGAAAGCAACGCTTCTGCATAGAGTCAACAAGCTTTTGTCAAGTGGTAAATGGAATGTTCTTCCATGCAGTCTCAACCATTGTCCACAGCTCATCTTTATTTGATCGGTTCTTACCTCTAAAGACATCTTTCAACCTCGCCCTACAAGTTTTCGATGGAATTTAGGTCTGGTGACTGTGAACGCCATTCCAAAACCTTCACATGGTTATCACCGAACCATGCCCTGCCCAGTTTGCTTACTAATTTTAAAATATTTCTTAAAACTAAAATAGAAATAAACTATTGTGTCAATTTATTCACTTTGAAAAATATATTAAGGCAGCTTTTTAATTTTATTTTATTTTCAAACTTTAAAATTGGCTCCATTTTACTTCTCACTTCTTTTTCTCTTATTAACAAACCAGCACTGATATATTTAAAAATATTGCTTCAATTACGGAATTACAATAATAAAGAGAAGAGTTAATAATGCATCAAGAAACTAATTTTAAAAGTGTTTTGTACAAGGGTAAACAGCAGTAGGTGGCTCTATTATTTTTCACACCACTGTATATAAATTTAAAAACTTTTATATTAAGCAAATAATTTGTAAAACCTTTGTAAAACATATCATTTCTATCCTTAAATATCTTTGAAAATTCAATCAACTCACTCACCTTTTTCATTTGAAATATTTTAAGGAATCAAGTTGGAAGAGCATTTTGAAAATAATTGAATATAATACAATTTTATTTATATACCCGAATATTCGTATAAATTAATATTCGCAGTGATGCAGCATTAACCATAAAAGAGGTGTTTCCAGTTTCGAAATTAAAAATTTTATAAAACAATAGCTAATGCCCGTTTATGAATACGATTTCCAAATAAACGTTTGATCCTTAATGTACTCAATAGTTATTGTGCACTTGAAACATGCATTAAGACTTTTTATTTATAAGATTGTAAAAATAGTTCATTTCGTTTCAATTCAACATAAAATAAACACGACAATGTAGATAATATAGTTTAAAAGATCTAAAAAGTTTCAAGAAAGTTGCTCATCATGTTCATAATCTACTTCTATAAGAGTTATTACGAAGTGTTTCTGTGGGTCTATTTAAGCCAATCAGCCTGATTGCGGCTGGCGTTTTTCGCGCTCAAACTCGACAATTTGTAAAAGATTAAAGAAAAATTCAGCTTTTCGTTTTTAATCTATTACAACCTATCGAATATGTAGGCGGAAAACGCCAAGCGTAATCAGGCTGAATGGCTGTTAACTCTCGATTTATATCTCTTTAAAAAATCCCTCAATTGATCACCTCGAAGTTTAATAAATAACTTTTGGGGAAAAAGAATGAGCACGAAAATAAAAGTTAAAGAGTATATCTCTTTGGTTTTAATAAACTATTATAAATTTGGAACCCCTATATTACAAACTACTTCAGTAATTCTCTGTTTATCTTATTATTATTGCGAGCACAAGTGAGGCTTTCGGTACTAATGTTCGTTGCTAAAAATTAAAGTAATTGATTATGTTAATTGTAGGGTATTCGGGTTAATAGTAGGGCATATCGTGAACTTTTTTCTGGCATGTAATCATCAATCAGATATGACAACTATTCATTGGAATATGTATATACTCATTTAGAATATTTATTGACACGCTTCTCACACAGGGCGCATCCTTTTGTGATCGAGTTGCCAATGAACCGCACTACGCTCTACAGAGAGAATTTGTTATTTAAGCGAACACTTCGTATGTGGAATCGACTCCCTACAGAAGTATTTCCTGCCACGTTCAACTAGGGAAAGTTCAAATCGAACGTCCACAGGCACTCACGACTCCCTACATCCCCCTCACCAAAGCCTACTTTTCTCTTTCTAACACAACTCATCGCTTACGTAGGAGTCATCCTCTAAGTGCTAGTCCAAGACAATAAAAAAAAATATGTAAAAATATGCATTTTCAAAAACATCCGAGCCCTGCTAATAACAATTCTTCTTTAAAATAGTTTTATTTTTCTGCAATTTTGCTTTCATTCATCACCATCATCTTAATCACTTTTTGATTGTAAGTGTGTGTGTGTGTGTCTTTGCAGATACGGTGCCGGAATTGATTTATACGTTTATTGAACAGAATGTACGTCCTGGACCATTAATATCGCTTAAATGTTCTGCCAGTGGTTCACCGCCACCACAAGTAAGTTAAAAACGTTATTATATATATATTTTTTCTTCTAGATATTTATACACACTGTCATACATATAAAAAAAAGAAGAAGCAGCAGCATATTGTATATTGACATGCAAATTTTTATGGAAAGCGTACGTATAAATTTGCTGCCCTACATGCATGTTTATTTATACCCAGACAACATTTTGAGATCAATTCAGCGAACTGCATTTTATAAGAACATTTAAATAACCTGTTGCTGTTTCTTTTCAATAGAAGTTTTGTGATATCAACTACCAGGGTTTCAGTTATAAAGTGAAGGTAATTTTTGGGGAAGGTCTAAATATTTTATATACTGATGGCAGATGAGGCGAAATTTGTCATCATGCGCATGATTACAAGAACAGACTTTTGGAAATAATTTTTTTTGTAATAAAACAAATTGCTTGATGGCACCACTTCAATGTTAGCTTTTTTCTAATGTAAATTTTCTGTGTATGCATTACACTGGACAACAACATTTTTGAGCACGGGTTCTACACACCTAATTTTGAATGCTTTTATACTCAAAGATGAAAAAGAGCATTTGCATTTGTGAATAAAAATTGAATAAAAATAAGTTTAAATTTTCAAATAAATGAAAAATGGATTTAGAGAAGATTTATTAAAAGATGCCGAACATCCATTTACGTATTCATTCTTACAATAGATTTTTTGAGATTTAGTCCAAGTGATTGGAAATGAACTGCTGTCATGTTCAGTAGAAGTTTCTCTTATTATTCCCAAATATATATATATATATATATATATATATATATTCGACCTCATGAATATAGTATGACGGTCTTAGTAACATTTCTCGAGTTTTATTACATCCTTTCTTAATGTCAGCAATACCCACTGTCTAGTAGACTCCGTGTTCCTTGTGAAGACCGTCCTTGGGCAGGATAACTCCAAGATTTTGTGAGGCTAAACGACTTATACTTCTATACGTCTTATGGTAAAATTGGTAGCTCGTACGCTATGATGTAATTGGCCATACGTGTTTAGTAAAGGATGTTTTAATCATAAAGAGGTACACAATTCAGCGGTAATATATTTGAAGCCTTTTACGCAAATGGGCGCTGATGTCAGAATAATCGACTAAATGTGTTACCGGGTCTGTAGGAAATGTGAAAATAAAATTAGTGACTGTTTCGTGCGGTTGGTAGCCAAGAAGTTACCGTGAATGATATTCACTATCGCAAGATCAGAACGAGCTTCTTGGGGCCAGAAATTGACAACATGGATCTGGACGATATGTGCTTCCAGCAGGATGATGCCACTTTCCAGGCAGCCAGCAATATAATTTCTCTAATTCCGCAGAATTTTAATGGCCGTCGTATCTCACGTCAAGGTGGTGATCATGTGGTTTGACACTCTTGGATGGACTTCCTTCTTTGGAGATATTTAAAAGAAAAAGTGAATGAAGCACGAAGAATTCGAGAGATAACTCAGCTTATTAACGGCATTGAAACTCAATTATGTCTTAAAGTCTTTGTATATACGGACTAAAGGATAGAGGTTTTTCTTTCACATATAATTGCTGGAGATCCTGCTATTATAACTTGTAAATATATTAAAATATTTCTATGAAAACTTTTAATTTTACCTATAATTAACATCCTAAATAATGATACGATCACGCCTTATTAATCTTATTAATGAAACCAGTGCAGGGATATGACGCCATACTTCCACCACAAGTGAGAGATAAAATAAGTTAGAAATGATAAGTTAAATTTGCAAAAGCAGTAGAAAGCAGAGAATTAAAAATAAAAAGAACGAAAACATCCGCATAGTCTTTTTTATAAAATCTTCGAATTTAACAGTTCCTTTGAAATAAATACGCGAATACTCCCAAATTGTCTTAACTTAAAGGATTAATTTTCAACTCCATTATATAAAGAAATATATGCTTCTATATATTAAATAATGTTGTTTGTATTTGGAATTGAATTCATTAAATATTAAATTTTTAATGCCCAGGGTTTATATATCACTCAATAAATTTGAAAATGCTGCATGTTTTAGAAATGAAAACAAAAATGTTCGTTGGGTGGAATGTGTGTAATATTTTCCTCTGGAAAGAAAACGCCATTAGCATGCATGATTTTAATTTGTTGTATTTTCTTTTTTTGACCAAAGTGTTGCATATGTTTTCCATTTCCTTCTTTTTCGTGTTCTATTCTAAATATGTTGCACTATTAGATGTGAAATGCCATTAACCCGCCAGATTATTTTAATAGTCGAGGAATCTACATGTTACAATATAATTTTTTTTAAATTTATATAAATATGTGTTAAATGTGATGTTCCAAAAGGATAATGTATGAGACCAAACACTCATATGAATGTATTAAAACTACCGAAATCAGCTGTAACGTAAAAAAGCCATAATTGCTTAACAAATTATGTTTTATTTAATTGATTTCAGAAGCTTAAAATGCATAAAATCGTAGACACCAAAATTGGCCAATTAACAATTAGAGTTTTGGTGATGAAAGTGTAGCGACTTTTGAAAACAGCTGTTCTGCTCTGGTGTATACGTTTAATATACAAGAGACAAATATCGACTTTCCCTTGTGCTTGGAAATATGTAACATGTCTTGCTGAATTAAAAATACTTTTCGAATAATTAAATTATAGAAATTAAATTAAATATAATTAGTCATAGTTCGACGCAAATTTGCATCGTTTGCATGCTAAATTGAATTGATACGAAGCAAAAAGGACACAAGAATTTTGTTTCATTAAAGAAAGAGAGAAAAATGCAGAAGTCTATTAAAGTTCTTCTAAATCTTGTATTTTGAATTTAATAAACTTTCAAATAAACATTTTCCTTTTAATTTAAAAATTATCTTTCTTATTTTAAAATGCAAACAAAAACCAGCTGATAATATGGTTCTTGTCTGAACTTAAACAAAGAAATGTTTCGCAAAACTTTGTACACGATATGAAAAATAGTACCCTCATACGCTCTCAAAGTGGCACAAAAATTACTATCTGAAACACTTCTGGGTAAATTTGTGGCATTTCGGACTTATTCGTTATCTACCTGGAACATATATATTACAAGCACGAGTAACATATACAACCTGTTCTACAGTCTCATGAAATATTATTTTGATCAGTAAGGAAGAACATTTGAAATCCATTCCATTATTTCATATATAATTCCAGTGACTAATCAAGCTTAATCATAGATGCTCCTATCACAAAATTAATTCTGCCCTATTTTATATAGTCTTCAGACATACAGCTTCATTGAGTTTAGCACAATTAACTGCATTATTGAGGACAATCAATCCATACAGAATTTTAACTAACTAATTACTCAATTAACTCTTAACTATCGATTAAATTGAAAGAAAGGTTAAAATACAGCGCTTTAAAAAATTTTTATAGTGAGCAACGTACAACTCTCTGAACAACTTTAGCTGAGAATTACGATAGTACAAGAAAGAGACAAAAACTTATCGCCTAAAATGTAGAAAATGGCATAATAAATTTTAAATCAACAAAATAAAATATTCCTGGTATTGAAATTGAGTCCCCATGATCATACAAAATTTGTTTCTTTAGTCTTCCTTCGATAACTGAATTAAATTAATTTTGTAAATGTGAATAGGAAGGCAAATCGACAAGAATATGTTCTATTCGGTAGACTGAATTGCAAAAATTATTATTCTTAATGAATAACTATTTTAAGGCAAAATATCGATTTAGCTTTTTTATAAAATAAATGGCGAACATTTTTGTAATAAATGTGTATATTAAGTTGTTCGGAAAGTATTTCTTAATTTACAATGACATGATAAATATTTGAAAGCACAACGGAAATTCAACATTAAATTTATATATTCAACCTACACAGCTGAGCAGAAGAGTTGTTTTCGAAAGCCGCTACAATTTCATCATCGGCACTTATAAGTATTTTTTTATTTCTACTTGATAGTTGAATGTGATAACAGTTTCTATTTGTGGCAATTTTGTTATTAAAAAGAATACGAAAATTGTATTAAAGTTCCCGTGTTGCCGGTTTATTATTTTTCTTCATAACCTGATTTCCCGAATATTTTTATACCATGTTTCTTAAGTCAAACTTTTTTGTTTTGAATTTTCTTAAGTAAATTGATAAGTTTTTGCCCTTTTATTGGGTTAGTACCAGCATTTTTTTTTTAATTTCTAATTTTATGTAATTTTTATCGAATTAATTACTGCTGTAATGAATTTAAATTTTATATTTTATAGGCTAATTGTTCGAAAAGTGTTTTCAATTCCGAAAGATTTGATATATATTGAAATATATTTCTGCTATTAATTGACGAATGCAAATTTTGTGAAACATAAGTCTGTTAAATATTTAATTTAAAATAAACTTTTATTTATTGTAAATATTTCTTAAATAAAATTTAGTTCAAAACGTCAATGGATTATATGAAAATATGTGATCGGACACACTTTTTAGACCGAAGCCTAGAAAATCAATAAATTTTAGCCAAAAACCGAACCAAAACTGCGTGTCACTTGTGGTATTATGAAAGTTTATTGACATAAAATAAAACAATATTCAAAGAGTGTATAAAAAACCCTCATGTGTGATTGAAAAATGTTGCTTTTTTTAGCCGCAGTAAAATTAAATTTTTAATGACTTGTGATATGACACAGAAACTCGAACACATTTTATTAATTCATTTTGTCATCGTGATATATTTTCTTAATACCCCTGACAAATGTCATGATGACTCATTTTTAAAAGTACTGACAATGTTAAATGATAAATGTTATGCTGAGTTTTTTCCGGCGTCATGAATTTTTTAAGTGACTGTTTAAAATATCACTGAATACCCGCATTGAATTTGTACGTTAAGATCCGGGTCCTAACAGACAACATTAACAATATTCAGATTTTTTATGTGACTCGTAGCGAGAAGAATAAGTTTTTTGCTAAGTGAATTTTTTTATATACCCCTAAAACAGACTCTATTACCGAAATTTCTCACCAACGTTTCTCAAATGAATTTTTATGTTATGGATTTTGGTCCCACGGAGCCACAGGGTGAAGTCAATTCCATGCGTTATTAATTTCTTTTAATGCAAAAATATTTGTTTTGTAAATATTTAACAATTTTTCTTAAAATTAAGACACACATTAATTCTGTATATTTACCTGTACCATAAGATTTTGCAATTAAAATTACAGATTTTTTTATTGGAATTATTACTTTAGCCAAAATGGCGTTATTTGTTTTTCCTAAACTATTGATGAATACTTGTAGCAAACCAACTCCAGCAGAGTTCATTTTTGTGTCGAACAGTAACGGGCAATATCTCTTAATTTGAATTGGCTTTTATACGGTGAATCTATAGTGAATACGCCATAGAAATTGGGCCTTGAGCTGTAGTTTAGCAAAAGGAAACATAAATGAAATATCGACTTTATCATACAGCCAAAAATAACGTCAGTGGGAGTTTTATGTTCCTGACATGACAAAAAATATGTAATTAAATAAAACAAAAAGCAGGGAGTTGGGTAAAAATTTCGAACACCATTTTTCTGAAACTTCATACCCATGCCAGAGCATTTGGTTGCACACTAGTTTCTAGTAACTTTTTTTTTAGAAACTACCACATATTTTCTGGATCTCAATAGCAAAACTACTAGAGATTTTCTGTAAATTCACTAATTTTTTTTGTATTCATTAAAAAGGACAAATTATGGAAAAAACTATTTATGGAATAAAAAAATAATCGCCCACACTTAAAGCATAAAAATGATACATTAACAACACTTGCAGGCAGTGTTATGAGGTTGCATACAAATTTTTAGTCCTTGTAAAATGGTTTTTAAATATTTTCCTGTTCCCTTTCATGTATGTATTTGTATGTATGCGTGTGTGTTTTCTTTTACAGTTTTCCTGGTTATTGGATTCACAGCCAATTATGGACGTTTCTTTGCATCATCGCTTTGCAATTGGGCAATTTGTCGATATGTCCGGTGATGTGATAAGTCATTTGAATATCTCCCATGTGAGACCGGACGATGGTGGACTCTATAAATGTATTGCCACCAACACAATGGGTTACGTTGAACATTCGGCACGCTTAAATGTTTATGGTAAGTAATCGATTATATAACTTGATGACGCTGCATAATATGAATATAATTATGTTGCAATTCTAAACATTTTCAAATAATCATTTTCATGCAAGCAACTGTGCGTTGTTGTTAATGGCAGTACACGTTCTATTTTGTTGCAGATGAAAAAGTTTGCAATTTTCAATGCTGGTAACAGCGTTTGCAAATGAATGCGTATATTTTTGCTTTTAACTGTTTCTCTTGTTAACTAGTTCCTCGTTTCGCTTTAGTAAAATAAGCCAAAAAAATTTTAAAACGTAAATGTATAGAAATACTAGTCAGCTCTTTTATAATACCCAATAGATGGTTATTGAGAAAAATATATTCAATATTTTTGCTTTTATAAAGAAATTTCATATTTATAACTCATACTTGTGTATCCAATGGAAAATTCATTCCATCCGTAAGTTGAGCTCATAAAAATGGGTACGTAGACTCAGAAATACACACACTTGGCAGTATGCACCTACAGGCATTTTTGGCTAAATAACGAATTATATTTTATGCATTTCTCCCCAACGACAACAACTAACTTCCACTAACAAATCACTAGTAACCAGAGTTAATATTTGTTATCCACTTTTTTTACTCTTATTTTGCAATTTATTTTTATAATAAAAATTGACAGTGACAGTGATTGCTGATATAGAAAGCAACAACAGCAGCAGCAAGGATATAGACAAATATGCTGACACCCAGCCAAGACAAGCAACAAAAAGGAAAACTTCACCAGGACTAAAATACAGACAAGACAAGAGCAGAAAATTTCAAATTCAAATCGAACAACAGAACAACACTATTGATAAGCACGATTTTATATTTAGCCTTGGCTGCCAATAAGTGAGGGAGGCGAGGGGATCGGTGTATACCGAAAATGTCTAATAAAACGAATAGAAAAGTAGCAAAAGAAGCGGAAATACATTAAGTGAAGAGAGGGAATTGAATGAAATAATATATCCTTTTAGCATTCAGGACATTGTCAGATAATGTTTTGTTATTTTCCAAAAGAGAATCGTTACAATGTTAAGGATTTTCTATTTAGTATCTGATATGCTAACAACCAAACAACATTCATCCACAAACACACATCCACACACACAAACACATTTGATCAACAACTCCAGTGATTCTGCTTTCAATATATTTCTTTCTATTCAGATAAAATTTTTGTTTTTCGTTTTGTTTTCCATATATAATAATTGTCAAATAAAAATTTCATTTACCAGGAGTGCACAGTAGAATAACGTTATTTTATTTCTTCGCATTTTAGCAAATAAAAGATTATAAAAATAAATTTGGTAATTGAATACTTATTTCGGTATAAATTTCTTTCTGTATTAATTTCATTTGCTATAAAAGCCAGTATTCGAAATTGTATTTCAGACTAGATTTATTAATAATTGTTCCCTTAAAAATTTAGATTTTTGGGATTAAAGGCGTTTTGCTTCTTATAGGTCAAGTATGTTTATTTCATCCTGTGCTTAAACAAAGTTATTGGTATTTCAAAAACAACATCTCAGATATAAATATTTCTAGCATATTTTTTCAAAATAAGTCACTGTACCTGACCAGCTCGACAACGAGTATTGGTTTCGTAGAGTCAAAACCTTTGAACAGAATTTTGTTTTGTCTCTATTCTTGGCTGTTCTTTAAATCCTGAAATAATCATGTTGTGTGATTGTTATTCACTATTTAGACTTGTAAATATTCGTAACATTTATGCATATCGTGTGCTTAAATGCAACAGGCTAATCATCACTTTTCAAAAATTTACCAGAGGAACAAACAACTTAGTAAAATGAAAAGGGTTGTGATTATAAAAATGAGATAAATAATTATTCTACTTCCTTTGGAGTGCTTGTTTTTAAACCGAAGGAGCCCAACACTAACTGATTGGATATATAATATCGAAATTTGAAATTAAAAATTACTTTCTTCCAATGGATTCGCCGATTTTGATCCAATTTACGGTCAAGAACTGAATCGGTAGGTGAAGGCTTTGAAAAGTTGTTCTAAAAAAACACTTTGAAAAATGGTTTTCTTCTAAGTTAAGAAATAACTTTAAAGTTGCCGGTTCGAATCGGTTCAAGGTCACAGAATATATAAGTTCAGAAATGCACTTTAGTTTGCTACCAGTTTGGTTTATTTCGTATCAGATGTTCGAAATTTATAAGAGGGTCACATACATTCAGACCTAGTGACTGCCTCTCGGAATTAGAGAAGCTGACCAGGTTGTCAAAACGTAGAAATATGTTAAGAGCCCGTTTTTCCTTCCAAAAGACGTAAAACTTCTCGAGTTTTGAAAATTTTCTTAGCGGGTAGTTAAAAAAAAAAGAGAATCACAATCGGCTTTTCAAAGTCTCCCAGTATGTTCTCGCCACTTTTGCGGACAGTCATTCTTATTGGAATGAATTTCTGTACAAAATTTGTAAAAGAAGCAGCTTATAAATATTGAATAATGAATTAGTCTTAATTGACTAAAATTCTCAAGAGTTGTTCTTAATCACTTCAAACCAACAACAAGTAAAAAATAAATATTTCATTAAGTTTAAACTCAATACCAAAAACAAAGTTTAATCAATTGATTGTAAATTTTATATACTAACGCTTGTTATTCATAAACAATTATTAAAATTAAAGTTGCTTTAAAGTATGGATTTTGTATGGTTAAAGATCCCTTAAGGCATTCAAAAACTTTAACAATCGTTTGTAAATCTTCAAGAGTTATATTGTGGTGAAATAAATGAAAAAAGTTTTGATATAAATTCTAAAGATTTTGCCGATTTTCATTACATATATTTAAACTCTCTGTATGGAAATGCGAAACCTGAGCAGAACATTTTTTCTAATTCTATGCAAAAGTAACCGGTATTCAGCTTCAATGTCAGTTCTAACACCGCGTTATTGCATATGGCAGGGAATGGATCGGGATCAAGCTGGGGATCATCAAGTGGTTGTCGACAAAATAATCATTTCAAGAGGGTCTTAGTCAATAGAATAGCAACTATTTAGCCAATGTTTTTAACGAAATAGAATACGAGAACTAATTACATTCAATTCTAAGTTAATTGACTTTTGGTTGGTATGAAATTTCCCAAATCGAAATCAATTTAACAGAGAACTTTGGCGTAGTGGTCTCGATATCAGTACTGATCCTTTTAAAATAATCATTCTTATAAGCGCACATGTATTCTATTTTTGACAAGATACATGGCAAATGTTCAGACATACTCCTTAATTGCGCAATTAGGGAATTTTTTGTAATTAAAGCCTTAATTGGCCACAATTTATCATACAATAAGTCAATTAATAAATTGAGCAATTAGTAGTTAATTGTATCACTAGTTGGGTAAATCTCGAATTGCAACCTTATATAAATTAAACAAACTGTATTCTCAAACAGACTAGACTGAACTCCAATAAATAAACGTAAACGTAAAATTGTCAAGATTTTCTTTTGCTTAAACACCGATAATTTTGAAAAAAACATCGAAACAAAAATGATCGATGCATCCATTTTTTAAATTTACAAACACGAATATTCACGAAGCAAATTAAAACAATGTTTTTCAGCTGTCAGCTGATAATTGAGTCAGCAAAATTGAGTATGTGTGCATACCAGATTTAATTGCTCAATTAAAATTAAATTAACTCAATTAAAAGTGCATGTCTACTAATACAAATTGAATTATCATGAGAAATTCGCGAGTTTTTCCTGAAGTCTATAAATTATTTCTATTACAAAAATTGAGCCCAGAACTGTAAATAATAATTCTTTTATGTAAAAATAAACAATAAATATATAAAAGTATTTTATTTTGAAAACCTATTATTTTATCTGGTATAATCGATCGGTTGGGTTTTGGAGTATATTCATAATACAAAGAAAGTGTGATTTAAAAATTAAGTTTTAGTGGAAACGGAAATTACAAACCCAATTATGTTGGTTGTTACAACCTTTTGCATATCTGCTGGCCATATATACATTCATATATGTATATGTATGTGTCCTATGACCATTTGTAGTGCAGTATGGACAAGTTCCCAGCTGTTGTATGATTTTGTAGTAAAAGTAGCTTCAGTAGTCATCCCTAAAGTAGAGGCAGTGCCAAAGGACACAATACTTTTTTAAATGTGAATTTGTATTAAAATTTCTCTTCCTTTTTCTTTTTTTGAAAATCTATTTGTAATAATGATGCTTTTTCATTTTAGTTTTCGTGTTGCTTTGCAACCTTTTTTTGTGTGAATATTTAAGTTTTTTTTCTTGTTTGATTTTGTATCTTTTGTGAGGAAAGCAAGCGAGAATTTTAATTTGGATTTTGATTTGTCTTACAAAAAGAGATGTCCACAACGATAAAACATTTTTATGGACACACAAATACTAAAAGAAAGAAGAGGTTTCAATTCTAAGGTTAGAGATGAAAATATATAATAATCTATATTATAAGAATAAGAGGGAAATATTTAATTTAATTTTTTATATGATGCTACTAGATTAAAGATGGTTTATTGTTATAGAAAAGCCTGAATCAATCTCACTCATGCCTTAAGCTAATAATTTTAGTTTTCAGAAAATTTAAATAAATCCAATTTCAGTTTGAGATTGATGGGAATATTAAAATGTTTTCAATGAAAGTTCTTTATTCATTTTAAATTATTAGAGTTGTAAACTAAACGAGTTTCATAACCTTTTGAAAAAGAATTTCATAACTTTTAATTTTCTTCGAACAGCCGAATAATATGAAACTTTTATTTGAATATTCGAACGACTTAATATAATTAATTTAGATGGAATTACTTTAAAAAATTAAATTATATTATTAATAGTAATAATCCATTAAAAACGAAATTTTTAAATTGTTTTAGGATAAAATAAGACAAACTGCAATTCCAACTTTTAAAATTTGATTGTGCTTAAAATAAACATGTGATTTGAATTTAATATAAAGTAAATTGTACTAGTATTATCAATATGTATCTAATGTACTAAGAAATATAACATTACAAAAGAACCCCTAAAGAAGTCGACAAACAATTGACGAAACGTTGGATAAAAACATGTAATAAATTGTTTTATTAACATTAAATACTTTAGGCCGGATTAGCCTTGAAAAAATAAAATAAGAAAAACTTCTTCATATAATAAACTTAAAGAAATTTATTTCTTTCATTTTGAAAGGAAAATCGATTTTCTTACAATTTTCTTGGAATAGACGGAATTTTCGATATTGCTCCTCTTCTTCTTGTCAGTAGTTTCAAAAACAAAGCGGTTTCAATAACTAAAAAATTTCTTAAAATTTTGATATTTAAAACAGTCTCTGCGAGTTATGTTGTGCCAATTTTCATGCACGTTTCCTTCCCATGACTAATGAAAACTGGAGTTGTGCACAAATTTCCCGAGTCATGACTCTTGAAAAAAGGCCATCTGACACAACAAGAACAAAAGTGTTTATATAACTCTCTCAGTCTGCGTAACCTCGAAAGATATACTATCGTTGAATGGCTACTCTAGTATAGTTCTGTAACCGGTTTGTATGAAACCACAACTGAAACTGGTGGTAAGAACACCACTACAGGACAAGAACATAAATGCCTGTCAACGAGTAGTTTTAGTTCATCATATAACTACAACGCCATGTAAAAGCTCCTCTCATATAAAGTTCCGGAGCGGAACCGGAACCAGTAATGTGACTTAAAATGTAACAGGTGCTTTTCCACTGGGATAGTTATTTCAATTTTTAGTTTTGAATAAAAAGCACGAAAAAACTTAATTTTAATTATTTGCTGATTCTTTTTTCCCAAAATCTTACTAAAAAAATTCGAAGTGATCAATTGAGGGGTTTTAACGTATTTCACTGGGGCGAATGCAGGTCATCAGGAAACCCTTACCCAACATTTCTTGGAATAACTAAAGATAGTTATTTTAAACTTCACTTTAATAAGTGAGAAGCTTAAAATAAAAAGAACTCGCTGACTACTTTTCCCTTTTATTTATTTTCTTACGCTTTTATTCTACAATTGGTTGGCTTTTTTCCGACTTTAATTGTAACAAAACGCCCTCAATTGATCACTTTGAATTTTTTTGTAAGATTTTAGGGAAAAAAGTATCATCACATCATTAAAGAGTTTAAAAAAAGGACAATTCCCAAATATATGTTGTAATTTGAAAACTATTATTTTAAATTTTAAATCAACCAAATCGCGAGTGATAAGCGGTGACAGATGAACGTTTTTTTGGTTACTGTAAAAGAATCGAGAACACTAACTGATCCGAAATATGATTTCGGAGTATGAAAAAACAGCTTTTTTCGAATTCCTTCGTTCACGACGATTAACAGATTTTTACCCAGTGGTTCTTAAATGCAAATTGATTAGTTTATGGAGTCGGACGGTGAAGCCATTTAAAAGTGGTGGGTATCTTAAAATCCACCACTTCGAATCAATTCAAATTCACAGGACTTATAAGATTAAGAACGCTACCAGTCCGATTCGGTTCAGCGAATCAAATATCATATGCAGTTCTCATATATACCAACACACACACACACATACATACAGACATAGCAATGGGCTTTCAGGATTAGTACCTGAGACGTGGAGACCTAATAAATTTTTCCAAAACGGAATAAAATAAATAACTTAACAATTTCTGAAAATTTTTAATTTTCCTAGTGGAAAATTAAAAACCCCTCCATGGTTTTTTACTCTATTTTTTATCTCTTTATATTTTCTTGTTGCCTGTAGTTTCTTGTTTCAAATATCCTTCTTTATTACATAAATTGATAGAACTGCTTCTTAAATCCAACTACAAATTGATGTTTTATAACTGAGTTATCGGTTTATGTAAACAAATTTAGCTTTATTATTTTTAAGACCACTTGTCTTGTTATCTACCTGGGAAAATAAGTTTGAAGTTCTTCTTTTTATCTGTTGAATAGCAAATTAGTTCTCAGCTATTGAGACTATTAAAACCAATTTTTTTCAATTTTACGTGATATGAGACTCGTTGCAGTCATATAACAAATTGATCTATTTCAAAAAAGTTAATCCAGATATTTTAGGATAGAATGCACAGAAAAATATTTTGTTCTTAAAGCTTTTTTATTATGTATTTTATTTGACACATATTTTGTTTATATTTTATCAATATTTAGAATCAATTAAGTTTAAAGCAAAAACCGAACTAATATTTTTCGCCAGATATCATTCAATACATAAAACAAACAAAAATAAAATTATAGCCTCCAAAAGCATACAAGTGAACACTGATTATAATTTCAAATATAATTCTCAAAGCATTTAGTTCAATATGTGTATAATTAAGTTTTACAATTGCTATTAATGTTGAAGGCGTGGCAAGTGAATTTTTATTTTTGTTTTCGTTTACTATGCACTCACAATCTCATCGATGTTGTTTTCATATCTACAAAATATTCAAATTCAAATGTGCATTAACGAAATCGAATTAAGCCGCACATTCCAATACATTATTCGAGCATTTTCGTTTGGCATATAATTTGCATAAATGACAAACTACGCGAAATATTAATGGCAAAAACATGGAAAATTTTCTACGAAAAAACCCTGTACATACATAATCCATAATCACGAGCTCATATTCAATGGTTTAATAAAAAATATGGCAGGAGAGGAAGTTCAGATATTTTTTTTTGCCAAAGGCCTTTTTAAGTAGGCTTTAGGATAGTGTAAGTGACAGCTTAAAATCCTCGGCAATGAAAAAATATTATTATTATATTTATTATTATTATTATTATTATTATTATTATTATTATTATTATTATTATTATTATTATTATTATTATTATTATTGTTATTATATTCTCTTTGTCCAATAAGAATCATAAAATAAAATTTGAAATCTTTAAACATCAGGAGACCTGCCACAAAGATTCTATAACTGAGAGAAATCTCCAAGAAAAAAGTCGGAAATTTGCATGAAAGTTCTAACTCAGACAATGTCGTGTTATTTTGATAAACAGTTTTAACTTCCGGCTAAAGAGGTTGACAATTTTCAATAAATCTAATATTTTGAAATATTCGTGTTCTCATCAGATCTCTACGTTTCGACGTCCTAGAAAGCTTGATTGACTAATTCGGAAAAGAGGGCAGCCCCTAAATGTCTGTATGTATATATGTGTGTGTGTGTATGAGTGTGTATATATGTGAGTGAGTAAGTATGTGATCCGTTAATAATTTTTGAACGAAGTGAGCGTTCCTGAACTTAAAAATTCTTTAAATTTGAGTTGGCAGATTTCAAAATATCGGAAAAAAACTAGAACAAGAGCATTTTGAAAGTGTTCTTTCAGAATAACTTTTGGACGGCTTCGCCAATAGATCGCACAAACTAATCAGCTCTTTGAGCCGGCTCAAAATCAGTTAATCCCTTCGTAAAGTATTTCAAACAAAAAAACCGAAATAAGTGATTTATTTTTGAAAAACTAAGACATTGTATATCGATTCTTTTACAGTAATTGAAAACTACATCAATGACCACTAGCCTAGGAATATTTATCATCATGTCTTAATGTAGCAAAATAAAAATGTTCAATAAAAATAAAATCACGACCACTTACCATGTTGGAATCGGTTTATTTGAAAATTACTAAAATAGTTTTTTAGCTCAAAGAGCCCAAGAGCAGAAAATAGCACAATAGCCCGGTTACGACAGTTTTGCAATTAAAATTTGCGAGAAGTTACAGAGATGGCCTTTAGGGACAATCATTTTTCGTACGTTTTTATAAGAAATAATACAAAGAATCCTGAGAAAGTTTAAAGGAACAAGAATAAATTTTTCTATGCATAAATTCATAAGTCAGCAATAGTGGAGTAGGTGGCAGGTCTTGTCTTGAAATTTAACTAGAAGATAAAAAGCTAATTAATAACAATATTGAGTGTTTTAAAGTTTATTAAAAGATAAATTACAATTCAATCTTAAATAAGAAAAGAGTTTTTATTCAGGTTCAGTTCCAAGCCCGCATATTCAGAAATTATATTTGATTTGAGTTTTCTATTGAAGCAGAACGGATCAGTACTGATCTCGAGGCTGCTGCAACATCTCTTCAGCGTTTTTTTTTTAACTTCACGGTAGTACTAGCCATAACGAATATTAAATATTAAGAGAATGCTATAACGAATATTTGATACGAGAAGTTCTTATATTCTTTTTTGAGTTAAACTACTTTTGGTTAGTACGAAATTTCCCAACCTTGATGACTATTATTTAAAATAATCAAATTTTATCTTTGGTTTCGTCAGATTTATTGGCTGCTGAGATCGAAAGTATGCCCGTGAAATGGAATTTATATTTAACAGCTACGGAACAAACAGGTCGTGTTCCCAGTCTGTTTGTTAAATATGAATGCGTACAATATTATTCGGAAAAATTTGTAGGACAAGAAGTTCAATCCGGCGAATTCAGATATTATTTTAATGTGTATTAAAGTCTAATTTTTAATGAGAATGGAATGGTTAGAAGTTTTAATCTTCATTTATTTGAATTTTATCGTCTGTCTACATATTTTTTAGCTGTACGTAAGCAGAATATTAACTAGTTGATTTCTATGGAAATGCCCACATGTTTATAAAAAGTAAATATTAGTCTTAACAACAAAAATAGCAGTGATTTAATGTTCGCATACACATACAATTCGTATTTTACATATAGTGCAAGAGGCCCTGCAAAGTCATTGCCTGGCTAACATTTTAGCTTAAAAGGCAACCAACACATAAGCGTTTAGGGGGTTTGAATACACACAGTGTGAGTGTGTATTAGAGTAGTTACAATACAAAATAACAACAAAACTCGGCACTAATATAAAATGAATTTAAACATGTCCGAATACGGGCAAATGTAGTTAGAGAAAATGTACTTGAATGTATGTGTGCCTGCATAAAATTATTCATTAATTTGCATGTGCATTATAATTATGTAAACATTAACTCTTGTACATTTATAAACTACAAACTTTGAACAAGAGCACAGTCAAAGAATTAACATAAAAAAGTGTGATACGAAACGGCTGTATTTTACTGGCGCAAGATTATCTGTGGTCAAAAACATCAAAAACATGTTTAGAAGATTTTAGCACCTTTCAAAAGAGGTCATCCCTCGGTTGAGTCAGGAGCATTTGAAACCGGCAATAAAATTGATTTTTTTCTAACGACATATTTTATTTACAGGGTGATTTTATAAATGTATAGACTTTTGTAATGGAATAAAATAGAGATAAATGTTTTATTTTGACTTAAATTTACGTTATTCGAAAGATAATCATCTGGTATTATAATTTATATATGACTTCTGGCTGGATCGGACTTCGTCGAATGGTCGATGACATTTTGTTATATATGTGGCCGTATATCAGCCTTAACGTGATAATGTTCTCCAAGCCGTCAATCAATTTTGGTTTACCGTCATAAAGTAGTGGCTTCACAAATCCTCCCTATTGAAAAATTCTAGCAGCATTAAGTCACACGGATCTTAGAGGCCAATATAAGACAAGATAAAAAATCGTTGTAGCGGTGCTAGTTTTTTCTTGGCCGGTGAATTTTCGCTACGCTGCCGACGAAGGAGGCAGTTATTTCTAGGAAACTTTGCAATATCACATGTAAATTACATAACAGCTGATGTACACAACAGCTGATGATGAGAGAAGCAGTGTAGTACACGTATCAAAAATAGCTTTTAGTATCTTGTAAACAATATCATGCAAGGATGTGTATTTTGGTGTCAGATCGATTAGAATAGTTTCCATTTAAACTTCAAAAAAAAAAACCATTTGCTTCATCCATAGAACCCCGATTATTTATTTATTCAATATGTTGGATGTCACAACCACGATTTCTTTAACATATTTTATTTTATATTATTTTATATTTTACTTTTTGTAATTGAACTTTCGGTAAGTTTTCGAAAATAGCTGTAAACATATGAAAGCCCAAATATTAGGTTCAGAGTCTAAAGTCTCTCGAAAATATTTTCTCATTTTGCTTAATTGTTCTACGTTAAGAAATTTCAAATCACTAAAAAAATGATTCACATAAATAAGTGAAAGGATCTGTAGACAAGGATTTATAAGAATTTGTTTTTTTTTATTGAGAGACTGCTCTACAATTTTAGTCAGTGTTGTAAACTCAATATTTATCGCAGCATTTTTAGTGCTTTCTAAAATCAAAAGAGAATTTTTTAACAAGAGATAAAAATCTATCATCAAATTTGTCTCAACAAGGACTGTTATTACAAGGAAAGTCTTTTCAATATTATAAGATATTCTATGTTGTTGTGTAAGATAGCAAATGTAACAATAATTACATTAATAATAATAATAATAATAATAATAATAATAATAATAGTAATAATAATAATCATAATAATAATAATAATAATAATAATAATAATAATAATAATAATAATAATGATAATAATAATCAATAAAATGGGTGCATTGAGAAATTATATTTTTAAAAATATTTTCTTTCACTTCACAATAACAGGAATTATTCACAAAAAAATATTTCATGTTTATAAGCTTTTTATAAGACAAATTCCGCGCTGAAAATTTATCTTATAAGCTGCTTATAAACATAAAATATAGGACCTGATATGTATGAGGGATAGCAAAAAATCATTACGGCCTGCAATCACACCCCATTTCTTAACCTGTACAAAAGCGTCTTATTAAACTCGGATAGCCGCAACAGATACTCATGACTGCTCATGACTGTATTTGGGATAACTGAAATTTTTTTTAGTGTTTTCCTACTCCTTGTTAAGATTAAATATTTTAATTCTTTCTGAATCTTATATTGTGAAATTTTTCAGAAATATAATTTTCAGGAGTACAGAGCAGTAAGTAATAAATCACTTCAACATCTTTTGATACTGCCTTCGTATATAAACCTATCAGAATGCATTTGAAAATGCAAATCTGTATTTGTATTAAAATTGGAAAAGTTTGCTTTTGATGTCCATGAATAGATAAATAAAAGCCTACATGAAAACATGTACTTGTGCATGTATGCGTGCATGCGGTCTTGTGGACGAACGTGAATAAGTTATAGAATAGGCATATTATGCAATTTTGTACAGACTTTGTAGTAAATGTTTTCATTAATAACTTCGCAATTTTTGTTCACTTTTTAATAAAATATTTTTGTAGAATAGCTTAGAGAATGATTTACTGATCTTGCCAACCAAGAATTGACATTTGTGATTGATTTTTCGGTCATTGATGATCACAATGACCCCATGATTGTTAATATGGCATAACGAACCGTAACCGCCAAAAAGCTTAAGTGACATGCTCTTCTAAAATCGTTTTTTGAACGAAAATCAGTCAAAGAATTTACTGTGTGTCAAGCATGGAAATACATCGAAAGAAATTTTAGCTTGAATACATTTTCCATTGAAATTTAAATTTGTTTCTAATTTTTACGGTGACAGAAAGTGTCGGTTAAGTTGAAATTTATCTTTTTCAAGAAGACCACAACTTTTGTTTTTAACGCGCTATTTCGTCAAAGATAATTAATAAATACTCCTCTTGCCAAATATTACTTCTTGTTGCTTAAGCTGTTTTGGGGGTTATGGGCGATATATACGATTTAAAACTCAACTCCTATACAATTGCTAACGTACAACTAATTTATTACCAAAATTATGAAAACATATCGGTCATTTGCTAAGACAAAGTCATAACTCAAAAAAAATATATATTTTGCCAGAAACCGAGTTTATCATTTTCAATTTCCACACAACTAAATGGAAGAAGAATACCTTATTTTTATCTCAAGATTTAAGTTAAGAAGATATCAACATGAAATTTGTATACAATAACATTAATAACATTATGGAAATTAATTCTGCATCATTAAATAAAAAATCATATATTTTGAGTTATGATGTTTCAGTAGACGAGCGCTATATGTAACATGTAGCAAGTAACAATTTTACAATCAACTATTTGTGCTTTTAAAGCTTCAATTACCTATTTGGAAAAAACTAGCTTCATATTAAAATATATATTTCTTCTCTTTTGTAGGTTAGTGTATTTAATTTAATTCAGTTAATTTATTTTTTAAACTTGTAGAGCCACACCACGTTCGCATTTATATTTTACATCTTGATTGCCATTTTTCATACAACTTTAATTAAATTATATTTAATTTGAAAAAAGTTCAAAACAATTAATATGAAATTGTTCGTATTGTTCTAGGGGTTATTTTGCTCTCAATTCATAATGGGATTTATTCAAATTAAAATATATAGAAATGATAATAAATAAATTAAATGCATCATTAAGTAGGGCATGGGCGCAGAACGTCAATATGCATAATTATAAATGTATGCATGTGAAAACTATGTAAATTAGAGAAAAATTTAATTAAATTATTCACCCACAGTGGGTTATAAATAAAGAACAGGAAATAAGTTTCATGTGATTTGTTATATCATGCAACTGATTTTATACCAATTTCACATTTCTGTTGTTGTAATTTTTAGATGTCATTTTCAAAACGCGACAACAACAATTTCACTTTTACACAATGGGCGCGTTCACAATATGTAGGTGTTGCACTCCACTGTTTTGAAAAGAACTCTACATATATCATATATTGCGATGAAACTGGGAAGATTGGCTACAGGAAGGAGAATAGAGGAAGTAGTGTCTTTCAATATTCGATTAAAGCTTTTCCAATATTCGACTAAATATTTTCAGTTTTATCTGAAACGAAATTTTTCATTTTAGAATAAGAAACAATTCGAATAGTGTTTGAAGGATAAGCGCATATTCAAGTCTTCTTTTTTAACACTTTTTATAAAATTTAGAACAATATTTCCGAATGTACAATAGTGTTTTAGAATAAATAAATAAATAGTTTTGAAGTTGTTCATAATAAAATGCGTTAAGTAAGCAAATGTTTCTTAAACGATTTCTGTATGTACGGAACGTGAAATTTGAATAACAATTTGCAGACTTGACACAATATTTAAAGAAATCTGAGAATATGATGTAAAAAATCCAACGAATTTACCGAATTGAATGAGTCGATCAAAAGAGTAAAAAACCCAAAACTGTGCTCTAAATCGAAACGCACGCCACGTTGCGACAATTTGCAAGTGATTCAATCGAGTACAGAAGAGAGTAAGTAGGGTTAAATACGGTTCACAAAATCTTTTTGCATGTTTATGCCAGATTTTAATAGTTTGTTTCATCGTTAAAATCAAACTTTATTAAAACCATTTCTGAAATTACTATTTAGATCGGAGTGCGATTTCTCTTAATTAGTGAGATGAAAGTGAAGCGATTTCATATAGACTGAGAAGCCAAGCCATTTTTAAACATTTTAATGTGTTTTTCTTGCTCTAAACGAAATATTATTATCTTGTAGCACAGGGTAATTAATTAATATTTTTTTCATTTAAACATACACTTACATGAGTTGCTGGCAACTTTTAATTAATGTGTTAAGCAAAATTATGCAAGATGTCAAAATGTCATATATGAATGTGTGTGTGTACAACACTGACTATAAAATCGAACAAACAATGAAAGAAATTTAATATTTCCAGTAGATGTAATCTGTTAAAACAAATACATAAATTACAATTTCAAATGTTCAAAAAGTTCGTATGACAATTTTCAAACAATTGCTAGCAAGTGACTTACTTCTGTTCTCTCTTCTAACGTTACGCACACACACACACACATAAACGTACTGCTGTACATACATACATTATTTTTTATTAACCTATTTTGATGTCAGTTTTTCATGTTTATTTTTTTTTTCTTATGCATTTGCTGCAGGACCTCCATATGTGCGAGCCATTGGACCAATAAAAGCAGTCGCCGGCGAAGATATTAAAGTACACTGTCCATTTTCCGGTTATCCCATTGAACAAATTAGATGGGAAAAAGGACATCATGAACTGACAACAAGTAAGACAAATTGCCAATATGGACTCAACTACACACACACACACACACACCCACACACATACAAAAAAATTCACTCATAACATTATTCTACAAACTAAACGAACATTTCACAAATACAGCAAAACATTTAGACACTCATGCTTGCCTGGCCTTCGATTGAAGAAGATAATTTTCCCTCAGAATACTTTCGCATGCATGTGCGATTGTTTTCTTTTTTTATTCATTTGATTCAGCCAACTTAAATATTCAGACATCCACTGAATGACTGCTTTTCCAACTCTAACATTCGCTGTGTGTTTGAGTTTGGTTTTGTGGCATTTTCCTTATCTGAATATTTGAATGCTTTAACTTGTATTGGTGGTAATTTTTTGTATCCTTTTCCGTTACCATTTTCATTTCTATTTCCCCTACCAGCTAACCATTACACTTTAGCTCCTGTCCAGCAGGGTGGTTATCTTGTCATCAAAAATGTTGAACCTAATCGTGATCAGGGCATGTACACGTGCATTGTTAAAAGCCGTACGGGTGAAGAGGCCCGTCGTGACATGCAGCTGAATGTTAATAGTGAGTATAGATTTTTGTTATTTGTAAGTTGACATTTTTAATACGAACCATAATAAAAATACAAAATCAAATATCTGCCGGCTAAGAGAGAAAGCGAAAAATATTTTCAATTTCTTTTTGCAATTTGAAAATTAAATAGAAATTTGCACTTGAATTGATCATATAATCTTATATAATTTCAGGTCCTCCAGTTATAGAACCGTTTAAGTTTCCCAAAAATCTTCAGGAAGGTGGAAGGGCACAAATTACATGTGCAGTATCTTCGGGTGACATGCCAATATATTTCAGTTGGAAAAAGGATGACATGTCTTTGCCATCAAGTTTGCAGGTAAATGAAAAAAATATATATTTTATTTCAATTTTTTTTTTTTTTTTTTTGGGAAAAACTTCATATGCGACGAAATCAAATGTATTACTTTCAATAACACACACAATTTAATACATTAACCCGGGGGTTACAACAATACACGTGCATGGCACATGTGTTTGTATGTCGGGCTTCAGTGTAAGTTGGCAACCGAACAATGTGAAGCTCAAGCAGACACATTTCAATCCATTATTATAAAAGGAAACTGGCAAGTGAAGGAAAAAAAAACCAACTATTCACCCTCACAACTATTGAAGGCAGTAAAAAAAAGTCGAAAGCAATTGTGTGGTTTCTTTCAATGATTTATAATGTCGGAGTTTTTTAATGCCATAATATCTTTTCCTTTTTTTTTCTAAATTCCCATCTTGTGTTGCACTAAAGATTACGGAAAAAAAGGAGGAGTTCTATTCGTTGCTGGTGTTCAAGGATATCAGTGCTAAGCACAGTGGAAAGTACACGTGCTATGCAAGTAATGCAGCTGCCAAGGTTAATTACACGGCTGAACTGCAGGTTCGAGGTAAGACAATTAGCAAAATGTTGTAGTTAAGATCATCCTCAATTAATATCCTGCGAACACTTTTTATCGCCATCTGTGATGTCAGAAAAGTTGTGCCTTTTTAGAAAATTATTGCAGCTGTAAATTTTTATAATTGAAATTTTTTATTTAAGAAGGAAGCGTTCCACAATTTAAATTTCCTAACGTTAAGCTAAAGAAATGTTAAAAGATCACAGCCTAATTTTTAGCAGTTCATCTTTTGACAGCCAATTTATTTCCTAACCTCAAAAATGCCCACCCATTTATATGCATTACTTTGTAAATTTGCTTATAATGGTTATAATATTTCCAACAAAGAAAATTTTAATAATTTTTTTAAACTACTTTTTTTACATTCAAAGCCTCAATTAGTTTGTATTTTCAACTTATCACCAAGTGATTATTAACAACATCCAGATAATTTATTACGAAGTTATTTTACTTTCACAAAGTTGGAAGTTGTTTCTAGTTCTCGCAAGTATTATAAATATTTAATTGAATTCAAAGACCTTAATGAAAGATTTATATAAAAACAATTGAAGAACATAAACTTCTAATCATTATTTTTATAAACGAACACTGTTTATTAGAGGTATGCAATTGATATAAATACTTATAAAAATTGTCTTGGCGAATTGTACGGAAATTTCCCCGGGCCTTTAAAGGGGACGCAACAAGCGATTTTTCCCAATTAATTTAAGAAATTATCCAAAATGCCATTTGAAAAGGTAGATGTTAATTAAACATCTAGAATGTTAATTGAACATCTAGATTCGATTCACTGAAAAGGTAACAACCCGTTCTAAAAAGCATTAAAAGAGATCCAGTGCCTCGTTTCTGTAACTGATGTGAGAACTGCTCGTATCGGAAAAATTGTTGTCACTCCGTGAAACACAGGATAAGTCAGAATATATTTCTTAACGTATTCATACTTTCGTTAGGTTTTTATATAAATCAATATTATTCTATGGATAACCCTATAATAATGCGTATGACAAGCATAATTACTAATTTTATCAGTTACAGAAACGAGGCACAGATTTCAAATAGATTCGGATCGTAACTGTAGGATCCTATGGATACATTTGGAATGTACTTTTTTACTGGGTTGTTTATTAACAAACTCTTTAAGTTTAAAATTAGCCTTAAATAATCTCTTTTATTTTAATTGTGTGCTAGTTCTTGTCTCCCAAAATTTAATTAAAAAATTCAAATTGATCAATTGAGGGGTCTTAGCTACTTCCTATGCGCATTTCACTGGGGCTAATGCAGATCATCGGGAAACCTTTACCCAAGATTTCTTAGAATAACTAAAGACATTTATTTCAAACTTCAAGCTCTAAAACAAATATCAAAGTCAAAACAAGAACTCACTGATCAATTTTTAAATAATATTTTCATAATGATGATTGATTTTCTTAATAAATCTAAATAATTTGGCATTATTGTGACAGTATTTCAGCGATGATACGCTGATGTTCACTGTTTCATAAATTCCATCGGACTTAATATACCTCAGAGCTGTGAAACTTATAACGTTTAGCTAAATGCTTTCTCTTTAAAAGCCAAGGAAAACAAAAGGAGTCATAAAATGCGGCAGTTTCTCTGTTGAAATTTTATATGAAATTTAAGACAAATTTTTATGACAGATTTAGTACGATGGGCAACAAAAGATGTCATACAAATTTCAAAATTTTGCGGTCCTGTAAAGAATTTCGTTAGAAATTATTTAGAGTTGGTATATAATTCTCGTTTTAGTATTTTTTGCTTTCTACTCGTTCTTATCACTAGAATGAGTTTAACACTTTCTGAACAGCTTCGGTCTTGAACCCGTTTGCTACGACATACTTTCTATCAATATTCAGACCATTTGAAACAAAAATTGGTCGCTGGGTTGTGTTATTAGTTTAATTAAAGTAAATTTCTACAGACCATTAAAACGAGAGTTCTGGTATGAATTAAATTTTCAAGATTAAAAAAGTATGTGAAAGACTCACCATTTAATATTTTCAATGAAACTGAAATAATTATATTTCAATAATTTGTGGTTGCGTTTCATGGGTAATCAGCTGAAAAGAAAAGAAAAAGTGTTGTTATATTTTTATAAAAGGAATTTTTTTATGGAAATAATAAAGGAAAATAGAACAAAAGCTGGTAGGAATCAAGGCATTTCGCAAAGACCTTTTCCAGATCAAAAACAAAACTCACGCTTTCATAAAAATCTCATTTACTCTCTTGAAAAATTTGTTGTTTATATGGAAAAACGAAAATAATTTATTTACAAGAAGAGAAAAACTTTGTTTGGTCACTATATTTTCATAATGTAAACGAGCTTGAAGGAAATAAACTTCAACATGTTTTTCTACAAGCCTTTTAAATAAGGAAACAAGTCCTGTTTTGTTTTAGGGATATTTTTTATAAAGAGATATCAACTACCCATGCATGGACCTGCATAATCATGCACAAACCCTTTGCTGAGTTACTCGACTTTTACAAAAAGTGTAACTATTTCAGTGGCTATACGCCACTCCGCCATCAAAGGCTAACTAGCAAAACAGTCTTCTACAGCACTATTCAGGCAGTCCACATACGCAGTCTCCTAAGTGCTAGAAAGGGTGTCAACTTTTCATATAGTCAGGCCGCTCTGCAGGCTCTTCATTCATGGGAGTGTTCATTTAAACTTGTTTTGAAATATTTCGAAACACTGCCGGGAGAGATATGAGATTTCCTTAATTTGGACACCTGGTTCTGGCGAGCACCAGGGTATTAAAGTAGCGAACGGTTTAGCACGCTGCTAAACCATTTATGTGCTAAGAGCCCTTTCGAGGATTATACTGTTGAAATACGTTTAACTCATACATGCACACATAAAAATAAATGGAAGCTGTTTCCGTTGACGATCGATATTAAAATAAAATAAATAACTTTTCTTTTCCCCATTATAGTTAGTTGAGAAGTAAACGAACTATAATGAGCTTCTTCCACAGCAATATCCGGCATTGAAGTTTATATATATTTAACACGGTTCGTCTTGGCCATCTCGTTATCGTGTTTATTTTGTATTTATTTTATTAATTTTTGCAAAAGGTATAGAAGTATAAAATAAATTTTGTTCATCTTCGCCCTACACTTTTTAACTCTGTATCCGCTTTCTCAAGGCAGCACTTTACTAAGATTCTCATACATTTACTACAGACAACTGCGATGATTTCTAAAAGAAAAAAGAAAAAGAACAACAGGAAAAAGCAAATATTTCTTAATACAACTTAAATAAAACAAAAAAAAACTTCATAATATACAAGAAACTAAATATGTATTTTAATTTTATTTCATGGTGTTCTGCAGTTGCTCCACGCTGGTATCTTGAACCCATGGATACAGCCATCATGCTGGGCAATACAATATCAATAAATTGCGAAGCGGAAGGATATCCGATACCCACGATTACCTGGTTCAAAGGACAAGGTAGGTGTAAAAAATTTTTTTTCTTTTTACCTTCTCTGTTTTGTTTGTTTGTTTTAAGTATCCTTCTTCTTTACGTTGCTATTCCTATAAGCCACATCATCATCACCATCGTTTTCATTTCGTGTAGTTTAATTTTTGAGTTTGTTTTTCAATGCAATAAATTCAGTGAGTAAACATTTGTTAGAGCTGTTCAAATAGCAGGTACTTCTGTCATCTCTTTTATTTCAATTTTAACTAGTTCCAAATACTTGTGTAAGGATCTTTAAAATAATTAAATGTTTAATCCAACAACCATGTTTTACCATTCCCGAATGCACTCGAAAAACTTGGTTGGTGCATAGGGGTAGCAACTGGTCATGCGTCGACCTGCGTAATCATGCAAAAATACATTGATGAACCGCCCGACTCTTACTAGATGAGTTACTATTTCAGTGGCCATTGTGCCAGTAACCATTAACTAACCAGCAAAACAGATGGCTACAAATGCAGGCAAAGGCTATACTGGTCTTGCTTTGCAGTAGATTTACAGCACCAACTTTTAGCTTTCACTTTTAAGCTTTTGTGTAGTTCGCAACTCCATTTAGAGTCCAATAATCCTCTAGCAGTGATTGAGCACAAGCCCGTGAACTAAATTTTTTTCTGCGAAAACTGGTCCTCTCGAAAGAGACCTCTTCAACATCCGGACAGAGAATCATTCATCTTTTTGTTGAAGAATCAGCGATGTCCCACGCACGATAACTTGTGACTGTACTCGTCTAAACGTGAAAATTATTTTAAAACGTGACGATATTTAATATCGTGCCTGTTCACGATCATCAACATCGTCTTATCGTCTAGATAAACATGTACTCAGGACGATGTTAGCCCTTTTATCAA
The DNA here is from genome assembly GCA_963675445.1 of Linnaemya vulpina. Taxonomy (NCBI): domain Eukaryota; kingdom Metazoa; phylum Arthropoda; class Insecta; order Diptera; family Tachinidae; genus Linnaemya; species Linnaemya vulpina. Next base: position 44,299,966 of record OY776277.1, read on the forward strand.
CTCTAGTAATTTAAGCATCGCAAACCCGTTAAGGCAATGTCACACGCGCCAATGCCAAACTGTCTATGGCTATGAGCAAGTGACCCACGGTCTTCTAGATCGGCATTCAGGGAATTAACATATGCAATCTCCTGAATCTTAAGAAGGGAGTCATTTTGCCATCTGAAGGTTCTTTCTTCATGGGAATGTCCATCTAAACTTGTGTTGAAATGTTTCAATTCGTTGCAGAGATTGTCGAAAAGAAATGGGATTTTTTTAATTTCGATACCTAGTCCCAAAGGACACCAAGTTTTAAAGTAGTGGATGAAGGAGCAGCGCCTTCCTTTTTGCTAAGAGCCCTTTTGCGAATTGGGATGGACAGCAATTACCTCCCTTATTTTTTGTTTTGGACCAGCTCTCAGAGGATGACCCCTACATATGCAGTGCATTGTGTCAGAATTGGAAAGTAGGGGATGGTGTTAAAACGACAGAGGAAGACAGATTAGAAGTAGAGCATTTTCTTGTAGTTTTTTCTTACTTCTCCGATGAATTTTTTCCGTTCTTTTAGTACATGACGGCGTTAGTGGTTGTCGGTAATATTCAGCGAACAGTGCTGTACCCTGAACCCCTCCGATAACAATTAATCCCGCGCTAATGTTGGTCACAGATTCGAAACCATTTTAGGACTTAATTGCGGAGCTCGAAAGCTGTGGCATTGTAGGCTTTCGTTCATCACTTTAGCCATCAGCACCCTGGTACCAAGGAAGTCTGGGCTTTTTTTTTTCAAGTAAGAGAAAAGCAAAGCGTTTATGGATGTCTGCTTGCGTAAAGGTGTTCTTCAATTGGAAGGATGCGACTGGTCAATGATTTACTTAATAATCATTTTGCATTGGATTCTCCACCGTGGAGGTGTAAATATTCAATCGAACGATAGCTTGTGGATTCGATGAACTGCCACTTAAGATATATAAAAATATGAAAATTGAATTGAGTTAATTAAAATAAATTTCCAAGCCGAAAGACCTTCAGCTTAAATTTCTAAATCAACTTATCAATTCATTCAAACCACTGCTTTCAATTCATATCAAATCGACTCCATAGTCTTAGTTATTAACTAAACGGAAATAAAACTCAAAGAAACACTCCAGTATTTATAAGAAGATATAAACTTTAATGAACGTGGTAGCCACTATATATTCCGCTTAAATACATCCAGTATCATTCAAACAGTCCTATAGACGAGTGAATACCACCAACCTGACAAGCTCACCACCACCCTGCTATCTCAAATCCAAAGTGGCAGATGTAAAAGTGCTGTTAATCTCTAAAAGCGAGTTCATTAAAGTTTAACGTTCTGATGTTTTTTTTTCATTTTTTATATTTCGAAACAGCACACAACAAGTAAAAAAAATATTAATTTCGGTGAAATACTTTAATGTAGTTTTTCTCTTTTGCTTTTCTGTTTTCTCTACTTATTTCGCAAGAGAAGCGTAACAATCTGAAAGGGATTTGCAAACAGAATTCTGTTTCAATAAAAAAGACAGAAAGGCAAACAAAATTTAGGAAAAGAAGGTTAATTGATTGGCTGTTAATTTTTTTTATAAACAATAATCAATTATTTAAAAGCACTGCGGCCAGAAAAATAATATCATTCATGTGAATGTAAAGAGTGACTTTTTCTCTGGTCTATAATAAAGGCATGACTCGACTTACAAACAAGCAACGCTGGCAGATTATTGAATTTTGTTATCTAAGTCCAGGCTTGTTTATGAAAGTGGACTGTGCATTTCTTGCGCTTTACGGTCGGTTTAAGACCTTCTGAAATGGCTTTTTGGAATCTTGTGACTGAACTTCGCATCAAATTTACTTCCTTAGCCGCTATTGATTTTGCAACAGAATATAGAAATCGCCACTATTGTTTAGACCGAAGTCCGACATGACACTAGCAAATGCCAAGTGTCACTTCGTACCCAACATTTGTCCCAGCGTTTCCGAAATAAAAAACCACAGTCAAAACATGGTCTCCCTAAGAAGGAGACTTCAGCCAATATCCGGCTATATAATCACCCAACACTAACGGAGGAAGCAACGCAGTTTACCGCAGTAACCACTACAACGAACGTGCACAAACGCTAACAATATCACAGTGAAGCTGCTGGCAGCACACACTCACAAGCCTGTGGTTGCTTGGTTGCTGGCGAATACCTTCCCTTTATCCTTCTGGTGTGTAATGCTTTTGCGCACCATATTGGAACCCATGGTGCCATCGTTAGGTTACTGGTCAAGTCTCCCAGGCCACGGAAATAAAGGTTTCTCAGCTTACTATCGGCTTATGCTTTTTCTTTGACTAAATCCGGGCGCCTTTCCATCTGATTTTATTATTGACAGTGTACACAAGCCTAGTACACCCCCTTTTCTCTGTTAAGTCAGAGTTTGGGCAGGAACAGATAAGTTTTATGGGTTATTAGCAAAAGCAACATGAAAAACTGAGTAGCCCTCCCCCCTGATGTGCACTGCAACAAGGTGTGTAGCTCAACAAGTCGCTTGGCCTATCCGCAGAGGTAACACACACCTAGAGGAAAATGTCGCAGCCTTACCCCGCTAGTGTAATTGATAACCGTGAATTATCGATTGGAACCGTTATTGTGAATGACAAGTGCTGCAGTACGATGAACATAATTATTATTTTATTATTTTCTTTTCAAACCGGAAGCTCAGGTTTTAGCAGGACCGCATGCTACACAAAAAGTGAAACAATGGCCCAATTGAGAGGCGTGTTCGATAAACAGTTTATTTTACCAATTAACCGATCATTCGATTAAACGCCTTTCGATATTTTTTTTGTAGGGTTCACGAACTGGAAATCGATGTTGAAGAATTATTTGTGAGGTACCAGCCAATAACTACAGCCAGCGTGTGAATTATTTGAGGCGTAGCCGTATTCAATATTTATTTATACAAAATCCTCTTTAAATGATTTCATGACCTTATTTATATTTTATGTAGTTTTTTTTTAAATCAAATTCGGAAGCTCCTAAAATATTATCTGCTGGCATATTAAATACAAATATTCGGTACGAATTGAGCTTGCGAATTGTTCAACAGACTTCTTAATAAAGCCATTTTAACACAGTGACAAAAAGAAATTCGGTGACAGAGAGACTTACAAATCAACGGCTCGAAAAGTTTTACTATAGAACTGAACTTGGCAATAATGACTCCAGAATGTCTTCCATTCGCTGAAGTCTGTTGCTGATAAAATGTCAAATTCTTTTTTCATTTTAAATTATTGATGTGACATGCCATTAAGCTTCCTCATGTCATGCATGATATGGCATGATTACATTTACTTCAATTATTGTGAATTTCCCGCATAGTATTTGTAGAGATTGTGATGCTAAAATTATTATGCAACACATGAATGTGTACTCACGTACTTTTTTCATATTTTTAGGTAAAATGAATACAGACTATAAACCCTTAAACATGCGTAATCATTCACTGGTTCTCAACCTGGCCACCGACATTGACGAAGGTTACTACATGTGCCAAGCAACAAATGATATTGGACCAGGTCTTAAGAAAATAATACGCATCAATGTCAATGGTAAGTAGAGGGGGGCATATAATTTAAGTGTAGAAACAAACAAAAAAAGTTATACACGTGCCAAAAATACAGACAACATACAACACGTAAACTGGGCCACACTACCCACATGCATATGATTCATATGATGTGGCACACAAACTAAGACTGATTACATGTTTGATAGCAAACAAGAGGTTACGCTACATTTTACCGTTAATTAAATAACAATATTCACTTACAGTAAACCACATTAAATGCCATCCTTTGCACAAGGATTGCTTTGTTCGAATTCCTTTCAAACTTGTATTCTCTTTTTATAGAACCAGCACGCTTTGAGCAAACATCACGCAACATTTCATCACGAAGAAATGATGCTGTCACACTAGACTGTCATGGCAAAGGTGATGAGCCCATTAGTATCGCCTGGACACACAACAATGCACGCATTGATTTGAATAATTTCCGTTTTAGTATAGCGGAAATGAAAACGGAAAAAGGTGTCAACTCTCGTCTAACGATATCGCGTTCGGATCGTCATGACTCGGGCGTATACAAGTGTATTGCCGAGAATCCTTATGGTCGAGCTGAGCACGTTATTTACTTGGCCGTACAGGAACGTCCAGATACACCATCGAATTTGGAAGTATTTGAAGTTGGTTCGCGTACTGTTAAATTGTCATGGCGTCGTCCATTCGACGGCAACTCACCAGTCCTATCGTATTTGGTACAATATCAACCTCTGAAATATTTACAATCGCATGCAACACTTGGCATTGCTGGCAGCGATTGGAATGGTCAAAATATTATCAATGCAACGCTGCCATCGACGAGCATTAGCAAAAGGTATATGAGAATTATGCATTTAAATAGAGTCAATAGGCCAGGGTGAATTGATAATGAAATTCGTTCGAAACTAGTTATATAACTAATATAAAATTTATGTAGAGTTTCTTATATGTATCACCAGCGACTAATTAAAAAAAAAATTACCAAAACTTCTCATATTTTTAAGGAAGGCGTTGGCCTTCGACTGAATTCTATACGAAGAATAGATTTGTGAGAATCTTTAAAGGACATATTCAGAATATGTCTAAGAAAAGAAGAGTTATGCGCTCTGCGTGCCAGCTGAAACACATCAATATTTATGTCATCATCTTATGGACTTTAGCTTCAATTTAGCTTCTATTAAAGGAAAACCTAAATTAATTAAATGCCCCGGCTATAACTCTGAAATTATATACGGATAATTAGCTTGTGAATCGACGAAGAGTCAGAGGCGTCCCCTTCCGATTTGATTGCCATTCAGTTCAATTATGGACTTACAGGAACAGAAAAATATTCAAATAAATTGTTTGTCAATATGGAGCAAAAAAAATTCAGAAAGTAGGACAGGAGGAAAGATAGTAAGACAAATTTTAGAGAACATGGATTAAAAAATATTCAGAAATAAATAAAAATAGTAAAACGGTAACACAGGAACTTAATAAAAGCGTGTTACTATCGGTTAGATACAACTCTCGCATTCTTTTTCGTGCTAAAACTGATACAAATAGAAAACTTTACCACACTCAGCTAAGCCATTTGAAAAGTGTGTAAAACATATGGGTACGACAGCCTTATTCTGTGATTCGCTAGAATTCTAGAAATTTGTCCGTAAACAGTTATAAGAGAAATAATTATGATTTTTATTTTTATTCTACGGTTGTTTTTTTTTATTATCCTTTTTCTTAAAATCGCTGAATTCATGCAGAAGTTTTTTTTTGCTAACAATGAAAGTGTAAGGGCTTTCGAAAACAGCTCATCTGCTCTGCTGTGTAAGTTGAATAGCTGAACGTGTTATTAACTTCCCTTGTGCTTTGGAATATTTATCATTTCATTCTGAATTAAAAATTAAGTTTCAAAACATTAACCCATGATAATTCAGTTTTTGTCAAAACTAATGTTCTATTTAATATTTAAAAATATCTCCGAGTCGGTCGAATTTGATCAGTTTTAAATCACTTGTCAAAGTCGATAAACCACCTACAGTTGAAATCAACATTTGAAAATTGGAGTTCGAGATACTTCTTCTACACGCCAGCCATGGGGTCCACATGGCAGAAATCATGTTTATATATTAATTCCACAAGATTTTATTTCAAATAAAACCCGTTTCATTGAAGTCAAATATATATTTTCTTGTCTTATTATGATTTAAACTTATGTCCTTCATAAACAACATTTGTTACTAAATGGATCAAAAAAGGGCCTCTGTCCGAGTCTTATCAAAATCGAAAAAAGTCTTGTCTAACTCTTTGACGATTGGTCACGGATTAACCGAAACATATTAAGTTAAAAAGTTCCAAAATAATTTTTATAAATTTAGCAATTCAACCCCAGTTACATATTTAATGTCCTCCTCTTACAGATCTGTTTAACATTTTCATTAACCAGTTTTTCGGTTTCTTATATAATAAATTTTTTTTATTCTTCTTTCCAAATGACATTTTTCGTTTTGCAACAGTTATGACAGTGATTTACGTGAAAGTGCGATTGTATCTGGTCTGACACCAGCGACAACATTCTTAATTCGTATGCAGGCCATTAATGAAATCGAACGGAGTCCATTCACCGAACCGATTGTATTGAAAACACAAGAAGAAGCACCCACCGAAGCACCGTCTAACGTCCAAGTACAAACAGGAGGTGAAAGTGAATTGATTGTCACTTGGCAGGTAATTTTCTTCATTTTTGTTATTGACTTTTATTCATTTTGTTTGTTCGTTTGAACTTCTGTCGTTCTTGTGTTGCGAAAGATGACGACACTGAAAAGTGACATTTATTGCAATTGAGGAGAAATATCAGCATACGAATTTTAAAAAATGTTATTTTGCGTGCTAGAAGATCTGTGAGTGTGAAAAAAGAATTTTGTGAAAACTTTTGAAGTTCATATTCGATGTGCAACAGCTTTTTGATTAAAAGAAAATGAGTTTTAATTTCTTTATTTGGTGCGACTTAATCAACATCAAAAAAGAGAAAATATATATTTTTTTAACAAGTTGGTCTCTTGATAACAGATATAAAAGCTACCACATTCTGATAGCTGCCGAAATTAGGTTAAGCAATGGGCACCGAAAAAAAATTGCACTGCTATTTTGCTTGTGTTGATGATACAATTCTCGTTTTTTTTTTCATTAAAAATTTCTATATTTACAAATTTTTTAGTTTGAGGGGCAACATTTTACTAAATGCTCTTAGAGTTTTTTTAAATAAATTTATAGTACTTTTTTTTGTGGTAGTGGAACGAAATTTTTAACTTCCCGCTAGGAAAGCAAAAGATTTTCATTTAACGGGAAGTTATTGACTTTACTCCATTTTAATAAATATCGACGTTTGGGGATCGAAGGAAGCTTCCCTGACTACTTCTGAGAGCCCTTTATATAATTCAGATGGAAATGGGTTTCATAGCTCACTATGAAATTGTTAATGGGATCGCGATTTTTTTCTGCTTTTTGCCCGAGAATGAAATGGAATAATCTAGCCGTGGTGTGTGGTTCTATTAGAGAGATAAATCTGTAAAAACTTTATATTTTAATTGCAGCAACTGCTGGGACAATCAAAGATCGTCACCTAATAAGTCAGCTTAAATGCACATGAGAACTACTGATCGAGTGTAAACTTTTTCTTAAAAGTGGCGTACCATAATTGTTGCTACAGTAGTTTTCATTTCTTAAATAATTTTTTATACAATTTGAAATATTATTCCATATGATTAATAATACAAATCAAAAGGCAAATATACTATATGCAATTTGCCAACCACTAAAATCGCTAAATTGACAACATTGTACCGGACCACCAAAAAGAAATGAAATGTAAAACTTAAAAATAAATTTCCCACTAATATAATTTACAGCGTTTTTTTATTTTTTTTTTTTTATTTTTTTTTATTTTAATTCTTTTATTTACAATCTATCCACTCAAGGATAATAAGTAAATTTGATATAATAAGTAAATATAACTTTAATTGTTGAACTCCATTGAGTGCAACAACAAACATACAAATTAAATTGAATTGACAAATTCTTATTCATGCTATTATATACTAATGTTTACTGTAAAATGATGATTGTTTTTAACTTAAAATTAGTTTACATATTTTGTTGGATTTTAAGAGTTTATTTCCTGAATGGCAAATCCAGGATATGATGTCTCTTAAGTCGTCTAATTTCATTAGTGTCGTCTAGAAGAGCTATCGCTAGAGGATTGCTGTGATGACTTAATCGCTCTAAGTACTTTTCGCTGAATCTTTTTATTTCATCAGTTACTTTTGGCATGGAAAGATCGTGGTGAATCGTGTTGTTTGAAACAAACCAAGGCGCATTTAAAATCGATCTCAATGTTTTTGACTGGTACCTTTGCAGGATTTCAATGTTTGAATTGCTGGCTGTCCCCCACAGTTGAACTCCATAAGTCCAAACAGGTTTAAGAATTGTTTTGTAGATAGTTACTTTGTTTCTTATGTTTAATTTTGATTTAGGTCCTAGTAACCAATATAGGCGTTTTGTTTTTATATTCAGTTGTTGTTTTTTAGCCTTGATATGTGACTTCCAGGTTAACCTCCTGTCGATGTGCATTCCCAAATATTTGACGCAATCGCTTTGAGGGATTGGATCGCCATTTAGACTAACTTCAGGACAATTCCCACGTCGTAATGTAAACATTACATGAACAGATTTCTCAGCATTGACTCTTATATTCCATTTTGTTAACCATGTTTCTACTTCATTGAGTTGCCTTTGTAGTAAGAATGATGCGTTACTTAGGCACTTGTCAGATGATAAAATGGCAGTATCATCTGCGTAAGTTGCAATTAGGACATTTTCACTTGTTGGCATATCTGACGTAAATATCGTATACAGTATTGGTCCGAGCACGCTACCTTGAGGAACACCCGCATTAATTTCGCAAATTTTTGAGGACTCGTAGTTTACTTTCACATAGAAGCTTCTGCCTGTTAAATATGACTTTAAAAGTAGGTAAAACGGAGTTGGAAGTAGTTTTTTTAATTTGTAATTTAACCCTATGTGCCATACTTTATCAAAGGCTTACAGCGTGTTTTGAAAAGTAATAATTTAGATATAAAACGCCACATATTTAAAGGATATAGTTCACTAATATTCATATAATTCAATATAATTCACACTTTAAAGCCCCCAAACCACCCTGGAGTTGAGGAAATTTTCTGACACTTGCGGTATTTGACTTAAAAGAAAAATATCAGCTGAATTTCTTAAAGTGCCTGGAATGCCAGTACTAACAAACTTAAAAGGTTAAGCAAAGAAAAAGCAAATAATTTATTTAGTTAGTTGCCACATGGAAATGGAAAAACTTATTTATATCGTGAAGAAGGAAATAAACATGAAAAATAAAAACCATAAGCCCCACCCCACCAACCAAAAAAGAAGAGAAAACTTTTTACAAACAGAAAAAAAAGAAGCATTAAGCGAGTGTTAAGGAACATCATTCATTCACTTTAGACAAGTACAATCTCCCAGCTTATTTTCCATTATGTCTTAGTTTCCCTGCAAGAATTAGCTTATTTCCCTAATCCGCAGAATAAATTCTTGTATATATAAATTCTGTTATGCCTTTTACGTACACCTTCTACCCCGACAGATACCAGCACGTGAGTCATGGAATGGCGAACTTATTGGCTATACCGTCAATTGCAGCGAAGAGAAGCAGAACATCAACTACATTAGCGTTGTCAATAGTTCGCTCAAGTCGGTTATTGTAAGTGGATGGGCCACAACAAAGGCCACATTACGTGGATTGCGAAAATACACCAGATATGCGGTGACTGTGCGCGCCTTAAATAGTTTTGGCTCCGGACCATGGAGCACGCCCATCTTTGGTACCACAGCTGAAGGTGGTAAGTGTTATTTAACTAACTGTTGCAAAATAAAAATAATAATAAAACTATAGAAATAATGTGAGAGGAAACAAAATGAACGAAATGGGGAAGGGGGAAAAAATGTTGGCAGACAAACTGTCTGTTGAATGAACAGGTAACAGCTGTACAAATTGCTGTCTTAATAACAAGAAACATTAAAAATGCTTTCCGCGTGTTGGGTTTATGTTTATGGTTATAATGAGTAAGCGAAGTGATGCTGCAGTGCCGCACAGTGGGATGATGACATAAATATATATGGAAAAATTATAATATACAGGCAGGTCACTGATTTCATTCCGAACGCGTTTGATTTGATTTTTCATTCCGTGCAAATTTATTTTTCCGTGCTTCAAGTTGTTAAAATCAATTCGATAAAATATTTTAAAGCGTTTTTCATGTTAACAGTTTGGCAATATTAGCAACTTGTGGCAACACTATGCATTATATGACAGAGGATGATTTTGTGATTATCTGGCAACCCAACGTGCTCTATAAATATTTCATTGTTTGATGAAAATTAATTTAATTGCAGTTTTATAAAGAGATTTCCTACAAAAAATTTAATAGAGCACATGCAACATAAAACAATACCAACAACAAATTTTATTATTTTAAATATTTTTGGAAGGAGTTATAAACATTTCCAAAAATACGCTCTTAAAATAATTTCAAATCGATTAAAATGTATTAAAAATTAATTTATTTACTGACGAAAGGAAGTCCTAAATAATTATTTGCCGTGTAAGACCAGAAATTAACAATTTCTTTCATGATATTAAAAATAATATCATTAAAAAAGTTCAATTTTCGTTTTCTAAAGAACGAAACTACGGAATAAGATTCGCGACGTTGCTGTTGATTAACGTTCCGTATGATGGTTATTAAAATCTGTAAAATTCAGATGGTTTCAATACAGTCATTCTGATTGAGCTCTTTTCATACTGGATTATTGAAGTCGGATAATTTCATACGAATTTCTAAAAAAATTTTCACTGCGAGAGGCACGCTTATTTGCGATATGCTATTTGACAGAAAATCAGTCTTTTAAATTTTCAACTTAAACGATAAAAAGATATATCATTGTCTGTTTGTAGGGCATTTCACGGTCGCCGATTTATGAAAAATTATTGACAGATTTAAATGGCAATTTCCAAGGAGATATAAAACTTGAAACCATTTTGTCGGCTGTGAAGTGTCAAATTGGGGTAAGTGCTGGATATCAACAGCATTAAAATGATTAAAAAAAAAACTTAAAAATATAATTTAAATCAATTCCATTACCGAAAACAAAGAATATAGACGCGCATCAGCTATTTTAGGAAATTTCTGATATTATTAGAGCCCTGTTTTTGATCTTAACTCGCTGTAAATAAGAATCTAAGAAAATTAAGTCTACAAAAAACCCATTTCAACCCACTGTGCCTACACTCTTTTTGATTACTAAAGTGGAACAGTTTGTATTCACTTCTCTGTAAAAAAAGACTCCGCGCCATATATTCTTACGCTTAGAAGCATACCAGCAGCCATTAACATTTGCTTTAAACATTTTTATAGTTTAAATATTCTTTTTAATGGCTAAAAGCATCACCGTCATCGTAGTACTTCTTAGGCGATGCTAAAAAAAATATAAATTCATTTGCTTAAGACTTTTTCTCTTATTAATATTTTATTCCCTCTCTTTCTCTCATATTTCCTGGATAAATTTGTGGTGACTGCAAAACAAAAAACGCTAAACACAAACAACAACACAAACAATAACAACAACAACAACAATATAATAGTGCCGGAAGCAGCCCCACAGCATGTCAACTGTACTGCATTATCGTCGCAGAGTCTTAAAATCTCATGGCTGGAGCCACCGTTGCAATTTCATGGCGGCATAATTCAGGGCTATAAAATTTTATATCGACCGCTTGTGAATCAGAGTGAGTTTTAGTGGATACTTTTACTGCTTCATTTTTAGAAAAACATATTGAATCAAATGGTGAAGTCATGCAATTATTTTTTCCAACGCTAAAAATATTCATAAAATGTATTTTTACATTTCACTTCTGTAATATAATTATTATTGGCTTTTATTGGTCAGTCTGATAATGAGCTGTGTTATATGCGAGCATTTAGAGCTGCTTAGCTACAAGTAAATTAATTAATTTAATTTTAGAAATATTTTTTTATAAAACTAAAAAATTCAAAGGGAGAAAAAACAAATATTAACTAATAATTTTTATTTTCAAATAGATACTTTTTTGAGAACTGTCGTTTAAAACTCTTTGATTTTAATATCATGCAGATTCTTTTTTATAAATTTTTATTTCTTATTTTTCATATCAATCAAACATCTTCACCGAATGAAAATCGTTTTGGGTTAATTTAATCTAAATAAATATTATTTCGCTTTTGTTCAAATCGGGGATGATAAGATTTGTGCAATTGTACTGTTTTTATTATAATTTTTAATTTAATTAGTAAATACATTAAAAAATATTGAGGTTTTAATTTATAAAAAAAATGTTTTGTGCTCCTTTATTCCTTATTGGGTATAAATCTGTCTTATAAGCAGTTTATAAGCATAAAATATATTTATGAATGAACTATATAGTGTTAAGACATACACCTGAATTGAGTTTAACAGCATTATTGAGGTCCATTTCAGTTAATTATTGTCTAATTCTGTTCAAAAATGAGGGTTGTTTGTGATTTTGATTCTTCACAAAACGACAAACGAAATAAATTCCAGGTATTCAATAATTTTAAATTTCATTAGCTAATTAAATTAAAAGTAATTTTAATCTTAAATTTTATTTGATATCTCGTCTTTTCAAAAATAAATGTATTGAATGAGGACATTTATTAAAATCTGAAATATTATTTCATATCTCGCTTTCGGAGAAATCAAAGTCCGGAAAGAATTTCGTTAAGTCTATTCCGTGATGAAATGCAATCATTTAATGGTGTTTTCACACTGACATGGTTTTTATAAATTCTGGTTTTAACCTTAAAACGAACTGTTACAAACTGGTTTTGGCATGCAAAATGATTTTTTTAAAACCATCCTAAAATCATTTTTCAATTCGTTTTTGGTAGGTTTTATGAAATTCAGTCTTGTTTTTGCCTGGTTCTGTCAGTGCTAAGTTCAGTGCTGCTAAGTTTTATATTGAAAACATCTGTTATACTGTGTTCAAACATGCATTTTAAATTGAGTCAATTTAATTTTAATTGAGTGATTAAATCTAGTGTGCACACATACTCAATTTAGCTGATTCAATAATCATTTTACAGCTAAAAAAAACATTGATTTTATTTGTTTCGCGAGTATTCATATATGTACATTTTAAAAAAGGGTGCAAATTTCGGTTTAAAAGAAATTTTACTTGCATATAATAGAAATATGGAGCTCTTGGAGTTATTGCAATCGATTTTTGATTAAAAACTATCAGTGCTTAAAAAGAGAAAAAGGAAAACTTGACAATTTTACAAAGTTTATTTATTGGAGTTCAGTTTATTTTGTTTATATGTTTGCATATTTTTTGACATTTGATTGGCCATTATGTGAAATTTTTCAGCTCACTGAACACAGTTCTTAATAAACATACTTATGACCAGGGTTTCAATTAGAGTTTTACGCAATTAAAGATACAATTAACTACTAATTGCTCAATTTATTAATTGACTGATTGTATAATAAATTGTGGTCAATTAAGGCCTTAATTGCAAAAAAATTACCTAATTGCGCAATTAAGGTCTATATCTGAACACGGTATTAATATTTGAAAAGTGCAAGGAAGAATCCATCAAATCTGCCTTTTTTTGCTTTAGGATTTGTACTATTTTATATAACATTATGCTTTCTAAAGTATTTATTCGCTCTGTATAAGTATATTCAAAATTAAAAAAAAAATTCCTATTTTAAACTGCAATATAATTTTCCTGTTTTTTTATATAAACAAGTTTGTGCATTAAGTATTAAAAAATGTAAAAGAAAAGAGTACCACAATTGCATTAATTTCCATGAGTGATTATTTAATTTATGATGATTAAATTTATTGGCCAGTGTGTATATTAAAACCTTAACCACCCAACACATAAGTTTCATATATAAACTTGAATTTATTTTATCCTCAATGTGAATGCAAAATAACATGTTTATGGTTTAGTTTTCAGTGTAAAATCACTATAATAATAGTTTTTTAATGTTGAAACTTTTAATGCATTCAGTTTTTTATTGTATCCATTAAGCTGAAAAATATTACGCAGACTCAAGCCTGACTAAAAATTCAATCGAATAATAATTCAAAGCATTTAATTTAATTTTATGTGTTCACACCTTAAGGTAGCTTCATCACAAATATGTGAAAAGAATGTTTTATTAAAATTTAAATCCTTTTATTGTCGCCAAACCTGCCCAAATATGCATTTAAGCTCATTGGATGGTAGATATCGATTACAGAATTTCGACGAATAAAACTTAAATACAAATAAAATTTGATAACAACAAAAACCAGCACTGATTTATAAAACAAGTCTGTTAAATTCAATATTTATTTGCTGTTTCGGTTGTTTGCTTGTATTTTCTTTTATGTGGCGGTCCTTGTGAAATAATTTGAAAAAAAAAAAACAAATCCCCCATAACTTTTCTATTATTTTCACAAATATTTGAGTTTCTTATTGTTTACGAGTTTTAAATATGGAGTTTGGGATTTGTGGTAATAATTGTGGTCGTTTGTTTGCGTTTTACACTACCGGTAACAGTTCTGTTTTTTTATATTTGCAATTGAAACTAAAAACAAAATTATTTCAACACTTTTTGTTAGATTTTGATAAATTTCGAGTTCATTGAACTAAACGGTTGGTTAAAATCAAACATGAAAAATACCACTGAAGGGAAAGTTTGAAGTACAAAAATGTCTGTGAATTTTGAAGGTTATTATTTAAAATTTTATAAATAGTCTAAAGCTACAATCACACTTATCAAATATTTGGTAAAATAGGCGTAGTCACTGAATAATAACGGAAAAACATTTTAATGCAGACATATGCTTATGAAGTTTAATTGTTTCTTACATGGAGTCCAATATTCTTGGAAACTGTTAACTAAATGAAAGGTTTTTCATTCGAATTACGTTTTAACGCTTTAGGCCAAATATTCTACAATTGTATACAGGCACAGCAGGGCAAAAAACATATTCTTTCTATAAATAAAAAAAAGGACAAAATGAAACTGTAGTTTTTTATTGTTACATATCGCACAACACACTCCTTTTTCATTGTTCATAACAGGCTATACGAGGTTTAAGTTCGACATATCATAAAAGATTTATGCGAATCTGGTATTAAGCACCATCTGGTTAAAACCACATTTTTTCATATTGAAACTTGTTTCTGTATATGATACTGTAAAGTACTTTTCCAAAAAAAATCTTTTTATAAAAAAATAATTTTTCCGAAAAGTACTTTTGTCATATATTCAAAAAATTTAAGTACTTTTTTTAAAAGTGATTCTGCCGAACAGCTCTTTTTGAAAAGTGCTTCTGCCGAAAAATACTTTGATAAAGAGTTATGTTATTAAAAAGGATTTTTAGGAAAAGTTTATATACCAAAATTTAAAATTTTAAAGTAACTTTTTCAAAAAGTGCATCTTCCATAAAATACTTCTTCACAAAGTGCTTCTTCCGAAAAGTACTTTCCCAAAAAGCTATTTTATTAAGAAATAATTTTTCCGAAAATTACTTTTTCCAAATAAACAAAAAAATTATATAAAGCATTTTTTAAAAATACTTCTTCTGAAAAGCAGTCTTCGAAACGCATTTTTTTAAAAAGTACTTCTTCCGAAAAGTACTATTAAGAGAGTACTTCTTCTGAAATGAACTTTCTCTAAAAGCAGCTTAAAGAAAATATCTCTTCAAACAAATATTTCTACTACAAAGTACTTTTTTAAAGGTTGTTGTCGAAAACTACTTTTTGGAAGAAATATTTTTAAAAAGTACTTTTAAAAAAAAAATTTTTCTGCAATAATCTCTTCCAAAACTTTTTTTATTTTTGTCAAGGAAGTACTCTTCCCTAAAAAAATTTCAAAGAAAATTTCTTTTCAAACCAATATTTCTACTAAGAAGTACTTTTTTAAAAAGTACTTTTCGAAAACTACTTTTTGTAAGAAGCGCTTTTAAAATGTAATTCTACAAAGAAAAATAAATTTTTCTGCAATAATCTCTAACAAAACTTTTTTTTAATTTTGTCAAAGAAGTACCTTTTCCCGAAAACAATCATAAAAATTTTAAGTTTACTCTTTTCATAAAGTACCAATGATTCATAAGAACAGGGGGGAGGGGACTCAAGAAGGCCCCTCCCCGTACGTAAATTTTCAAACAATATATTTTCCGAGCTCTTATTCAAAAAAGCATTTGTCAACATTATTATTTATGTTTAGATAAGAGTACTTTTTTTCGAAAAGTACGTACCTTTTGCGGACTTGTTGGCAATTTGTTTCAAAATTAGCCAAATTAATCTTTAATTTAACATTTTTTTAAAGTTACTCATCAAGAATACTTTCTAAATGATTTTAACATTGTATGAACTTTTTCGAATTTTATATATTTAGTGCCCTTTTCTCTGATTTGCCTTTTGGGTACTTTTTTGTGCTCTTCGAAAAACAAGCGTTTTACTATCTCATCTTCTACTGCGAGGTATCAAATCAAAATTATTTTTTTATGCATGTAAGAAAATACGATCGTTGTCATTAGCAAAAAAGTACCGAAAACGGGTACGATTTTACCCATTATAATTGCGATTTTTCAACAAGTGTCCATATGTATATGAGATTTTTCTTATTTCCTTTATTTATTTATTTTTTTTTAAAGAAATTAATGCCCTTTAATTTTTTTTTTTGTGTTCAACAGATTAGAAGATGCACGGAGTGTGAGAAAAGTAGTAAAATTCTGTGTTACCCGTTTTGAACCCCTTCTAATACATACGCTGACAAGATAATTAGGATGAATTTTTGGCAGCATTCATATGCTTCTGGAATTTGAAGTCTATCTGCAATAGTTTCTGAGATATGAAGATGTTAATTTTAACTTTTCTTTTCAACGGATCTACCCTCGCTAAAGTCGTTGGAGCTGGTCGCTGATATGCCAGTTAATCAGTCAGTAGCATAACTTTTATATATGTGAACATATAAATTGAATATTATCGGCCGAAAGCAACACCCTTTTTGGATGATGTAGATGATAAAATTGATAATTACAAAAAGGGGAAGATAAAACTGTTTTTGCATTATTTATCAGCGTTCAAATGTCCCTGTTTTTTGTGGAACATATTGAAGCAATAAATCGTACTTTTTTCCTTTACGAAGTTGCATATTTTGTTTTAAAAAAGAACAAAAGCATGCACATTTTTGAATTTCGTAATTGCGAAGCCATAGTTTTACTTTTTATAAACTCTTTTGCCAACTTTGGAAATATGAAAAAGAGTTATTATTCAGGTTCAAGTTCAAACCAGCGAATTGAGTTATTAAACTGCAAAATACTAAGCAAATGCCTCAAAAGATATCACCATAAAGTAAATAAGAGAAGCCTGATTTAGCAAAACGCAACGCCAAATTGTCTAAGAAAAACACTATTATGACAAAAAGTAAATACACTAACAATTAAGGAACGTCTGTAGTTGCGATTTACAAAATGTAATCCTAAGCACAACTTAAATTTAGTAGCCCAACACTTGAATGTATCTAAAAAGCTTCCAAAATCAAGTCTTTTAAATAGAAATAAAGCAGAACTAAAATTGCATTTGTGACTTCCTTTTTAATAAACTACAATTTGATTTCGTATTTTCTTTTATGTCGTCTTTGCTTTTTTACGCAGTTGATTTTCCCGCTAAATTGGAAATAAAACGTACATCGAATCTGGAAACGTACTTACACACACTACACAAGGCAACCAATTACTCAATACGAGTACTGGCGTATACGGCCACGGGTGATGGTATCGCCAGCCAACCGTTATATTGCCAAACAGAGGACGATGTACCAGATGCACCAGCCTCCATTAAAGCGGCAGCACTGACAGCAGATTCCATTTTGATATCGTGGCTGCCACCAAGAAATCGCAATGGGATTATAACACACTACACTGTCTATTCAAGAGAAGCCGGACGTAAAGGACAAGCCAAATGTAAGTTAAGATCTCAATTCTAACCACACTTTTCGCCATTTTCATTCCAAAAGAGAAAAAAACAGACCACTAAATTTTACTTTTTTTTTTTTGCTGGCTGTTTGAAGTCGTACAAATGATTTGCAATAACTTAAACTGAATTTTTTGGAGAGGAGAGTTTTCAAAAAAAAAAATAATAAACAAAAAAAACTTAAATGGTGATAGAAAAAGTTTCATTTCTTTTCTTTCATTCCCTTTTCTCCGGGTTTAGCACTAAAAAAGTCATGAAAGGTGCTGTAATAAACTTCTTTATTTGAAGTTTTTTTTCTGTGTGTGTGTGTGTGTGTGTGTGTCTCATTTAAAATCATCATCATACGCAGCAAATTTTTCCTTTTTTCCCACTTTTTTTTCACAGTAATAAAAGTTTTGCAAAATAAAGTTTATTGGGTTGGTTTTTTGTAATTTTTTTTAATACTCTTAGTTTTATTAGCCAAACTTTTGGCTGTAGATTTCAAAATAAATAAAAGTTTTGGCATTTAATTTCAATTTAATGCTGTTGGAAGGCAAAAAAAACTTCAAGAAATTGAAAAAAAAAACTTTTAGTTTCTGTTAAAATTCATTCTGTTGCCGTTTTGGGTAGACAAATGATTTGTCAGCATAATTAACAGATAATTTAAGTGAAATCTTGATTTTGTAGGAAAGAAGAATCTAAAAGGCAAGCAAAACTGAAATATTAATTAAGACGAAAGGATTCTATTGAAACTTTTAAGCTGAATGTGTTTTCAAACCGAAAAATAAAACCTGGTCTTAACATTAACACCATGAATGTGTGATTTTGCGTTCACACTAAAGATTTAATAACTCTCAGGTTTTAAAAAACAAATGTTTCAATAAATTGAAACTCAGTGTAGAGTCAGTCGGCACAATGTCAACCAATTGTAGAATAAAAGAGCAAAAGTGATCAGTGAGTTCTTGTTATGACTTTAATATTTATTTTAAGCTTCTCACTTATCAAAGTGAAAGTTAGAAATAATTTCTTTAGTTATTCTAAGAAATGTTGGGTAAAGGTTCCTTGATTATCTGCATTAGCCCCAGTTAAATGGGCTAAAACTCCTCAATTGATCACTTTGAATTTTTAGTAAGATTTTGGAGAAAAAGAATCAGCACATAATTAAAATTAAAGCGGCACATTATATTGAATTTCTCATAAAAATAAATCTATTGTTGCTGTACTTTTCTTTGCTTTGTATAACACTTAATGCACAAACTGTTGTGCAGGTATTTTTTTTGTATAAAATAACAAGAAATTTTCTACTCCAAGTCTTCTACACTTTTCAGCATGTGAAATTAAAGCGGAAAATTTTTCTTTTAAATACTTTAATCCAAAAAATATATACGAAAACTATCTCAACGTAAAGAACAATTTTAAAAAGACCTAATCCTCTCATTTCAATGCAAAGATTTTCATAAACCGTTTAAGAATTATAAATAATTTTCAAAATTCACTAGCCAAAATCAAGAAATAATTTTTATACCAAATAAATCAATTTTATTTTTCTACACCAACATATTAATTTCTTTTATTAAGATAGTATGACAATTTGTCAAACAACATATTTCAAAACAATTTTATGGTTACTTAACATCGTTACTTTATTTGAAAATAATTCTATATGAGCTCCCATAATTCACAATGAGCACTAACAACTCGCGAGTACCAACGCGGTATTATCTGACAAAAAGTCAGATGATGTAAAAGTTGGAACAAAGAAATCAGAAAATGGGATATGAAAAAAATTATCAAGCGGCAACACCCTGATTTATAGTATGTTAATTTAGGTATTGATTAGGGTATTCAAACGATTAACCGTTGATCGATTAATCGTTTAATATCGAATAATTCAAAATTCTTTGCTTTTGATTAACGGAATAGTTGAATAATTTTTATTGTTTAGTCGATTAAGTATTAATTAGGGTATTGAAACGATTAACCAGATCGATTAATCGCTCAATTTCAAGGAAATCAGAAAATTGGGTATGAAAAGAATTATCAAGCGGCAACACCCTGATTTATTGTATGTAAATTTAGGTATTTATTAGGGTATTCAAACGATTACCCGTTGCTCGATTAATCGTTTAATATCGAATAATTCAAAATTCGTTACTTTTGATTAACGAAATAGTTGAATAGTTTATATTCTTTAGTCGATTAAGTATTGATTATGGTATTCAAAAGTTTAACCAGATGGATTAATCGCTCAATTTCGAATAATTAACTGTTCAAATATATAAAAATTTTAGTATTTTCGATTAACAAATAATTCGAATAGCTTATGACGAATAATTGATTAATTTAATATTTGATTTATCACACTATTTGTTTATTTCTTCGAATATTATCTGAAAAATATTCAAGACGGAATATAGACACGTGAAGTGTCGCTAGAAATATATATATTATAAGTACAACGTCTGGTGTTCAATATAATTAATTAACAGCAAGGACATATCGTAGGGACTGTGCTATAACGTAGCACAGTATACACCGTGTATAACGTAGCACGTAGCACCCTATATTCTTTTTCGTAAAGAATATAGGGAAGCGACAATTTTCCAATTTCCTTGTGCCTTAAATCTCTCAAGAAATACACCCTTTGGCAGCCATATACTGGCAGACCCTTAAGAGTTATCGGAGATTGATCAAGGAGCCCAGATCAGATATGTCAATATGGCAGGTTGTTATAGTACCAACAATCGGAACCACCGAATTAGAATTAATTTTTGGGACAAGTCGTCCGAGATTAAAATCTATTTGACTGCTTGGACTCAGCAGGTAGCCACTTCACCAGCCATCCTTCCAAATAAGCCAAAGAAAATCTATTGACATAAACATTTTGTTTTGTACATTTTTAGTCAAGAACTTTTTTTTGCTCTACTGAATATATAATGAAAAGGTGGTAAGAAAACAAAAGGACGCATGAGTACTAATGATGAAAGCGTAGCGGTTTTCGAAAACAGCTGTGCTGCTCTGCTGTGTACGGATGTTGACTTTTCTATAGGCCTTGGAATATTTATCAAATCTTTCTGAATTTTAAACACTTTCCGAAGAATTATCCCATTAAATTAAAAATCGAATATATAGTATTTTCTGGTTTAAAATGTACAGAAAAGTTTTATGGGAAAGCCTGAAAATATTGCCTCCACATGCATTCTCTTGCTCCATCAAATAAAAGGTCAAATAAATATTTGCAGTGCATGAGAAGAACTCTTTATATAAATTCCGTTTATTTTACAATTCTCACATACCCAAACCCAATTTATCGCTTTTTATTTATCAATGAAACTTTATTCCAGCTCATATGGTTCGTGTCGATGAATCTGGTTATCCGGTTACGTACGAGGCACGCGGTTTGGCTGAAAATCAAATGTATGAATTTTGGGTTTCTGCTTCAACATCTGTGGGCGAAGGGGAGCCAACGTCTGTGGTGGCACAAGCCACAAATACACGTGGTAAGTTGGAAATTAAATTTCAATTCAATTTTATATTTATTGTTCTTGTATTTATCGCCCTCTCTCTCTTTACGTTTGCTTTCGAAAACCTGCTATAATTTGCTCACTTTTTTTATTTCAGAGTATTTAATTTTTTGTTCATTTCCTATTTTACATTGTCCAATTGTTATTGCGGATTAAATATATAAATACTGTGAATAGATACTGTTATATATGGTTTTAAATACATGGATGCAATATATTGCATTCAGGCCTGTGTCATATTAGAAGGGGATGGGATATACCACACTTTTTTGGTTACTTTTTATAGTTTTAAGCTTGAAAATTATGTTAAAGTAACTGATTTGGAAGTTACCAATTCATAATGAAGCTCAAAAATAAATTGTATTCTTGTTGAAATTAGTTTTTGAATAGAAATTCTTAAATAGAAATTAACTTATTATTTTAAAAAAGAAGCCTGTTGTCACAGCAAAATAATATGCATTTAAAGATATTAAAAATACTCAGTCGACCGCAGGATTAAGAAAAAAATGTAACTTCACCTTTTTATTTGATTGATTGTTCTAAAGAAGACTTGATGACCTCCTGATTCAACCGATATGACGATTTCCTCAGCAACTATTCTAATAGCGATTCGATGATTCTCCATTCTAATTGTATATACATTCTTATATTAGTCCAGGGGTTGTTAATGTGCTGGAGTCTCACATCTTCTCGACTTTCTTTGAAAAAGTTTTTTTTGGCTCGGAGTACAATCAGCGGTTAAATTTTTCTTTTTTCCCTATACATACAGAATATTGTGCCGGGAGTATAAAGGAAGATATTGTGGCAACAGGACAGATAAAGAAAGATTGGAGGACATAGAATTTCATTCATCTATTTTTGCTTCGCCGCTGAATTATTTTGCTTCAGATGCCGACGAAGAAGGGTACTGGAATATGCTTGATGTGTCAATCGCAGTCGGTATTGTCCACTCATTGAGACAAGTCGACAACAATTAACACAAACCTGCAATAATGCAGATTAAAAATTATATATATCCTTCAATGTTACACTAATTGAGGGAGTGTTCTAAGCACTTTTGCTCTGGTCTTGGGATATATCTATTTTATACCAGTCTCACCTCCTGAATTTTTTTGTACCATTTACCTTTTCAGCCGGATACTTTCACAAAAAATGCTACAACATTTCCTGCTTCATTTCTCATATAATTTTACTTATCATAAAATTTTTTTGCTCTCACAAAAATGTTTACAAGAATAAGTTTTCCGGTCAACCCTACAACTTGTTTGAACAAGACCTGGAAACAGGTGAACGTTTGACTTGTGTGCAGATGTGAAAGTAATAAATAGTACATGTTCTTGTTTAATTCCATGTCAACGTTGCATTGGAATGTTGGTGCAAGTATTTGTAGCTGCTACAAATAAGATAGCAGTTGTAAAAATTATGAGGCTTTCGGAAAATAGGCCATTTGAAAATGTTTGTAGATATTTCAAAACAGTCGTACACAAAACGGGTGGCACTTTGCGGCATTCGATATCAATCAGAATTGGTTTGTAAATTGTATTGAAATTTCGATCGATGCCGAATACGGGAATTTGGCCCCAGCTCCAATGGCACTCACATTGGCTCAGTTCCACGACATCAAAATGTATTGCAGAGTTTTCTCCTTGAGCAATTTTAAAGTAGTATGAGTTTCACAATTCGCCCTTACTGACTTTAATAAGAGATCTACTTAAATTAGATTATTAAGCGATGTGTTAGCGATATGTCTCTACAGTACAGTGGAAAGAAAAAGTTCCCTACACCTAACGTTACTCTTTATACTCTGATTTAGTTTGTGCTGTCAGAGTGGGTTTCTAAACATCAAATTTATTGCAGTTTCTTATTTGCTTTGGTTTTTGTTAAAAATATAGTCGTTTAAAATTCTAAATTATTTTTATGTTTATAAATTGGCCCGATTTGTAACAACTAAAATAACATTACCGATAATATCTCTGTATGGTGTAGGGTCTTTCACATTACAGGTTACTTGTTTGTTTCGTAGCGACAGCATCTATTGAGAGCTCCGGGACTTTATATAAAAAAAGTTTCGAATCATGTTCCTATACCGCTCGCCATTGAGAGTAACATTCTAACCATCATCGTTCTTGTAGACATATAGGCCAATGACTCCGTCAGCCCGTAGCGCGGTATCAAATAGTAATTTCCTGCGGATGTCATCGTGATTCGAAAAAGCTTGTAGGTTCTACTCACTTCAAATGCGACACTTCTGCTTATTTATGTCGAATTTGAAACTCCAAACACGATTGAAATATTGCATCGGAATTCGTATCGATACTATTGTAACTATTTTCAACTCATGCCGGCCAGAATGTCTTATAAATGCAATCAAAGACTAAAGGTTTTTATCAATTTTAGTTGAAACTCCTGGTTTTTTTAAGTTCTCCTCAAGGATCACAGAAAACTATAATTTATTCATTCCATAGTTTAAATTATATTGAGTCTAACTTCATTATTTTTTATAAATTGTTCCATTTCACTTGTCTTCGTTACCACCTGCTGCGCTTTCCCTTAAAAACCCTGAATTGAAGCCGCCCCTGATGCAGTTTTATTTATCCTTTCATTTATTTTACTTGTATTGCAATTTTCTATAATATATTTTCATTTAATTGATTGCCCATACTTTTGCAAAAGTTTATTGTTATTTCCACATTTACATCTCCCATTTAATTTTATGATTTCAAATTAATATTTTATTAGTACCATCAAATATGGTTTTGTGTAGAGAGACGAAATTGTTAGTTCGATAAAATGTCAATTGCAGGGATCAACAGCAAAATATTATGGTTTCCCCATGTTTTTAAGTTGCTACTCAAAAATTGAAGGCGTTTAAAAAAGAATTATTTAAAAAGGATTTTTATTTTTATAAAAATGCAATCACCAAATATTTTCACAACAATAAAATTAGTTTCAGCTTTAAACTTTTGAGTAGCCCTTTCAAATTATAGAAATTTATTATTTTGCATGCACCTATTTGTTTGCTATATTTAATTAAATTTTCAGAAATTCAAGGTTTCTAATTCAGAAGATCATGCTAAATATTCCATTGAACCAGTGAAAGTCAGCTTAAATTTGTAGATATTTAACTTGCACAACAGAGAAAATTCAATGTTTTCGCAAGCCGCTACACTTTACTCATCAGTATTCAAGTATATCTTTTATTTATCGAATGTGATAAAAGTTTCTATTTGTAGCATTTTTATTATGAAACAGCATACGAGAACTGTATCGAACTGATTAAAACACACTCTTGTTAAGTCTCTCTGTTGTTCATGTTTTCACCATGTCATATATTCTGAATTTTTTGTTCCATGTTTCTTCAGCAAAACTTTTTTGGTGGAATGTTATTGCCTTTTGCCTTTTTTTTTGGATTAGCATAAATAAGATAAAGCTTTACACTTTAATTGTAAATAAAGGGTGCATTTTTAAAGAGGTAGAGAATACTGATATAGAATAAAATAGAAATGAATTTTTGAAATCGGCAAATTTAAATTATTCAAAAGATAATCTTCTGGCTTTATAATTTATATATGACTTCTGGCATAGGATCGCCACGACTGACCCGGACGTAGTCTATAGTGGGGGTTCGATTTCCGTCAATATTTATTGCCTTTTATCAGCAACAACGCGGGAATTGTTGTCCTCCAAATGGTCAATCCTTTCGGGCTTCCCTACAGAAAATAGTCTAGCGTGGTTAAATCGCACTATCTTCAAAGCCAATTCACGGTTGCGATATATGAAACTACGCGGTTACTACACTTTTCCTTCAATAAATCAAATACGGCACGAGCTATATGACATGTTACCTGGTCTTGTCGAAACTACAGCTCATCAATGTCATGGTTGCTGCATTAATGAACGAAAAACGTCAGTAATAATGGCTCTAAAGCGCTCACTATTGACTATAACGTTCTGAAACAGCATCGTTTCAGTTCATAACGCACAAAAAAACAGTTAGTTTTTCCGAGTGTAACATTATCTCAACATGCGCTAGAGAATTATCATCACTTTGGCAGTTTGATTTATTGACGAATCCATTCAACCAAAAGTGATTTACAACCCTAAACAAAAATTCGCGCGATACGTATTTCGAACAGAACCATGATTTTCAAAATAAATATTTTATAATTTGCAAGCGTCAGTCTATTCATGTTAAAATTTCAAACCTTTCTATATATAAATCACTAGACAGCTGATAACATTACTGCCAGTTAAGAAAGTGTTGCCAACTTAACGACAACAAACAAACTTTATTTTTTATCAAACTTTTTATTGTTTTTCATTCATAAAGATGTGATAAATATTCCGAAAGCGTGAATAATCTCTTTTCTAGAAAATAATGCAACATTTCTCACACTTTTTAACAGCAAATGGCAACATTTTGCCATTTCAAAATAAGGAATTTATTTAAAATGAATAATTTCTGTTTTAAAACTTTTCCAAACAGCCACTTTTTAGAAAATAAGTGAAAAATTTTACATGTTTTTTAGAAAAGCAAACGCCATAAGTCTGTCCATGTGACTGCATTTTATTGGTATTTCAACCAAATCATCAGCTGACTTCAACTTAATTCAAAAATAACAAGACATCTTCGCTTCGACTAGAGCTTTCAAAAATCAATTGAGAATTACTTTGAAATGTTTATTAAAAATAATAAAAAATACACCGGCGCGCAGATGCCGAAATGTGACCGGGATGTTGCTAATCCGCATTTTTATCCGCTTTTGTGACATACAAAATGGCATCGTAGTTAACCATGGAAAATTTCTCAGAAGGATGGGAATCCTGTACAGTTTCCTGAGGATGCACAAGTTAACTAGTGCGAGTGAGACCCAAAACTCTCGAAAGAGAGCAAACCATCAGTGGTCTGGCCGCACTTAAAAAATAATTCTCAATGAAGTTTGATGTTGACTGACTCAGAGCCGCTTTGCAACGTTTAAAGAAAATAAATCAATTCAGTTTATTTTTGTTACTCAAACTGACTTTAAAATTTCTTTTAATTTCTCAAAACTATTTCTATATCTTTCTCACATTGTCTTCACTATAATTAAAGAAAAAAAAACTCTTTTTTTGTAACAGCACCAGCCAGAATCGCTTCATTTGGCCAGCTTGTCCGTAAAGCTGTGGGTACCAGCTTGATATTGGAGTGTTTGGCTGTAGGGAATCCCACGCCAAGAGCACGTTGGCTGACAAGAGACAGACCAGTCACATTTAGTCCTTTTTATGAAGTGACAAACGAAGGAAATTTGAAAATACATCGTAAGACAACAAAGCAAACGTCGTAGCCAAACGCAAAAATATTTATTCATGTTTGATTTTCTTGTGTCTTTCAATAGGAGTTGAAGGTAGTTTATCCGGAAATTATACATGTACTGCCAACAATCTTTTTGGCAGTGATGAAATACAATATCAAGTGATTGCCATGAAACCACCAGCCTCACCACAAATCATTGTACAATATGCGTCAGCAGACAGCATACGAGTTAGTTGGGATCCACCTGATGATGGGGGCGCACCACTGCAGGGTTATTCCATTTCTTATCGTGTTGCAGGGGAGACATGGTCCCAAACGGAATTGATGCCGGAAAATAATGCCTACACAATAACGGGCTTAAAGTGTGGCAATCAGTATATAATTAAAATGTCAGCTCACAACATTGTTGGGGATGGTGTGCCGAGTGAGGAAATTAATGTCTGGACGAAGGGCAAAGGTAAGAGAGACATTTTCAAATATTAAAATTATTTATTGTGCGAAAGTTTGAATTTCGAATTACTATTTTCATTATATTTGAACTAAATTATTTGAAAAGCTTTTAATTGCATTGCAAATTTCATATTTCGGCTGATGTAATCACGTTCTTTTCAGCCTCGCAGGCTCCCAATAGCAACGAACTAATTGCAACAAATGCGTCATGCGTTAATTTGAAATTGTCAGCCTGGAATAATGGCGGCTGTCCAATTCATCATTTTTCTATTGAGCATCGTCCTCTGGGTAAGTTTGCCTATGCATTACAAATATTTCCAACACACATGCACACACACATTCATAGCCGCATACATGCACACATATGAATTCATGTCAGTACTATCACTGAATGGTTTAACAAGTTGTTGTTGTTTGTATGTGTTTGCTGGTTGATTATTTATTGTGGCTTAAACCACAACTAACTAAAATACTGCACTGCATTCATCTGTCATGCTCGACTGCACCATTCAGGCGTTAGTTGCCGTGTCTTTTTTTTGGTTTTTATATTCTTTTTTGTCGGCCTTAATAACTGCGGAAGCTACAGTGGAAATGTCCATGAAACAATGTTCATCATAAATATATAATTAATGAGTATTCGCATTTTAATGTTAATGTAATTGAAGGCGTATTCTTCACTTAATTTACATTTAATTAATTTTGATGTGTTAATTGTATTTAATTCTGATAGGAAAATTGTTCGAAAAGTATTTTTAATTAAAAAGACATGCTGAATATTCAAAAGCCCAAGGGAAAGTCAGCATCCTTGGTTATATAATCAATACACACAGCAGAGCAGACCAACTGTTTTCGAAGGCCGCTACATTTTTACCACTAGTACTTATCATGTGATAACAGTTTTTTTGTTCCATAATTTCTAAACCAAACTTTTGATATCATACAATTTAAAATGATAAATTTGTAAAGACCTGATTTCCGAGGAAAAAGGATAATTAACAGCAGACATACTTTCAACTAACCCAGCAGATCAGAACAACGCTGTTACAAAATTTTAGTTATTTATTTTACCGCTAGACTTAGAAAACTCAATGTGAACTTTAGAACTATATAATTCATCCCAAGAGAAATTAGGCTTCGTCAGGAAGCAGGTTTATTACCCAGAGATCACCTACACCCGCTCAGCAAAATGTTTCACCAAAACATAATTTTTATTCGCAATGTCCCACTTGGTGGGTCTTTTTGGTATAGAAAGAAGTCACTCCCTAAAATATTTACATCTTCGCAAGGCACTTTTGTCTTCGTAATCGACAGAGGAAGCATTGTCACTTTTGGTCTCCCCCAATAGCATACATGAGTGCGCTTCACCGAAGGAGTTCTGTAAGACTTGATACTTTTATTGCTTATCAAAGAGGGATGTATTTTTACTAGGGTCTTTCATTAAGCGCTTTATATCTTTAAATTTGAATAAGGCAAATCGTGTCTGATAAATCATTGATATTTTTTATTGCTTTCAATGCGCTTATCAATTTCTTCGTGTGTGGAGTAAAACATCACTCAAATATCTGCCACTTATTCTTTGAAATCAGGCTGAACTTCACCGATGACATGGGTGATGTTGGCTTTGAGGAACGCTGTGACGCGCATTTACCGGCGATTTAAGGAAATACTACAGGAAAAAGTGTAACGACGTTCACATCGCATGACCTCAGTGGCCACTTTCTATGGCCTTCAAGTTAGATGACCAAGTCCTCAACTTCCTGTTTCAGAATATTGAATGCCGCGTGAGCTTTAAGGCAAACAGTGCCGTTCTAATGAAACTACATGGCGCTAGCCGAGGACAGTGATGGGCTGGCCAATGTCGCTCTCATTGAAATGTGCTATTTTCAGATGAATTGGACGCTCTTGGATCCCACGTGGATGGGTATAGTTCCAAATTCGTCAATTTTCTTTGTTCATACGGAAGAGTTTAAAGAGACTTTTCGATGAAGATAAAAGATTTTCCTTATTTTCATGGTAGTTATCAACTCGTAAATCCCTCTTGTTTTGTCTTGCACCCCCACTTAGGAGTTGCCCCTTTCATCTGCGGTGCATTGTAGCAGAACTAGAAAGCAGGGGATAGTATTAAAACAACAGAAGACAGAGAAGTTCATTTCATATTTTTACTTCGCCGATGAATCCTTGGGCACCAACCTGTCGGAAGCCCTTTTACGACCGCAGTCTGTCAAACCGTAAAGTGAACTCTAATTCTTCTCAACAACTATTTATTTATTTATCAATTTCTAATTTGTCTCCTTGCAAGGTGTCACCCTTATATATATTACACTAGTGCCAGCGTTATTTAATCAACCCTCGATCCCGATTCGAGTTTCATCTCTTCGATCATTATAAATCACTGTTGTTTCAGTCTTTTTTTTTTCCTTTTTTTTTAAGTGGGATATAGGAAAGTGTCGCAAGAAGCCAAACATTTTAAGCTGTGGAATAACGACAGTTTTGTTTTTGGTCCCGATTCTGAAATTTTTGAACTTATTTTGCTGCCACGGCTTCATGCCGAAAGTCTTCGAAGAAAGTTTACGCCATAAGCCACTCGATATGACGACATAATCATCCCCATCTCGTATAGTGGCCCGAGTGATTTCTCAAAATGTTGATCCTCTTTTGCTGTGCTGAGAGCGAGTGCCGTAATTCACATCTTCTCGACCTTCTTGGACTGCTCGTAAACATTTTCCTATGGCGGAGTACAATCCTCATCTGCCACTCTCAATTTTTCAAGTACTTTTGAAAACTCTATATTTTACACAAAATTTAATAAAAACTCTTTGATCTATTTATTTCGGGAGCAGAAAATCGGAGAACATGCAAAAGTTTTACTGAACTCGCAAACAAAATGGATGGGACGAGTGGACAGAAAAAAACTCTAATCGAATAAAAGTAATTTTTTCGAGCAGCGAAATTATAAGTTAAGATAAAATTCGAATCCATAAGATTAGGTTCTTTCAAGCATTTAAAATACTTTGAAAATAAATGTAGGAAATAAATTAAGAAAGAATAGAAACACAGAATGGTTTCAATAATAATCATCAGGGCTAGGCAATTTCGAAATTATATTATATTATATTATATAATAGACAACTCTCGCTAAAAGTATTCCTTGTGTTCTATATTAAATTTTTTGAAAAATTTGCGATTATTTTGATTTGAATAAATTTTATTAAATTTCTTCAATTTGCTCTACTGTCATGTTGTAGTAATTGAATGCTATTTTCATGTTTACTAAAATACACACGTTCATACGCACACGCACACATACTACCGCACTCACGCAAAGCGATGCGTTCAGGTCTTTGTGGTTTGGATTTGACAACTTTTTTGTTGGTTTACATTTAGTCAGCCCCCAAACTTGAAACCTAAAATGTCATTTTATTTTCTGCAATAGTTTTGGAGCCTGTTTGCCAACGAATGTTGTCATTTAGTTCAAAAAAAGAGGAGGCAAATTAATAAATTTCCATTAAATATTTTATTTTAATTAAAATCAATTTTGTCAAATAAATTATCTGGGGGATAGAACATGCGGTTGGAAATTAAAATAGTACATGAGAGAACTTAATAAATGTTGTAGCAAATATTTGGAAAGAGCTAGAGAAGAGGGGATTTACCAACTGCTCAATTAACTGCCCAACACTTTTTTGCTTTGTTTTTTTTTTCTAATTTATTATACAGTTGGGATAAATTTTCAAATTTGAAATTAATTTACGTTTTTCAAATAATTTTATAACGAAGACGAACTGAGTTGGATTGAAAATTCTGACGAATAAATTTTATTGGTGACTGCGAAGCAATTTTTAATCCGCCGCTGAGTTAGTTTTCCGACGAAGGTGCTCTTTTTATTCATAAAGAATAAATTTTACTGGTGAAAGCCATTTTTTTAATGTTGGAATAGAAATAGCAGGTAGTGGAATTAATTAACTACTTTAATAAGTGAGAAGTCCAAAGGAAATATCAAACTCAAAACAAGAACTCATTGATCACTTTTTCTTTTATTATATTCTTACGTTGTTATTGTACATTGGTAGACAAAGAACAACAACAACTAACAACTGTTTTAATGTAAAATCAGAAAAAATTTGGGTGTTGACAACATAAGTTGTTTTTACGCGAGCACTCGCTTTTTTAATTTTCAAATTAGTATTTATTTTTGGGAACTTTCATCAAACCCTGACGCTTATTTTTTGGGCTTTGAAAAGTCTCCAGCCTCCTATTTTATGCAAAGTTTTTTACAAATCATATGACAATTCATAAAAGAGCAACGTTTCCCAAATATGACACACTATTTTCCAAACCGAATCGAGCAAATTTTTTGTAGGATGGAGCCCACTTTTGTTTGAATGGAGCGTCTTGTGTATGTTGTGACTCCGTTACCTCCAGAAAAACGGACTGCTTTTTTTTTTTTTTTTGTTCTATGAGCTCGTGAAATTGTTTGTCCGTACTTTTTTAAAAACGATGCTGGTCACAGTTACTGCTGAGCTCTAATTACTGTCTGCGATCATTAATTGTACAAACACGATGAGCAGGAGCTGTGTTTGCAACATGTCACACGGCTCTTGTCACAATTAATTAATTGACGAAAATGTTTAGTAACCGTGTGGTTTCATGTTTCGGACCCACGAAATAGTCGCGAAGATCGTGCAATCTGACACCGCTAGACTATTTTCTATGGGGATGTGTGAAGTCGCTACTCTACCTCGATAATTCTGAAAGGACTGATGCCGCGTTACGGCCACATATACTGGAAAAGTTACTCGAAAATAGGACTTCCACATACGACAAAGTCTAAGTCCGTTGTCACGGTCATATGCCAGAAGTCGTATTTTAATTTTAGTGCCGCAAGATTGTCCTTCGAATAAATTAAATTTAATGACAATATAAAAACTACATCTTTGTTTTATCCCAATTCAAAAAAAGCACCCTTTATAATGAATACATTATTTTCTTTGGATTGATATGAAACAGCAATTAAATTTAACACTATTTAATAAACAAAATTCTGTTGAATTTATTTCAGTGAATTATTCATAATGATTTTGTTTTTTTTTTTTTGTTTGTTTATTTCCAGGTGACATCCGCTGGACTGTTGTTACATCCGATATTTCCAATGCCGAAGAGAATCGTGAGAATTTAATATTTTGTGACTTTCTGCCAGCCAAATGGTATCAGTTGCGCATCTCAGCCATCAATGATGCTGGCAAAACAACTGAACACTATCATTTCGCCACAACGAATATTGATGGCGTTACAATACCCCCGCCTTCGGTCTTTCCATCCGAAAATGACTTGATGAACAATTTGATTAATTCAGCCAATCCAACAAATGGTGACTGGCTGTCGACATTAATTGTTATCGTTATAATAACTGTCGCAATAATAACCATGTGAGTAATTTCAAAAAAACGCGTGTTGGTTTGAATACATTTTGGGTAATTTTTTTGAAATTGAGTTATAATTTACACCGAAATTATAGATACAATCTGATCAGCTGGTGGTCTCGCTCATAATTAAAATATTGTTTTTAGCTTGAAGACCTCAAAAGCATGGAGTAGCACAAAAATTAGGTTACGAGAACTTTGCGGTTAAGATTAGAGGGAAGTTACAGGGATGTCCTTCAGGGTGAATCGCATTCCATATTTCATTTTTATTTACATAATTCGGGGAAACTGTTGTTATATTTCAAATATAAATTAAAGGTGATAGAAATTTCTTCGTGCTTCAGATGCGGCTTCGAAGGGAAGCACCTTAAAATAAAGAGCTTCGCTGTCAATATTTCGTATGGCAAAGCACGTTGTCTGAATGTGAAATTTTAATCAGAGAGCGAAACACGAATTTATATGTCCGTGTGAACATGGCATTTGTTGCGAATTCCATTTCGGTGAATATAAATAATATGAGTGAACATTTTCAGTTTATTTAATAAATTTATTTTTGTTAAATCAGTTAAATGAATTTAGTAAAACTTAAATCGTTAGAAAACGGATTTTCCCGTTGCCCATTCCTTAACTACAAACACAAATTGAAAGTCCTTAAAACATTTAATGAAAGACAAGCGTGTTCTTATCATTTTTCTGCCGTTAAGTTGGGGAAAAAAATTTAATTAATTTTTTTTTATCAACTTCCTCTTAAATTGTCAACAATAAAATATATAAAGCACACAACAACTATTTTTATGTAAGAAAAACTAACGAATTAACTTTTGTGTGCTCTGTAATTAGTTCTCTTCCTTTAGATTTTTTTCTGCTTTAACTTGATATATCTTTTCTTAGTTTTTTTTTTTTTTGTTTTGTTTTTGCAAGAAGAAATAGAAAAGATACAAAAACACGTTAGAGGAATATGAAGAAGAGAAAAAATCAACTAATTCGCACGTTTTTAATTATGTGCCATTTTCTAGCAATTTCTATCTATTTTTTGTTTCTCTTCTTTTTTTTCAAACCATCATTATTATTTCTTTACTCTTTTTGTGCCTTCGTTTATGTGCTGCCTGTGTGTCTGTGTGTGTGCGCGCCTGGATGCGGATGTGGCTGTAATGGTTTTGTGCATGTGCGTTTAACCCCCAGAGCTTTAACAATTAAACATCGTCGCACACTATGTGGCCCCATGACTGAGGGTTATGAATCCAGAACATTGCCAGGCGACTACAAAGAAGACCATGACAATCGCCGTAATCAGCAAGTGTATAGCGCTTCGCCTGTTAAAACCGTGGACAAAGGAAACGATTCAGGTAAGCTGAGATAGACTAAATGAAGTAAATGAAAAAGATTGTCAAGGTGGGAGTGGATTAAAATAATCTGGCCGTTAGTTGAATATTTCAACTGGCGATGCTGATTGTAGAAGTAAAACAGTAGATGCTGGAGATTCTTCCACAAAACAGAAGAAAAATGTTAATTAATTAATATTTAAAAAAAAGAAAAGGAAAAACAAATAAAATATCAATCTGACTGAGCTCTGCAAAGTATTAATTTGAGTATTCCAATTTAAATCTTAATTATTTATTAACATCATTTTGCAATAAATAAATTTGCCATTAATTAAACGCTGCTACGTAAATCTCAATCAGGGTATTATTTAAAGCAAAATAAAGTTATAATAACTACGAGTTGCAGAACAAATCTAACCACTTGCAGTTAAAATAATACACTCTCCAATTCTCGCTACTTGGCAAACTAAACGGAAGAAAAAGTAAAAAAATTTATAAAAAAAAACAAATAAACTGGAAAGCACACGGTGAAAAAACGTGATGTGCTGGAGAAGCACGTAGTAGTTAAATCTTTTTTTCCCTTTTTCTATCTCTATGATTCTGGTTTTTAATGCTATTTTTTCAACTTTGTCCGCTGCTGATCCTTTGCCTCTGTTGCCAGCAGAGGCGTAGATGTGCTATTTTTTCCAATCTACGAATGGGATTTATTAACTTTTTTACAAATATGTAGTGGCGAAATTTCTCAAACAGTAAAAAAAATATAAATAGACACTAAATTTATGTTCACACTTGCCAAATATTTGACCAAGAAAGCGTGACCAGTATATCTTAGGGCATAATAATTTCTTGCAGATACGTTTCATTTAAAACTAATAAGCCCTGCCATATAATCTTCTACATATTTAAAACTGTTTAACTCAGTAAATCCGAATATGAAATCTTTTTTATAAGTATTTAGTGGTTACGCTTTTGTGGACAAATATTTGATAAGTGTGAATATGCCCTTTTAGAGTTTGCACACTGATTATTAAAACCTGGTTTTAGCAATAAAACCATTAGCATTTTATTTTGCGTTCACACTGCAGATTAGAAAAATCGGATTTTACAGTTTGTCTAATATATTTAATCAACATCAATAAGATTTCTCATATGGTAGGGTTATTTGTAGTTGTATACTGCTCTACATTTTATCATACTTATTGGAGAAACTGTACAGCAGCAGTTTTTTGTTTGTAGAACTAAATTAAATATTATAATTCGCTCTTTAAAATAGGAGTTACTTTATATATATATATATATATATATATATATATATATATTTATATATATATATATATATATATATATATATATATATATTGCAAATTAATATTTTAAAATTATAGAAATATTTTCATACATCAAATAAATGCTTGGAAAATACATTATTTTATATAAAATCAAGCAAATCTTGAAACAAAAATGCAGATGATGGGGTGGATTCTTCTGTGAATTATTCAAAAACTATCAGCTGTTTTCACTATATAACTTGGCAGCACTCAACTTAGCACAGATCTAAACATGCAAAAACAATATTGCGTTTCATAAAAACCACTTAATTGGTTTAAACAAAACCATTATACATATTAAAACCAGGTCTTCATCTTCCAAATTGTCAGATGTTTTCGCTATATAACTTGGCAGCAGATTTAAACATGCAAAAACAAGATTGCATTTCATAAATCTCACTTAGTTGGTTTTAACAAAATCGTTTTGCATATTAAAATCAGGTCAGAATTGTTTTCCTTTCTACCCAATAGATATCAGCTTGTGAAAAGGTAAATCTATAATATATCTTGTGAGCTTTATAATAACGAAACTTGCTATTTAACCAATACAAAACACACCTGAAGAAAAAGTGAAATGCCCGGTTTTTGAACAGCTGAAGGAAATACATTTAACCGTGTCGATATTTCGATGGTGTTATTTCCATATTTGGCTTTGAATATGAATGGACAGCATTTTCAGCAAAGCCCTTGACACGAAGTTTAGGACTACGTTTAACTAAATTTGGACTTAAGTTTTTAATAAAGCTCCATATTATTTAGTCACCCATATTAGATTTTTTATTGGACACTTTTAGTTTGGAAGTGATAAGAGTTAACAAAAAATCTTTTTTTAGTATAAAATAATAAAACAAAATTAAAATTTTAGTTTTTGGTTCTTCTGTATTAAATTCATTACTTTTCGTCAGTTGTTCCATGTTATATTAAGCAGATGAAAGGATAGAATGACGACTAATCATCTTAATGTATTTGGTAGCACCGTTTTGAATAAACTATAATTTTATCAAAAAGTCAACACTAAAATAAAACTTTGTAGGTTCCTCTGCTTGTACGTTGCAATTAACCAAAGATATTGTATATCAATTGAAATTTAAAAGACGTTTCGAACCTTTAATAACCTTATCAATAAACCTGTAACTATATATTCGATATTTAAAGCCTTGTAGCTTCCGACCTAAAAGCATCCGCTCCAATAAATATTAACACCTTATGAGTACATTTTTAGGCCGCTCTTTAATCATAATCGATGAGTTACACCTGCTGTAAACTTGTAGCTAAATTTAGCATATCTTCCTCGTTAGATAAAAACGATAAATCTAACAATTGATTGATATTCAATTCTGTACTTATAATCGTCACGTCCATGTATTAGCCTTTTCCCTTTAAAATTATAAAAAAAATATTAACTGTTTTTCCAGGGCAGCACTATTAAAACTCTCAGTTTGAATGGAGCGTTAAATGCATTGCCTTCCAACTTTGCTGAGGATGACTTTTACCTTTTTATGAAAAGAACGCCAAATAACTAATTCCACATGAAAAATGTTTTTATAGAAAAGAAAACTCCACTCATGACTACTCGCACTGGGAAGTTTTTTTTAAGAAAAGTTGATTTTCTTAGTGAAACAGAGAAGGAGGGGAATTCAAATTGTATATACTTTCATTTCAACACTTACACTGGGTCAGTATTCGTGGAAGAGAATTGTCATGGTAAAGTGTGTTCTTTTCTGATAAAAATGCAACATCTTTTCACTGCTTCTTAAAAAACTGGCAGTTTACAGGAGTCTTAAAACAGAAATAATTCTTCGTAAGAGATTTTGGAATTAATTTCTAATAAATTCTATATTTTCAAATGACAGAATAACATTTTCTACTGAAAAGCGCAAAAAATTTTGCACTTTTTTTATAGAAAAGAAATCAGTCTCAGTCAAATTTGTATGTACACAAAAACAAAAGATCAAATATTTTTAGTCTATTTGTTGTATTCAACTCTATTTAGTTTTATTTTCATAAAAATTTTAAATATTTTGAAATGCAAAGGGACGCCCAAATATCTGTACATTTGTTCGGTGCAAATATTGGGTGTGATCCCGTAATATTTGGCAAGGTTCAGTAAAATGAAAGTCAACAAAAATTACTCTCCAAAAGTACTGGAGCACGAGACACTAAAAACCTGGCTTAAAATAAACCAAGTCTTTTAATACAATTTTTCCAATTTTTTATATACTAAATCCTTGTAATTAACTAGTTCCCCAAGCTAGCGCGCAGAAAACGTACAGGCTATTTCGTGCAATAAAAAAATTCTTTTCTCTCAAATTCATTCTCTCTTATCCAATCTTGCATTTAGGGATCAGTGTTCGTTCAAATTCTGATCCCTCGCGAGCACGTGGTCACACCCATTGTGTACAAGACCCAAAACAAAAAAACAATTAAAATATTTAAAAAAATTAGCTTTTGGTTTGCTATAAATCTCATTAACGCCATGAGCTTTAAAAAATTCGAACCTAAATAAATATTGAGCACTGAGAGAAAAATTTCTTAGCCACGCCCATGTTTCCACTTCTCACTTATTTTTCTTCTAATCTTTTTCGTTTTTCTTCTCATTTTATGTTTATTATTTTAATGTGGTACGTTTACTGCGTGCCTTATGGAATATTGCGGTTGCTTGCCATCATCAAATATTTCGGTTTTGCTGTTGTTGTCGGCGTCCGTCCATGGTATGCAACTTAAAAATAATAGAGATGTATGAGATTTCGCCTTATGCTACATTCAGTGTCAACGGTGGACGTACGGGTGCTCCAGCCAAAACGCCAACACGCGGTGTTGCCGCCTCGCCCATGGACTATACAATGCAATTTAAAACATTCGGCCATCCAGAAGGAGAAAATCTTAATGCCACTGCATATCCGTTGCTGCCATCTTCAGGATTCGGTCATGTCAAGTCCAAGTCGTCGTGGCACAAGCAACGCTACTACAATACGGATGGTAAGATTTTGTTGTTGTTTAAAAGAATACAATTTGTAAAAATCATAGAAGTGCATAAAATAGATGCAGCACTTATCCCTATTAACGTATAAAAAATGGCCTATTTTATATATCAAAATGTTGCTATTAAATAAGATATTGGATTCCTTTTTTATAACATATTAAACTGAATTGAGATCAAGCTATTGTTTGTGCTGACTAAAATTTAGAAAGATATGATAAATATTTGAAGGTAATGGGTGTTTTTTATTGAGTGACATAAGTTTAATTCCTAATAAAACAAGGGAATATATTTTTAATATCAATGAAACGGGCTTTACTTGAAAGAAAATCTTATGAAATTGTGAATATGATTTCTGCCATGTGGCCGCCATGGCTGACGCGTAAAAGGCGAAATCTGGAACACCAGTTTTCAATAACTTTACGCAGGTGTTAAATTTTTTGTGGCTTATCGATGTAGACAAGTGACATAACATATCCCCATGAGGTTAAATCACACGATTCTGGTGGCCCATTAACTGAAACTTATTAATTAACCAAAAGTTCTTTGAGGAAATCAATTGTAGCGCCTGGTGAGTGAGGCGTGTAACCTAATTGAAACTGATAAGAGTTTTTATATATGACAGTGTTCTTCTTCTTCGTGTCCAATTTTCTGAACTTTTGTTCCATTTTACTTAACCCTTAAATGAGAGACAGGGTACCTATTTCATTTTAAACACTTAGTAACTGCACAAATTGTGAAATTAGAAAGACAAAAGTTCTGCCTGATTTCTTTTGATTATTTTTTAGAGGCGTGACGTAGAAATTTATACGATGCCCCTTAATATTATTTAAAAAATTTTTTTTTATTACACCAGTTACTTTTACCAACATGTGATATACGTCAAGCTTTAGCG
The DNA here is from genome assembly GCA_963675445.1 of Linnaemya vulpina. Classification (NCBI taxonomy): domain Eukaryota; kingdom Metazoa; phylum Arthropoda; class Insecta; order Diptera; family Tachinidae; genus Linnaemya; species Linnaemya vulpina. Next base: position 44,338,835 of record OY776277.1, read on the forward strand.
CACTAAAATTCTTTGAGACAATCTAATAAAAATATAAAATCTTCACAGATTTTTTAGGCAACAAGTTTTTAATACGATTTATTCCTGGGTATCCTTGTCACTCTGTTGAAGGTTTTTTTCACTCACAAAAGTTCCAACCAAAAGTTAAATTGTTTGACTTTTTTCTATTTTGTAAAGCTACGCAAAGATCGTGTCAGGTCATCAGGTTCCAGGTTAATAAAACTTGACGAGAAAGTGTTACATCCCCCTTGGGAATATTACCAATTCTCATGCTTTTCAAAAACCACAAACAATTTTGCAGCTCACAAAAACTAACATCAAATAAATGCCTTTTCAAATAATTGCAATCAATTTAAAATATATTTTTCGAAAATAAAATTTTCCTTGCAGATGAGTCGACATTAAGTAAATCAATGACGATGGCTGTTGGTGCTCAAGCGGGTCATGCGAAGAAGACGTCACGTAACGATAATGGCCGTAGCGGTGGCAATAAAAGCAACAGCAGCAGTAGTGGTGGTGGTGGCGGCGGCGGTAGCAGCGGCGTAGGTAGTAGTGCCAACAATGGGGTCAGCCATTGTGAATCGGAATCGGATACCAGCATTAGTCCTAGTACCGAATTTTCAAATATGCCTACTTATAGAGTTCCTTGTAAGTCACGCAACAGTGATGGTCGTAGTGGAGTAGGTGTGTACTCACACAAGCACACATACACACGCACACACAACTGTAGTCATATTTTATTCAATTAAATTTAAGACGAGGGCACACTATGGCATTTTTTGCTGTCGTTTAGAAATTGAAAGTATGGAAGGCACTTCCACTTAGCGAATTACAGGAAAATAGAAAATGTTGTCACTAGTGCACACAACGGTATTTGCTTGTGATGGCACAAAATGCCGTAGAGTGTTGTCGGCTTTAGCACATAAACTTGCGAAGAGATAGAGGGCTTTCCAGAAAGGAACGGGTAGATATTGATCTTAATTTAGGTTGTGTAATTGAATTGTTTGCTCTCTCTCTCTCTCTCGCTCTCATCAATGGCAATCGTAGCTAATACAACCCTGGCAACTGATTAAACTCTGCTCTCCCATTGATGGGATGCCATCACAACAGCAGTTTCATAAAAACTATCTCCCAGTCAATTTATTTTACACACTTTTCAAGTCTACCACGTTCCTGTTGGAAAGCCCTAAATATCTTAAATGCAATCGAATAATATTTTATGTCATCCACTATATTTCTTACAAAGAATTATTTTCCTTCTTTTGTATTTTCGTTCAGATATGTTTCGTCCTGACTCTTCGACAGAATCGAATAATGATCAACCGTCACCGGTGGATAGGCGAATGAATGGCCAAAGATATGGCAAAGACAACAATAGCTCAGGCTCGTCTGGCGACAAGCGTGCCAATCGCAATCGCAAACATCAACAACAGCAAATCAATGCCAAGGATTCTTTGGAGCGGCGTTTATGTCCTGGCAGTAACAACAGGTAGTTCAGGTACCTAAACCCCAAAACTCCACAAAAAATTAAAACACTAAAAACACAACATACAAAAACAAGTTTTCAACAGAACGTATCTTTAATAGATTTTGTCGAAATTTGCGGCTATTATTAGTATTAGAAAAAATATATAATAATTTGAAAATAATTTGTCCAAATTACATTTCCATAATATCTTCTCAAATCACAATATGAATAGCTCGCTACTAAAAGCCACATTATTAACGGCCATGGGTATTTTAAAGAAGGGGATCATTTCCCCATTTGATTGATATTCATGTTAATATTTATTACGTGTGTTATGAAGAATTCTCACACTAGTCCAGGGCCTCTTACTTTAACCCTAGATGGTTACTGTTCGTCGAATCGACGAAGCTCATGTACTTTATATCTTATAACTCTTTTATATTTGTTCAAATTCGTATTAAATTCTAAGAAAGAATAAAGTTTTTATGTTATATTTTATTTGTTTTTTGTAAATTTTTAAATTTTAAAAATTAAAGAAATACCGCATAAATAAATTTGCAAAGTGAATGAGACCATTCGTCGGCGATGCGATTAACCCGCATTCCTATTCTTTCCTTTAACTGACAGTATACGACTCGTGAGGACGCTGAAATATTGAACACAATACTACGATGTATTACATCCCGAGTTCAATCAAGCATATGATGTCGAATTTTTCTGAGGATTAATTGTTGTCGGCTTAGCTTTATGTCGGCCGACTGCGTTTAACACCGTCATGTACTAAAAGAGCACAATATGTATAGCACCCTACTTCGTAGGGTATCTGTAGCAAGCAATTCACCCGTTAAATAGAACATAAAGACAACTACAACAAAATTCTCTATCTTCTCAATGTGTCTTCACGTTTTCTATTAACAAATCCGCTATGTTCTGGTTCTGGCGGGAATGCCCTGCTTATGAGGGGACATCCACTAAGAGGTAGTCCAAGCCAAAATTTTAAAATAATATAAATATATATATATATATATATATATATATATATATATGTATATATATATATATATATATATATGTATATATATATATATATATATATATATATAATATATATATATATATATATATATATATATATATAATATATTGTAGTGCAAATAGATTTACAATATATCGATGCAGATATGACAACGGAGATGTTATAAACCCGTAGTTGTATGCTTTCATGTGCCTGACTATATACGACTTATGCCTGCACATAAGAAGTGACAACTAAGTTAAAAACGAAAAGATCGTCAGAAGAATTACAAAACTAGAAAGCAGTGCTCGGGATTTTATATTAAATTTAGCTAAAATCCCTCCACAATCAATGTCAGTTCTTAAAAGAAAAAGAACCGGCACGATTAACGTTCAATTAAAGAAAAAAATACTTATGTGAAACATTCTATTCCTTTATATCGCTGCCAAAAACTAATACTGACTTATTCTTAAGATTAAAATATTTTTATATTAAATTTAATTTTAAGGGCTTATTTTCCAAAAGGGTTTTCAATTCAGAACAACATAATAAATGTTCCAAAGCACAAGCGAAAGTCAACATCAGTTTCATATGTTCAGTAATCCTGTGTATTTTTATTTATTAAGTTTTGTTTAGTAGCTCAGATTAATGTAATAACAGTTGCTATTTCTATCAATTTTATTGTGGAAAAGAGGACCAGGATTGACTGCATCAAATCGAATTAAGTTTTCCTTTTCATAAGCGATCAAACAACATGATAAAAATTCAAAATAATATAAAAAAAAGATTTTATATGGAAAACTAAGACACTAAATCATATCTTTCTTTTCCCCCTTCCGCCCTTTCAGCTTAGACAGTGAGGTTAATAATTCGGAAACTTCAGCCTCGATAGCAGCTACAATTGCCGCTATGACCGGCGCCAATAATATGGGTTTTCGACCACCTTCGGGATTTATTGATTCTCGAGAATTCAGTGAAGCTGAGTGTGATCATGAACAACGAGCATTAGATTTGGAAGTGCAACGAGTTATGGAAAATAAAGATGGTCAGTTGAGTCAGGTGGATAGAGAGGAGTTAACCTCACTGTTGGCAAGATACCATGAGAAGAAAGAGCAGGAGCGTCAAGAATTTACGATACATGTTTAGGAGAGACGGGAGCCAGACAATGTAGAAACCAAGATGCATTTAAAAATGTTAACTAAAATGGTAAAAATGTAAGAACACAAAAGAAATGCATTTACAAAACCGCTAAGAAAATATATCAAAATTTAAGTTTAAGCAGCAAACAGAACTCACCTACAAACAAGCAAAAAGGAAAAGTTTATGTAACTTTAAGAAATTGTATTATAAAACCAGTAAAAAATTTGTTTTCCAAGCTTTTCTTATATTTTTAACTCAAAGAGTGCAACAACATAAAGACTCGATTATATAAGTTTTTTAATGTACAACAATTAATTTTGGTTAAGCATTTTCTAAAGACTTTTTTGAATTTCTATAGAAAAAACCGAAGGGCAAGTTAACGCTTTGTAAGTCAAGCAAATTTTTTATTTAAATGAAAATTTCAATCGTTATCGAGTGCCGTAGTTTGAGCCTCAATGAATTTGTTGTGATAATCAAAAGAGTTAATTTAAAATTGATTTTTTATAAATATTTCATAAGATTCGTATTGTATTTGTAAGTTTAGGTTAACATGTGATAAATATTTAGATATTTTAGCTAATTTTCCAAACTATCACTTGATTTGGTGCAGCTACTAACGAAGGAAGATAAGGGAAGCTGTTAAGAAACACGAGACCTCTACTTCTTGAACACTACGTACAAAACGAATTAATGTGGGTTACTTTTTATGGGGGACAATAATCCAAATAGTTTTACAGATCAGTGCAACTTTTATTATTAAATAAATCACGATCAAGGCGAATCATGCTAAACGAACTAGCTGCTACAAAACCGGGTAGCATTTTCTATCGCAGTATAATTTTTAGCGAATCAGCTTGACGGACAGAATATGATATCATTTTTTGATTTATTCTCTCGTTGTTACCCTACAGATAAATAATTCCAAGGAATTATTTATGGCATGATTTTCTCAAATATTGTTAAAAAGAAATCACATGAATTCTAATTAAGAGCCTGCGCTTAGAGAGCAAGCACGTAATCCATGACGACTAATTTCTGATAAATTTATCGTTACAAATAAAATCAAATGGCATTATCGTTTAATTGGAAAAAATTTCAAATAAAGATTCGCCCGTATTATGAATGACGTCATCGACGTCAATGCAATACGACAGCAAAATATTGGAACTTCTTAAACGGGAATTCATGCACATTTTTACCTTCCAACGAGAAAAATTAGAAATTGTAAAAATTGGGTTTCGTTTTGAGGTCCTGAACTGATTCCGTCTGTGCATATGTGTGTGTGAGTGAACTGCGTGCTGAAGAGCATTCTTCAGCTTAGATTTCCTATGAATTTCAACCGATTTGAACCGGTAAATTTCATAATATCTGAAAAAATTTAGAACAGAAGCACTTTTAAATGTGAATTTCGGGAAATACTCTTAAACTTCTTTACCGATCATTTACGCAAACTAATCAGTTCCTGACATATGAAAATTACGTCGACTACCGTGAACCGTGTCAAAATCGGTTAATGTGTAAGGGAAAATATTCGAAAAAACTGATTATTTTGAAAAGCTCCGAAACTAAATCGGGTCAGTTAGTGTCCTCGATTGTTTTGTAGTAATCGAGAAGCAAATCAATCACAGCTTATCACCTGGGAAATGGTTGATTTGAAAATTAATATGTTAGCTTTTGAGGTCGAAGAGCTCAAAAGCATAGAACAAAAAAAAAAACAGAATATAATAGTTTTACATTCAAAATTAGCGGGAAGTTACAGGGATGGGCGTTTAAAGTGTTTCATATTATTTTTTTGTTTGTTTTCGAACTCTAAAAGAGATTTATTTTCTAATTAAAATGTTGCATTTATTCTACGTTTTATATATATCCATGTTTTTATCTGACAAATTTGTGTTCATTTCTAATTAAGCTTGACTTAAAACAGAGAAAATGCAATATATTCTACACCCTTTTCATTAAATGGGCATGAATGTCCTACTATATTAACAGCTCATTTATTGTTTTTTTTCTATTGTAATAGAACTTGTGTAATTCGTATAAAAAGTTGTGTTCTCTTGTGAACGTAAAATATGCAACACTTTATCTAATTTTGGAGAGCATTTAAAAATGTTGCATGCAACACTTATCGTACACTTAAAAAAAATGCCACAAATTCTGTATAAAAGAAAAGGAAGATAATCTTATCAATAAAATTAATATTGACTGATTGAAAAATGCATGTCTGAACACCGTTTAACTTAACTGACATATAACCTGGCGTTCATTTGCCATTTTTGACAATTTTGTTTTATTATAAACTGTAGCTGCTTTTGAACTTCCCTCGTATATAATTTTCTTGGGAAAATTAATTTTATAACATGATTTTTCAAAGGCCTGTCCTCAAGCAATTATTAACCCAATTATATTTGCTTGTAATTATTTAAGATCCATTTAATGCTTTATCGCATACAATTTGTTATTTGCCGAGTTAAGAAGTGTATGGCATTTAATCCTTTATCCTTTGTGTATATGTGTGTGTGTACAAATACGAGAATACATTCAATTATTTTAAAACTAATTCTAATCTGCAAAATATCACTGGAAACTCTCTTTGGTCCACAATAATAATGCAACGTTTTAGGCCGTACTGTTTGCGTGAGTAGAGGAGGGCTTAAGTAAGATTTAAATGGAATAAATTAATTACAATCATATTGTACAGCTTTGAATATGTATTGACTATATTTAATTACTTTATGTTAATATAAACTCGAAATGTATTGTATTATAAATTCATATCGTTGTGTTGTCGGAGGAGATAAATAAACTTTTAAGCCAAATATGCCAAAACTAAATCTAATTAAAACAAATATCTTATGTAAATTATTACAATAGTCACTAAAACTATGAGCGATTGGCTGGGTATGTATGGATTTGAGTGTGAGTGTTTGTGTGTGTGTGTGTGTTATTTGACCTGTTGGCCTGACAGTTTATTGCAGCCTGCATTTACTGATGCATCAAAAATAAATGATGATGCCCGATATTTTGATGCATTTAAATTTTGTATTTATTTTGAAAACTACTTTTTACAACAACAGCTCTTGTAGCTGTAATTTTACATTATGTAACTATGAATATATGTAGTGTGTGTATGTGTGCGTGCGTATATAAAATTTATTTCAATTCGCATACGTAATTTTAAGTTGTATTCACTTAAGCATTTAGTTGTGTATGATGTATCATCTACTTAAATCAAATACCCTGTAAGTACTTATGCAACAAACTAAATTAGAATTGATTAAAATTTATTATATAAATACAAAATGGAAATAAAGTTATATATTAACAAGAGTTACAACACAGAAAAATATATTTCATTAATACACCAGCGATCATTAGCATTGCAGAGAGAAAAAACAAAAGAAAAACAGAAACAATTTAAAATACATATTATTTTAGTAACGGATTAAAAAGCGATTGTATCAATAAAAACAAATAGTTATAAAATTATAATTGAAAAAATAAAAATATGTTAAACTAAATAAACTAAAGCCAGGCATGCATAGATAAACGCATTTAAAGTATCAACATTAATTATAAAATAAATTAAGAAATTATTATGCAAATGTCTGAGGGAATATTTATAACATAAAGTTTCATGTGTAAATTGTAATTTTAGTTTAAGGAAACATTCATAAAAAATAATAATAAAAAGCAAAAATCAGTTACAAACAACAATATGAAAACACTCAAAACAAATTATTGAATTAAATTTCACTGTAATTTTAAACGTTTTAGGTAAGGAAATGGTGTAGCGGTTGAATACTCGCTTTTTTGCTAACAACTTTTAACTTTCCGTTGGAAATATTCAATTTTTAAAAAAGTCTGATAATTTACCCCGTTTTGAAAATATCAAATTCTCATCAGATGTCCAAGTATTGAGATTCTAGGAAGTTTTCCTGACTAATTCTGAGATCCCCTGTATGTAAGTATGTGTGTGTGTAGGTGTGTGTGCGAGCAGGTAACCCGATTTCGACTTTTGAACGGCTGAGCCGAGTTGTGTCATATAAGAAGCATTCTGAAAAGCATTCCTGACCATACATTTCCTGTGAATTTGAACCGATTCGAACGTCTAGATTCCGAAATAAGTATAAAAAAAACGTAGAATAAAAGTGTTTCAAAGAGGTTTTTTTTGGAATAATTCTTAAGCCGCTTTACCAATCGATTCTACAAATTAATCTGCTATTTACGTTTAAAAACCGGGAAAACATCGGTTCATCCATTCCTGATCACGATACATCGAGAAAAAAAATTTAAAAAGGTAATCAAGAAAAAAACTCCGATAGAATGTATCTGATCAGATATAGCTCTCGATTATTTTCTAGTAAACCAAAACTACATCAATCACCGTGAGAATCGATTGATTTCAAAATTAAAATTATAGTTTTGCGTAGTAAGATTAGTTTTGCGGTTAAACTAGAGGGAAGTTACTGGGATGTCCTTAAGCGCCGACCGTTTTTCATACTTCTTTTAGTAATAAAATCTTTTTTCTTATCGTCGTAGAAAGTTTTTGTTAAAAGGATAAGATTTGGCTTCCGCACTAGAACCAGAGTGGACCAGGAAGCCGCTACAAACTTATTTAAATTTTGAATAACAAAATCTACTAGGAAAACAATTTTTTATCAGATCAAAACTACCAACTTTTCATAGAATTGAATTTCTTTTACATCATCCAGATAAACCGATTTGGGGGTTTTGAGCTTCTTTTCCTTCACAGAATTTTTTTTTAATATTAAATTATCGCTTAAGATTCAAAGTTTTTCAAAATCGGGAAGTTGTTGACAAAACTTCGCTTGGAATTCTCATCAGACCTGTACGTTTTGAGTCCCAAGGAAGCGTTCCTGGCTAATTTTGACAAGGTGTCAATATGTCTATGGGTTTGTGCGTGTACGTGTGTAAGTATGTATGTGACCTGCTCTTAAATTTTGAATGGCTAAGCCAGATCAAACTAAACTAGTAGTGTTCCAGAGGATTTTCCAAATCGAGAAACCCTGTGAATTCCAACCGATTCGAGCAAGTAGATTTAAAATCTCAAAAAAGCTTTAAATTATATTTATATATTTAAGTGTTCTTTTGACTTAAACGGCTCTATCAATCGATTTCAGAAAACTACTCAGTTCTCAACACTAAAATACCACGTTGACTACTGCAAACTTGGTATTTATTAATATGTAAATGAGTTAAAAGACTATGATGAAAGATCAACATCAGAAATATGACTTCGGGTTCACTGAAGAGGTTGTAAAAAGCATTAGAAAAGGTTCAGATTAGCACTACTTCCGGATATCAGAATTTCACTGACTTGTTTGGAATGTCTTTTTTACTGGGTAGTAAATCATTTTATGGCGTGTTTTATAATAGTGTCACAACTTTGAGTTGGCATCACTGCTTTATTTGAGCACCTATTTTTTTAGTATGTTTTGAAATTTCATTATGAATCGACTTACATCAGACTTACATTGTTGTAATTTTTATCAAAATAATTGTTCTATTCGTCAAACTCATCCATTCAAAATTTTGTTTTCCGATGAACCCCATTTATGTTTGAATGGGTACGTAAATAAGCAGAATTGTCGCATTTGGAATGAGGAGAACCCACAAGCTTTTTTGGAAACACGATTACATCCATTAGATGATGGCGGAGTGATTGGCCTATATGTCTTCAAAAACGATTATGGTCAGAATGTTGCCGTCAATGGTGCACGGTTTGGAGACATAATGCGATATTTTTTGTACCTCAACTACGTTGCATTAATCCTGCTAATATCTGGTTCGAACAGGTCGGAACCATATGTCACACATCGGGCGCTACAATTAATTTACTCAAAGAAACTTTTATGAAAATATTATTTCAATTAATGACCCTATTAATTGGAAACCAAGATCTTGTGATTTAATCTCAATAGATTATTTCCTTTGGAGTTATATTAATTCACTAGTCTACGTCGACAAACCACAGGCAATTGGAAGTCAGCATTCGGAGAGTTATCGGCTAAATATGAACTGCGAATAGTTGTTGAAAATTGGTGCTCCAGGTTGAGCCTTCTACGCGTCAGTTGAAGCAGCCACATGGCAGAAATCATATTCAGACATTAATTCCATTAAATGTTCTTTCAAATAAATTCCGTTTTATTGTTATTAAAAAATACTTTCTTGTTTTATTATGCTTTAAACTTGTCTCACTATAGCAGTCCTGTATTTATTTGCAATATTTTTAACGATTTAAATCCATACTTAAAATTTTCAATATTTCTTAAAATATTGTGCTGAGAACACAATACGATCGGGTAAGTATTAATTAGGAATTAAGTGGAAACTGCATTTTATATTTGAAGCTCTTAAAATTTCCATTTAAGACTCCATTTAGGCGTAAAATTACAAGTGCTACAAGCAAATCGAAACATTTAATAGATTTACCCGCATTTATAAAACGAAGCAGAGCAAAAGATAAAAACACTATTCAATGTGTGTATTACAACCGACAACTAAAAATTAAATTTTAGTATGAATTCAGAAAAAAAAAAATAAATAAATATTGCACACGTAAACTATTTTAATTTCCTCTTTTCACATTAACAAAATTACATACGCACACAAACAGAAACCGACAACTACAACTGCAACAAAAGGAGATTATAAAACCACATAAATGTGTGGGTATCTGTGTGTGTGTGTGTGTACGTAATATGCAAAGTAGATATAGTGCATCATGCAGACATGCATATCCACACTCACACACACACATGTAACATAAACAACCCATGCACCCGAAAACCCGTTGCATGTTAAGTAAATGCTTGTGAATATGAAACAACTACATTTAAACGAATTTAGGCTGTAAATCTAAAATCGATATTTTGTTGTTGGCTTTTCGACTATAAATACACACATACACACACACACACGCTGGCAAACAAACAGGCAAATAAACTTTTAGGCAAACTAACATGGTTGTAATAGAACAAAAAGTCGAGAAGGAAGAACATGATACAATAGACTGACTACTGCTCCATCGACAATATCAGTGATGCTCTGGTTGGGCCTATTTCGTTCTCATAAATTTGTAAATCTAAAACTGATTTTGATATGGGCGTAAGTGTGTGTTCTAATTGCAATACATACAGATTTATAACTATAATATTTCAATTATAAACTGATTTTATTGTAAAAATATTAAATTTTAGTTTTATTCTGTTTTATGAAAAAATAATTAATTTCATAATAGAAATTTTTTGTTATCGTAATTCTTTTTAGCAAAGTAAACTTTAGAAAAAAATCATTGATAAAGAGTCGCCAATTGGATTCAGTACACAGAAGTGATGGAATTGAGGTTTTTGGAAAGTCTAAAAGGCATAGAGATGTAAAAGAAAACAGGTTACAACAAATAAGCAACATCTATAGCATACGATGGCCTTGTCTGCACATTCAAAAACATTAAAACCCCATATAACCGGACAGCCACAGCCGCGGCTGTCCGGTTGTGAGAAGTGTCTGCATGTAAGACCATAAATACTGGATTTAGTAATAGAGCACCTGAGTTGAATATGTTGAGCTTGAAAATATTTTTCTTTGTTTGACGTGATCAAGAGTTTATTTTAAAGCTTCTTTATTTAAATTTTAAAACCAATAATAAATGCAAAAGTTGTTGAACAGGACACTTTGCCCCGTCTCGAAAATTTTTACTTGTCAAGTAATTCACAGTTTTCATATGTTCTTTAATTAACAAATTTTTTTTTTTTAATTTTATATATAATAGCGCTTTTAAACCGGCATAGTTTTATTAAAAAAACAGCTGATAGCACACACATCAGCTGTTTTTTTGTTTGTATAAAATATATGTAAATTGCACTTTAAAATGGGAATTATTTAATATTTCTCAAATTTCTATTTTGAAATTATGGAAATATAATTGTTTCTTGAGAGATCAAGAAAAGTGCTGTATTCGGCTGTACCGAATCTTATATACCCTTCACCAACGTACGTCTGGCGTTACGTATATTTTAAAGTACATACATGCTTTTTGTGAAGAAAACATGGTTCATTTATTCTTAGCTCTATTGCAATTTTTAGTTACCTAAATTATAAAATGGATTTAGTTAGCAGAAGAAAAATAAAACAACGTCAGTTGCAGTTTTCGTAACGTTTAAGTATAAAAATATTTCAATTTCCCAACCCTGGAAGGGAAATTTAAATTTTAAATTTTTATTTTCAATACAAATCTTCTTGAAGTAAAAAGTAGTTTTATTTAAGAAAAACTCAATATTTGTAACCATTTTGGTTCTAGCATGTATTACAAAATATTGCATGGAAACGAAATATTAATTTTTTTCTTTGCTAATGCAAAACTTAAAATACTTAAAAATTTTAGTTATTATATGTACCCCAAAACAGTGAATGTACCCGTTCCTGGAAAAAAACTTAATTTTTTTAATTTTTAGTACACAATTGAGGCTGCCTAAATCATGAATTAGATTTAATTAACAAACAAACAAAAAAATAATCGGTTTTTGGTATAAATTTCCCAGATCTGGAACCGTATTTCGAATTTTTTTGAATTTCAATTCGCTCAAGAACGAAGTCTCTAGCTCTTCTGGGGGGCTTTGAAAACCCGATTTCACGTACAGACGGACGGACATCGCTCATTCGTCATCGCTTTTCATAAGAATACAGAATACATATACTTTAATACCATATATACAAATAATACCATTCTTCTAGACTACCTTGGAATTTAATTTTCATGGCATGAGCTGAGGCCAAATTACCGCATTTTATGTCAATCGAAATTTCAATACAATTTAAATACAAACTTCGATCAACATCAAGTGGCCCCAGAACGAATTCCCGTATATATATTTCGCTTAATCCATAATATGAAATAATCTTTTTTTGTTAATATAATAATAATTATAGCTGCTAATATGATATCGATAATGATTTCTTTAAGGAAACTTTTTTTCCTGTCCCTTTTAAATGTTTGCATTGTAACACATTGAGGCCATTAAACATAAACGTTTGTACAAGTATTCCACCCAATTAAATTTATGTACATATTTTTATTTCATAATTTTGCTACAAAATGCTTGTTCATCAATTTCTTGTGCTAAACATACAATTGGGGTATTCACACTGTGTGCTATTTAATCATATTGTCATAAAGCCATAATGTTTTAGACCAGTTTAAACAAGTTATTTAAAAGTTGTTGTTGTGCTGCATACAAAAAAAAAGTCATAAAATAATAGCACTCTTTGAGATATGTTGTTGTTTTGTTATAAAATAGCTTTAAAGATTTCAGTCGAACGGCTGAAAATCTTTAGACGCGAGACGGCGATAGTATATGTTTGCCACCGTTACTTATATATAATTCATGACTAAAAGGCGTGACCTACATGTCTGTACATTAAATCACATTTTTATAACATAAAACATGTTAGAAGAGAACTAAATCGCAAAAACTAAACATATACAAGTGAAACATTTCTCTCGTAGCTGGCAGCCACTGATTGTTTTTCCGTATGCCACCGCAAAATGAAAATGTATTCAGCTCATATCAAGTGTGTTTTTATCTTATCAGCTGATCGATGTTTGATATAGCATTCTGAGTTCCGACGGGTTATTCACACTAGTCATATATTTCGTGCTATTATTTTATGACTTGATTTTATGATTGCAGTGTGAATCCCGCAAACTTTGAACAAGTCAGGGTCAAACCTGGTTGGTAATTACCTTTTAAGTGCAGCCAGAGCACTGATTGTTTATAATCTTTGGAGAACTTGAGGTCTCACTCGGACTCGTTAACTTCTACACCTCAGTAAACCGTATATGATTACGATTCTTCTGAGGAATTTTCCGTGTTTAACTACGTTGTCACTTCTTATGTGAAAGCATAAGTCGTGTGTAGACAGTCACAATAACGCATAATATACGTGCACCGATACATTATAAATTTGTTTGCAAAGTATTTTATAAACAAATAAGTTCCAAAAAATATACTTTACATACATACACATATATGTATGTATATAGTGTAATTACATATGTATACATTTCTTTTCACCCCTCGATATAATACAAAAATCAAAATAGTAGAATAAAAGCAAAGACGACAATATAAAAATTCATACTAGTTTTAAACTTTACATTTGCACATGCAAAAAGAAAAATAAACAACAACACCGTACGCAAAACGACAACAACAAACTCAATCTGGCCGGTATTTTAGGGAAGCTACAGCGAGGCTGTCTGACATTCGTAAATAACAAGAAGATTCTTTCTTGTAAATAATACACATATATGTAAACTCTTCTTATCATGTAAATATTTCTTTATAAAATATTCTGCATTTCCTTTATATATTTATTATTCTAAAACATTACCCACATTATAAACTACGTACTTACATATATATATATATATATATATATATATATATATATATTTATATGTATATACATCCATCCGTACATACATATTTATGTATCTGCAATTTCACCAAATACCGTGACACTTTTTACTTATTTTAATTTTTTTATTGTATGAATATGAACGTATAACTTTCCACTTCACCATATTATTCACAAAAACACAAATTTCAAAATGTTTATAATAATTTAATTAAAATGTTTAACAATTAATTTTAAAAAAACTCTTTAGACACTAAAACACACGTCTTCACTCCACGAATTTAAGTACGAAACTGAAGAGCAAAAGATAAACAAATAAAAACAGTTGAATTTAAAGGAAAAAAAGTCATATTATTTCGCAGCCTCAAAGTATGCTGAGTAGTTTGGTGATAAGCACAACCAGTTACTTGTGACCATCATTGCCACTTTAGATCTTTACAGGTACTGTTCAATGGTAACTCTCTCCCTCTCTCCGAATGCCCGATATATTTTGTTGCACACATTTCAATTCAAGAAATCGCTTAATTCGTATATAATATTTATCCCTTCACAAAAAAGTGAAACGGTATATTTAGGTTTGTCATTCCGTGTTTAATTTCTTCGATATCAATATGCGACCCCATAAGGTATATATATATATATTCTGGATCCTCTTGAGATTGGGAGTGAGCTAACATAACTGGAATCGGAAGGACGATTCCAGAGCTGGGAGGCTTACACCTATTTCTCGACGCAAAATTGACATCAACAACAGATTTTTTTTTGTTTATGTAAAAATTTAACTTATTTAATGCTTCGAGACTTCTCAATTGTCTGTTTAATGCAAAAAAAAAAAATTTTTTTCAGGGATGGGAAAATAAAATTTTTTGTTTGCTCATACGGTATTTTGTGGTACATATAATAACTAAAATTTTTGAAAATTTTAAGTTTTTCTTAAACAAAACCGTTTTTGGTGGAATGAAGATTTGCATCGATGAAAGAAAAAAATTTAAAATTTAAAGTTCCGATCCAGGGTTAGGAAATTTAAATTTTTTTATACAATAAACTAACCAACTAGCGTCGATTTTTGCTGGCTAAAATTATTTTTTATTTCGGCAAAACAAAATTGGTATCAAAAATTTAAAAAACATAAAAATTTCGATTCCAATATTTTGTAGTACATGAAAGTAACGAAAGTGGTTACAAATTTGTAGTTTTTTTAAATAAAACCGCTTTATACATCATGAATACTAGCATTGTTAAAATGTAATTTTAAAAAAAATAGTTTTCGCCTCCAGGGATATTGAATATTATATTTTGGCGTACGATCTATTATCTGTCCGACTGTATTTGGGTAATTTGCATCTAAATGGATATTTTAAAGCTCTTCCAATCTTGCATTCACACACAGACTCACATACATCCGCACACATCTATTACAGGAATATATTTATTTTCATTAATCCTTTTGATTCCTCAAATAATATTTCTTTGTTAGACAGCAAAGAAAAACCTATAAAAGTTTTACAAAATTTATGCTAATAAATTTCAATATATGTATCTGTAGATTCTTATGAAAATATATAAGATATTGAAATATATTTATGTATTTGTTTTGATTATTTGATTAGGGTTTAGAGATTAATGAAAAATTCCCAAACTCGTTTGCAGGTATGAGAAACTCTATAACAAAGTGACGACATTTTGTTTTGATGTAAGTGGTTGGTACTCCTGATAAGGTAATGGATTGTAATTAATTTATTTAGCTTTTACACATAACTGGGCTTTCATACAATACAAAAATGTGTTGAACACAAACCCTGTACATGTTTATAAATATTTACGCAAGTATATTCAGGACATGCGTTATCATGCTTCAGCATGCAGTTTATGTTTTTGAAATTCACAACTTCTGTGTTTACTTCAGTTTTTTGTACCCACTTTAACTGTGAAGTTTTCCAAATATAAATACACAGTCATTTGAGCCCATACCAAACTCCACTAGAGAGAAGGAGACACATACTTTTTATTAGCTCTCGGATGGAGTATGTTTGCTTGTAAACTGTTGTTGCTAAAAACTCCCATTACAAAGCACATATTAGCAGAGTGCAATTATAAAATGTTACATTAAAATCAACATTATTTTATGGACTTATGAGTGGTCATATTAGAACAGAGTTTTTCTAAAAGTTAGGGTTTCCCTTAAGACAAATTGTTATTGATTAGCAAATAAAAATCTTGTATAAATTTCAAAGACCATAAATACACATATTTCAATTTTCCATAAAAACAAATAACTTTTTTTGAAAAGTAAAAAAAAATTGTCTTTATTTCTTTATGTGCGGGGCACTCTAACGAATCGATATACGTTTTGGAATTTATTTCAGACATCAATACAAAAGCATCCAGCTTTTAGAAAATCGGTTGTTATTATTGGCATTTGAGGAAAGAAAAAAAAACAAATGAAATGTATGCAAGAGCACACTAGTGGTCTGTTGTTGTCTTTCATTTCACAAATCACATTTAATAGGGTTCTCAATCGTATATGCCATTTGAAATATAACGTGCATTTTAAATTAGAAAACTGTTTCAAAGGGTTTTAAAATGTTGTATGAGAATAAGCCAGCATTTCTTCTTGTTTCAGTGACATGAATTTTTATGCTTAAATTTTTTTAATATGGATGGATTTTATAATTATGCAGATAAATAGAATTTTATGTTACAGCAAAAATATTTTAAAAACGATAAATATAATAAACAAAAAGTTAAGGTCATGGTTTTGGGAAACCGCAACACTTGCTCAGGGGACTTATAGAGTTTTTCAAATACTTTATTTATATGAAAATAAAACCTTATTTTTTCTGATAATATATGAAATATGAATACGAGAATTATTGATTGTCCTAACGAAAATAGTCTAGCAAAACAGATTAAATTAAATTTTGTTATCACTAAATTAGCTTTTAAGACTTTTCCTAAATAAAAAATTTTTACTACACCATTTGTATGAAAATTAAAGTGGTATTCTTGAGAAGCATAAATTAAAAATGAATACGAGAATTATATATCGTTCAAACAAAAATACTCTCACATAGAAAACCAAATAAAATTTTTCTGTCACCAAATTAACATCCTGGACTTTTCAAAAATCCAAAATTTTAAGCCGATAATTAAATTTCAACTACACCATTTAGATTAAAAAGCGCTCAGTTTTATATTGCTGAGGGTGCTGTTGACTGAACTAATAAACAGATGTCTTAGGTCCCGAGTTCGACTCCGCATTCAGAATAGGGTGTCGAATTTTTCTGATCTGCATTAGTGCAAGATTGTGTTAACTGTTGTCGGCTTGTCTCAATGGCGCAGGTATAACACTGGTCCCTAATAATTACCGACAGCGATTAAAACCGCCATGCAGAATGCAGCACCCTCTGTCGTCGGTAACCGTGGCAAAATAGTTCAGCAGCGAAGTAAAAAGTAAATACAGGTGAAAACAAATTTTTTATTTGCTTTTCTGTCTCCATCTGTCCTCCCAAAATATCCCCCGCTTCTACTTCTGATACAATGCACTGCATTTGTAGGGGGCGTCCCCTGAGTGTAAGTCCAAGACAAGAAAAAAACTTAAATCCGATGAAAAATAAAATACAACTCTCATGTGTGGGCCGGTGCTTCAAAGATGATTTCAAAGTCGCTCAACCGACTACAAGAGAGGGCGAAGAGGATCACATAGTAGGGTTGCCAAATCTATTGACTCTTTTAGGCATCGCCGTTATGTAGGGTGAATTATGTTGCTCTATCGTTACTGTGGAAAGCCAGTCTTTTTACGCATAATTTGCTTTGCAACAAGACCACTTGTATTTTCGGTCGGTATGCAAACGAGTAGCACTACGCATCATAGAGAAAGTTCGTTCTTGGAACGGACAGTCCTTATATAGAACAAACTACCTGCAGAGGTCTTTCCCACCACATTCAATTTAAGTCCAATGTCCACAGACACTAATTCCTCTATTCACCTTCCCCAAAAAAATATCACTACAGTGCCGCCACAATGCATTGCATAGGGGGCATCTCGAGAAAGTTGGTCCAACAAAAAAAAAAAAAAAAAAAAAAAAAAAAAAAATGACCGGCTATGACAATTGTGGTATTGAAATTCAGGCAAACATATCATAAATATTATATCCTATAATCATGACTTGTCCGGGCATGAGATCGTGCCCACGACCTTCGTTTTTATCGTAGGCGTATTAGCCAACAGCAGCCACACAATTTAAGCCCATCCTTTTCTAAATGAAAATATCAACAATTGAATTTTATTATCTTGCGAGTTCTGTTCAAAAGATATGGAAGAGTTTCGGCTTTCTGAACAAATATTTATTTATATAAATATATCTCCCCCTTCGATTTAATACAGCAGTTCCAGCACTTTTTTCCATCCACGATAAAGTTCTGATATGCAATTTTTTATATGTCCTTGAGCTCTCAGCGACTCAATTTATATTTTCTCAGTCATCCGTTTCACTGATCTATTGAATCAAGAGAATAGGAAAGAATCAGAGAAGGCCGTATCTGGTGAATACTGGTGCTGCTTATTTTAGTTACTTCTGCGGGGTGATTATTTTATACAAAATTCTGTAATTGTTTAAGGATACTTATAATTTCTAAAATAGCCTAAAATATTGTATGGCATGAGCCAAACGGTACACCGATATCATCAGGAATATCTGTAGTAGTTTCTTGGCCATTCTTCATAATAATTCGTTTCACTTGTCGTTGGTTATTTATGTGCAGGGATGTCCTGAGTGTCGTCATTCCCGTCTTCTCGGTCTTCTCTAAATATCTTGTATCGCTTGTCTTTTAATAAAAGAATTCTTCGTCAGTCGTAAAGCAGTCCTGGGTCGGTCCACCTCCAGCTTCGTTGGAAATTATTTGCTAAGTGCAACCACACCACTGGTTGTTCACTCTCTTTTGGAGTTTTACATCTCACTCGCACTTTAATGCGTCAACTTCTATGCCTCCGAATTCTATCAATACAGGAATACGGTTCTTCTGAGTATTTTTCCACGGTTGGTCTGGATTTAAAAGTACGAAATTGAAAGGCAAAAATTTTTTCAATCCTCTTTTAATCCTGCCATTTGCAGGATAAGCAAATATGTTTATTTGAAGTGTATGTCAATATTGCAAAAAGAAGGAAAGAGAAATAAAAAAATGTCCACTGCCAGAGAGTCTTGTACTATACACTCTGCCTCTTCAACTCTTTAACAACAAACTTCGTCCGTATGTCCATAAATTACATAAATCGAGACTTGGCAACGTTGCTGTTTCTTATGCGAAGACATGAGTCGTGTTCACACTAACGGCTAACAATGTGTTCAGACATGCATTTTTAATTAAGTCAGTTTAATTTTAATTGAGCAATTAAATCTAGTGTTCACACATATTCAAAAACATTATTTTTATTTGTTTCGTGAATATTCGTGTTTGTAAATTTAAAAAAGGATGCAAGTTTTGGTTTCTAAGAGATTTTACTTGCATATAATAGAAATATGGAGCTCTTAGAGTCATTGCGATCGATTTTTGATTAGAAATTGTCAGTGCTTAAAAAAGAGAAAAAGGAAATCTTGACAATTTTACTAAGTATATTTATTGAAGTTCAGTGTAGTCTGTTTGAAAATTCAATTTGTTTTGTTTATATGTTCGCATATTTTTTGACATTTGACTGGCTATTATGGGAAATTTTTCAGCTGACTGAACACAGTTCTTAATAAACACACTTGTGACCAGGATTGCAATTCGAGTTTTACGCAATTAGTGATACAATTAACTACTAATTGCTTAATTTATTAATTGACTTGTTATATGATAAATAGTCGTAAATTAAGGCCTTAATTGCAAGAAATTACCTTATTGCGCAATTAAGGGGTATGTCTGGACACGGTATGAAATACGGATTAACAACATCGCTGCAGTTGCCATGGTAACTAATCGGCAACTATGCCCCGATACTCTGTAAATTTGAGAGCAGAGTATATTATATTTCCCTACTTCTTCGTAGTTCCTGGAAAAATTAATCTTTAAATAATATTAATTTAAGAAGCATGTAATTTTCATAAATGAAAAACCAAACAACTTCATTTCCAAGCCATCACAAAGTTAATCTCTCTTCCATTTCATTAAACTTCCGCTAAAAAATAGTTAAATTTGGGGACTTGAAATCAGATTCAACTGTTCTACATAATTATAATTGGCTTTGCGTTAAAAATAGCCTTAAATTATAACTTCCTTAAGTACGGAGAACTGTGGCTTTTGTTTTTCCAGCCATCGAATGCATTTCCTGATGGCAGAGTTGTTAGCTTATTAAGTTTTATTGACATTCATTGCTTAACTTGGGTTGCTTATTTGCACAAACACACACACACATCCAGAGCACTTGTATGCGACCATAGATAATTTGATTTGTATGTTTCTGTGCTAAAAGGACATATGAAAATTTATGCAAATAGTCGTACGTTGAAATAATTTTGCCATGACGATGATGATGATGATGAGCAAATGCGAAAGAAGACTACTACCACACTGGCACACTGATACACTGAACTAACGGATGTTGTTTGCTAGTTCACATGCCACAAAGCACACACCGATACCGATAGATATTCTACTAGTGATTCAGGATAAGTGACTGACCTCATCTGCATGTGTGCACGAAATACATGTGGAGATACTCATTTAAAAATATACACTTTTTCACTTTTATTTAGTTTTTTTTTGTTTTTGTTAGGAGATCAAAATCTTTTCCATTAAATCACCACGAAAATCTACTTTACATCAGACCAGCCATCTGCATCATGAAAGTATTTCAATTATGCTGTTGCAAATAAAAAAGAAAATACTTTGCAATGGACAGAAATAAAAGATGGACTATCATTAGCAACGTCAAAATCGTCTTACTTAAAAAAAATTATTTTGATTTCCTTTGATGACCAAAAGTTGTCGAAAGCAATAATGAGAAAAATGTGCACATAAATAATTTAAAAATGTATTAATTGTCCAATAATAGAGATTTTCTTTTGCAGGTCGTTTTAATTTTCATTTGAAATGCGATTAGTGCAGCATGAAATTGGCAGATCAAATAGCATGTAAAATGGGTCAACAACTAATTCTTTATCTTCTCATCTGTTCTCTTAACATTATTCACTTCTTTCTAGTCCTTGCGCAATGAACTGTTAAAGCAGGGGTCATCGCCTGACTTGCAGTATCAAAATAACTTAAACCAAACACTTGAAAATCAGTGAGATCCATGATACTCTTATTTCATTATAACACCTAGCCTCTGCCATTATGTCCGATTGGTCACAGCTCTTAATTATCGTAGTGAAAACTTCGACCACTTTTTCGCATATATTAGGGCTGCATCGTTATGTCAACTGAGGCAGATAGGCTAGCAGAGATGGGAGCATAAATGGCAAACATCACACTAGATAACCCAAAGCCATTTCAGGTGTTTAAGAACGAACTTAAACAGTGGGCCATAGAATTGCATACAAGAGATTGGGAGAACTCTACCATAGGTAGGGTGACTAAAATTCTATGGGTGGACCCAGATGGTAATAGGACAAAAGATATCCTAACATTGAGTAGGCCACCATTCAGCTGGCACGAATGGGTATCGCTGATGATATAACATGCAATACCTGTCAGGAAGAGAACGAAACACTGGAGTACTACTTGTGCTACTGTGCAGATTTTAGCCAATTCAGAAGACTAACATTTAATCAGGATATTATACAGGAGATGGATTTTCTTAGGGGTTCTAATTGGAGGGACTTGTATCTTCTGCATCGAAGAAACTAGGTTCATAATGTAATCAAATTCTAAGGTTTCTTAACCGTACTTATGGAGGTTCCATAGAATGGTAACTCCTACATTAGAGCGCACAACAGGCCTAGGTGTAATCCTTGAGAGGATTGGGATGACTCATACCCCTCTTTTCGACCTAACCTAACCTATGTCAATGTGGGCACGGCCCTCGACTTATTTAAACAACAAAAGTAGGGAAAACGGTTGACCCTGAATGACATCCCCTTAACTTCCAGCTAAATTTAACCGCAAAATTATTGCAACCTGGTTTTTGAGCTCTTCGAAGTGAAACACTATTATTTCATTTTTCAAATCAAACGAATTCCTCGTGATATGCCGTGATTGATTAAGGTTTCGATTATTATAAAAGAAGAGAACCTTAACTGATCAGATATTTAATTTTGGAGCTTTTCCAAAAAAAAAAAACACGTTCTTGCATATTTTCGCTCACTATAACTCATGAACAGATTAACCGATTTTGAGCCGGTGATCGACGTGGTTTATGGAATCGATCAATGAAGCTGTTTAAAGACTATTTAAAGAAAATTAGTTTGAAAAATGCTTTTTTTCACAACTTAATTTTAAAATCTAACAGCTCTAATCATTTTAATTTCACAGAAAATCAAAAGTTCAAAAACTCTCTTCAGAACGTTTGATTCGGTAAAGGCTTCATACATAAAGTTATAGTTCCTCAGAATAAATCAGGGAAGCTCCTTAGGACCTCAAAACGTAGAGATCTGATATGAGCTCGATATTTTGAATATGGGGTTAATTCCACTAATTCCCAATCTTTGAAAATTTGCAATTCTCCAGCGGGAAACTGAAAACTTAAGGGCGTCCAATTACATGATTTTGGGGGCCGAGCAACTTCGCTATAACATAAATTTTAGTGTTCTACAACAATTTTTTCGTGCATTAAAGCTGAAGTTGGTTTCAAAATTGTATGGGCTTAACAATTTGTTTCATCTCATATAAAGAGTTGGATGGGAACGAAGGGTGTGCTGTATTCTGCTCTTTTAATACAGTGTTAATTATTCAACGACTTTTTCAAAGTGCAACCTCTGATATTTTCATACCACATCGTATAACATTTAGGCAAGCTCTTTTATCAGATATAATTTCAGAACACATTAAAGGAACGCATTGGTAGGAAAGTATTGTGAAAAAATCTTATAAATATATAATTGAAAATTTGGTCTTATATATCATTTAAATATCGCAGCAACTCTTAAATTGTCCATTCTAAAATTTTTTTCCACTTCCTACAGATTAATTCACACCCGTTTGTTGTATATCGGACATATATAACTTGTATTATTGTACGAATACTTTGTACAGTTTTACAAAAGTTCTTTCCTTTTTTTCTTTCTTCAAATATTTTTATTATTTTGTTCTGTATCATCATTTGCTAACAACGTTCTATTTTTTCATGCATGTGTCAACACTATTCAGTTTGCAACACAGTAGAGTGATAAGCAAGTGATTACAGGGGCTGTTGTGGGGCCTTATTTAGTGGACTTAAGAGCAAAGTCTTCCAATACGATTTTGTTTTCTATATGCTTTTATTAGCTGCACCTCTATGTTTGTTAGCACAGCGTAATTTTTTATTTATTTATTATTATTATATATATATTTTTTTTTTTTTTTTGGAAGTGTCACAACTTTGAGTTGGCATCACTGCTTTATTTGAGCACCCATTTAACAGCTGATTGTTGCTTTTCGCTTAGTTTGCTTTAGGTTCTTACTAGGAATCGACTTAGACCACAGCAATACGTGCCAATTGTTGCAATTTTTAATATAATTAATACGTCAATCTCAACCATTCAAAATTGTGTTTTCCGATGAAGCCCATTTCCGGTTGAATGGGTACGTAAATAAACA
The DNA here is from genome assembly GCA_963675445.1 of Linnaemya vulpina. Taxonomy (NCBI): domain Eukaryota; kingdom Metazoa; phylum Arthropoda; class Insecta; order Diptera; family Tachinidae; genus Linnaemya; species Linnaemya vulpina. The sequence goes on from OY776277.1 coordinate 44,362,612, forward strand.
GGATTGCCGCATTTGGAGCGAGGAGAACCACATGCTTTTTTCGAAACACGATTACATCCACAGAAAATGAATGTTGACAGCGTTTCATTGGGGCTGACGGAGTCATTGGCCCATAGGTCTTCAAAAACGATGATGGTCAGAATGTTACTGTCAATGGTGAGCGGTATAGGAACATGATTCGAAATTTTTTCATATAAAGTTCCGGAGCTCTCAGTAAGTCATGTACCTACGAAAAAAAACACGTAATCTGTCATGTGACAGACTCTACTCCATGCAGAGATATTATCGGAAATATTGTTTTAGTTGTCACAAATCGGCCCAATTTATAAACACAAAAATTATTTAGTATTAAAGCGATTATATTTTTAACAAAATCCAAATAAAAAACTAATTTAAGTAGATCTCTTACTAAAGTCAGTCAGGGCGAATTTCGAAACCCATGTCACTTATAAATTGTTTAAGAAGAAAACTCTGCAAACACATATTGATGTCGTGGAACTGAGCCAATGTGAGTGCCATTGGAGCTGGGGCCAAATTCCCGTATTCGGCATCGATCGAAATTTCAATACAATTTATAAAAAAATTTTAATCCGTTTTGTGTATGACTGTTATGAAATATCTACGAATATTTTCAAAAGGCCTATTTTGCGAAAGCCTCATAATTTTTACAACTGCTATCTTATTTGTAGCAGCTACAAATACTTGCACCAACATTCCAATGCAACGTTGACATGGAATTAAACAAGAACATGTACTATTTATTACTTTCACATCTGCACACAAGTCAAACGTTCACCTGTTTCCAGGTCTTGTTCAAACAAGTTGTAGGGTTGACCGGAAAACTTATTCTTGTAAACATTTTTGTGAGAGCAAAAAAATTTTATGATAAGTAAAATTATATGAGAAATGAAGCAGGAAATGTTGTAGCAATTTTTGTGAAAGTATCCGTCCTATGACCGCTGAAAGGGTGAACGGTACAAAAAAGTTCAGGAGTGGTGAGACTGGCGTAAAATAGATATATCCCAAGAGCAGAACAAAAGTGCTTACAAAATTACCTCAAGCATTGTAACATCGAAGGATATATTGTTTCAGACAGACTATTTTAGGATACTTCTGTTACCAGTTTTTATGAAACCTTCTCAACTGGGAGTGGTACTAAAGACAACACAACAGGACAAGTGCAGAAAAATTAATGGCGTTTTCTTTTCCGAAAAACATGCAAAATTTTTCACTTTTTTTCTAAAAAGTGACAGTTTAGAGAAGTTTTCAAACAGGAATAATTTTTCGTGAGGAATGCAGGACTCCTTTGTAATATGTTCTTTTTTTTCAAAAGACCGAATGTGGCCATTTTTTGTTAAGAGTGTAAAAAATTTTAAATTTTTTTCTAGAAAAGAAATCAACGTAAGTCTAAAATATGTTACCGAGTATCTGAATTGAGGATGCTGTTGGCTGAAGTAGTGAACACAAGACTACGATGCCCTAGATCCACACTGCAATCTTAGTCATGGATATGGTGCCGAGTGCAGGATTGAGTTAATTTTTCTCGGCTTGTCTTAACGTCGAAGGCATGGAACTGAACATTTACGACGGCGATTAACACCGTCTTGTATTAAGAGAGTAGACTGCAGCATCCTTTTTCGTCGTTACCTGTAGCAAAACATTCATCAGAGAAGTAAAAAATAAAAAAAAAGCTTCAACAATATTCTCTATCTTTTAATATGTCTTCGTCTGTCCTCTTTACACAATCCCCTCCTTCGAGTTCCGGCATAATACACTGCATATGTAGGGGACATCCCCTGAGTACTGGCCCAAGAAAAAAAAATATTAACAACCGCCTTGTATATATAAAGTTCAGGAACTCGAAGCAGCTGCTAGTCTTTAGGCATCAGTCACGTGGCCTGATTTTTACCCTTTAGGGATTTCATAAAAAATAGCACGCGAAAAAAATTTGTAAAACCCTGGATATAAAATTTACAACTGTCTTAAAATAAAATCTCACTTCCAGATGAGACGCAAAATATATCTGTAGGTTTCCAAGAAACAGAAGTATTATTATTGCACAATCATGCGTACCCCGATTTATTGCAGTGACTTAAAATACGATCCATTTTAAATTTAACTTTATAGACACATTTTCGGAAAAGTATTTTTAATCCAGAAAGACTTAATAAATATTCCAAAGTATAAGAGAAAGTCTATATCAGTTTTAGATATTCAACTTACACAGCAGAACAGAACAGCCGTTTTCGAAAGCCGCTACACTTTCATCATCAGTACCCATGTGTATTATTTATGCTACCACTTGTTGGATGGTGGGTGGGTGAAAAAGGATACGAGAAGTTTGTGGTAACACATTTTGTTAAGTACTTGTGCTGCCGCTTGATTATAATTTTTTTTCCACTTTTTTTTTAATTTTTGTTCCACAATTTCTTAAGTCAAAATATTTTGGTTTGTACTTCATATTTGACCTTGATTGGGTTAGCATAATTAATTTTATTATATTTTTATTTAATATCGAAATTATAGTTTAGAGAATTGTTAAGAAAATATTTCGCTATTGCACGTTTATTTAAAATATTCGCAAGGGGAAGCCCTACACATCCATACCAAACTCGGTCAATGTAATAATTTTTGTTATTTATTTTTTTCTCTTCTAGTTGTTATACTCTTTTAAATTGGCGACAAGTTGCACAATGTAAAAATTTTAATTTCTGCAAAATATCATATGGTCGGTCATTGGTTGATAGTTTTATGCAACGAAGGTGGCAAGTTGGGTGGGTGTTTGTGCTTCTTGCTGTCGTTCTATTTAAGTGAAAATGTTCAGTTTTACCTTGTTAAAAACGACCGAGAAATACTGATAATAAAGATAACTGAACTCAATTCAGCAAGACAAATGTTGGTTTTAACAAATCGCATAAGAAAAATAAAAAAAACATATATAAAATGAAAAATAAGGAGTGAAGAATTTTTAAATTAAAATGAAATAATGTTAAGAGCAAACACGTCAGTCTTTGCTCTTGTGTGTCTGTTTTTTTCATGTGCAGAGAAAACAAATTCTGGAATAATTATGTTAGAAGCTGTTTCTAGAGGAGCAACTTCAAGTTCATCGAAACTAAAGGCAAAATTATGAAAAGTTCTTGATAATAAAAATATTTCAAGGCTACAGCAAAGATGTACGATTTATTGTTGTCTATAACATGATAACTTTTACCAAAGTTTATTAAAGCCGATTATACTTTTCAGACTCAAGATGGACTTTTATTTATAGCAATAGGAAGCACATGTCAATGGCACTCTTAATTCTAAGACCGCATGATAGCAGGTCGATTTAAAACATCTAAATTTTACAGTACTAGTGTGTTTACACAGAAATTTAGGACCTGGTTTTATCTTTTCAAGCATAAACGTGTGACTTTGCGTTTACACTACTCAATTAATAAATTCATGGCTTAATACACACATTGACCAAAAAATCGCAGCATATTAAATCTCTTACAAAAAATTGGTTCACTTGTTGAAGTTTTTTCTTCTACATTGTATAATACTTAACATACAAACTGTTCTTCACCGGTTTTTGTTTGTATAAAAAATAAAAATATTGAAATTGCATTTCAAATAAGAAATTATTTTAAGTTTTGCAATTAAATATTTCAAAAGTATCGAAAAAAATGCTGCAAAACTTATTATTTCACAGAAAATCATGAAAAAACTCTGAAAGAAAATCATATAACTTGGCAGCACTTCACTTCGCACATACAAAATCAAGTAAAAATGAAATTGCACTTCATAAAAACTACTTGAAACCAATTCAAAAATTGTTAACAAAATAATTTTAAATAGTGGTAATACAAAATACTAACAGTCGGTTTTAATATTGAAACTAGAATTTATAAAAACCATAACAGTGGGAAAACTCTATGAGCAGGAAGGGCAAAATAACCCATGTCAGACATGTTCTAAAATAAAAATTAACACTTTTTCAAAATTGAAAGCAAAGAAATGAAGTAGGTATAGATTATTTAATTTAAAAAAATGATTAATAATTGCACGGTTCTACAAGCCAAATGATTAGAGAGTATAAAAAATCATTTGCGCATGCCTGTTCATGCTGAATAAGAAATAAATAAAAATTAATTGAAAATAATGCTAATTTAGAAATTAATTTATAATAATCATATTACAAATACAAAAGTCTGTTTTATATACAAAATTGGCGGAAACTATTTTAAAAACCTTTTTTCAGTCGTGCACCCGTCATTTCATGGGGATTTTTGGTTTTAATAAATTTTATTTAGCTTTTTCTGTTTCTACTATAAACAATTTGAAATTATTTCTAAAATAAATACAAGAGATTTATTTTTATATTTAACGCACAAACAAATTCACAGGGTTCTAGTCCGTTCGTAAACGGAATGCATTCTTTAAGAAAATTACTTTTCAGACAAGCATACAAAAATGTAGTTGTCAAACATTTTCGGAAAATCGAGTGGACTTAAAACCAGTCGGTTGTAAAAGATTTTTATTACTTAAAATATCATGCCCGATTTGATTTATTATTTACTTTGTAATGGACCATTTAACCTGCATGAAATCTAGTAGATATCGATTGTAATCTCCTTCGAAATTTACACCGGTTACACTAGGGTTTCTTTTTAATATATCAATAACAAACTTTCACTCTAGATTTGGCGAATTCCATGTGAAAAAAACTAGTGATTAACTAGATTTTGTTTTGTACTTGAAATCCATTCAAAATCTAACAGATTTGAGTCGAAGACTTGTAACTACTGGACTTCGTTCAGATGTAAATGGTGAAACATAATAATGGGCTATAAAATCGGAAAATTTTTTGGATTTGGAATTACAGAACAGGGCATTTGAGTCGAAAGTTTGTGAATGGGCTGTTTAAAAAACTGCGGTGTTTTCAACAAAATTATTTTTAGTGATGAGACCCATTTTCAATTAGGCAACGATGTCAACGAACAAAATTCTTGTACATGGAGCTCAAAATATCCATAAACCCTCCTCGGAAAATGATGACATCCAAAGAAAGTGGTTGTATGATTGGGGGTTTGTGGTCAAACGGCATTATCGGGTCTTAATATTCTTTTATTTCATGGGCTCCAACAGCGTAAATTTCAGTCTATAACAAGGCAATTTTTGTGGCCACAATTGGCTAAGGTGGACTTCAGTGAATTTTGGTTTCAACAAGATGGCGCTACAAGCCCCATAGCCGCTAAAATGATTCAGTTATAGCAAAAGAAATTTCCCGGTTTAGTAATTTCTTGATTTAGCGATTTCAATTGGACGCCTCGTTGTTGCGATTTAAAGCCGCTAGATTTCTATCTCTGGGGCCAGTTGGAACTTCGAGTTTACTTTTCAGTACAACAAACTGAGAGATGAAACTCGACACTGGCGAGATAAGCAAGCCGACTTGCTAAAGGTGAACACTTGTCCCATATCAGAGTTCATTATTAATTCCCAACTCAATAATTCAATAGAATAGAATTCTTCAAAAAAGTGTGGTCTTAAGCCAATTTTCGTTCTAACCTCAAATTTGCTCTACCTTTTTTTTCCCAAAACGTTTAAATATTCAAGTTCTGAAGCTGCCTTTTAAGCTTCTCTAACTTCTTGTATCCATCAGTATTATTCAAAAATATCAAGTTTGCTTAAATTGTAAGTAAAAAGAAATAAATTTCCGAGCTGTTGAATCATGTCTGCTGAGAAAATTTTCAATTATCCAACCCTGCAATCGTGTCTTTGATTTTGTATGATTTCTATTATCAGTTGAATTCTACCTGAATATATTTTCAATAAATGGTTTTAATTAATATATATAAACTAAAAATTTTAGCCAGTTCCTTCTATTTACTAAAAATAAGTTTGTATTTTCCAGCTCTGAAATAATATTTTAGTTATTGCTGATTTTCAATAGCAATAAATTTAGGACTATTTCCAAGACATCGCAACAAGACTGAAGAAAATTAATTCTCGGGGGGCTTAAGAGAATCGACATCACTTATTCGACTTCCCTATTCACAAGGATCCATAGGAGTAATTAGAACGACATGTCTCCAGTTTTGGTAAACGCTATAAGAATATAAAAGTTGATTTTCTATGCCTGAATAGGCAAAATTTACAACAAATTTTTTTCAGACTCAAACACTAAATGGGCAATTTCTTAATAGCTGAACTGCAATAGAATTTATAGTAAATCCATTTCGTGAGTTCTACTTCCAAAATATCCGACTAATTGTGGTCCTTTTACCAAATAAAATTTTAATAAACAAGCAAACTCTTGCAACAAAATAAATAATAATAATTTTTGTATCCTGCCACCACAATTAAAAGTTCTTTTTTGCCACTCAAATGTGTGGGATGTCTACAGATTCATTTTGTTTTTCTTTCCTCTGTATGTGTGTGTTTTTTTTTTTTTCTTTTCTCTTTATTATTATTTGAATCCCTCTTCACTTGTTGTAATTGCATCATAAGCACTTCATTAAAAAATTATAATGTCTATGAGTTTTATTTTATCTCCTTTTGGTTTTTATGCATAAAAAACACACACACTTTTAACTTTTTGCTGCGCATACGAGAGCCCAACATGCATGTAGAGCTGCTGATAGTGTGTGAGTATCTGGTACGACCATGAAGAGAAAAGATGTATTTGTTACATTCGGTTTTGTTTTGTAATCATAAAACCGCTTAAAAAGCTATTTTTTACAATTTAACTGCAACCGCAATATGTTATACAGGATACAGCAGCATTTATCCTGTCTGGATCTTTGCATGGGTTTGTGTGAAAATTCGAGAAGTGTTTTTGTTTTTGTTGCTTTTATAACAGATGCTGCAGGGGTAGAATAGCAAATAAAGCCAACATTTTTTAATTTAATTTGTTAAATGACATTTTTCTTTAATAAGAGAGATAACGTGGAAAATATACTCAAAGATATGGAAATTGAGTGGATTTTTGAGAGTTATGATTTTGACTTGGTGGCACTAAACACATTCACCGCTGGCAACAATTGTCGCCTTGCAGTCAGTTCATGAATATTAAAAAAACAGCTGTAAAATGATAATTATGAACAGCTGTGTATTGTAGAAATATTTACATATGCCAGTGTTACCACTTCTATACACAGATCAGCGTCTATTTGCACGATACTTTATTTACACAAATTCGATATATTAGGACTTAACTCTGCGACCACACTTTTTTAAAACATTTCTCGATATTTTCTTATCGAGATATTTTTCGTTTATATCCCATGGCAAATAATTTTTTACTCTTGTCAAAGTTTTAAAATTAAACGACAATAATTCGTTGACCCTAGAGGCCATTCCTGTAACTTGCCGCTCGTAATTTAAATCTCGTTCTACATTTAAAATTGTTTGCTAAAAAATTTATATATTTCAGTTACTTTGATTTTCCAAAAACATGAATTATTTGGCTTTGCTACTGCCTTTAGGCTTTTTAATTAATTGTAATCTTAGAATAATATTCGTAAAGATTAAATAAATAATAATAATAATTTAATTTATATATATCATATATGTTTATATTATAAAAAGAATAAAATTTTGTTTTATACGCTTTTGGATCAAACAATTTTAATTTTCCGGTATCCAGAAATTTTCGATTCTTATAATTTTTAATAATAATTTAATTTTTAAAATCTTATAATTTTCGAATTAATAAAGTGAAGAAAATATTTAGGGTTTTTGGTTCTAAAATTAAGGAAATCTCTTTAATATTGTTAAGGCGGGAATTCTTCTTATTTTTTGTTAAATCAATGAAAAAGTTTATACTCGAATAAAATTATTCATCCAGTGTTAACTGTACTGCAAATAGTCACAATAGTCATTAGGACAGTTAGCACAACTTGTGAATGTCCCTAATAATCTTAAATCGCCAAGTTGAATAAAAATCTTATTACGAGTACTAATTTTTATAAAACTATATATACAGCAGTTAATATTATTATTTACATATTTTATTTATTAATTATTAATCGTTTGAGTTTTTAATAGTAGTAGTCCTGTGGACTAGCCCATCGTTTAACACCGCCGAAAGTTTTTTTGGGTTGTATGTATTTTAATGCCCTCTCTTATGCCGATAAACTAAGAACACTTGAATAATTGGAAGCCAATATTATATTGAAGCCATCACTCAGACAAATTTGCTTGAAAGTAGTCAAAACCTGCACCTTTTAAATGGGCTAAGGGACTCATAGGACCGATTATAATGACGGGAGTTATATTTCAAAAATAAATATATTTAATTTTTCAACCAGATAAAAATATTTCATTCCAATGATATTCCTGTCCTTATATATCAGCTTTATATATCCTGTTTTCAATAAATATTCGATATCGATCGAAACTTTTATTTAAATTGTATTGAAATTTAAAGTTTGGGATCTGCTTTCTTACATATATTTAAAATTATTTATTTTAATTTAGCATACGTGTTATGAAAGTTGTTGAATATATTAAAGTAAGTAATTAATATATTCTTAATATTTCCGAACATCTCTAGACCTCAAAAATCTCAATATCGTTTGAAAAGTTCTTAAAAGTGTTTAAGGGGCAATATTTCGTAACATAAAATTTATAAAAATATAGAAATCAACGGCAAAAATACAGAGCAAAAGAGAAACAAGAAGTTCTCGAAAGTCACTCTGTTCCCATCATCAGTGCTTGGGTGTTTACTACGCCGATTCCGCTCAGGCAACCGAAAGGGCTGTGACTTTTCTTTTCAATTTATTATATATTTGCCTGTATGTTACGAATTGTCAGAAATTTCAGAAGAAAATCAAAACAACTTTGTCAAAGTAAACCTTCTTGGGAAAACCATGTCTTGGAATTAAAAAGATAATTCATGGATTGAATGGTGGCTTTCGCGACTATTCCAGATTATTTATTTGATTTACACCAGCGTATTATAAAATTAAGAATTATTTAAAGAAATTAAATATTCCCAACATATCTGCTGCTCATCATTTAATTTTTTTTCTTATATTCAAAATTTTAATTATTTAATTAACAGCAACCAACTTTGCATACCTTCAATTTCTCGATTCATGTTAATAATAAAATAAATTACCTGAAAATAAAATACAAATTAATTAATTTATAATTTAAAAAGTAAAATATATTTTAGCTTAAATTGAGTTCATTTAAAGATATCATATCACAAACTGTTTTAAAAATACCCGCATACGATTATTACGAGCATGCGATAAATTTACTGCAGTAGAAAAAACGAATGAAGTCTCTTCGCCAGCAGCGTCTACGTACAAAGAAGAAAAAAATAAAGTCCATATGTTGCGACATACTTAACTTAAGTGCTTCTCATTGCTCTAAACCATAAAGATAATGGCCATAATGAAAAAAGAGAAGATGATAATTTTTTAAATAAATGATAAAATGCATAATAAAGGGAAAATTTTAAAGTTCGTTAAACATGGAAAAGACTTGCTTAATTACTGTGGCAGAACTTCAACAAGTTGAAGTGTTGGTATCACTTCTACTTGAAGTTCGAGTTGGAAAATAATTACAAAGACATACTCTTTGAGCAAAACCTTGTGATTTTTTATATATATATTTCGGAATATGTACTTGTTATATAAATAAATACACCTGTCACACGTTAGCCTGCTTGGGCTGGGCAATTGTTTCAAATTTTATCTCAAAAAAGTATCCTATTCCCAAAATATAATCAGGCATCGGCCTAATTAAATTATTTTGTTAATTATAAAATCAAGTGCTCTTCGCTAAAACTGTCATGTGAAACAAAATGATATAGAAAACGGTTGACTGCAAAGACCATCCCTGTAACTTCCCTTTAATAAATATTAATCGCAAACATTTCCTAACCTGGTTTTCGTGCTATTCCATGCTTTTCAGCTCATCCAACGGAAATGCTATTAATTTAGTTTTCAGATCAACCCATTCCCACTCACTTCTCAGATATATAATTTCGGAGTTCTTTTTCCAAATTTCTTTTGTTCACAATATCTTTCGAATGGATTAACCGATTTTGTCCCGGCGATCCACGTGATTTTAAATCTCAAAATCTAATTCTAAGACCCATTTTTTAAAGTTATTTTGGGATATTTTAAAATATGCCGCCTCGAATCGATTCAGGTTTATAAGAAATTTAAGTTCAGAAAAGCTATACTTTCGACCATTTCAAAAGAGTCGAGAAGTCTAACCACTCAGAAATATAATTTTGGACTTTTTCATACAAAACCACATTTTTCGTTCACGATGGCTAACGAATAGATTAACCGATTTTGAACTGATTTGCAGTGGCCAACTGATTGAGGAGAGCTGATTAGTTTCTTGAATTGATCTTTAAGGCCGTTTAAAAGTTATTTAAAAAAAACTAGTTTAAAAAATACTTTTTTCTAATGTTTTTAAAACATTCTAAAATCTACCTCCTCGAATCGGTTCCAGTTCACAGGAAATCTAATTTCAGTAGAACACTTCAAAAAGCCATCAGTTGGTTGAAATCGGTGAAGCCGTACCAAACCTATAAGCGGATTACATACTTACATACACACACACATACACAAAGACAAAGTGCCGAATTCTAAGAATTATTCAAGAACCTCAAAACAAGATCTAATAAGGAGTCGATTTTTAAAAACGGGATAAAACCAATAACTTTTCGATTTTGGAAACTTTTCAATTTTCTTAGCGGGGAGTTACAAAATCTTTAAGCATTCTTACCATAATATTCATAAAAAATATTTTTTGCTTTTAATCCGTTTATAGGACAAATTTCATATTAATAATTAGTTGATTTCAAAACAACGCTGTTCAACTCTTCTGTATGAGTTAAAAATTCAGTTGGTGTTTTTTTAACTCCTGGGTTATTTATCATGTCCTTCGAAAAGCAGCGCCTGTTATAACCCAATTTGAAATATTTTATTATTGATTTCACTCAAACAGTGAAAATGATCCTTTCAAGTGTCAAAGCGTCATACGACTTGTAACTTTTTCTCCAGCTTCTATTCGATAACTCTATTTTGACCACCTCAAGAAATCCAAAATCTCTATATCGTTTGAAAACAATTCAAGGGGAAGTTCATATTCCAACGATCCTTTGAGAGATCGGAGAGGCTGTCTTGTCAGGCAAATACGTAAAGTCTTCTAATTTCTGAAAACATTTTAAAGCAACTTACATCGATTACAACAACAATCGATTAAGCCATTTTTAAGAAAAACATCATACCTTTTTGATTGATTGCATAAATTAAAAATATAAAGAACTTTTTACCAAAATTTTTTCGCTTTTAAATCCCATACAGTTAGCGGGCTAAGTTTTGTAACTTTAAACTTATAATAAAATACGAAATCGGTTTTGATACTTTTCTGAGAATATTTTCAAATTTTTAATTTTCGACCTAAGAAAATCCTTTATTTTGAAAACTAAAGACGAAATGGAGTGTGGAGGAGGTATAGAACAGTAGGAAAAAGAAGTTGTCGGAATTCACTATGTTCCATCATCAGTTCCAGTGTGTTTGTTACGGTTAATGTCGCCAACTAAGCCGCTTCCTTACAGGCAAACTTCGATCTTCCTCTTTTCAATCGCATAATTGTAATTGGCGTTCTATTTATTATGAATTGAAAGAAATTTTGGAAGAAAATCAAAAGAACTTTGTCAAAATAAAACTTCCCTGGGGAAAACGATGTCTTGGCCTTATGTAATAACAATTCCTGTTAATAAAAATATAATTAAACAGAATTCATTTCGAAAATTCATTTTACTTGAAACCATAGAAGTATCGAAATTATATTTAAAAATCTGTTTGCATCAAAGAGTACTAAAAAAGGTGCGAAAAGCACCAACTTAATAACGCTGGCAGTCACACTGTCGTTTATACCACTTTTAGAAAAGCCTTTGACAAAGTAAACCACTCTCTATAACTACTAGAACTGGCTAAAGTGGGGCTTAATACGTATAACTTAAGCTGGTTAAAATCGTATCGACTGCAATATTTTAATCTGCAATTTTATGAGAAAGTATCAGTAAATGCCGGTGAATCCCAGGGCCATGGTTTTTAGCAACATTAATTTTCGTTATAAAAATTTCCATCTTAAAGGATATTTTAAAAATAAATTAATATTCTTTCTATTTGCTCCACTAGAACGAGTTGTTCTAAAACCGCTTGTTTAAAAGTTCTGCATATATCCGCTGGTAGTTAATGAGTTTCATTTCTACTTCTAACCGTAATTAAAGTAAATAAATTTTTTACACTTCTTTTATTTGCTGTGGAGGTTATCTTCTCTCTTATTTATTGTATTCGTATGCTGGTAAATATAATACGAATTTTCCAAGTATTTCATTATATTATTTATTATTGCAATTTTTTTCTCTCATTTATTTATTTAGCAATTAAACAGAGTGAAGTGCTTCTCCTCATCACAATACAAGTAAAAATGTGCAAGAATTTTGTCTGTCTGTATCTATTTTATCAGGGATGCTGCGCGAGCAATTGAAAAGAAAAAAAAAGATAAACGCACACTAACAATTAAGTGTGTATTTTAATGCAGGTGTTTGTTAAACAAACAAACTGGTGTGTCTACATAAAAAGAGTCATATTGTTTTAGGCATTACGGCCCATTCTTTCCATAGACTCTACGGTTTTTATACTACTTTTCTGCAAATTGAATAACACTGTTCAACATGCTTTTTCTTTTCAATTTAAAAGACTGTTCGATATCGATCGAAATTCGTAAAAGTATTTTTGAAATGTCGATCGTTATCGAATGCTACTTTTTTTAGTTATTTATATTATTTATTGCTATTATTAAAAATCTAGGAGAATATGGGTATTTAAATAAATATCCTCAGTAGTATGCCCCACAGTGAATGATCTCGCCGGCCAACAACTACGGACTCTCGACGGGTGTGAGTCCATCCCATCACTGTGGGCTTTTGTTTTGTCACAATAAAAGCTAACAAATATATATGAAATAGTTGATCCTAAAGGCTTCCTAATTTTAACCGTGAAGCTTTTGTAGGTTGGGGCCAAATTACATCATTCGATATCAATGGAAATTTCCAAACAATTTAAATGGAAATTTGTCCCCTGGCTTTGAGCTCTTCGAGTTAACAGACTATTATTTTAGTTTTCGAAATAAAAAAATTCAACTGATCAGATATATAATTTCAGAGTTTCTTAAAACAAATCACTTTTTGGATTTCTTTTTCGTTAACAATATCTCACGAACGGATCAATCAATTTTGTCTCGGTGTTCAACGTGGTTTTATATGAAGAGTTGTTGTTTTTGAAAAGTAATTTATTAAAGTTATGTTTAAAATTTATAAGAAACTTAAACTTAGGAAAAGCTCTACTTTCGACTATTATAAAAGAGTCAAGAACACTAACTGATCAGATATATAATTGAGGACTTTTTCCAAAAAAAAAGAAAGATTTTTTCCACTATTTTTGTTCACGATATCTTACAAACGTATTAACCTATTATGAGCCATTTTGCAGTGATCGACGTGGTTTTTTATTGTTAAGAGTCATTTAGATTGTGGAATCGATTAGTGAAACGGTTTAAGAATGATTTCAAAAATGACTTTAAAGAATTATTTTATTTTAAGCTATGTGGAGATACATTGAAATCTATTGATTGAAATCTATTGATTTCAATCGGTTCAAATTCACAGAATATATTAGAAACGATCTTTGGAACGGTAGTCTGGCCGAGCTTACTTAAACCCGCACGCACACACATTCATACAGAGAGAATGATTTGCTCACAAAATTAATTGCAAACGATTCCTGGAATCTCAAAACGTGAAGATCTGATGAAAAATCGGTTTTTTCAAAACAAAGTGAATCAACAACATCCCGATTTTTTTAATTGAACTGTACGTTCATTTGACGCAATTTTTTTTATGATTGAAGAGCCTCATAATATGACGGCGTTTTGCTGCGATTGAGGAGACAACAGTTGAGTTGCAATTAAATATTTTTATATATTAATTTTTTCATTTATGAATAAGATTTCCATACGTAAAAATCCTTGTTTTAAAAAATTAGCTTTTGAAAAACTACTTATCTCAAAGGGAACTTTTTGAGCACAATATCTCTTTCAAAAGGATCTTTTTGAAAGTACCTGCTAAAACTATATCTCTCACAAAGTACTTTTATTTAAAGTACTCGTGTAACAAACATTTTCAAAAGTTTTATTTTCAAAGCAGATTATTTAAACATCTCTTCTGTAATTTTTATTTTGTTGTGTAAATCGAAAACGAATAAAATTCTCGTTTGCCGAAAATAAACAATGGCCTCATTGAAGGAACTCATCTTTCAAAACTGAACCACATTTTAAATCAACTCGATTTTCAGAACGTCCCTGATAAACACTTTTTTTTTGAAAAGTACTTCTTTTAAAAAATGCATTTCATTTGCGAATGGAATAGAACTCTGTGAATTGTCCTGGCATTTATTTTAGCAATAATTTCCAATCGTTTAAAATAGTGACAGAAAACCACAAGTTAATTTAAATGGATTCAAATTGAAATTTATTATAATACGGAATATGCATCAGGGATACAAAAATTATTGCAATTCTACTTTTATTTTTACAATTTCCAAAAGTACCAAATTTTTGGTAGAAGTTAAAATTTTTTATCTTTCTGTGGCAACTTTTCCTTGTCATTAATTTTTTGCATTCACCTTGACTTTATTTTAAAAATAAAAACTTAAAAATAGTTTTAGTAAATGCAAAAATTTCAATATAGTTTTTTAAAATTATTGTTTAATATATAAAAGAATTTGTTTGTTTTCATTTAAGTTTTTAAAATGCACGGAATCATCAAATTGCACAATTCGTGTCGAAAGAGTACAATTTTATAAGCCTGTTGGTGCAATTTTAATAGTCTCATTTTTCAACCCTGATATGCACGCCCAATTCAAATAAACCACAACAAAATTTTGTCAAACAGATTCAATCTACTTTATATGTAAAAGAGAATATTGTATTTCAAAATTTTTATTTTTATATTAATTGTTGTTATTTCCTAATGAGTTTTACTTATGACTTCTTATTAAAGCATGAATAGGCATGCATAAGTGATTTAATTCACTCTCTAATCATTTGGCTTGTAGCACCGTGTGTTTAATACAATTTTTTTATTTACATAATTTATACTTTTTCCATTTCCCTGCTTTAAATTTTAAAGATTTATGGCATTGAGTTCACTTTTTTGTTTGTTTATATCTATTTTATCTGATGGAACTGCCATAAATTAAGATCTTGTCAGGAAATGCTTTTTATGCCAATAAAAACTTAATGCCCGCTTTAAATTAATTTATTCTAATTTGTTTTAGTGATTTCTTTTTTTTAGTGTATTAAGCCATTTTGCATTGAAATTGAAAGATGGTAGATACAATTTATGAAAAGCATTAAGAAAAAAAGGAAAATTAATTTAAATTATTGCAGTTGTACAACTATTTCATGGAAATTGAATATTTAAATATCTTGAAGAATTCTTCTTGAATTGGTTTTATGTATTTCAATTTGTGGACGTGTTCCCATTTGGGCAAGTATTTACCCCAAAAATAGTAACCACTAAATACTAACGAAAACCACATTGACTCGGCCAATGAATCAAAATATTTTCCATAATATTAGATTCTGTTTAAGAATTGCTTATCTATAATAAAATATTTTCTTTAGTGTTTAGTGGTCACCTTTTTTTTTGGGCGAACAGCTGCCAAGTCTTACCGCATCTTAAAAAACTCCATTCCTAACCTGCTGTTTAAGGATTTACTATCGCGCTTAAAAAACTAATATAAATCCTATGAATGACTGAAACTACTCCACACACAGTTTGTTTACTAACACACTTCCAGATGGTTTGTATTTGAGTGAATTTTTTACAACAAACACTCTGAGATTTTAACTAAGTTAGAACAATTTAGCCTATACAAATATTAATATAGCAAAAATAAAAATGTTTAATAAAAATAAAATCACATACAATTTAAGCTTTGGCTTGAGCTACCAATGAAAATTGGAAAAGCGTTCACATATACTTAAGTATAAAATTCAAACCAAAAAAGTTTGACTTAATGTATAATGGAACAAAAAATTCAGAAAAATGGGTCATGAAGAAAATAATCAAATGGTAACACAGGTATCATAACACAAAAGTGTTAACATCAGGTTGATACAGTTCTCGGATTGTTTTTCACAATAAAATTTGTGTAAATAGAAAACTGTTATCACATTCAACTAAGCCACCTAAACAGTGGTGATAAACACAATATAAACATGAGCACTGAAGATGAAAGTGTAGCGACTTTCGAAAACAGCTGTTCTGCTCTGCTGTGTAAGTTGAATAAAACTGATGTTGACTTCCTTTGTGCCTAGGGATATTTATCATCATGTCTTTCTGAGATTTTAACTAAGTTAGAACAATTTAGCCTATAAAAATATTAATAAAACAATAAGCATATTTTTCAACAATAAACGGCCCAAAAGTATCGGTGGGTTTTCAATGTTTAATAACTTCTTAAGTTAATTTATATTTTGTATTTTTATTCCAGAGTTTTCCGAAGAAATCTTGGGGAATTTGATATGGAACAATACACAAGGGCTTCAATATGTAATATCATATCGCCAAAATGCTGACAGAAAATTGCGATTACATTAACAATTTAACTATGAGCGATAGAGTCCATTTCCACTTGAATGGTATCGTAAATAAAGCAAGTCCCGGAATACGAGCTACGAAGAATCCATCAACAGTTCAGCAGCGACAATTACACCCATTCAAGCGTACTGTTTGTTAGAGCGGTGTATCGTCTGACAGGATCATCGGTCCATATTTTTTGCAAAAGGCTCATGATGTTGAATATCAATTTTTGTAGGCCGGCTGTAGAAAACCATGTGATCTTGTTGTGGTTCCAACGTATCTGTTAAAACTGATAGATCATCTGGTTTATGGATGCCCAAGAACAAGTTTGTGGAGAGATGCTTCGCAAAGAAACCGAAATCGATCTTTCCTACTTTGCCTATCTTACTTATATATTTCTCGATTCCCCAGTATCATCTGGTAAGACTGATCCGAAGATTACTTCTTGGCACTGTCAAACTAAGACAGAGGAAATGCTACGTGACTCTGTGATAGAAGTGTCGTATGGCTATTAGCATCCTTTCTATTTTTCAAAGAGACAGATTTTCGACATGAAAAAAGCTCTCTTCATTACAAAGTCGAAGACAATGTGTAAATTCCAGAGAGTGCTCTTGGCTGAGGTAGTAAGACACAAGACTACGATGCCTAAGCGCCCGAGTAAGGCTGCGCGCTTAGTCATTCATCGAGTGTCGAATTTTCTTCATCTGCTCTGGCACAGGTCGCATGATACAGGTCGCACGGCACAGGTCGCTGAATACATCACCCTCCTTCTACGGTGTCTGCAGCAAAAATTTCACAAAAGATGTGAAAAGTTACAACAAATTTTCGATCTTCTATTCTGTGGTTATCGGTCTTCTTAACACTAGTACCTCCTTTCCCAGTTCCAGCGCAATGAACTGCACATATATGGGGGTCGTCCCCTGAGTGCTGGTCCTAGTCATAAAAAACTCCACATCCCACACCACAATTCATTCTTTCGCTCAGGCGTCATAAGCTCGTTCTCCTTCCATTTCCATCTGCATATAATTAGAGATTTAAGGACTCCCTTCAAACTCCAGATGAGGCATCTCGTAATCAAAAAAGTTCCCCGGCAGGGGTAGTAATTAATCCAACTATTACTGGCATGATTCCACTATTAACATGCTACTAATTTTTTGTTGAAAAAAACCTCAATTGAATTTATTTAATGAGAATGAAAAAATAAAACCGAAACGGAAAATGACAATTTGATCAGCTTAATTTTAAACTCTTTTATCCGTCATTAATTCAATAATTTTGGCACGTTTCTCTCTCTGCCCCTAGACACAATGTCGATATATATTCTTTCCTCTTTCCATAAACACATCCAAACACAGACTCTTTCACCTTCCTACTTAACCTATTTTGATTTGCATTTAAAAAAATAAAATTGTTTTTATGATTATTTTTTCCAGCATTTTATTTAATGTTTCCATTTGATTGCATATCATTAAGTACGTAAAATTGAATTTGCTTTTAACCTTATTTCCGTTTTATTACCAAGTTTTTAATGTAGTTTTTTTCCTACAGTTTCATTCCGCTCGCTTTTTTTTTTTTTTTTTTTTTGCTTAGGCTCACAAAGGAAGGATGCTGGTAATGATGATGATGGTGTAGGTGAGGCGATTGGTGAAATGTTTGTGGTGCTACATACAACTGTAGTTCCACACAATTGGAGTATAAAAAATTGTGTAAAGTTGTGACATTCTTTTACAGGAGAGAAAAGCAGTCTCCTACATCCTCTGCTACTCATTACAGTCGATGTCCTTTCAACCCCCAACTTTCGCTCTCACATTTACTGAATCTTCTGTAACTGCGTTAATTTTTATTCATTTCTTTTGTTATTGTTTTTTATTGTTCGCTGTGCACGACGCACGTAGTCACCAGATCCTGTGAAGTATCTTAAAGTCTTTTGTTTTTATTCATCATCACCGCTGCAACATTCTGGTAAATTTTGTTCTTTAATTTTTTTTCATACCACTACGATGGGCAAATTTTAATTTTTCTTTTGTATATTCTTCACTCTACACACTTTTCAGACGAACGGACTGAAAAGATGTCCTCGTAGTACACATTTTTAGGAGTACCACAGTTTCGGTTATAAAAATATCATTAAGAAGTTTGGAACCTGCCTCAATGATTTTCAATAAAAAGTTTTCTTTCTCCTGGAGATACAGGAGAGCAGTGGGTACACCGCCTGTGGTTTTTAAGAGAACAGCTGTAAGTCTTACACCGAAATTAAAGACATGTCAATGGATACCAAATTATGTGGCATGTTATCTAGTAGATTCTCCAGGGCTACCTGCAGCATCTGCAGAAATAGCCGCCATAGTCGTAGCAGAACATCTGCTACAGTGAAGCCCAGGCTCCACATTACACGATCTTCTCCCATACTCGTCTAGGAGAGCTGCCAAACGCCTTCAATATATTTATAAGCTTGCGAAGATTTTTTCCCAATCTGTGTCCAACGAAAGAAAAACTCACTTCTAAATGCACGTTGCCCCAATAAATTATTACGGAAAAAATTTAAATATTATTTAAATATATATAAGAACGCGGCTTAGAATGTATTAACAAAATGTTTAGAATGTCGTAAAAACCCAGGCGAGTGTGTGGGACAGTTTGATCCTCTTCGCACAATGAAACATATAAGTTTTTTTTAAATATTTTGGCGAATAGTTCATATTAGGGCCGCGAAAATTAACGATCCGGTTACTTTACTGAGACGTTTCGGCCCGCCAGTATTGATAAAAAGTACTACAATGGAAGGAAATGAACGATCGAGCGTATTTGCCTTTTTGTTAATTATTGGAAGTTATTGGTCTTACTCTGTTTTGAAAAAATCGAGTTCTCATAAGATCTCAACGTTTTGAGGTCCTGGAAAGCTTCCCTGACTAATACTGAGAACGTGTCACTATGTCCCCTTGGTTTTCAAGATATCGCAAAAAAGCTTTCAGGGAGAGCATTTTTCAAAATGGCTTCTTGAATAACTTTCAAGCTTCTTACCGATCGATTTTACAAACTCACCATCTCTTTACAAGCTACGGTGATCACCACAAACGGGTTCAAGATCGGGTGATATATAATGAACGAAAAGATTCGGAAAAAATTATGTTTTGAAAAAGTTCACAATTATATATCTGATTAGATAGTGTTCGATAGTAAGCGAAAGTTGATTTGAACAGTTGATTTGCAAATTAAAATAATTTTTTTTTTTTGGCTTGACCAGCAGTTAATTTGCTGCTTATCATAGATGTGAACTTCAACCTCAGACAAGCACGTGCTCGAATTGGTACTATTCTTGTTTACAACTTTTTAGATTAAAAATCCGCGAATTCTGTATTCGAATTCGATTTTGTATGTAAATATTACAGATATTTAATTGGGGCAACATTAACGTCTTCGTAATGATATTTAAAAGGAGTACGAAGCTCGTACGACAACGAGCTTCGTACTCCTGTTCGTTCGCAGACGTTAAAGTGAATAAACAGTATCTAAATTTGATGTCTATTCGTAGATGTCGTTGTTCCATCGAATAAATAATGTTTAAAACAAGTTTAAAACAAGTTTAGAAATTTATATTTATTATATTGGTTGCAATTAAAATATATTTTAAAATGATGAAAATAAAACAAATTTCTGTTTTATAATAACGTCGCTTGTTAAGAATTTTGGCCCATTTGGGTCTGGGATATACGACCACTTTGTGAAACACCTTTATGAAAACAAAGAAAAAGAGCTGAAAGGAACGACTAGGGGACTGACTGAATTAAGAAACGAGAGAAATTGGTTTCTTGAACATGCGCTTTGGGAATTTAGCAAATGGCTTATCGCTGCTTCTAATAACAAAACTATATTCATAATAATTCACATTAACACGGTCCAGTATATTCTCTTCATTATATGTCTCAACAGTTAATTTCTTAAGTTGATTTCTTTTCTACAAAAGAGTGCAACATTTTTTACACTTTTTCAACAACATTTGCCACACTTTATCATTTCAAAATGAAGAATATATTCGAAATTTATTCAATATCCTTTACGAAAAACAATTTTTATTTTAAAACTCCTCCAAAGTGCTACTTTTTATAAAACAACTGAAAAAAGGCAAAATTTTTTCGACAAAAGAAAACGCCATTAGCTTACGATCACCTGAAACCCATTTTCCTATAGCGCTCTTTAAAAGTCTACTTTATTCCCTGCCACTATAATATAATTTATTTCTCCCTTTATTGTATTTCCACTTGTTTCATTCGCACATTAACTACGAATGCCAATTGATAGTGTTCCAAGTGGAAAACGTAATTCAATCGTGCTGAAAGCAGAATTTTTACATGCAATATTTGCCGCATTTATTGTGTTAAACACAATACAAAAATGGTAGAAGAAAAATAAAATGTCAGAAAATCTTAACGTAATCAAAGTGTTGATTTACGTAATTCCATCAATTTAATTGAAATAGATAAATTAATATTGAGTTCAATTGGATTGAGGTAAAAGGAAAATAAATGAATCGAAAATTAATATAAATTGTTTGAGGAGTTCGGCAGAAACTTTAATATACAACAACAAATGACTCAAATAGCTTAAGTATTTGTTTTTTTCTTAATATTTTATTTTCGCAATCACACATGGGCCAAGCCAGTGTTGTAAAATATTTCATTAGGCATATACAAGATTTTACATATTTTTCCAAAACTGTCACATTCATTACCAATTTAATACCAAACAAGAAAAACAAAAACTTGAAGTAAATTTGTTTAAAGACTTCTTGTATCAAAATGATAAAGAATACGGCGTAACATCAATGTTATAATATATAAATATTTTATGGAAAATTATTAGCCAATAATACTTGTATTTTGGTTCATTGTTTTTTAAGTTTATTTATGAAATTTATTCTTATTCTCTTTTCAATTCGATTTCCTTAAAGAGTGAGTTTTTGAGTTTTTACATTATTAAATATTTTTATATTCTCGTTTAATGTGCTTCGAAAGCATGTAAAAATACTTGCACATTTTGAGAAGATAAGAACATGAGCCACATCAACAGTCATGTGCGAGTACAATGCGACGTATTAGTAATATTATTGATTATATACGCATGGAAACGCAATACAAAAGGAGAGTTGGAGCCAAGGAAATAAAGAAATGAAGCTAATTACAAGCGTATAAAGCAACACCATTTCCAATGGACTCAATTAATTCAATAGTTATAAATTTTTATAAGAAATTTAGCGAATGCAGCGCTCTACACAATAAGTTTTTTAAAAACATTTCTTTGACAGATGCTTCGCTACAAGAAAATCTTATTTTGGGAAAGAGATCTTCAAATATTGATCTAGCCAAATATGTATTCAAAATTGAGATAACGTTTGCATTGTGACATCGCAGCCTATGCACCACTTGACATGGGAAAATTTATTTATGTGGAGGTTTGAAATAAATGTCTTTAGTTATTCTAAGAAATGTTGGGTAAAGGTTCCCTGATGATCTGCATTAGCCCTAGTGAAATGCTCATAGGAACTGGCTAAAACCCCTCAACTGATCAATTTGAATTTTTTAATAAAATTTTGGGAAATAAGAAGTAGCACATAATTAAAATTGAAGAGTTTAGAAAACCCACCAAAAAATATAAACATGGGAAAATATTGTTTGGGAGCCAACCAGTCCATCCATTCCCAACAAATCAGAATCGAGAATATTTCGGCACTAAAAGTTTCCATTGTGAATTATTCGGTATAAATAATTTCTATCGTGAATTATGTATATGTAATTTGTAAAAAAGAAAGCAAATTTATGGATTTAAAGATATCAGTTAACAGGATGACCCGTGCAATGTGGCAGAGCTGAACAGGAGGGGAAAAGATGACAGATAAGATGATATTAATTTCTTTCTCACTGTTCTTACTTTTTACTTAGCCGGTAATTTTTGTACTTCAGCTATAGACGATGGAGGGTGCCGTATTCTGCTCTTTTGGTATGACGGTTCAGCAACCAGTGATTTACCTTCGCCATTAAGACAAGCCGACAATGGAT
The DNA here is from genome assembly GCA_963675445.1 of Linnaemya vulpina. NCBI lineage: Eukaryota > Metazoa > Arthropoda > Insecta > Diptera > Tachinidae > Linnaemya > Linnaemya vulpina. Next base: position 44,385,334 of record OY776277.1, read on the forward strand.
ATCACAACCATGCACTGATGTAGATCAGAAAAAAAAATCTATCATATTCGTGACTGAGTGCTGGGCTGGACTGGGAATCAAAGGCACCGTGGTCTTGAGTTCACTACTTTAGCCAACGGCGATCCAGAGTTATATTGCACCGATGATACATGCGCGACAAATCGGATCGCTAACGGAGGCAAAGTAAATAATGGGAGTTTTTTTTTTTAGAGTGACGCAAGTTTAAATTATAATAAAACAAGGAAAAATATTTTTAATATTAATTGAAAGAAAATAAAAA